>CM035620.1:89272488-90472488 GCA_020496765.1 Gossypium stocksii
ACAATTATAATTAATATATTTGCATAATTGTAAGTAGAATTAATTAGCATAAAGCACAAATGGAATCACGATGACAATAGATACATTTGTATAATTATGACCATATTAGATTAGTCATTATAATGCATAAACAAATGTATTGATAATTGAAATATATTCGAATTTAGACCAAACTACAAAATGAAATATATTAAAATTTAGACTAGACCCACACATGTTGGGATTCAAATAAAAAAAATTATGGACTAAAAAAATTCACACATGATATTTACACATAGTGCAACTTGAACTTAGAATTTCAAAATTCTCAAGACTCCTTAGTATTTTAGGTTACAATGCTGAGGAAAAATGAGGCTTTAGGTTGAAAATAAGCAATGTCAAAAGAGTTAAGTCAGGAAGAAAAAGAAAAAAAATTACAAGGCTAGGCAAAAACCCTTTAAAATGTAGGTGAATTTAGTAAGTTTTTTTGGTGCATCTTGTTTTAATAAAAAAAATAGGAAAGATATTAAGGAACTCGTTGTTGGTGAGAGGGGCTTTCAATTTTCTATCTTTGATTTGGGTATTATTAATAGGATTCGACAAATTATTAAAGAAGCTAAAGACACTTAGAGAGATTAGTAAGGCTTTGGGCATCCACTTCAATGTTACTAGAAATGGCGTCATTAGTTGCTTTCGAAGGATAGAAGAGGAAGACTTGTGTTACAAGTCGTTTTTAGTGGTGTTGGAAATGACAGTTTCAAAATCCCATTTCTAATATTCGAGTCCATAAATATTAAATAGTTTAAAGGTTAATTAAAGCTTGGTCCATTAATTTTGTCAAATGGAAAGTTAATTAAGGTACAATGACTAAATTGTAAAAATGGTAAAAGTTAATCGCTATAACTTTTTAATTAACTGAAGGAGCAATTGAGCAACTAGACCCTTTTTAAGTCACCAAACAGTGGTGGATGAAAATAAGCATCCACCAATTTTGCTAATTATGCTTAAGGTAGCTTAATAAAGTTTTAATTAAATAAATTAAGAATAATTAATTATTAATATAAGTATAGAAGACAAAATATAATTTTAAAAAAAAGCCAAAACATTTCTCTTCCTTATCTTCTTCAACCGAAGCAAAAAGAAGAAACTTAGGGAAACAAAGCTTTAAACTTTCGGCTAAAGATTGGTGAGTTCAATTTAGTCTTTTTCTTATAATTTTATGTTTTTTAGGTTGTGGGAACTTGATTTAGTTAACCCGTGTACCAATTTGTAAAACTGTTAAAGTTTCTAAAAGTTTTCATGTAACGACCCTTAAGTCAGAGGTGTTGAAAAGTATGGTTTCGGGACCCTAATTCTATAAACCGAATCTGTAAATATTTTTATTAAATATTTACGGAATTATGTTGGAAGTGAATTGAATTTTAGATAGTTAATTTTGTTGAATTGGTGCTTAATTTTAGTATGGGGACTAAATTGTGTAGATGATTAAAGTAGGAAGTATTATTAAAATATAAAGTAAAATAAAGCTAAGGGATTTATAATGCAATTATGCCTATGTCTTTATAGTAGTGGACGGTCATGAGTAAATTTATTATGTACATATGTTATATATATTATAATTAACATTATTATAAGATATAAAATTTTATTATATGAAATGAAAATGAGATTAGAATAAAATGAAAACAAATAATACAGTGGGGAGAAAGAGAAACAAATTTTAGATTTTCATTTCTTGCTTATCGAAGGTGGAGAAGAACAACAAGGGTGAACGGCTTAGGGTTTTTTATTTTTTAAGGTTCAATTGGTTAGTCAATTTATTCTCTTCTCTTATAATTTTTATGTTTTTGGAATCCCAATACCATAAACTAGCTGACCCATATATTATTTTTCGGTACTACTTAAGATTTTAGATAATACTATTGTTGAGTAGTTAAAACTTTAAGGACTAATTTGATAGATTTTAAGGTTAAAAGTGAAAAAGGACTAAATTGTGAAGTAATTGTTGATTTTGTGCAATAGGGACCAAATTGTGAAAATTTTGAAAGTTAGGGCTAGAATTGAGAAATAGGGAGTTGAATTTGACTTAGAGTGAACTTGGTATAAAAATCTGGGGTTTAATGTGAAAGTTAGGCTAATCGCGGTTTTAGGGACTAAATTGAATAAAGTGCATCAGTTATGTAAATTAGCAATTAAATGTGAAATTGTTTGTATATTGATGATATGTATGGTTTATTTATTTATTAAAGGGAAAAGACAAAGTCATCGATGGCTCGGAATTTACGGTTTGTGTTTATATAATCTGAACTAATTTACATTTTGCTGCATATTGTTCATGGTAAGCATTGATGTGAGATTTCTTGTTCAATTGAGCTTAATTGAATCGGCTGAAGATTATAAAAACTCATTTGTGTATATTTGAGAAATATATGTATTTTTATAACTGCATGAATTGAATGTAAATATATATTAGGATACTATGGTTGTTATTGATTTTAATAAATATATATAGGTGTGTGTGTGTGTGTGTTAAGAATAAATGTGGATTGGAAACATTGGTTGGTATTAAAATATGAAACGAAAACCCTATTAACTGTTCGAATTAAGTCGAATATAGATGACATGCCATAGGATAGAAAGAGTTCAGGATTACTTCGACTATGAGTCGATGAGGCACTGGGTGCTAATTTACTTTGGTGAAACTAATGAGACACTGGGTGTCAACTCATTATAGCGCTAGACACAACTATTTGCTTCAGATTTATCTGATGAGGTATTGAGTTCCAAATTGGTGTGTTGGTTGGATCCATGTATCCGTCTGAGTCCAAGTCATGTTAATAGGGAAAATAAATGGTAATTTGAATTATTGAATTAATATGGCAAATATTATTGAAGTGAAAATGCTATTGAAATAGCAAGTGATGGGAATGGAATGTGTTTTTGGAAATAAAATGGGAAATTAATATGTATGAGTTGAGTTTGCCATGTAATGGTATTTGTAAAATGTTTAAAGTAAAATAATGTTTGTATGGGTTTGTATATTTGAATTGATATTAATATAAATTTATCTAATTTTATTTTGAGCATGTAAATGTTTTTATCTTTTGCTTTAATGTTTGGATTATAGAAATATCACTGAGTTACTTAGAATATGGTTTTATTTTCCGTGCGCAAGTTGTCAACTTGGCATCCAACGAAAATCTTGTACTTGAGTGTTGGTAATGTTTTGTTTTGATTTTTGAAATGTACCTAGGAAGTCTTTTAAGACTTTAAAATTCATTTTGTATTTAATGGTCATTTCGTGATCTGGTTGGAATTATATAAAAGTTATGTGTTCATATATGTAGTAGAAATATATATTAGATATGTTATGTGTATGTTTTGAATAGTGATTTTATGTGATGCAAACTTTAGACAGTATAAAGTTAGACAAGATACTTATATATATGATTAGGGTTAGGATTGAACATGTCTTGGTGAACTATTCTTTGGATATTTGATAGAAGTCTTACTGTGGCATTTGAAATATGGTAAGTTAGAGATATGCATGGTGTTTGAATATGTGAATTTTGAATGCTGCTAGTTAATGTGAAATGTGAGATTGATTTGAATATTGAATTGTGGTGTCAATGAGGGCACATTGGTTAGACATGAAGTATTTAAATGATGATATTATTGTCTTTTGCTTGATATGCTAAATTGTAAATTGAGGTAAGTATTGGAAAAATCCTGATCTGAAAATGTTTTTCTTGCACAACGGAAAATTTAAATTTTGAAAATTGGTCTGGTTTGTGATATTTATAGCAATAAACCTTAACCAAATTTGTACGTGTGTTTTCGACTTAGCGAACGTTCATTGTTCATAGCTTTTAACTAAATGACCTTCTCTGCTATTCTCGTACCATTAACTGCTTCGAGTGTGGACTTAAACCAATTGAATCAAAACACAGGACTAGAAAAAGTTTTCTCTCCTTTTGGGGTGAAAACGAAAATTCTCTCTACTTAATAGAAACCGATAGAATTGTTATTTTGGAAAAATATATTTAATAGTTAAGAATAAGTTCTCTCTATTTTTCGGCAGAATAACAATCTCTCAAAGTCGTATTAATAACTTTACCAATGCCATTATTTATAGGAAGAAAAGGTAGAACCCTTGTTGAATTGTAGTGGTTTATTTCAAATAAAAAAACTACATCCTAATTCGAATAGGACTAGAGTGAACGACACACCTAAGTATTTCTACTAGGGTTGTCACCCCCTCTATGTCCATGGGGTTTTTTTGGCCTCTTTCACATCAGGTCCAAGTACGAGTACTTCCTGAGCCTTTTTGACCTAGTAATTTGTAACGTGATTCAATCCAATTCAGTTTTTCTATTTCCCAAAATAAAACTTAATATTTATATATCAAGCAATTTTCTTATCTCTATTTTAACCCCAGAAAAATTTTGACAATTTTACCCTTGGTAAAATTTTAACGATTTTACCTTTGGTAAAATTTCAAGAAAATATGTTCAATATTTCACAACTCAACATGTTTATTTTCATTGTCAGGATTCAAAACAGTCTAAAAATATAAACTCATTCTTCTGATCATTTTTTAAGTAATCCATATAGGATTGCAAATGGATCATTTCCATTTTCATTTCCATTTCTATTTTTGAAAACCTACATTCATTTCCGAATTATTCTTTTTCTTTATTTCAGAGAAAACCATAATCATTCTTAAATGTTTCCAATTTCTCTTTTTCTATTCATTCTGTTATTTCTATTCAAACATGTAATTCATTTTTGCTTTCAACGAGCTAGCAGAAGGATCGATTGGACATATATAGTTGAGGCTCAAATGATTTATGATTAAGTTCTGACTTTTCACCTATTAATTATAAAGTCATTTAGTCATGAGGTTATTCTACTATAGTATCGTGACTGAGCTCTTCCCAAAGACATACCATTATGAAAGCAACTACTCAGTATTCGTCAATGACCTTATCAAAGTGTGTTACCCTCATAGGATGTCATTGATCTCTTTGGGATAATATTTGTTCTCCCAATATGATCATATTTTATCTCATGGTAACCATTACATATTCTTTAATGAAAAGTCAATCACTATCAGATGGTGAACAAGTCATACATCATAAAGACGGATGACCCGTGGCCACGTTTACTTTTCATCAACCATGTAATACCACTAAGGGGATATCATTTACCCATGTTTTAGGCTATGAATTCCACTATTGTGAATGACACTACATACTACAGAATTCATACACCCAACGCACTAGGTTTCAGTTCCTTATCTATTTGAACTCAGAATTCATACATAGTCCGCCATCCACTCAGGATTTAGGTATACCGTACTGTGAACATCACAAGTGAATAAATCCATAAAGTTTAGGCTGTTTAACTCTCTGTGACCGTGTGGACCAACCTGCACTTAAAATTTAAAATGACACACAATTGTATGGTGTGATTGTGTGTGGCACACGGCTATGTGATAGTTTGTGTCCCAGGCCATGTGCTACCAAAATAACCCCTAATGTAAGCCAATTTAACAACCCTTACTCACGCACCAAGACAAACCATTTCCAAACACTTTCACACATTAAAACACAATCAAACACACAGAAAACATGCCAAAATCAATCAACCTAAGTGCCTAACTAATATGCCATCACTTGGCACCACAATTCATACACCAAATCAATCCAAACTCAAAGCTACAAGTCAATATCATAATTATGTATAAAATATTACCAACTAACCAATTCATCCATAATCCATTCCATTATCAACTATCTACTTTCATAAGGCATAAATAAGCAACCAAATCACATATATACATAAACATTTGCAAACCCAAAAATAAGCTCATATATTTACAAGTAAGCTAGGCATAAACTCAAACCATACCATATTGAAAAAATAGCATAAAGCTCCTATTACATATCATTTATAACCATCAACAAAATTACAAAACATCTACCAAAGTGATGGATGGATAGTGTGAATTTGCTCCGACTAGATTCCAATCAATCGAGCCTTCCGATGATTTACAAGAAAGGAAAAACAACCCATAAGCAAATAATGCTTAGTAAGCTTGTATAACCAAAAACGTAAACTTACCTATTAGGTTCAATTTAAATATAATTTATGCCTAATTTCATTATCATGCTCATGATTCATTAAATCCCATACACATCACTAGTCTTATAAGTTAGTAAGCTCAAAAGGAAAATACATATCTTATCCTGTCATAAAGCATATAATAGTAACATATCAAATATACCTTTTTCCCAAAACATTACAAATTTACATTATTCATCCAAACCAAAACATTTCATATAATTAAGCTCAATTGATTAAGTCTTTATTACCCGTTGAACCAAATGAAAGAACGTTGGATACATGAGAACCATGCTCACACAAAGTGTGTCTGTATCTGTAATGTTCACACGAGCTGTGGGTTGGAATGTCAAGCTACATGATATTGCTCACACGAGCTATGGAGAATTCACAACAAATGCAGGACCTCAGCCATCGATAGGACATCCAAGACCAGCACCCGAAACCATATAACCCCTGATCACATGTCATTTGTATCCTAGGTATTCACAAGGTTCAAACGAGACACTTTTCATACCTTTATCCTTAAACTTCATTTCCACTATAACACTTCACTCTCACATACATGTAATCCACATTATCAACAATTGATTTTTATGCCAATGTAATTTAATTTAGCATATAGTAAACATTAAATATTTAAGTTACCTAAATTAGTTATCCATTAACATTCAACAATTCCACAAGAAATAAAAATTAACTATTATACAAACTTACCTTGACAAAAATAGTTGTAAAAACGAAGCCGACGACTAGTCCGATACTTTAGCTTCTCACGATTTAAATTCGATTGGCCCGTTTATTTATCTAAATAACAATTTTCTTTCAATTAAATAATTCAAATAGCTTATATAATTAATTCAAGCCTATATCCCTTATCAATATGAATTTATAAAATTACCTTTGACATTTTAACCTTTATGCACTTTAATCCTTAATCCCAAAATTTACGAATTATCCAAATTTAATCAAAATACTAGCTAGTTGAATTCCATAGGATTCATAATCAGCCCATTTTTATCATCATTTCATAATATTAACTTACTATTTAAACAATTTAATCCTTAAACATTAAAATTACTAAAAGTCACTTAACAAAATACTTTTATTTAGCTATTAAACTCAATAATCTAATCAATTAAATCACAAACACACCTAATTCTTTTATGGTAAGTCCCTAAACTTTTAACAATTTCACAAATTAACCCATGGGTTAACTAAATTAAGCTAAAACAACTTCAAAAGCATAAAATTCATTAAAAATTGGATCAAAATCAATTACCATGCAAGTAAGGTTGTGAACTGAATTCTCCCAAGCTATTTCTATGGTGTTTTTCGGTTGAGAATGGATGAAAGAGGGAGATGGCTACTCATTTGTTTTGTTTGTGTTATTATTTGTACTTATTTACCTTTTTATCCTTTAAAAACTAATTAAATTTAAAGAAATAGTCACCAAAATCATCCATTATAATATTAAATGGTATTTTTACCATTCAAGTCCACTTATTTATCTCTCACTAGCCAATTGACATCTTTAACTAATAGAAAATCACTTTTGCAACTTTCACAATATAGTGTTTTTCAAGTAATTAACTATTTAAATGGTAAAATTTCTTAACCAAATTTTAATATGACTATTTAAACGGTAAAATTTCTTAACCAAATTTTAATATGAATCTAATAAATACTTATAAATATTAAATAAATAATAAAATACTGACTCGCTTGTCAGAATCGTGGTATCGAAATTACCGTTTCTAACACCACTAAAAGCGGTCTGTTACATTTGTACTTATGTTGTCTTGAATGTTTATAAGTTTGGTATATTGATGATGATGAATTTTGATGTTATGGCAAGATGTATATAAATGTGAAAAATAGTAAAATGGTGAATGTGTTTGTGGAAAATGAATAGCCCATGTTGGTAATTTGGTATGATTGGCTTGATTTGTATAAGCTTGGGTATAGCACGGTTTAATAGATTTGTAAGAATGGTATGAATGAATATGAAATGCTTGGAAGACTTGTATAGTTTCATGTGAACCTTTATGTTTAATGTGCCAAATGCAACATATTGGTTTATGATTTGATTAAGTGATTATATGTTAAGTTTTGGCATGGCATTAGTATGGTTTGAGTAGGTTTATAATGGTTGAAATTGTATTATTAGATCAGTTTTAAGAGTTGAATTTGTATCAAGTACTAAATAGCATATTTTTGTGCCACGCGGGTCGACACATGGCCATGTGATCCACACGGGCTGGCTACATACCCATGATACTATAGATCTAGTAATTTTTTTTTATACACATGGCTTCAATTTGTTACACGACCATGTGTCCCATGTTTTGCATGAGTGCCCTTATCGTTTGAAAATATTTCAATTTGATCCTTATAATGCTTAGGTCAACTTAAGAGCTTTCATAAGGTTAATTAAGACTTGAATTTAATTGTATATCATATTATTTGAATGTTTATGACATGATTGATTATTTGAAGGATTTATTTATGATATAATTAATATGTAATTTTGGAAATGTTGCAAATTAGTCTTAATTAAATTCTAGGTTGATATTAGAGCATATACATAAGATAGTATAAGGCCCGACCAAAATTATATTTGGTGATTATGCATTGCATTTATTACGACTGTGTGGTTCATGTTTAAAATTATGTAATTATGAAGAAATTCCATGTTTGTTTGAAATAATCGATGTGAATTGAATGTGTTCTATTCCAGCTTTAATTGTAGTACTCTATAGCTCGGGTCCAACGACCGGACCGGCAAGGGGTGGTACATCCCTTGCCATACCTACAAACACCCTTCAAGTAGATTCTAGAATTCCTCTTCAACAAAACCATACACCGTTTTCATGCCATATACCATTTCATCCTCTGTTATGTCACCATCTAGACCAATTCCCATATCAATTGACTTCTCCTCAAATCTTTTTTCTCCTTGTTCATTTGAATTTATAGAACTTGCTTATAAGAAAGCTTGTTCTCTCCTATAGTTTGTTAAAGCATTCCAATCATAAATATGCAAGTTTATGAATGTGTATGCTCCTAACGAGTAAACTGAAAAGCAGGAATTTTTTGTTGAATTTGGTTTTGTGATTCAATCTAATATTCCTTAAGTTATCAATGGGGATTTTAACATTATTAAGTGTAATATTTCTCACTCGTCCCGACATACAGTATAAACGAGAAGTGTCATTGGAGCACTTTCGTGACAATAATCTTAGATTTATTTAAAAAATTAAATATTAAAAAAATTATATAAAATCATAGAAAATAGATAAAATAAAATTTTTAAAATTTTAAAATCATGTTTAAAACATTTGGAAATGAATTGTAGGTGTTCGAAAGCGTTCGGGACTAAATATGAGCCTTGAAGGTCTCAATTTCAACAAAATAGTGTTGTGGCACTGTCAAGGGCCTAGGTATCGATACCTAAGGAGGCTTTAGGCAATAGTGGAGCCCTCATGTTAATCTTGAGGGGGTTAAGCTAAAATTCGATAGTTGGAGAATCTTCATTAATCACCCTCAACTAGCATCACAAGTATCACTACTTTTCCTCTTAAAAAAGTATCAATTATCTTTACCTTAATGAGTTTTTTGCAATCGACCTAAAATTTAATTTTATAAAATTATAAAAAAAATTAAAATCACTATAACATCTTGCAACAATGAGAATTCCAGAAAATAAAAAGATTTCATCCAAAACAAGTGAAACAAGGTATAGCACCTCACACATATGGACTAAAAAAATAAATGGTAAATACAGAATTAACACTAAAAGGAGAAAAAAAAAAACCAAAACATAAAAAAAATAGTAGTTTCAGTAGTGGACCCGATTCAACAGCGAAAAAAATTAAAAAATAAATAAATGACAACAGCATAAAAATCAACCAAAACCAACATAAAAAAAAATAACTTGTGTAAAAAAATAACTACATTAATATTAATATTAAAAATTTATTTCCACGACAAGTCAAAAAAATCTGCTTTGCATTGAAAAATGAATAACAACATTAATATTAATATTAAAAATTTCTTTTAAAGAAACCGTCTAGGATATAATAATTAATAATGGGTAAACTGTTAAAATAGTCACTTTTATTTCTCTCAGATTACATTTTAGTCACTTACGTTATCGTGTTATAATATTTTAGCAACTGAGCATTAATTTCCATTAACGGTATAACAGTAAGCTGATGTCGCACGTTAAATTATCATTTCAAACAAAAATTTTAGGTTAAATTATTCAATTGGTCCTTATATTTTTTTATTTTGAGCAATTTAATTTTTTCTTTTATGTTAAAAGAGATGGAGAAGGGAGGAAAATAGAAGGGGGAGTAGAAGAGAATGAAAAATAAAGAAAAAAAAAGAAAAGTTAAAAGAACATAAAAGAAAAATAAATTGCTCAAAATAAAAAAATACGGAGACCAATTGTATAATTTAACCTAAAATTTTTATTTGAAATGATGATTTAACGTGCCACGTCAGCTTACTATTACACCTTAATGGCAATTAACGGCTTAGTGACTAAAATGTTAAAACACGTTAACATAAGTGACTAAAATGTAACATTTCAAACAAAAGTAACTATTTTAATAGTTTACCCATTAATAAACAACTATCACCTATAGCCAAAGCTAAAATATTATTGTTCACTTCAGTCATGAGTAAACTACATTCAGCCATTATAGACAAAGTCAGTTCAATGTTTCATGACCGTATATATATGTGCTGTATAAGCAAGCCATTACTAGCTTCCTGATCAGTATAATTTTCTTGCAAATAGTAAATAATTAACCTGATCGGTCATTTTCACGACGGTAAATTTATCATGTCAAAAAAATAATTGATGTCCTCAATAAGGCCATAGACAAATTTCTTTCTAGATTATAGAAAATAATGGTAGGGTAGATGATATAGGGTTTGAGATATTGTATGAACATTAATTTATTTTGGTTCCTAAAAGTGCATATGCTTCAAAATATGCAGGAGCATAGCAGCATTCAATTCAAAACTGGAAGGTCCATGGTGTCTTCATGAACTGTTTCCTCTCCATTGAGCCCCCTTCATCTGGAATTTTGAGCATACCCGAAGGCCATTGATTGAAGGTCATCTACATCCTGGAAACTCCATTGTCTGTTTTTTGTTTGCATGTCAAGGGAGGAAGACATTGAATGAGGAGCCTCTACAAAAGTAGTAAACGAGATATGATCTTCTCCTGATGAGACCATTGAATTCTCATAATAGTTCCCTGAAGAGTTTGGGTTCGAGAACCCATTTTCACCGTATGAACTCGGGTTAAAATTTGGTGCCATGCTTGAATTATGAGGGTGAAACCAACTTTGAACATCTTGGAGCTGAGAACAAGGAAGCTCTCCATCATTAGGGTTTGATGTAACCGAGCCATTTACAATGCTTTGAGATGCTTGCTCCGTAAGAGAAGCAAGTTGTGCTTCTAGTTTAGCAACCTGTATGAATTTGGCAACATGATCAGTTTATTGCATCAAACAAGGTCAAAGGGTGGTTTAAAAAAGAAGAAGAAGAAAACCTGCTGTTGGAGAGCAAAGATATGAGAAACACAGCCATAAACGGGGTCATGAAGCCTAGCTTGAGCTTCGTATGAGATTGTGACAGCAGCTTCACAGCGGTCAGTAACAGGGAGGTGAGCAAGCAGCTTCGACACATTGCTTGCACCAAAAACCTTGTGGATGGCTGCAAAATTGGTTGCACCTTGTTCATGTGAGAAATAAGGTGCAAAAACACACCCTCTAACACATTTTCTTCTCAAAAACTTGCAGGCACCACAAGGGGAACCAGAACCTGTCATTTTGAACTCTTTATTTTCCTGGTTAATTTTCTTTTTGTTCTTACAGACAGGAGAGGTTTGAACGAGGACCTTATAAAACACCAGTGGAAGTGTAAGGTGGATCATTTAATAATCATTTCTTTATTACATTTGGTCCCCTTATTGGGCTACACATTTCATTTTTTTTATTTTTTTTATTTACATTTTCGTTTTAAAACCCCTCTCCCACCCTTCCATGTATAATCTATCTTGTCACTAGTAGAATCTAAATTCAAGTGTTACCATCTAAATCATTATTAGAACCTAAGATAGCCATTCCGTCCATCATTATATAGCCATTCCATCCATCATTAAATACAGTTAAAACTTTTTGGTTTCTGAATCTGCAACATAAAATATACTCATATATTCCTATAACAAACACTACTATTACAGATACATAAGTCTCGGTGAGCTCTAATCTATCTAAACTTCTCTTGGGATATATTCAAAGATTGCAGAGTTTTAATCTAAAGCATTGCCATGCTGGGAAATAAGACAAAAAAGAACCAATCAGTTTTGGAAGTTTAATAATGAACTGATCATGAACCCTTCTAACATGTGAAGCTCACTTTAATTAGATGATCATTTTCATTGTTTCAGCTCTGCAGTTTGCAGCATGTGTGGCTCATTATTAGTTAAATCAAATATATATACCAATCAGAGCAAGCTTCAGTTTGCATTGATGATTTATATATTTATACAAGTATAATATAACAAACTGCCAGACTAAGTGGAGATTAAATAATGTCATCTAACCAGAACCAAAAAAGAAGTTCACTTAATTTCAAAAGATTTGTGTTTCAATCTTGGATTAAAACTAATCTAATCCTTATAAAAGAAATGAAAATTCATAGAATGGAATATTGTGATGTTGGTGACTTAAAAAAGATTTGTATATACAAGAGGGTCCCTAGTCCCTACCCTATTGCTACTACAGATATGATTACAATCTCTAGGGTTGAAATAGTGGTCCCTCTTCCTTTGCTTGCTATGATCCACCTGATAAAGTTGTCTTTTCCCATTTTTATTTTTATGACTAAAAGATATCCGAGGTTTAAAAAAAAAAAAAACCATGTTGCTGCAAATTTTTCAAATGCATTAGCAGCCACACTAAAAGTTGATTAATCATGTGGATTTGTAGTGACACAAAATGGTATATAGGGATGTTTTTCCAAGAAATAACAAAGAAAATAAATACTAATAAATCAGGTATCTGTTGTGGTCAATCATTAAGGAAAAATATATATTGTAAATATTAGACATGAAATGGTGGAATACTCCATCACAGCTGTTCGAGTACAGATAATGAGAGTGCAAAAAGGGTGGCAGATAAAAAAGAAAGAGAGCATATATTCCAAAAATGAATGAAACAAAAGATAGTGACACTGCAATTAATACAACATTATGGGTTTATATTCAGGTGAAAGAACCCCCAATAGCAGTGTGTTGGTAAATTCTATTAGTGCTTCCCACACTTGACCAATTTATACACTATTTATCATCATCATCATCAACTTATCTTTATAATTAAGTAGCAAAGCTTGTTAGGCACCCACATGAGAGGTTGCCCCTTTTGGCCCCACAACCCTAACCCCTAATAATAATGGCTGATCCTTCCCCAACTTGACATATTTCGATGAGCTATTATTGGCTAAACCCTTCTCTTAAAGCAATAGCATGGGCTAATGACAGGGCTAAGCCATTATCCGATCTTCCATTCGACAATATATATAAATATATATAAACTTTTAGGTCATTTGTACTTGTTGCCCACTTAATCCATTAGAAACGAAAGACTAATCTTTGGGACAAGAAGGTATGTGCATGAAAGACTAATCCATTATTAAAATATTAATCACCTTAAAGAATAACGTAGGAAGGGTTGAATTAGAAGCTGTATGCGTGGAACTCCATCATGTTTTGGTTAGGTTTATAAATAGTAATTTTGTTTAAGTTTAGTCTAGAAGGATAATGTATTTTAGTATATTTGAACTTACATTCTCTTGCATTGACAACAATTTTCATGTTAATCGAGTTAAGACTCAATCGACATTTTTACTAAAATTTTAAAGGTAGACAACATATTTTTATGTTTACATTATAGTATTATATATTATTACATATTTAGATTTAAGTGATGTAAATTACATCATATTTATATTATATATATATTAGAAAATGAATCGGGTCAAAATGGACTTTGACATTGAATGTTGAAGTCTAAGCTCGATTATATTCTAAGTGGGCCTTTTTTTTGTCCAAATTTATTTTTCAAATCTAATATTTTTGGTCAAGCCCTCCCAAATTCCGAAAAAGATTTTGGATTTAAAAGAATAGACCTTTTAACAAATCCAGGCTTAACTAATCTCAAATTGAGTAAATTTATTAATAAGGTGTCAATATTTATGATAATAAAATAACATAAACACTAGTATCATTAGTTACGAGGATAATTATTTGATACATGGATAGGTGAAGTTTTTGAAGTCTACAAATGAGATTAAGAAAGATGTCTTTAATTAATATTAAAAAATAAACTAAGAATAAATGGAACACCTCTCAATTTTTTAATTCAATTTACATGTTAAAAACTCCATCACCTATATATCAAATAATAATCTTTAATTATAATAAATAAAAATTATATAAATACAAGATTAATATATATACTTTCATATTTAGTTTAAAATGAAAAAAAGTTATGTATATATATATATATATATATATATTTATGTATGTTTATATTGACAACATCCTTTGCATCAGACATGTTAATGGGTCGGGCTGTTTGTCTAGGTCCGTTCGAAATTTGAGATGGTTTTGGTAAAAATATTAGACCAAAAAATGGATTCAAGGAAAAAAATTAGGCCCATTTAAAAATGAGCCGAGCTCAGGCTTAAATATTCAAGGCTCAAGCTTGTTTTTAAGTTTATAATACTTTATATTATATTATTTTTATATATTATGTAATTTAGAACACATTTAAAAAATAAGCTTATACTAAATATATAATACTATTCTGATGTAAATATTAAAATAATGTTAAAATGACTGTAAAAAAAATTTCAATAAATAAAAAATGTATAAAATTATTAAATACTAAAATAATATAATATAAATACTTTTTTTAATTTAAAAAATGATATGGGCGGACCTAAATGAATTTAGGTTAATCTTTTACAAATATGAACGAATTTAAATAAAATTTTAAATCCATATTTTAAATTAAACTGAGTTTAAATAAATATAAAATATATTAATATCATATTTAAACCTAATCCCAATCATAGACACTCGCTGTGCATAATTACTCCATCCAACTATCTGCTAGTTGCTATCAAATATTGAGAGCAACGGAATCTCTTTAAACTTCATGCCTGTGTCAGCATAAAGTACAAGGCAGGTATGGCACTCGGAGGTAAATAAATTATATTATAATAAAGTTACACACAAATCTCTTCACTTTGAGGGGAGAGGCAGGGGCGAAGTAAAAAAAATTTTTGGGAGGCCGAAATTAAATTATATATTTTTTATAATAGTAAAAATATAATTTTATTATTTTAATAGTTTATATGTTTATAATTTTTAGGGGATTAAATTAAATTTTTATCATTATTAGTTTAAAATTTTATAAATTATAGATGATCTAAATAAAAAAAATTATATTATGACTCATCAAAATAGGGTATATGCAAAGACGGGGAGAAGACAAATGAAGACCAAGTTGTTTGGACTTTTGTTGGAATTATTATCCAACAATTACCAAAAATCCATGCAATTATCAGTTTTGATAAACTTTCCATGATTTGAGCGGCGCTTTGCTCTTTCAAGTTCATGGGTCTGATCTACCTCTTCAAGCCATTGATCCATGCAAGTGGTTCAAACACCATTATTTCTTGTTTTTTAAAACAAAATTTAGAAAGAAGAAAAAGGAGGGGTTGGTCTGTAGAAAAACAGGTGTTTGAATGATGCTAACATAGTAACCTTTGTATCCTTGGAAAGACTGGTCAAGCCGACACCCTTCTTACATATGGGGCCATTTTTACGTGTGGATTCATTATATGGTATAAGATTTAAAATGATTAAATTATATATTTTTATTAAGATGCTAATCTAGACGTCCAAGATGTCCATTTCTAAAAGGAAGCGACGAAAATGTGGTTGCTTGATGATTGAAACAGGAGCTGAAACCTTCATTTTCACAAGTAAATTTATATTTAAAGTATGATTAGGATGGTTTAAGTCACTAATCAAGTATGATTATAATATTTGGATGTACTTTGAATAAAGGGCAAGATTTCAAAGTCCAAACCTTAAAAATAGGGACCAATAAGCTCTAGATTAGCTTAAGGGCGGCCATTATCAATCCTCAGGTTACCATCTAGAAAATTAACACACACACACACATAGTGAAAGAGATGGTTTTGTTATTATGTATGGCTTAATCATATTCCTTAAGTTTTTGATTGTTTAGAGAGAAGTCCACAAAAATATTGTTAGTCAACAGTCAACGAATCTCTTCAACCTACTTGATTTTTGGCTTAAGGTGTTTATGTTCAATTTTATCTCCGTATTTTGTGTCTTGACTTCGTCAAGAGCTGCAAAGAGTTCATGAAGTAATAAAAAAAATCATATGAGAGAAAAAAGAAGTAATTGTATAAATGAATAAAAACAATAATAGCATGAATAGAAAATCTAAAATTAAATTATAAAATTTTGATGAGTTATTCATCAAAACTTGAAATTTGTCCAAAATTTGAAAAGATTTATATAAAAATATTTACATTATAGTAAGTTGTCTATGTTTATAATTTTAATAAAAGATATTAAATTATTAAATATCAAATTAAAGATATCATAAACTTTTGTAAATAAAAAAATAGAGTTAGATTTAAAATGAGTTTAGATTAATCGTTTACAAAATATAAATGAACTTGACAAAATTTTAATATCTATGTTTTAAGTCGAACTAAACTTAGACAAATATGAAGCATGGCAATAACATACATCTAACTTGACCCGACCTCGCCATGGACACTTTTACTTTCAAATCACTAATAATTTTAAGAATTCCTTGAGAAAGAAAAAACTATTTGAGAATTTCCCAATCGTAGGCTGGAGGGTAGGGAAGCCTGGTGATCATCATTTATGGGTAATGCTATGCCCTAGTATTGGATAGCTTATGTTTCATTATTTAAAGAAAGGAACTGTTCCAGTGCTAAACTTGAAGTCGCTAAAAGCAAGCACAATAAAGTAGGATGTTTGTGGAAGGAATTTAGCATCATTGCAGCTGAAATGGCAGGGGCTTTAGCAATGCAAAGCAAAGCAGGGGATAGAGTAGGGTTAGAGCTTCATGGCTACCAGGCAACCCCCAACAACAAATACTGTCGAGTGGAGACGTATAATTGGTGCACACAGTGTCTATTGCCGGTGGACTCATACATCTTAACATTCATAGCAACATGAAATTGAGGGTAATATTATATAAATCTGCTTTCAAGATTCAAGAACACATAGCAACTTCCTCGCTACACATAGAAGCATTTCTCAAAGTTGCAAACAACTCCGGTGTTTGGCCCATTGGTCAAGGATGTTCACTCCATAATCAGTGGGATGGAATTGCAGGAATTACCTAATAGTGGTATGTGTGACAGTGATTTGCTTCTGCCAGAATCAGATTAAGCAACAAGAAAAAGGACCATGCTTGTCTGGTCTGGAGACTGGAAATGCCTTCATCAAAGAACAAAGGCAAACCCTTTTATTACATGTGGTAAAGCATCATCTATGTCATTCCTCTGCTACTGTTTAAGCACCATCTCTTCACATTGATTGGTACAGCATTTGTTAAAGAAAAAACAAATATTGCAAATTAGTAAAGTAAGGAGAGGTCTATATGAGTAATGGAAGCAAAATGGGCAGATTTGATGCCAACACTCATTGGCCTAGAAGTTACATATGCATATCGCAAAAGCAGAAGTTTAAGCTTTCATCAATCTACATGATCTCCAACACCAAAATTTGTACTTAAAACCCATTATTGCTTTTGAAGATTGTGACTGAAACCGGTTAAGAACGGCATTAAAACTATAACAAGTTTCCATCTTTTAATCAAAATGAGCAACAAAACCAAGAAACCCAAATATTAAAAGATGAAAATAAAATAAAATAAAGAGGGAAAGAGTGAACTTTTCCTCGTAGAGCTTCAAGGATTTTACATTGTTCTCATCAAAACTGCACAAAAGTGTCGTATCCAGATCCAGCTGCTTAACCAGCTCAAGTTGTAACCCCGTTTCAGCCAATTCCAGCTCACTTGTTTTCTTTCCTGTCCTAGCTTTGATGCTCCTTCTTTCACTATCATGAGTTGGTAAAGTTGAGATTTTTACTAATAGTTTAGCCTTCAATAGAAAACAAACGACAAAGGGAGAAAATTCCAAGTTGTTAATAATCTACAGAGACGGATTGAAAGAACAGAATAAAGATTCATGCAAAGACAGCAGGCTTTCGGCCACCGCCCACCATGGGTTTGGCTTTTGGGCCTAAGAATAAGTCCAAGTCCAACAGACTTGTCTGAATAGTTAGTGCTAGCTAGGGTTTTTTAAGTTTCAAACTCATTAGTCAGTTCTTCCTATAAATTACTCTTTTGTTCTTAGGGTTTAGCCACCCAAAGCACCTGCAGAGACAAGCCGTTTCGACATAGTATTTCTTTCTTCTACTTTGGTTGCCCTGTTTGTTTCAGATTATATTTATTTCTAGTTTTAATGCTTGTTTTTCTGGTTCAAAATTGTCAAGTGTTTGGTTTTTTTTTTTCTTCCAAAAACAAGGGTGTTGGAGAATGAAATGATGAACAGGATTTTCCCTATTGGTTTGATTGCCGTGATGATGGCAACCTTAACGTATTAGCTCTATCTGATCATTCTCTTTACCTTGTAAAAAAAAGTTGTGGTTTTTGATATGGTTTTTGACGAAGTTTTAGACTTTGTTATTATACTCACTGTTTCAAGATTGTTAATTTTGGTATTGGATCTAAAAATGGACCTTTGAACATTGCTCACTTGATTGATTTAACATTTTGTTGTTGGTGGTGTTGTGGGAGAATGAAATGATGAATGTGATATTGTTTCCCTATTGGTTTGATTGCCGTGATGATGGCATCTTCAGTATTAGCTCTATCTGATCGTTCTCTTTCATTTTTATTTTTTTGTTTTCCTAATGTGATGAACATGAAGGAAATTGGTAATGGATATCCATGGTTATCCTCTCAAGTCATACTGGGGATGAAACACTGAATGTAAGGAGTCCTCCATGTGTATGAATTAATTAGCTCTTGGGTTTTGGTTGACTATTTTTGAGTTGGGCTTGTGTTGATGTGGAGGTATTTTTGCCCATGCTTACTAAATTTTAAAAAAAAAAAGTCATTTTTTTAAATATTACAAAAATGACTAATTTTTTTAAAATTTTATGAGAATAAACTTTTAAGACTTAAAAAGTGATAGCATTATTTTTTTTTGTCACCGATTAATGTAAAAATAAAATTTACAAAACAAAATTTTATATAGATCTAAAGTTTCGTTTTTTTTAAGTAACATGAGATGAGATACATGTATATCAGTTTGTTTTTATATAATGCGAGATTTTTTTTTAATTAATAATATAATATTAA
This sequence comes from Gossypium stocksii, assembly GCA_020496765.1. Taxonomy (NCBI): domain Eukaryota; kingdom Viridiplantae; phylum Streptophyta; class Magnoliopsida; order Malvales; family Malvaceae; genus Gossypium; species Gossypium stocksii. The sequence continues at coordinate 89,292,123 of CM035620.1, forward strand.
AAGTTACATTATATTATATATTTTTTTACAAAATAATTTTATATTATATATGTATAAAATTCTTTATATGTACACAAAAATAAAATTTGTTTTGTAAAAAAATATAAAATATAGTGTAGTATTTAATTTGATTTTATTAATTAAAAGAAAAAATTTTACATTGTTTAGGAATAAGTTGTAAATCTATTTATGAGTTTATATATATATATATATATATATATTACATCTCATATTGCTTTAAAACAAAAGGAAATGAAATTCTGGATCTATATAAAAATTTGTTTTGTAAATTTTATTTTCACATTAATTGGTAGCACAAAAAAAATTTGTATTGTCACTTTAAGTCTTTATAAAGGTTTATTCTCGTAAGTTTTTAAAAAATTAGTCTATTTTTGTAATATTTAAAAAAATTGAGTTTTTAAAAAAGTGTTAATGTGGAAGGCATTTTCTAGGTTATTCCTTGAAAACGTTTACATGACAAGCGTATTTTTAAATTTTTGGTCTATACCCATAATTATTTTTAGAAACAACTTATTTTGTAAATAATTTTGAAAATGAATCTTTATTAGTACATTATCTAAGTATTTTGCTCAAATTCTTTTAAATTGAGTTAGCTTTTAGGCTTAGGCATTTAATCTAGTCCATGCAGGGTAGAGAAGTAGTAACTCAAAGTGAGGAATGGCTAGGGTTAAGTGGGTTAAACCTAATAACAAATCAGAATGTTAATGTTTTTTTTTTTTTTTAAATAAATGTAATTGTGATTAGCTAAAACATGCCATGTGGTGTTCTTCCACTTGCTAAAGTTTAAAAAATGGACCAAAAATAAAAGAAATTAATACTTTAGGTATCAAATTGAAACCAATAAAATTTAGAAACCAATATTAAAAAAATAAGTATACTTTAGGGGATAAATTGTGAATTAAATCTAAGGTAAACTACACTGTACCTTCCGTGGAGGCAATGACGAAAGAGGAAGTTTAACTTTGAGGATTAAATTGAAATTATTTATAAATTGAGGGAGGGAGAAAAAATAATAATTGGTGATTAAATTAAAAAAGTAATAATTAGTGACCTATGAAAAAAAAGAAATAATTGGATACTCTAAAATAATTAGTGAAGCACCTTTGAGAGGTGGGGGTTAAAATAAGAAAAATAAAAATATTTGCACTACGCTTAGAGGTGTGCATGGGTTGGGCCGGGTCGGGTTCGGGCCGGGTTCAACTAAAAATTTAGGTCTATTCATCGGGCTTGGGTCGGGCTGGGCTCAAAAATGGGCCTAAAATTTTGCTCAAGCCCGACCCATATAAAAATACTAAAACCCGAGCCTGGCCCAACCTGCCCGTATTAATTTTTATATTATTTTATATAATTTTTAAATATATATAATACATCAAAAATACTAAAAAAATCAAAATAAATATTTCTTAACAAATTGAAAATAAATTTTAAAAAAATATGTAGACTTAAATAACACTAAGATAGATGCAACTTAACAAGTAAATACCTCTAAAATAACAAAATTAACAGTAAAATAAGTTTTATACAATATCCAAATAATAACAATAAAATAGTAGCAACATAATAGTAATATGGTAGCAAAATAGGGAGAAAACAACAAGAAAATAACATTCAAAAATAAATAAAAAATAGCAGATTTTTTTGTCATTTAGTAAATTCGGGCCGGGCCAGGCCGGGCCCAGGCAAAAAGTACCTTACCCGAGGCTCAACCCATTTTTTAAATGGGCCTTATTTTTTGTTCAAGTCCATTTTTCGGGCCTATTTTTTGCCCAAACCCTCCCATATTTCGGTCGGGCCTTCGGGCCTGGCCGGGCTACCTGGCTCATGCAAACCTCTAACTGTGCTGGCCAAATCTAATATCCGACGAGATGATTGAGTTATTGTCATAAAAAATGAATATTAATTACTAAAAATATTTTATTAAGTACATTGAATTAAAATATTAAAATGAGTATATAAAACGAAAATTTTAATATATTTTAGGGTAAAATTATTTAGCTGGTGACTCAATTTTTAGAGTGTGTTTTTATAATTAAATCAAATTCTTACAATTTCATTACTTAATTTTAAGGCGTTTTAATTTTAGACACTAAAACATTAATCTCTAATGGTGGTTGATTGTGCACGTTACATCATGTTAATAATAATAAATTAGTTAACATTATTGAGTGATAAAATTTTTAAATAATTTATTTAATTCATTTTGATGTTTTGAAATTTAAATTTTCAATATTGAAAAAAGAAATTTAGAATTTCTGGCAATGAGATAAATAAGTATAATTTGATAATTTTTTTAATAAATTATTTTAGTTTCTACCACTTTTTCATCTTAATCCTTAATTTTTTTTTTACATCGATCAATACTTTAAAAAAATTTGAATGACCAAAATGAAAGCGACTTAAAAATTAGGTGACTAAATGAAAGTGTAATATGTCTTGTAACAGTCAACCACCATTAAAAATTTAACGCTTAAATAACTAAAATGAAAGCACCCTAAAAGTTGCGTGACCAACTATATAGTTTATCTTTTATTTTATATGTTTTTATAAACTTAACAAATAATTAAAATTATATTTATGGCATATAATAAATAACAATTAGAAATATATAACATCAAATAAAAATTTGCATTTATTTATATTATTTGTTAAATTAATTATTTATAATTAACTAATATTAACCTTATAATGATAAAGTGTAATTTAATTAGTAGGTTTTTTTTAAAAGAAAAATACAAGTTCAAACTCACATTCATTGCATACATTACACTATCACACAAGCGAACTTTGATATCCAACATAATAAAAGTTAGTAGGATGATGTTTTTAGATAAAATGGTTAAAACAAATGAATATAGTGGTAAACTTTTTCAATTTTTATATTAAACAAATTTATTCCTCTTAAAAAATTGGAGTAATTTAATTTTTATTAATTTGGAAAATAAGCAATTAAAGAAAATTATTTACAAATATAACCTTTAATGTTTAACAATTTTGTCATTTTGATCTCGATTTTAAAAGTTCAACAAATTTAACCCTCATGGGATATCAACAAATTTAGAATTAGGACTAAATTGGTAGAATATATAAATGTTGAGGATTAAATTTTTAAATTAGGACAAACTTGACAAAAATATGTAATCATTGGGGGTTATTATACCAATTGAAAGTAGGGTGAACTGAGGAAAGAAGTGAACATCATAATTAATTATCTTTAGTTACTCATTTTTGAAATTGAAAGGAGCTAAATTGTTCGGTCTTTAAGAGAAGCCAATTTATTTAATATCAAAATTGGGTGGGATCAAAGAGGTCTTTTTATCTTTATAAATGTGAAGAAGCATCGTGGTGACATGGTGTAAAAAACATTATACCCTAATATTCCAGCTGACTCGTGGTAATTGATTATACAAAGGAAGCCACTTGTATGAGATGATTTAGTTTATCAAGTGAGACATGTTTGAATAGATAAAATAAAAAGATCATTATCTTATACATCATCTGTAGAATAAAAAAAATTTCACAAATGAATTTAGGACGGGTTATTTATTTTTTAGGTGTAATAAAATAATAATTAAATAATTAAAAAGAACATTTGGCATCATTTTATTTCTATTTGTGAAGTTCTATTTTAACTCCGCTAAATAATGACAAACACAATAATTACTCAAACAAAAATAATAGAGAGATAATCATGAAGATATAGAAGTCTAAATTGTCAATTATGTTGTTTTTTATGGTACTATACAATAAAAAAAATTAATACTCATACATGATAAGGATATACGCATACCACTCACGCACGCACCACGTCTAAAGAGAACTGCCCAAATAAAGATAATCTTTAGAAATATACTCGTACTAGTTCGGAGACTCGAATTCATGTGAATTTTATAAGCGATTAGCCCTTAGCCACCACCTAATTGAGAGTTCACCGGCAATGCTATTGGATTGTTTTTTTTGTCGGCTGCATGAACAGCAAATCTAGCTTTCAGCCGAACCTTCACGGGGACATCCATGTGAAAAGAACATAATGATGGTATCTACTAGTAGCTACAAGGATTTGAGAGGATGGATTGATCAAAAGAACATCTATGGACTTTAGTTGATTGGTGTCCCTTGTAGTTAATTTATAGCTCTTCCAGCATTTTATTGGTGTTTTAACGTAGGTTCTATCTTTCCATTTATTTGTTCCTTTTTTCAATCTGCATAAAAGCATATTTAATATATTAACTTACAAACTATAAATTAAAAAAAGAAAATGGAATGAAATGTGTTATACCCTTCGGGTTTAGACATGTGACAATGTAACAAGTTATCCGAGAAGTGCTCACAAGCAACCCTCTACTAAAGGGCTAAGCCAAAAAAAAAAAATTTGTTAGGAGGTTGAAATTAAATTGTATACTTTTATGATAATAAAAATACAATTTCACCATTTAATAGTTGTATATCTTTATAATTTTTAAAAAATTAAATCAAATTTTTACCATTTAGGGGGACAAAGTACAATTTTATCATTACTAATTTAAAATTTTATAAATTATAAAGGGGCCTAAATTGAAAATTTTCCATTTTAGGTGGCCCTTACTAGTCCCCCTGGCTCCGCCACTGCCTCCACTCTCTATGTTTGGCTGGTCACCAAATGACCAATGTCCCGAAAGGCCTACTTTCATCCAACCTCCCAATTTTCTCAAAAGAGTTTTGCTCTACCATCCTTACAAATAATCTATCCGCTCCCTTCATAAAGGCCATATCCATCTGTATTTATGAACAGGCTACCGTGCCTCAAGACACCCGCTTTTTTGGTGTAAACATTCTTACTGTGAACATGCCCTGTAGACCACCAAACCCTACATGAACGTAACAAATCTATACCACAACTTAAAATAAATGATAGAATAAGTTACATCAAGTACATGTTCCATGCACTCCATAATGATAGCTTATTGGTAGTAGGTTTTCACATCAACACTTCCAAACCATTTAGCATGGTGAAAAGGAGATCGACCCTTAAGCATACATAGCATACCCATAGTCCTCATCCTCCTTCCTACCTTTACACACCAGCATTGGCTCTCCATGCTGCTAAGGTGAACCGGCATTCCTCAGCCCATCACATCCTCCTCCTTATCTTCTCTCTTATTGATACCGTCATTAATAAAATGCTTTCTAAATGAAAGCAACAGCAATCGTTCCAACGCTAGAAACCCCAAAAAGAACATTGAACAATAGTGTTATAAATTTTTTGTGCAAGAAAGATTGTAATATTTATCTGCAGTTCCTACAAGCACATAAAAGTTGAATTCATGTAGCCTATAGATTGTCGTTTGGTATTGGACTCAACTCATTCACAATAGTAAGTCAAAGCCTGCGCTATTACATTCTCCATTTTCTCATTTTCATATTATAATATTTATATGCTTTTATGTGAGATGCTCATTCAGGACAAAAGAGCCAACAATTATGTCTGTCTGGATTGAAAATGCCATTTCTTTTTTCCTGCAGAATCTATATATATGTGGCCAAAACTGTGAAGGGAAAGTGTTTCTATTCTGGGAAAAGGCCAGATATACACAATTTTTATTATTTGTTTAATCCCTGCTCATGAAATATTGTGCGAGTTTCAAGGAAATGCCTTATGCGGATATCTCGCTAGTTTGCCTACTGTGAAAATTAAATAAATTTCTACTGCTCCTTTCCTTTCAGTATTTTATTATAATAGTAGTAGTAGTGGCTCAGTTCTCATGCCAAGTTTGTTTAAATTTCAAAGGTATTTGTTCATTCAATTAAGCATCTTTGTAATTGTATGCATGAAGGGGTCACTTCTTAGTGCACCTTTTAAACACCATTCTTTTTCATTCAGTCTAAGCGTCTTTGGTCCTCTTCTTCGCTTCTGCTTAACATTATTTCTCTTCCAATTTCCAGGTACTATTTGTGGACATGGAGCTGAAGGTGATTTCTGAAGAAGATTCAAGTTATGACAGAGCAAAGGAAGTCAAGGACTTTGATGAAACTAAAGCTGGGGTTAAAGGACTTGTTGACTCTGGTGCTGTCAAGATTCCCAAGTTCTTCATCCATCCCCCTGAAAGCCTCCTAAACTCTAATACCAGTAGTAGTGAAGTTTGTTTCCAAGTTCCGGTGATAGATCTGGAAGGCTACGAAGGTGGCCAACGACGGAAGGAGATATTGGATGGAATCTTAGCAGCATCAGAAACTTGGGGTTTCTTTCAAGTGGTTAACCATGGAGTTCCTGTTGGCATTATGGACAACATGGTTGAAGCCGTACGCCGATTTCATGAGCAACCAAAGGATGTGAAGATGAAATGGTACTCCAGGGATTATAAGCAGCAACCTGTTAGGTACTTCTGCAATGGTGATCTCCTTGTAAACAAAGGAGCTGCAAATTGGAGGGATTCAATAGCATTTGATTTTCATGATGGCCAACTTGACCCCCAACTTTTTCCTCCAATATGCAGGTACTACTGTAACAAATGCAATTTAACCACCAAGAGTGTAATAACAGATGCAAACTTAGGAAATTCTTGAAAAAAAATACTTTTTCAGGGAAGCTGTAAGTGAATACATAAAACACGTGATTGAGCTAAGAAAGACATTGTCCGAACTGCTGTCGGAGACTTTGGGGCTTCACAGTGACTACCTCGCCAGCATAGGATGCATGGAAACCGAATCGCTTGTGTGCCACTACTATCCTGCTTGCCCTGAGCCAGAATTAACGCTGGGTGCAACCAAGCATTCGGACCCATCTTTCCTGACCATTCTCCTTCAAGACGATAACAGAGGCCTCCAAGTTCTTCATCGGAGTATCTGGATTGATGTTCCTCCTCTTCCAGGCGCTTTTGTGATTAACATTGGCGACTTCATTCAGGTATAGTCTTATAATTATCACTAAAAAGTGATTCTTATACCTAATAAATGCAAAAATATGCATGTGTAAATGCAAGCTCTTTTTCCTGTCCAATCTAGAATGACAAACTAGATTTCTCTTTCTTTTCCTTTACTAGCTCATCACAAATGACAAATTCAAAAGTGTGGAGCATAGGGTGCTAGCAGGACAAGCACCAAGGGTATCAGTGGCCTGTTTTTTCTATCCAAGCACGGCAAATAAACATAAACCATATGGACCAATAAGAGAGCTTCTGACAGAAAGTAATCCACCTATATATCGGGAAACTCATGTTACAGAATACATGGCCTACTTCAGAGCCAAAGGTCTGGATGGAAACTCAAGTCTTCCTCACTTCAACTTACAATGCAATTATACTACTTAACCATCATTTTAAGAAGCACGTATGTAAAGTAGTCTGTCAACTTAGCTAATAACACTCTATGATATCCAATTTCCTCTTTCTCATGTGCAGTTGCTGCATTAATGGTGAATGTTGAATCCACATGTTCATAAGTAAAGAACCAAAGTTTAAAGTAGTAACTGCTGGAAAGTATCCAGCTTAAGGCACCCGAGATTGGATCATTATCAGACTTGCAAATAGCTGATGATGTCTAATATAAATTGGGAAAGGAGAAAAGAAAATGGTAGATGGCATTTCCACAAACCATGAAGAACAGAAGCAAAAATAATCTTCAGAAAATGTTTCTTAAGTATGCCTTCTCTTCTTTTCCCCTAATTTAGATATTCTTTTAGGGGCTGGAGGGCAAAGACTAGGTCTAAAAACCATAAAGCCAATGTAAAATCTCAAAACACTCACAATATGTTACACTAACAGCCAATGTTACTACTTCCAAGAGATGACAAGCCATTGCAGCTAGCTTGTAGCCTTGGATTGCAGAATTTGGACAAGCGACCATAAGATATCCATTCTATGCATAACTCTGTTCTGTCCCTGCAATGTTTAAATAATTGGAATTAGTTTATAAAACGGGGAACAAAGTTGAAAGAGGATTAAAGAACTGAACTCTTTTGGCACTTAAAATGTAGTTCATACGTGCATGGGGGAGATATATCGTATAATAGATTCAATGTATCAGTATCATAAATATCAATAGAAGTCATTGGCATGTACCATTTGCAGCCAATGAGTATGTTTTGGGCAGGCACATAACCAATGGAACACACAGCCTCAAATGCAAAGGCAAAAGGATACAACACAAAATGTTGAAAATGTCCCCTTGTTTTCTATTCTACTCCTTTATACAAGTTCCTTCCACTAATGCATCCAATTTTGAAATCAATCTTCAGCATCCAGCATGTAGGAGATCTAACTTTTTCAACATATAAATTTGAAAGAAAAGCTTGGACATTGAGGCTAGATGCCCAAATGATCATATAGACAGGCAATTAAATTGATGCATATGTCATAAAATGCCAGAACTCATCCTGGAAAGTAAATCCTACCTCAACCACGAAACATATCCAAGTCTTCTCACCATGTGCTTCTGTTACCCCCTTTAAAATTGTCAGGCCCAAGCTCATGATGGCCTCCGCTATCTCAAGAAAATGACTACATTCCTCACACAACAGCTGCATGGATAAACTAAAATAACATTAAAACCAATTTAAAAAAGTAATAAGTGAAATCTTGATTCGGATATAAAATCTCATTTTTGACTGGCGTGAAAGCTATCTAGTATCATTTTCAAATTATCCCTCTTTGTTATACAAGTCTTCTTACTTTTCTTTCAGTCAGGTGAAATAATGAACAAATATCCTAAACTAAAATACTGTAAGCAGCGAGTCAACCAATAACTATAACCAGTGAAATAATAACATACACCAAGCACTGAACCCGCCAATGAAATCATAAACTTGGTAAACAATAACTAATAATCAAGTCAACTGGAACAATATCATGAACCTATACAGACTCTGTACATACCTCTACAAGCATCTGCCCATTTTTGTTTATATTCTCCACTACTATTGAGCAAACTTTTAGATGGCTTCCCACTTCCACTGCCCAGCTTGAACCTTGTTCATAATTGGATGATCCAAGCATGCCAGCTCCCTTGTGATGCATCTACAAAATCAGCAGTAAGATGTATGATAGAAGAAAACATGGTAGGCCCTTCCAATAGGTAAGTTTTTCCACTACATCTAATTATTTATGACAACTTGAAACAAGTTTTGCAGTAAGAGGGGCTCAAAAATCTGTGACAATACTTTATTTCAGCGGGTGAACAATAATTATGTTGCCCTTTCATGACAAACATATATATGCCTACAAGCCCAATGGTAAAAGCCCACCCCAAATAATTCCAACAGAACTCAAATGAGGTCATTTAATTCATTACCCCCAATACTCAAACAGAGCATTGAGATCTTAGTTTCTAATTTACGAGCAAAAACGATCGTTAACCAGTAAACTGCCTGGGCCAATACCTTTGATTCAGCACATTTACTGAGCTTGTCAGCATGCTTTGTGATGCCTTGCAGAAAGACCATGTGCTTGATTGTGCGCTCCAGCAATGAATCAATACTGCACTGCATATTTTTCTTGAAATTTTAGCAGATTGACATTTGAAAGGATGGAAAAGGAAATTATCAAAATCCAAGACTCGTCTGAACAGCAAGAAATTTACCTTTGCTCCATTTGGCACAAGCTCCCTTAGCTCCTTAATACGATCTTGAATGAGTTGTCTGTCCCTTGGCCTAGGCCTGGGATTTTCACCAGGCCTAGCCCTCTTTTTATTGTTCTTAGCTGGCTCTGAAGACCTCTCTAACTGCTCACTGCAGTTGCTAGGGCCAGCAGAAGAAAACCCATTTGAAGACATTGCACCACATAACTTTGACGAATTCAGGAATTGCTGTGTGTTATTTTCCACTAGAGAAGACTGATTAATTGAATAACCTGCTGAACTAATAGTAAAATTTGTTTGGCTTGAAAGCTCAGGTGTATTTACAGTAGTCACCAATGATGGTGCTGATCTGCAAAATGATCTCTCACATTTGATATCGCTGCCGCTATGGCAAACATTTGCCACTACAGCTTCGAGGAGATTTTCTGAACCAGATTCAGAAGTTAATTGGCTGCTGCTCATCCCCTCTAGCATTTCAATTCCAGCTTCTGTTTTCTCTACCTGCCAATCAGTATAGATACTCTTTCTCAGAAAAGCTGGTCCAAGTGCTTCGTAAAGCTCATAACCAGCAGAAAACTTTGAGGAAGTGTTTATAGAGTCCAAGTCACTTAAATCATTTAGATTCCCAAACTTCAGGTCCTTTTGAAATTTTACATCCGAAGATTCAGGAATGTCCAACACTTCATCTTGATAAGAATTCAAACCACCCAACTTAACAGTATCACTAACTGCAGGTTGAAGGAAGTTTGAGCCGCATGTATGTTCAGCCCCAGACTGTTCAGCTTGAAGTGTAACATTAAATACATTTGTACTACCCACAACAGGATGGCTTGTGTAAACATTTTCTGGTCCCATTCGTGCACTTTTCCACCCACTAGTCTCCCCTTTGCATACCACATTGTTTATCAGATTCTTCCCCAACTGATTTAGAGGCTCCAAGTTGGAAACATTTGATCTTGGTGTCAGCAATTTAGCACTCTCATCACGCCCTGCTGCGGATAGCTCAAGCCCTTTCTGATGATTACTGGACAGTGGAAAAACAAATGAACCATCACTGCATTTTTGGTGATGTGAAAACTCAGGCAACAAAAAATCTGGCCCTTCTTTGTCTACAGCTTTATCTAAAGAAATAATTTCTGAATCTAATAGTTTTGTATGTAATTCGGGCTGCAAAACAAAGATCCAAAAATATTAATACCATAAGCAATTTCATATATAGTTTTGTGCAAGGCTGCATGCATGCAGACATGCTGATACACAAAATGGGGGTGAAAGAGAATTATACCTCAAAGACTGAACTCTTCATGCTACATTCTATCGGGTTGGCAATATGCCCTACAGAAGAATCTTGAAGAGCAAAAAAAACATCTCTGATGTGACTCACAAGCTTCACATCCTCAACTACCTGCTCCATTCAGATAAACAAAACTTTTTTTACCATAATGCTGTCTAGACTATGAGCTCAAAGAACTAGAGCAAAACGCAACAGACTATTTGATAAATTTCAAATCCAGAAAAGGCTTCTAGGACATGACCATATTAAAACATACTTTAGTAACTATTTATCATGTTAAAAACACATTTTACAAATAAGGCATGACTTTTCGTACCCATAATTTTCAGTGCTTCATCCAGTATAAACAAAAATATAGAGTTCAGAATTCAGAAGCAAAAGAATTCAAGCAGCAATAAAAATGCTGGAGAAAATGTATCAAAATTACATGGACAAAGCCAGCCACAAAAATATTAATTTTTCAGAAGTCAACTACTTCATTGACACTACCAAAAAGTTCAAGCAAACAAGATGTTTTTGTATAAAACAAAAATCTTAGGAGGTCAAAGATATCCATCCCAAAACCCCAAAATGAAGTTGCACAAACATCAACTTAAAGTAAAGACCTAGACAAACATTCATAAAGTAGAAAGAACCAAAATAATTGGAACTCATCTTACTTTATTCAAGGAGCCAAGCTGCACAACTCCCTGTGGAACAACAGCAACAACAACAATGGTCTACAAGGCAAAATGAGAAATACCTCTATTAATAGCATAACCATATATATATGGAATGGAAATACACTTCAGGCAAAAGACAGTTGCAGAAAACACTAGGAAAGACATTTACTTCCGAACACCCAGAATACAAGTTAAGAGAGCCAAAACTTATATTCACTTTATGCTAAGGTCAAATAAATAAGCCCAATGAATTGTAAAAGTGAAGTGGAATTTAATGCTTTCACTCAAAATGCAAGCTCTACCAAAATTTTGACCTTTGTCCAAGAAAAAAAAATCAGTTGCTGACTTCCATGTGTTGAAATATGGTAATCATAGTTCATCACAATTCACAACTCAAATACATTGAACTCTAGCTATTCTTTAGATCGGATTAAAAGTATGCATACCCTGATCCCTGCTTCAAATTGACTTTGCCAACCATCACGGAACTGAAATTAAAACAAAATTAAGGCAGAAAACAGAGTATGTGAGAATTGAAAACAAAATCAACTCTGAAACACTATGTTTGATATCAGCGCTTGGTGAAGCTCCTTACCTCAAATGATGAACAGGAGCTGCTAACATGCTCATCCGCAAATATCCACTGATGCTTTCCAGAAACTGCCACCTGTCCAACAATCCTGTAAAAAACAAGCAATAAATACTAATGGGAATTGTTGCACAAGCTACATGTACTCATTTGTTACCCGCTTCTTTTCAAAATCAGAAATTTGATTCTTATCATTATCACAATTAAAAACTAAACAAGAGTTTCATAAACCGAGATTGTTTCATTAGTACGAGGTGGGATAAATAAAAAACAGATGCAATAGGATTGAAGGGGTGATAAGACCCTATGTTAATTTGACAAGAAAGAAAGAGAACAAAAAAAAGAGTGAAAAGAGAGGAAGAAAAGAAAAGGAGAAAAAGAGAGAAAATCAGAATGTATTTATCATACTTTACCCTCAAACATAGAGAAAATAAACTATAGAGAAAATAAACTATACATAAAAAGGAAAGGTAATCTACTAATTACCTAAATTTCAGCCTATTGTAATCCTAAATCAATGTCTAAGATTTATACAGATCTTAACACACTATTTTCAACCATTGCATCCTGGTACCATATTTTTCAAACTATTGCAGTATAAATCTTAGACATATCTAAGGTATGTATAAATTTCATCCAAAAACATATACCAAACGCTGAACAATATATTTATCAGTGAATTGAGCCATACCTTTCCCCTAGTGAATATACATGATAAGACATATTTGCCACTGCTAAACCAAGGGGGTCATGTGAATAACATCCTGTGTGCAAGTTTTGTAATGTATCTCGGAAACAGTTATTCTCAGAAGGATCACGTTGGTCATGATTGTCGTAGTATGCATCCTCCAAAGTCAGCACCCTGCAACAAGTCAATACTAAGAATGAGATTTAGCAAAGACATCAACCCATGTTCACCAAGGCCATCATAACATTCCACAAAATTAAAGGTAAAACAGAAAGATTAACTCACTCCTGAAAATCCTAGTACTTAAAAAGGAACGCCATAAAAGGAAATCCCTGAATAACCAATTGGTATTTTTGTCCACTTATTGTGTTTCTAATTAGTGAAAAAGGGGAGGGGAACTCAAATTAACCCTAAAAGCAAATATGTCAATTTCAAGAACTTCTGAAGAGTTGGGAGATTTCCAGGGGTCAAAGCCATTCCATCCTAACCTAAATAACATTTTATTTAGGATAATAAACAAATAATGAAACCAACATTCTATGCTTTAACCATAAAAATTGAAAATTTAAAGGGAAAAAAAGGCCATTCCATCCTACCCTAAATAACATGCCAACTATAGTACAAATTCGAAAATTAAACAAAATCTAAATTCATTTTAGATAATAAACTCCGGATAACTAGATGCAGATACAAACTCAGAATTAGGTGACCTCAAGGGACACGACAAAATGTTCATTAAGCTTTTTTTGTAAACTACGCTAAAAACAAGATACTGCAAATCAATCAATTGAAAGAAAATGGGGATCAACTAAAAAGAAACAAAAAAGGTCAGAAAGAAGCTGTTTACTGACATTCGAGCTCGATGCTTAAGCTTCCAAAAAACGGCGTATTTCCACTCAGTATTGAGACAGAGACTTCTCAGTATCTGGTACAATCCACTGCCAGTTGTACTGCTACCCATCCCTATCTCTCCTCGAAGAAAAAAAAGAAACCCAACTTTTTATTTTGTTCAAACTCCCCCTCCCCAAACTCCAACTAAAAGCAACAAATTTTCAATCAAAATAACCCCCAACCTATTTTTTGTTCGCAAAGCCCCTAGCTTCCTCTGTAAGAGCCTCTTCCAGCCTGTTTTCTCCTCAACCCCGCTCGCGGTTTAATTGGCGGTCCAACCGTTGGCAGTAACAAACTATCCGTTCCCATTCCTCTACTCCCAAAAACAAAAACAGAAAAAAAAAAAGATCTTTCAAATGGTTTGGTCGCAGATGCCAATTACAAGATCAAACTCGAGAGATCAATCATGAAACTCTCGTCGCAATTAACTCCTTTGAAGACGTTACTACATTTAGCCATCTTTTCTTTGGATTAGAACGAGAATATTTTCGAGTAGTTGAAGATGAAGTGAAAAACTACAGAGGGCGGAAAATATGGCAGAGGAGTCTAGCTAATATCTGACGACATGGATAGTTGAACTCGTTGAAGATCAATTTTTTTTTCAAATTGAACGCGAGATTCAACAAAGAATTGAAATGATAGACGTAGGAAAAAAGTGAGTAGAACAAAATTCAGAAGATCAAAGGTTAATGGAGAGTTGAAAGGAGCGAATTTCAACAAACACAGAATCCAACTCTCTCTGCAACATTTAGTCTGCTCTTTTGGTTTTGGTTATTAATCTGACAAAAATGGGCGCGGCGTAACTTTTTATAACCTGTGCAGGCCTTGGGCTGCTTTATTAGTCTACGCACCCTGCGCATTTTAGATTCCTTAATTGTTTTTCGATTGTTTGAATAATATATGTTTTTTTAATAATCGCTTTTAAGTAAAATCGAACTCAGTACTCTTGTACATTAATAGTAATGTCTATGGTAATCGAATTAAAATTTAATTAATTATTATTTTTATTTTTTAGAGAAAAATTTTATTAATACAATATTAATATAAATTGTGTAGTGTAATAATTTTTTTTTCTAGTTAATTTGAATTAATGAATAGAGGCATAATAAATTATTATACTATTTTTAATTAATTAAATTAATATAAGATAAATAATAAATAAAAATTTTAAATATTTATGGATAACTTCAAGTGAAGAGTTTGTATTTTTTAAGAACTCTTTTTTACTCAAATTATTGGAACTATAAAAAGGGATAATCTCCGATCCATTTTACACAAGCTTAAAAGTTCAAAAATTGAAACTCGAATAAAAGATTTTGGAGGTTAGAAAGTCTCTCCAAAATCCCAAGAAATCTCTAAATAATTTGAAGAGATTTTCTAAGATTAAGTCTCGAAAATCTTTGGATCATTACTCTTTTAATTTGGTTGCACCAGCACAAATGAGATAAAATCTATTCTTCAAGATAAGTCTAGAAGACCTCTGAAGTAGACTCGACTATCCAAGATCAAATCATTAAAACCCTTGAAGCGGAATCATTCATCTAAGGTTAACTCTCAAAGATATTTAGATCCAAACTCTCTTCAAACGGATTTTCAAGATCAAGTCTTGACAACCCATGAAGTGAACTTCATTTTATTCAAGATCAAGTCTCAAAGTCACTTGAATATAAATCAAATTTGATTCTCAAATAAGTATCTCTCCAAACCCAATTTTGAGATGATGTCTCGACAACTCTTGAAGTAACTCGCATTAATCCAAGATAATCCACCAAAAAAAAGAATCAAAGTACTTATCTAGAAATTGTACCTCATTTTCATAAATAAATTTTATTTGATTTGTTCTAATTTTTTAGGTCAGTATATATTCAACTCAAATTTTATTTGTATACCCACACATGGTGGGACTAGAACCTAGTACTTAAGGACCCACATATAACAATAATAAATTTAACCTTTTAATTTTTACAAATTTTAGCAAATTGATCCTAAATCTAAAAAATTTAACAAATTTAATCTAAATGTTTATAAAATTTGTTATTGTAGTTCAACTTATAATTCAATAAATTTAACCCTCAACAATTACAAAGTTTAACAATTTAGTTTTAATTCTAGAAATTTCAAAAATAAAAAAAGAAAAACATTTTTTAAAACAAGAAGAGGATTTGACATCATTCATATTTTGCTCATTTTAAACTAATGTCACATTGGTGAATATGGTAAAAAATCAAGTTGGCTTAAACTACAGCTAAATGTTCTATTTTATATCAATATGATATTATTTAATTAAACTCCTCTAAAAAAAGTTAACAATTTTTAAATTGTTACTGATTTTGATTTTTTTATTATAAAAATATGCAATCTTTGAATAGAGAAAACAATATAATATGAAATCTTTCATGAAATGAAAAATCTAAAAAAGTTTCTTTTGCCTTTTTTTTTTCGGCTCGGATATGTCATCAATAACTTTCAAACTTGGGTAGTTGAAGTATGTAGACTAAACAACCAACGTCCCAAAAAATCTAGTTTAAGAATTGAAAATACGAGCTAAATTGAATCAATGGAGATAACTTTGTTTATTCCATGTCCCATGAGGTATCTAACTTCATGTGTCTCTAATACCCATCAATGCATTTCATGTTCATTTCTTTTTGAATCATTTAATATATTTTTTTCCTTTTTTATTTTTTTTAATACATATGTTTCGGTTTTTATTTATACTTTTAGATTTTTAAATAATTTTTATCCAAAGCTAAATTTTTAGATTTTTTTTTGAAACTTTTAGATTTAGAGCTAAATTAAATAATTTTGTTAACGTTGAAGGTTAAATTTATTGATTTTTTTAGAATTAGAACTAAATAATAACTTTTGTAAACATTAAGACCTAAATTTGTTGATTTTTTTAGATTTAGGATTAAATTGCTAGAATATATAAAATTCGAAAGGGTAAATTTGTTATTAGACCAATAAAAAAAGCCCACGTCAACTTTTCATCACTCATCTAATGACAAATAATCGGAGAGTAAATGGAATATTTAATTTTGAAAAGTTGAATAACTAAATAAAAAAAAATTAATAGTTGAGTGACTATACTTGTATTTACCCTATATTCTAATATAAGTATATTTTAAGCATAATGTATTGTTCAATTAATAAATGGATTTTTTTGAAGTTATAAGTACAACCACAGTTACAATTACGAAAGATATCTCCAAATAATTATAATCAAAATTAATTATTATAAAGTACAATTAGATTGATAATAAAAATATACCTAAACCTAAATTAGAATAAATTTATAATAATCCACATGTAGTGTGACATAAACCTAATGAAATATGGATGGAGAATCCACAAGTAGTTCACACAGAGTGAGAATAAAACTTAGGATCTTAAAGTTTTCAGGTCTTAATATTAAGGGTGTGCATAATTCGGTTTTATCTGAAATAATCGCTCAAATTGAATTATTACGGTTAATTGGTCATTTATCAAATCTAATTTGATCGGGGATCGGTTAAAGGTTTTTTAAAATTTTGACTAACAATTAACTCAGTTCGAAACCGGATAATTAACCAAATTAACCAGTTAACCAAAATTATTAATAATAAAATATTATATATTAGATAAGCCCAAAATATAAAAATTAAAAATTGGACTTCAAACTAATTGGATTTATACAAATTATTATAATGAACTTAAAATGATAATAGATTGATATATTTAAAAATAAATAAAAGAAAGAAGCCCTAAACTTTTTTTTTCTTTCCATTGCCAAACTCAAAATAAAGTTTGGGTAGGCACAGCTTGATACTAGACCATTTTCTATTTTTCTTGACTTCTTTGAATCTTTTCTTTTTCATTTCATCACTCAAGTCTCAAATTTTCTTGTATTCATTGTAGTGTTTATTATAATGATTTTAAATTAGTGTGGTTATTGTGCTATTTGTTGCTTTTACTTTCTTTTTTGAATTAAAAGTAAAGAAAAATAACATTGTAATTGTATTTTTTATGTTCCAAACTTATTTGAACAAAATAAAAAAAATGTAAAAATTTCGGTTAATCGCCTAAATTAATCAAAATTATTTCGGTCAGTCAAAAGATTTTGAAAAATTTTGGTTTGGTTAACGGTTAAAACTTTTATGGTTTTAGTTAATTCAGTTAATAGAATTCGATCCGGGTATTAACCATCTATTTTATTATCCATGAAAATTAATCATTTTAAAGTTTGTGGTTGTTTTTTTCAACAATGTCATCTCTAGTATCCAAACTTAAGTTCTCCCCCAAGAGTACAACGTGTCTTATTTAAAATTTATTTATTTTTAATGATAATTATATTTTGTGTTTGTTTTATCTTTTACTTTTTTTAATTTATTTTTAAATTTTTATGCAAATTCATGTTAAATATTTAAATTCTATTTAAATTATGTATAATAAATTTGAAATGAATTTTTTTCTTTATTTTTTTTACTTTGATGTTTTAGTCAATTTATTTTCCATTAGAACCATTTAGATATTTAAATAAATATAATTTAATAAACTCATCTTAAGGTTAATATGTAATTGAATTAAATATAAATTTAAAACAATGTAGTCAAATATAATTACAAAATAAGTAAAACATATTTAATTCTATATCAATTTTCATTATTTTGTTATTAAAACAGGAGAAATGAATAAATTAAATAAAAAATACATAGATAAATAATAATGATTGATATAATTATATATTTTTTTAATTCCTTAATAAATAGATCTTAAGGGTATTTATATGATTTTCTTCAAACTTGAAGGAGTATATGCAGGGACGAAGCCAGAAAATCCTAGTCAATTCCTATCATTGCATGTAAATTTGAGTAGCTTCATATCAACAATGTGTTGGTCTTCCCCATGAATGACCTCAAATCATGTATCACCATTCCGAGCTAATCTACAATGGGTTGATGTATCCATGTTCTTATCCAACTTCTACGAAGCTGCCACACCTTGGTTAGGTGAACTGGATCGGTTTGATAACTTCATGATGGAAAGCTATGAAGAACTTCGCCAATTCTGTGAAATATTAGTCCTAGCGATAGGGAGGATATAGTCAGGGTGAGGGCCTTATTAGGCGGACTTTCTTGCTAATAAGATCACCACTCGTGTTTTAGTATCGTTACTTAAGTAAGTACGATGGCTTGTAGGATATGTTTAAACCATCTAACATCCTCGTGGAGGCAACGTTTCGGTAATTAGGACACTTGTAAAGTCTCATAGGATATGATTAATTAGTAGAAACGTGTGAGAACAAGTAATGATTAGAGATAATTCTGATTGGGATTTGGATATGGGTTAGCTATAAATAGGTTAGCATGGTAGTGGAGGGAATATTTCTTATTCATCTTCTCCATCAGACCTTGCTATTATTGAAGAAACCAGGAGAGTTCTTTTTTGGTAGCAAGGGTCTTAATTGTAAAAGTTAGGAGAACTTTTGTTCTAGTTGTCTACTAGTAAATTCTTAAACCTTCCTTTTTAAGTTTTTCCAGATAGATAGAGACTAACTTAAGAAATGATCGGTAGGATTTTTTTGAATACTGGGTAGAAAGGAAACTCCTATCCAAAAATTGATTGGATGCTTATAAATTATTGTTGTATCTTAATTTTTTGATTATTTTTATGTTTAAAGAAGTTGTTTTATTGTTTAGTTAAAGAAATAGGAGAAAGTCTCTGTAATAAAGAAAAAGAACCAGTAGAGTAGATAAAACTCTAAGTAAGTATTCTGGTGAGTTCCTCTGTACCCTATGTCTGGTATATGTGCTAATTCGTTTACTCTTAAACTTTCTATAGCTAGGTAAATGGCTTAGTCATTCATTTCTGATATATTTTTCTAAGAAGACTCATTCAAAGAGTCAGTGCATGCATGGTTAATTTTGGTTAAACAGGTCTAGAAAACCTGGATATATACAGTATAAGTACTCATTCTTTGGTGCACAAGCTCCATATCCAGATGAGTGTAAGGAGGTATCGGAGGTATGTTGTATATAATGATAAAGAAGATACAGAAAAATACAATTTGTCTCCAGTATGGCACTTGTTGCAAATTGTGATTGGCAAAAACCCGACCTTGCAAGAGAACACTTGTGTGTTCATACAAAGAGGGGAGTTAAGGGGATACAAAGGACATGTTGTCATATAGCTCAAATGAGTAGACTTGAAGATACAGGAAAAATTAGGTTCTTTGGGAACCAGGAATCAGAAGCTAGCACAAGGAAGGGAATATGTAGAAGAAGGGTGTATGTGGTGTTGCACGTTGCATGAGCACATGAATAGTATGTTTGTCATAGAGGGTAAACCACACAAGTGGGGTATTCGTGGAGCAAATGTTTCCATGATTGTCATATGTGAGTATAGAAACTAATCTTGTTCGTCAATAGGTTGAATTAAATTGCAGTATTATCCTTCAGTTAAATTGAAAACCTAAGTAATGTATCCGCCAACTGTGGCGAACTAGACAAATCCCTTTTTTTTTGTAACTTCTGATAGTAATCGTGGCAAGATTGTCCTTCCCATGAACTCACTAAGTTCTTATGAACATACCCAATTTATTCTTCCTTTTAGGTTCTTAAGTTAAGCATGGTGATTGAAAAGACACAGCTAGATCTATGGCTATTTGTAAGCCTTCTTAATTTTTTGGGTTAACATGTATTTGCTAAGGGTGTTAGGTTACTTGTTAGAAACTGCCAAGTTGAGAATTTTAATTTATATTGAATGTAATTTTGGAAACGTTGAATGTTGAATGGAAGCCTTGACGACATAACAATATTTATAATTCATTGATGTAAATTTGTAACCAAAAAAAAGTAATCCAAGAATAATTAAGTCTTTAAATGTAG
Organism: Gossypium stocksii; assembly: GCA_020496765.1. Lineage (NCBI taxonomy): Eukaryota > Viridiplantae > Streptophyta > Magnoliopsida > Malvales > Malvaceae > Gossypium > Gossypium stocksii. The sequence goes on from CM035620.1 coordinate 89,312,680, forward strand.
CGAACTGTTACACTAAAATCTTGCTTCCAAATAAAGGTGAACTTAAACTAAAGGAATATCACTCTGATAGAGAGGGTATCCACCAATATGGATAACGTTCTTTTCTAGAAAGGAAAAGTAACTAGACGTGTTTTTATATTGGTTCAACTTGTGATACTCCATACTCGAATCCGGGGTTTGTGTTTAATACGGGGTGTTGTAGAAGCCACTAGTAAGATGTTGGTCTTCCATTTGTCCATCCATTTCCTCTTTACAGTCAACATTGTCACCATTATCGCCTTTATTTCTTTAAGCATGCTTATTATTGTTTTGCATATTACATCTACAATCCAACCATTAAAGGCCTTTTCTAGATTGTTGTTTACAACAGCACACTTGGATGTTATCCTGAAGTATGCCTTGGTCCAATGATGGACAGGAGTGGTCAATAGTGTTTCTGTAGAATTCTTTCCCAGAGACTCCAACTACTTCAAATTATCATCAAATTCTTCCACATATGTGCTTCTAACACTGTTTTAGAAATGTATTTGTTTTTTCATACCTTTCCATGTCTTCTAGCAGTTAGCATAAATGTGTCTTGCACACATTCTATGCTTTGTTTTTGGATATTCCTCAAAAAGAACTTTAACTAAACCTTACATAGAATAAATGAACATAATAAGCAGCCTATTAAACCATGTGATAATTTAGAAATGACATATCATTAATAAAAGACTTAAAACAAATAAAAATATACCTTTTGCTAGTCTATCATTAGTTTTATCCCTGCTCCAATTTGATGGCTTACATTAATCATTACCTTCTTCAAGAATCACCTCCATGATGATGCACATTCCCCTTCAACCACAACTAAAGTAAGTGGGCACATTTGGTTGTTGGCATCTCTACCAATTGCCAAAAGAAACTCCCATTTTATTTAAATTTTCAAGAAGTGTCCATCTATTCCTAAGAAAGGTCTACTTCCCTATTTGGACCCTTCCTTTATTACTTGTAAATAGATGTATATCCTATAAAATATTGCTTGACTACTATCATGCTTATATATTTGAATAGAAACAATACTTCTAGGGTTACTTCCAACTAGTTCAACAACATACCCCTTTAAATTGGCAAATTCATCTACATATGCATTTTTTATCTCTATCAACATTGCTCTCCTAGCCCTTTAACACATATTGAAGTTAGCATAAACCCCTAACTCCCTCTTACACATATCTTTTAATGTCTTAATTTTTAATTTTGGATCATCCATAATCCTATCCCTATAAAACTTAGTAAATATTTACATGAAAGTAGCCTATTCTTATTACTACTAAAGCATTTTTGCACAGGGTTATATGTCTTCCTAACATAGCTAACATGCAAGAACTATGGACACCCTTCCATACAGACTACCCTAGTTCTATTTGGTTCATTCTTCTTGAATCTAATCTGGACACCTTTTAAAAATGCATACTTTTTAATTACCTCTTTAAATTGATTATTGTCCTCAAACTTTATGCCTTTTTCCCATATAGGAATGACATATTGGGAATCATACCTCATCCCTACAACCCTTTTTTCGTTAACTTCCTAATGTCATCATCTGACTGATCAACATCCCCATACTCCTCAGGGTCAGATGATGACATGTAGTCACTCTCATGACCCTATCGATTTCCTTTATCCTTACTGTTACCATTAGTATCACTACCTCTATCCTTAAGCCCTAAATCATATGACAAAACTAGCTTACCCTCAATAGTATGACCTAACCCCTCATCCCCCTCACATAAACCTTTAACACTATTCTGTGACTCTAAACCATCTCCCTCTCTAATAGATTTACTTTTTTTCTTCTTACTGCTTAAATTATATCTAATTTCCTCTACTTCATTATCAATGTCCCCACCTAGCTCCACATTATGTAAAAACACTTCTTCGTGACCCTTACTAGTATCAAGGTCAACCTCCTCACCCTTATTACCTTTTGTACACCAACCACCCCTATTAAGGCCTTTACACCCTTATCACTACACTAATCAATATTTAATACCCTCACCAACATTTTCCATACACTGACCAGCATCTTCAATACCCTTACTAGCTTTTACATAATTACTTTTATTATCCACATATATTTTTACATTGCCATTTTTTTTTGTCAATTGTTTAACTAATTGATTTACAATTACATCATTGTGAACTAACACAAACCCAACTCTACTTAACTGACTACCATAGGCCCTATAGCAAAGATATAGCTCCTCCCCTTTCTTAAATGTGTACCCTGAATGTCTTAACATGCTCTAATAATTCCCAATAAGAAAGCAAATTAGGGTCAACATTGAATCTATCTATAATCCCATTAATATATTCAAAACTAGGTTCTGTAACAAATTTCCCACCATAATAATATTTTAGAACATAGATGACTTCTAGTTCATCTTCCATTCAACATACAAACAAGTTTTAAAAAAATTACAAGTTATATGAAAACTGTCAAATGCATCATAATTAAGCAAACTAACCAAGTTAATATAACAATTTGTATACATTATATTGTCTACCTTTAAACCACAAACAAAACAAAATAGCAACAAGTTAACATAACAGGTTAATATAATATTCTTTCATGAATAGAACCTAGATATTCCAAGCATAAAAGGTAACTATCACTTGTTCGATAAATATAACATTCATACATGAACAATACCAACATATTTCAAGCCACTCAACATGATTAACTGAACAACAACAATAGTATAAAACTTTTTTTTTTGTCATTTCATTGTTAATTCATGAAAACCAAATGTTTTTATTTGATTAAATCTAGATTAAAAAAGGGGTTAGGGTTAGTTAAATCAAGATTAAAAAAAAGGTTAAGGTTTTTTGATTCAATTGTACACAAAAAATGGGTTATGGTTTTTCAAATGATTTTAAAAAAAGGGGTTAGGGTTCTTTGAATCGATTTTGCACTTTCAATTTCGAATCCACAAATCAAACAATCTTTTTTATTTGATTCCACTCATGGGTTTCTTTTTTATACCAATTATTGGAAAAAAAATCAGGTTTAAAAATGGTTTTCTGTCACAGTGGAAAATTAAAATTTTGAAAATCGAGTCAGTTTGTGATATTTATAGCAATAAACTTTTCTTGAAAAGTATATATGCTTTGAGCAAGACGGATCCTAGACATTCCCGGCTTTCAACCAAACGGTCTTCTCTATTATTTTCGTACCACGAATCATTTCGAGTGTGAGCTCAAACAATCATGAATCAAACATAGAACTAGAAAACAATCTTTTACTTTCAATAGGAAAGTAATTCTCTCTCAATAGAAACTGGTAGAATTGTTATTCCTAGCAAATATAATTTATACTTAGAAAATAAAATTTTCACTCTTTTCGAGCTGGATAACAATGTTTCAAAGCTGTGTGTTTTTAGCTCTACCAATGTCATCTATTTATTGAGAGGGATAAGAGAATTCTAGTTGAATTAGTAGAGCTCAAATAATACTTATTTGATAAAAAACTAGTCTCCTAGTTTATCTAGGAGAAAGGGTGGCACACCCTAGTTAAATATACTAGGGTTGTCGCCCCTCATATGTATTATGAGAGGATTTTGGGCCTCTTCTACATTGGTTTCAATTATATGTACTTCTTGAGCTTTTAACCTATCACTTTATAATTAAATCCAACGTAATACATGTTTTTCTATTTCCAAAATAAATATTATTTACTAAATTAATTTAATTAGATAAATTAATTTTCTCAATCCAATTTTAATTTTGTTAAAGTTATGACAACTTTACCGTAAGAGAATTTATGAAAAAATATATTTAATTTCCATATTCAATAGATTCACAATGGCCAATTAATTTAATTCGATATTCAAACTTCAATTATTTGGTTAAATAATAATTTGAAAAAATTAAATTAATTTTCAAGTCATTTCCATACTGTAACACTCTAAAATTTAAATTTTTGATTTGTTAAAGTTGGTTATAATTAAGTATTTGTTTAAGTGGTTAAGGGCCTTAATTGTGTGTTGGAGGTCATGGGTTCAAATATCTCTTTTGGGAAAATTTAGTTATTTTGCTTTTGGTCCTATTTTTGTTTATTTGGCTAATATTAATTTTTGCACAACTTATGTTAATGAGTTTGTCGGTTTAGTGGTTAAGTTTCAACTTATTCTTTGGTTTTATGTTTAAATCTCTATATGAGCAATCGAGAATATTTTTTACTAATTCCCTGGTGTGCCACCCATGTGGTTGGTGTTTGGGTCAAAATTAAACTCTGGCCAGTTGATAAACTAACAGAAAATTTGATAAGTTGAGATTTTCTTTTAAAACTTTAGTTTTTATCCCAATTTTGATTTTATTTGATCTTTTAGGAAAAATCCCCCAATTCTCTCTGCACGTTTCACGCTTTTCCCCTTTTCCCCTTTTGTCATTTCTTTTAGCTTTAGCCTTTGTTTCTGTGTTAATTCTTTTCTTTCTTTTGTTTTACATTCTTTCATTTGCCTTCAAATATTTTTCTTCTACTTTTGTTTTAGGTTGGTGATTGTTGATTTGGGTGTGGTGGTTGTGCAATATTCAAGGAGTTTGATCATAAGTAATCTTAGCGTAAGTGTCGTTTCCAATAACAAGGTTTAGTTGATTTCTTACGCTAATTAGCATTTTTAGTTGTTATGAATTCCGTTTTTATTCGTTTAGGTCTTCTAGGTGAAGTCCATGAGATGATCAATCTTTCGACGAGTTAGAACCTGTTGGTGGGCGGCTATCTTTGCTAGGGTAAGTGGTTATTCGCTATGTTAAGGACTGATTTTTCTGTAGTGACTTCGATCGACGTTGACTTTGTCAATTTTGGTTATTAAATTAATGTTTGGGTTTGGTATAATTGTGTTAATTAGTTATTGTGAATTGTTAATTTAGGTATTGGATTACTCGACTTTTGAATCTACATTGGAATTTGATCAGGCGTGTAACAAAAACCAGAGAAAACTACAAACGACAAAAGTCAAAATATGGGACTGTTGACGCCACACGATCGTGTGTCAGGCTGTGTGGTAGACCATGTGCGACACATGGCCATGTGCTAGACCATGTAAGCTATACGGGCTAAGCCAATTTGGCCATGTGGGCCACATATGGGTATGTGAGACCATGTGTCAAGGCATGTGGGCCCAAATTTTGAAATTCTTCTCTATGGATGTATTCGTCGTACGAGTCAAATGTAAGCTTTCCGTATTGCCCGTATGGTATGAATTAGATTATAAATGATGATTTTTGATGTCCTATTAGCACTAAATACGAGTTATTTATGCATGATTAATAAGTTATATGTTAGGTTTGATCTGTATCATGTAAATATGATCTGAACAATTATAAAAAAACATGTATGTCATATACATTTCTGATATCTGCTAGTTCTGCATGTGCATTGTAGTGGAAGGTATGTTTATAGAGAAAGTGTGTGTAGTTTAATTTATCTGTCGTTTCTGGTGGCCCAGCCACATGTGTATCTGTTTCTAACGGATTGCCGCCAAATCATCTGGTAACTAGATCACAAATATTTTGAAAAGTGGCATACAATCACTTAGCGGTGTGTAGGGCTGGATGAGTATTAAATACCCTATATGGTGTATAGGGATGGTTGGAGATGGTGTATAATAGATGGGGGTAGGATTATATATCTGCATCTGATATGTTCTGATTTTGTTTCTGTATATGAAATATAACTGACTGACATTTGAAAGCATGTCTGAAATTGTAACTGTTGATTTTATTTTAAGTTATATATTGAGTTTGTAAGTTCACTCTCTGTTTGTTTGATTCTCAAGTAATCCTTAGACACAGAATGGATCGGTGCAAAAGGAGCTCGGCTAAACATTTTAAATATGTGTTTCTTTAAAACTTGTTCGGTTAAATTTGATTTATTTCGTTGGACTGTTTTGGACATTTGAGACTATTTTAATTCTTGGGTAATACTTTCATTTTATACTGGTTGAACATTTTCAAAATTACATTTACTTTGTCTGCAAAATATTGAATTTCCAAAATCAAATCGTGTTTTCCAAAATTCCTATTAGATAAGAAATTTCGTTGTAAAACTAAGATATTTTATAAGAATTTATCCTTAAAAAAACTTAATGATTTTATGATGAAAAGGTGTTTTCTAAATGAATGGAATTGTTTTATCAAAAGCTAATACTTTTAATTTTGTAAGTCTCAAAAGTGTTTCTGGATTTTTGAATGAATTTAGGTGACACTTCCAGATCTTGTCATAGCAATTACGCCAGATTTGAGATGTTTGAGGTGTTACACATACTTAGTAGGAAAGCACATTCATTTCCAAATGCGACCCATTTATCTAACTTTACCAATTTTGTCCATTTATGTTCATTTGATTCCATATGCAATTCATTTTTTGTTTCAATGAGTTAGCAAAGGGATCGATTAGACATGTATAATTAGGGCTCAAATTATTTATAATTAGATTCCAGCTTTTCACCTATTAATTATAAACTCATTTAGTAATGAAGCTATTCCACTATAATATTATGACTAAGTTCTCCCTAATTACAAACTATTACAAAAGTTACTCTATCAGTGCTCATCCAATGATCTTATCATAAGTGTGTTCCTTCATAGGATATCCTTAATCTCTTTGGGATAAATCTGTTCTACGAACATGATCTTATATTGTCTCATGGTAATCATTACATCTTTCTTCATGAAAAGTTAATTACTATCAAATAATGATCAAGTCATTTATCACAAAGAAAACTATTTGTGGGCACGTTTACTTTCCATCTATAATGTAATTCCATTGAGAGGATATCATTTACCCATTTTTTGGGTTATGAATTTCGCTATTGTGAATGATGCTATATACTAAAGAAGTTGTATACCTAACGTACTAGCTTTTGATTCCTTACCTATTTGAACTCAAGTTTTTACTTACATTAAAGTATACGAGTCACATGTACATAGTCCATCATCCACTAAGGATTTAGGTATGTCACACTATAAACGTCACAAGTGAATAAATCCATAGACGGATTCAATATATAATCTACTTGGTCATGTCCGATGTATTGTCAGTTCAAACAGTCATATATATGTCTCTATCTTCTAGGAGTCATCCGTTCCGAAGCTCAAGACAAAACATTTCCCCAATTGGACTTGACAGACGACATATTTTTCTTTCAATCGGTTTACTCATTTCCGATTAGATTAAGGACATGTTTAGGTTCATCTACTAATATAAGTTGTCTTTCCGTATTACGATCTGACCACATAATACCACCTAGTATTAATTAAACGTTAGGTAACCAGTGAGTCAATATTTACTTTGCATACAAAAATCATTGAGGACAATATACGAGAATATTAATGTAATTTATGGATATTATTAAATCAATTTTTTTCGAAAAATACAAGTGTACATAGATGAAAATACTACACTTAGAATATTAGATCAAATGAATTTAGAATTCTTCGGACCAATTTCACAAAAGCAAGTTTAAGGTTCTCTAAATCAATTTTACAAAAAAAGGATTAAGGTTTTTCAAATCAAGTTAAAAAAAGGGGTTTCGGGTTCTTCAATTCGATTTTACAAAAAAGGGGTTAGGTTTTCAAACCAATTTAAAAAGGGGTTAGGGTTTTTCAAATTGATTTTGCACTTTTGATTTCGCATCCACAAACCAAACATATCTTTTTCGATTCGATTTCACTCCTGGGTTACTTTTTGATGGTTCTACTAAAGCAGATTCAACAATTTCCTTTGATTCAAAGAATCCTAAATTTTGATTTAGGGTTTCCTGTTTTGCCTTATTTGATTTGGCTAACCCTTTATTAACTTTGGTTTTTATTTTTTTTCCATTTATTGATTCGATTGTTTATGGGTAAGTAATTAAGCGTCCCTTTTTATTTTAAAAAAATCTCCACGTCATCAACGGGATATGTGGCACTATATGGGCATGTCATGGACTATTAACGGTCAATGTGGTCAAACCCTAATTTCATTAGTAAAAGGGGGTTGGCTATCGTTTTTCCTTCTCATGAGCGATCAATAAGATGAACTTAAACCCAAAAAGCTTAATTGCATTTTTATTTTTGTCCTAAGGTTTTTTTTAACTCATAAATATTTATTTTTATTTTTTAACTTCATTTTTATTCTTAAAAAATTATTTTTTCTTTTAAAATGCAATAATTTAAAAATATGGTGATTTTTAAGGTAAAAATATGGAGATAAATTTTAGAACATGCTTATGATTTAGAATTAAAGAGGTTGATTTTTTAATGATTTAAAAAATATTTAAAAATTTATATTTTTATTTGGCTTAATCCACAAATTAGTAACTAAATTCAACATTTTTTTCATCTTGGTACCTAAATTGTTTTTTGGTCACAATTGATAGCTAAACTACTTTTTTTTCTCAAGTTGGTATCTTCATTAGTCAAACTGTTAAGTCTATTTAAAAAAAAAGACTTAACCCACAAATTAGTACTTAAACTATACCATTTTTCTCAAGTTGGTACCTAAACTTTTTTTTTATCTTGTGGTACCTAAACTGTTTTTCCATTACCCATTTTACACCAAAAAGTTATATCTGTTAAAAAAAATTCTAGCTAATAATAGATTTCCATGTCATATAAACTTTAAAAATACTTTTTTATTTTTCTTACATTATTTAGCTCTCTTTATCTTTTTTTCTATTTTTTTCCTTTCTTCTTCTTTTATAATGTTTAGCAATGTTGGCAATGCTCGAAATTTGCCCTCCTAAGGTCAAGACACTAGCAATTAATTTTGTTTTTAAACTTCGTCACCTACTTGCTTGATATAATAGGATTGAAAAAGTTCTTTCATCTATCAAAACTAGTGTTTTAAGAATTTGATAGGCTAGTTGAATTGGGAATTGGGTGGGGTTGAATCGATTAATTCACAAGCTCACACAAACTGATTGAATCGAGCTAAAATACTAATTGAATTGGTTTTCTCTATTTTTTTATTTTTATAATTTTATAACAATTTATTTAATCTAATCGAATAAACCGATCAAACCGAAAATTGATGGCCTAATCAGTTCGACATAAGTTTCTGTTCTGAAAACATTGATCAAACCAAGAAACCCAAAAAGCTCATAGATATAGAAGTTTTTGCCACATGATAATTTTTAATTGGTTATTTTTTTAATTAAACTTAAAAATTTGAATAACAGTTGTGACCAAAAAAATATTTAAGTACCAAAATGGAAAAAAAAAGGGGCATATTTTAAGCACTAATTTGTAGGTTAAGTCTCTTTTTCTAAATAAATTTAATGGTTGGACTAACGAAAGTATCTTCCCAAGAAAAAAGTAAATCAGATACACCACTGTGACAAAAAAAAATGACAAAATGAGAAAAATGATATAATTTAAATATAAATTTTACGGGTTCGACTTTTTTATTATAAATTTTAATATTTAATTATTTTATCTATTTCAAGATTGATATTATTAAACTATTTATCTATCAGATAATATTTTAAATTATTATGTGAAAAATTTTTTTTTTTATTCCATAAGAGTGAAAATCTAAGTATAAAGAACAGAATTTTATGAAATGGGAGTAATTGAGTACACTTTGTAAGTCTAACAAGGGTGATTTTATGGCCAACAAAATCATTTCCCAAGCAAGATAGGATTTTGCACCTTATCTTTCTTTCTATACCAATATTTTCTTTCAATATGATTGGCTTTTATATCATGTATTTTTTTTTTTCACTTTCTTTTTTTTCCTTTTCAATGTTTGAGAATCTAGACAAAGAATATTTATAAATAAAAAATATTAAAATAAATCATTAAGTAATAAAAAAATTCATTTCATTTCCTCCATGGTTTAAAATCCTAATTGAATTTGTGTTACAGTTAATCGAGCATCAATTCAGTTAGAAAAATTACTTTGACATCATTTTTATATTTAAAATAAATTATATTATTAACTGGTATTTTAATCTTTTTATTAAAAACCAATAAAAATATGCACATAATGACATTTAAACTCGTGCTAATTACATTAGTAAAACCTTAAATTTATAATTCAATCAAAGTTTTATTTATACATTTTAATTTTATTATGCACATGTTATTACCACCATCAATTGCATATATTGATAATGTTATTGATTGAATTGGTGTCACAAGTTAACTCGACAGCAACTCAAATTTGAAGTTCTATCATACATTTTAATTTCCTTTTTGAAATTGTAAATAAGTATTCTAGTTTTATTGATTATTTGATAAAAATATTTATCATATTTATAAGGGATAAATTTCAAAATTATATATGAAATTTGGTCTAATGTTATTTTACACATGGACTTTAATTTGGTATAATTATACACATGAAAATTCAACCGCGGTTCAAATATATACATGAAAACTTTAATTTAGGTTAAATTATACAAATTTTTAAAAATATATACATCAAATTTTTTATATTGGATAAATATAATTATTCATGTATGCAATATATAAACATAAAATGATGCTATATCAACAATTGTGTTAATAATTTGTAAGAATTAAATCAAATTAAAATTTCATATATAAAATTACATAAAAATCAAAGCTCATATATAAAATTGCGTCTTAAACCAAAGTTCATGTATAATTTTGAGATTTATCCCTACTTATAAATAAGATTTTTAATTTTATTAAAAATTTCTTTTGTTTAAATGAATTTATATGAAAACAAAGAAAAAAGTTAAAACATATATTCTTTTAGTTTTAAATATAAATTTTAAATATAAATTAGTTTTAAAACTGGATTGGGGTTGCGACCGCCCCTGCGGTACAGACCATACAGCACAAGTTGAATCTGTATATATAGAATTATTCTTTTCTATTTGACTTTGATTAGAACAGGGTCTTTCAACCCTTATATATATATATATATATATATGTATTTGAAACTTCTCTTATATCATTTGTTTCTTAACATTAGTGAATTTCTCCTCCTCTACTGGTGGTTTTTTTTTCCAAAAAAATTTCAATGTAAAATTGGTGTGTTCTTATTTATTTATTTATTACTTTCCGATCGTTCTACCTCTATTATCGAGGTTTATTATAACAACTAGTTGTGTTAAAACAAATCACATTTATAAAATCTAAAAATCAACCAATATTTTTATCTTTAAATTGATGACATATTCAATTTTTTTTTGCTTCTTGCACCACACCAACTCAACATCATTTGTTTTGAATCCCATGATAGTATATGTTTTTTCAGTGGTGCATTTATTGATAATTATTGCCATTCATCTCTATTCATTTTCTTTCACCTTTTCTTAAACTCATTATTATTATGTTCCCATTTGTGACATTAAAATAAGAGAGTCGGGCCAAAATTTTACTCACCCATCAACAACAATATTACAAAACAAAAATTAAAATGGAATGATTATGTGATCAATTTCATAAATATATAATTGCTTTTAGCCTAAAAGATTCAATTTTGTCGGATGTAATTTAAGAGATTTTACCCTAGTTTACTGCCTATATTAACATGCCTAATCATGATTTGTTCATTATGTATATGTTTTTCCATGCATGCCATTATAGCCATGCACCAAATAAAAACATTTCTTTTTCCAATCATAATATTCAACTTCAACTATCCATTTTACGGTTCATACTCAGAATTTATGACTATTAATACATAAATTTATAAAATTAAATTAAATTAGAAAAAAAAATTATTTATACCTATCCTTTTATAAAAGCACATTTTCATGTAACTTTTCTTCTTATCTTTAAAAGCATTATTATCTTTTCAAATCAGTCGTAGGGTTTGTGGTCAAATTTCGATTGGTATAATATTTTTTAGTTAATATCATGAAAGGGACACTAAATCAATTAAAACATTTATTTAAAAAATTAAAATTAAAAGTATTTAATCTCTTTAGTTTATGAAAATTTTTATAATTTTTGTTTTCATAGTTTAGAAAATCAAGGGTTCGATAAAAAATTTAAAAAAAAATAATCCGCTTAATAATTTATATACAATAAATTAATAAATAAACAAAAATCATAAATTAATTTATTAATTTTCATAAAATACGATGATCCGATGGAAATAAAAAAAAAAAAAAAAAGGAAATCTGGATTTCCTTTAAAAAAAAAAACTTGCTGTCGATGTTGCTATCATCCAAAAAGTTTGTTTGGGTCAAAACATCAACTTACCAAAATCATGATGTAAAAGATTGACCATTAATTATCTTTGATTTAACTTGCTATTTTACTGCCAATTAAACCCTTTAGAAATGCTAAATTTTGCTATTGGTTCTTAGTTGGGAAAACCCAGTTGATTTCTATCATGAATTTAATGTCTACCAAAGGATTTTCATTGATGTTAACATATAGAAATAGAGTCAACAAGCACTAGGGGCTTAATGCACAAATAAGCCAAAAATAGCTTTAAATGATAAAAGAAGAAGTCATGTTTGTAGGAAGAAATAGTAGGATGATGATGATGAATGCCAAGAGACAAGTAAAGACATGTTTTCTCCATCTTTCAATCTTTTATTCCACCTCACTTTCTTTCAGAAACTTGATTATTTCTAATCTCTTATTGAATAAACCCATTACACCACCTTATTGCCCTTTCAATTCCCACATGGGGTAAGTGCTAATGTAATGCTCCCAAATATATATATATATATATATATATATATATAAGATGTGACTGTAAAACTTAGTAGGATTGGTAATTTATAGAAATTTAAAATTTTAGTCCTTACTTAAATGGTATATGTTAAATCTATATGTAGATTGAGCCCATATTTTTTAATTAAATCATTCTAAGTCATGAATTTGAAAGTTCACTCTAGACGCAGTCTTTAATCCGTTAATTAAAATTTTAATAAATAATATATGAAAATAACAAGCTAATATGACATTACACATATGATAATATGTTTGATGTATCAAAGTTTGAAATTAACAAAACTTAATGAGTTTAACAGTTATCATTTCTAAAAATAATCAAATTAAAATATAAGAATTGAACCCACAAATTTTTTTCAAAATACGTACATTTGAAAATCGAGTTTTTTTTTTTTATCAATTCAATCTTCTCTTTTTTTTTCTTTCTTTCTTTCATCTCTTTGTTGCTAGAGGGTTGGGAAACCATAATCATCCCAATTAGATTTTGTAGCTTAGCTTTATACTAACATGTAATCTAAAAGGATGACTATTGACACATTAGTCTCTATAGTCATGAGTGGTTGGTTTTGATGCTTTTTCATTTATTTTAGTTTTATTTTTTGGGGTTTTTTTTAGGTCAATATAAATGGGCGAAAAAATGGAACCACCCATTTGAAATCCAATGTTTTCATATGATTTCTATGTATGCGAGCTTAGTGGCCATTACCCCATAATTTAATTATCCTTCTTAAGGATTTAGCGGCTGCATGCTGCCTTTTAATTCCCTTTTTAAAAAATAATATAAAAAGATTTTACTTAAAACATCCACAGTAGTCAACTCATCAGCTTCACAATTTGAGTTTTTAATTCTACTTAGACCTAGTTTAGTGTTTAAAAATACTTCTCAAAAGTGTTTTTAAAAAAAAAGTTAAAATTTTTCAATTTTTCAAAAACGTATTTTGAGTCAAATATTTAGCGTGAGAGAAGCATTTTTTCTCTAAAAAAATTAGCTTGTTTAGAAATTTTTATCATAAAAACATTTTTTTATCCTAAAAATACTTTTTAGAAATAATATTAAACTGACCCTTAATTTTAATCAAAATAGTAAATTAGATTAATAAATAATCAAAAACAAAACCCCAATCCTTCAAACAAAAGTTCAAATTCAAAAAGAAAGAAAAGTTAAAAGAGTTATTTAATTATGAATTATATATAAGGTCAAAATGTGCTGCTAATTCATGACAAAATTTAAAATTTAATTTTTATAATTTAAAAATTTTATTTCAATAATTAATATCGTTAGTATATACAAAATAATATGAGAACAATTTAATTAGTATGTCAAGTTAACATATGTATCCTTGATAAGCTCTAGTACTCCACCTCTTACATAAAGAAAAAAAAAAATTGTCTTTCGCTAAACCTTTTTATGAAAAACGAAATTTCAAGTTAATATATGATAAAAATACATTTTAATCCCGAAAAAATTAAAATTATGTATGCATTGCTACTTTCCTTTCTCACAAGCTTTTAAGCTCAACTAGTCTACTCAAACTGAGAAAATGGTAGGTGGTGGCCCAATATATAAATTTATGCATTAGGGGGAATCTAGTTATGATTAGCAATTGCGATTAACATATCTTTTGGTATTAATATAATGCAAAGGTTCATGATTAGTGTGATCGAAAACAGGAATTAATTTATACAAAGCCAAGCCACGTAGTAATAAACAGATGAAAGTTAAGACCAGCAGTAAACTTTCAATTAATCTTTTTTTACTACAATGATTGGAAGAAGATAAAAGCAATAATAGTGTAGGGTTAAAGTTTGAAGGCAGGTAAAAACATTGTGATTTGATATCAGCGTATGACACAGAATAATAGGATTCTAAAGTGAATCGATTTCAATTTACATTTACCATTGTTATTATTTAATTTGAGTTGATTTGGATTTTATCTGTTGAATATTTGTAGTATTTTTTTTTTTTTTTTATATTAATGAAAAAGTTGATCTCCTACCCACCATAGAAATGGAAGGTACAAGATGCTTGGAAACCACCAATAATTTCTGATAAGATAGATCAACTTTTATTTTTATTACAGCACGTTTAATTTTTTTTGTCTCGTGTTATAGTATTGTTACAGTATCTAATTTTACTGCTATCATTGTTTTTATATTAACCGTAGATAAATACTCCGTTCATCCAAAATGACCCTATGTCCTTAACTTAGTCTTATGCTAAAGTCTGTTAAGGTACGTTAATAAATTCATATTATATAAAATTTACACATTTATATCATATTTGTATTATAGTTTATGTTATTCGTATTATATTTAAAGTTATTGATTGAGTTGGTATCATGAGGCAACTAAATACCAATTCAATTAAAAAACCCACACATGATGTAGCTTGAACTTAAAACATTATAAGTTTTAGACTTTTAGCTTTACCATTTCAATTAAAGATTTTCATTCATATCGTGAGTGTGCCATAATTTAGTATATGTAATTTTGATAACTCAAGTCATATTTTAGTTAAAATTTTTTTTCTTTATACCGTATAAACAAGTGATATATAGCTTTTTGTTAGGCCAAATAAAGGATCTAGAAATTATTAAATCGAAATTAACATATTGTTCGGTGCAAGGCATTACCTTGTATATCACTAGTTAATAAAGAAATTAAACAACTAGGAGGAGTCCTAGATAACCAAATTTAATTGTGGATTGAAACGTATTCAACTATAGAAATATCATGTTGGGACTTGCTTCCAAGTCGAGCTAAAGCATCTGTACACTTATTTCCTTCTCGATAGAGAGTTGCATCTACTTCTATTTCTAGATTAGTAATATTTAGGTCCCTAGCCAAAGATAAACCATCTCTCAATGCACAAAATTCCACCTCAACACTTGTGACTCTTGCAATAAGCTCTAACTATCTAATCACCAAAATGTTTTCTTATGAGAACCCCAACCCTCGCTTTACTAAAAACTATTATTCTAAAAACTAATGAAAAAAATAAAAATTTGCGATCAAACAAATATATTTTTCTATCATTGTTTATGCATTTAAAAAAAATATATTGTCGATTGAGTCTTAGCTCAATTAGTATAGGTATTATTGTCAATGTAGGAGGATGTGGGTTCGAGTGCACTAAAGCGCACTATGCTTCTACTTATGGGTTAAGAAGAAACTATGAGTAATTCTAGCCATTGTGTTAAAAAAGAACATATATAATTAGAACTTATAATAAGATGGTTTGAGTTTTTGACTATCATGATGGAGAGTCCTACACTTTACTAATAAATCTTAACCGTTGAAACTCACTCCCCCGTTCCATTTTATGTTTTATCTTGAATATAATTTATACGGTTAAATTCTACTATTAGTCTTTATACTTTATGAAAGTTATGAATTTAGTCCTTATATTTTAATTTGATCAATTTTAATCTTTGTATTTTCGAATTGGTCAATTGTAGTCCATTTAATTTTCAAATGTTGAACTTTTAGTTCTGACCCAAACATTAGTAGTTAAATTTGTTTGGTCAAATTTAATTACTAGTCACGTATTATGTCAACAGTTGTAGATTTAATCCATATTCTCCATTTGGATCATTCTAGGTTCTTATACTTTTGGGATTTTGAAATTTCAATCTTAACACATATGATAGTTATTAATCCATTAATTTAATTTTTAATAAGTAATAGATGAAATAATGAATTGACATGACATTACACGTATGATAGTATGTTTGTCGCATTAGATTCTGAAATAGAAAAATTCAACTTAATGAATTTAACAATTATAGTTCGGCAAATATTGAAATTTTAAAATTTGAAAAGTACAATGACAGAATTTGACCAAATTAAAGGATAAAGATTAAATCCACAATTTTCACAAAGTATAAGGACTAATGGCCAAATTTAACCTAATTTATACTATCAATTTCATTTTAGATAATTCTATTATTATTAGGTTAATTATTTGTTTATTTAAAATTATAGAGTAAAAATTTAAAAGTTAAAATCTGTTTTAAGTCTCTATACATTTTCTACATTTGAAATTTAGTCTATGCTTTTATTTTCAAGAATATAGTCCTTTACTTTTTGAATTTAAAAATTATGGTACAATTGTTATCATGGTTGGAATTCTTCTATTAAGTTCTTTGGTGTGACATTTTAAAATTTAAAAAAAATAAAATAAATTTAAAAATATTTATTAGGATTTTTTATCCTTAAAAACACTCATTTGAATCGTCATGATAAATTTTTTTTTCCTGTTGGAATTATATTGTTGTTAAGAAAAATTGACGTCAACATCTTAATTAAATAGTTAATAAAAATTAACTATTTAGACTAAATAATTACATTATAAAAGTAGATGGACTAAATTATGTTAAAAATTTAAGTATATAGATTAAATCTCAAGTTTCAACATAGTGTAAAAGCCAAAATTGAAATTTAACCATCCTTTTAAAAGAAATGAGAAGCCATGTGTATTTAGACATATTAACTATTAACCATAAAAATTTAAAAGATATTAATTTGTTTTTATGTAGTTTTTTTTTTAATAATCTCATTAACGAATTCAAACTCATGTCTTCTTGCATTAATAATGATACCCATGCCAATAGAATTAAGGCTCAATCGATATTTTTATACAATTTTTTAATGTATTTAAATCATAATCATTTTATTTTTAATAATTTTTTTATCTTTTATCATAATTTAATTCCTTTCATAATTAGTAGAATATTATCATATTAATTTAATTTTAACTCTAAAATTATTTATCTAAAAATTGAATTAAAATTTAGATTCGACAGTGACATATACTCTTTAATATATATATATATATATAAAGAATATTCGAAAAGGGGACACATGGCACTATTGGAACAATTCTTATTAAATTAAAAATTTTCACCAAGGGTGTGTATCAAATACCAACCTTACCTTACCTAACCTAACATAAATATAAATATTATATTTAAAATTTAAATATAATAATAGGACAAAACTCAAACAATAAACATAACTAATGTGACTTAAACCCAAGTCAAACTTAAGATGGTGGACACCCTTAACCATCAGACCATCACATGGGTTCAAGGAACTCCTGTCTTTCCTTTCACTTGACATGCCAATATTTATCTTTTTGCTTTTTTATTTTATTTTATAAAATTATTTATGATATTTTTTTCATTGTGTTATTTTTTTTATGTATTTAGACTATTACAAAGGATATCATATTTCAAAGGAGTTTTTATTTTTGGTCATGAATTATGAATAAGCTTTGCAATTTCCTGATAATCTGTGCAACAATGCAAAATGCATGCTTTTGAAAGAACTGTAGGAGTGAAACACAGAAGCTGCTTTGCTTTGCTTTGCTTTGCTTTGCTTTTGGCACCAAAGTCTTACATAAGCAATGACCTAATAATGTAGGGAAGAGAGCTGAAACCCAATTTTTAAATACATAGCCCAATCAAAAGCACTTTGTAGTTTGTCCTAAATCCGGTTTCAGTTTTCACATTTGCCACCTTATGCTGCAAAAGTCCACCATTTTATTCCCCTTTAGATCATCTTTGATTATACATCATTTGCTTCTTTGACTTCCCCCCCACCTTTTCTCCCTATGGAACATAAAAGAGTTAGGCTTTAACATGTGTAGGGCAGCTCTAAGGTCCTAATGCACTTTGGGGCATTTGGGACCCCCTATGGCAGGCTATGGTTGTATGGTTATGAATTTGACACATGTTCAGCAGCATTGTTCACTATCACATATATTGGTTTTTACAATCAGGATTGTGTCTGTCTACTCCTGGGTCCTGGGATTTGCATAATTTCTACATGTCAAATGATGAACTTTTTTTATTTTGATTCAATCACCATTCATTAGTTGTAATACTTTAACATAGGGGAATATAGAAGTAGGAAATTAAAGCTAATGAAAACGTCTCTAATAGAACAGATCTTAGCAGCTACTTGAATGCATGTGCTGTTCTAGCACCAGCCTTGAGGCCACCTATTTTTGGGATCCCATCTTGGAAACCATCGCCTTCTACTCGAATTTGCACCCAAGGTTGCAGTCTCTTTCCGCGGGAACATAAGCTTGGATAGGAAGCCTCTGCCTCTACGGCTTGGTGTGGGGGCTTGTCCATGTTTGGCTGCTTGAGTTGGAGTGTTGCAGTTGAAACGATCAGCATTGGCGGGAAAGATCTCGTCTTGATTGCGAATAGAATTTAGCCTTAGATACCTTTGTTCAAGTGATTCCTTTGGTATGTCTCTTGCTAACAATGGAGAAGCACCCCCCCAGTTGTTGGTTCCCAAAGAAGGATGCTGTGGAGTTCTGAACTCCAAAAGTTCCCTTTGCCTCATTCCTGCTTTTTGGTACTTAAATTTAGCCCCATCTTCCAGGCCTTTTGTACCAGTATCTTTGGTATCTTCTATGGGAGAACATCTCAAGGCTGCATTGGACTTCCCTCCAATATTTGACTTTTTATCTCAAAACTCACTTTATTACCCTTATGTTAACCCTATGTTATCAAGATTCTGAGGTTAGTGTCAATTTAAGTTTGCTCACAACAACAGTACACTCAATTTAACAGCTTGTAATATATTTAAAAGATTATACCTTACACATGTCAACTATGTGTTGAATACAAAATGTCGGATACGAGTGCTTTACGAAATCGAATGTAGATAAACTTGTGTATGTGCAAGTCCCATGTACGAATTATAGGTTTGTGATATTGGATGGAAACCCAAATTTGGCAGCAGCAGCTTTTAGCAAACATAGAATGAACATGTGTGCAATGGTAAGTTAAACATTTGATGACTAAAATTTTATTTAAACTAATCATTGCATTAATTAAGCATCTTACAGTGTTGCAAGTCGTTGACAAATTAGAAGGCCAACAACATAAATGAGCAGTGATTAATTAAACACCTTACTGGCACCCCAGTGATTCCCCTCTCCCAATTTGAAATATATACCAAAGATAAAAAAAAAAAAAAAAAAAAAAACAAATTAAAAGGCCTTTTTCCAGTGTTTTGGTAGAAATGGAAACTTGGAAACACGAAATATGAATTGGCTTTTTGTCTCACAGGAGACAAAGGAAGACGATTCTTTCAAGAACTGAATGATGTAGACAGCCATTTTTATTTGGGGAAGACAAATATAATGTTTAAATTCAGGTGCCAACCAATCTGAAGAAGCAAAGTTATGGATGGATGGGAAGAAAAGACAAAGCAACAAGATGAAAATTTAAGTGCTGCTATTTTTCTTAAGGTATCTGAAGAGAATTGTTAATCAGAAATACTGCATTCAGTATTATTAAATCATCTCAGAATAATTTGCAGATTATGAAGTCACATATTAGTCAAGTAAAGCACTTGCTTTGACAAGATTGATCAAACTCAATACTAGGGTTCATCTTACCATTCAAAAATCTTGTACCTAAATAAGGTCCTACATACATCAAACTTTGTACAAAAACTTTATAAAAGCTGAATGATACATGAACTCCAGCTGACAATATGATTTCTTATATAATTTAACAAACCTGGGCACTGATTTCCCAGCTCATTTCGCTCCTTGGAGTCGCATTCGTATTGACTCAGGGCTTGACATTTTATTGATGCTGAAAACAATCAATGGAAAGTCAATCAGTTAGTTCTCTTGGAACTCACCAACATATGTTCTGATGAATATGATTTGTTCTAATACGCACATTTTGTGCTAAATGTCTTAGAAAATAAAAACATGTTTATGTTTTATAAGTAAATATGTGAACAATAATCCAGAAACTATCACCATGCCAAATGAGGGGAAAAGGTGGAAATATTAGTTATCAAATTAATTATACTCACCAAACAAGTAAATCCCCAGCAGAGGCAGTCTTTTCAGATATCCATTCAGGAACTAGTTCTAGCAACAGGTTTAGCTGCTCTTCAACTTCTCCTGGGAAAGCAGGGCGAGACATGGTTCAACTAATGTTTTCATGAACCAAACAAATATCATGAGCTGGGCTATCAGTTTAGCATAAAAACTTACCTCTATCAGCAATATCACAATGACCAGCAATTATTTTGTGTGTTAGCTCTTCTTTGGTAATAACAGAGCGATTTAAGGAGCGGAATAGATAGTGAATCATGTTGAAGAGCTTAGGTAGGCAGGCAATCATCCGTTGTCGTCTTTTTGCTTGTGAGATTGCTGGATCTAGCTCCTCCATTGCTTTCCTCTCTTTCTCCCTTATCTGCAAAGATAATTAATGGTTAGTTTAAATTATACCAATGCCCAACTCACACAGTTCCATATGCTATTCAATGTTCACTTCCGACTAGATATTATGCTAAATGATGCCAATAAAGAGTAAGATTGCAGGAAATATTAGTTGCTAAGCTCATTAACTAATATGCAGAAGTGCATTTGTCGAAGATCCTTCATTCTTGTTATGATAGGATAAGAATTGTGGGTGTCTCATCTTATATATTGATTAACTGTCCCTAATTCTCTATCTAAAAGGAAATGCAAAAGAAATGACAGTAGGTGACCAATTACTTGGAGTAGTTAGTAATGTATGCAGATGTAATTCACGCTCTAGAATGATGATAGCAAAGTGAACTCATAGAGGGCTTACTGAATGCAGAAGCCTCTCAGGTAGGATAGACAGAACGTCATCATCATTATCAACAGGATTGCTTTCCATCTTAGGCACTTCATCAACAACTTTCTCTTCCTTAACAGGAGTGTCAAATTTCAAGGACCTGGTGCGTGGTGGCCGCCTGACTAACTTGCTTGATAGATTGGAAGAAACCTCATCTGGGCTCATGTAACATCTCTTTTGCGGCTGCAGAGTAGGTGTGGCAGTCATCAGCCTAGCAGGAGTTGAAGCTAGTTTTGCAGGTGTGGACTGAAGACAGCCAGATTTTATAGGGGACTTATCTTCAGTTTCCAGTGAATTTATCTCTTTGACTGGAGTTGCAGGGAGGCAAAGTTTGGAACTTGGCTCACATATAGTTGGTTTGGATAAAAATTTAGTTGGGGACTGAAGTGGAGCAGAGTTAGTTTCAATGCCGTTGACAGATTTGCGAGCACATTTTTCTGCAATTTGTGAAGACTGAAGAGAAACCTTTGAACATTTTTCGACAACCTCTTGAGCTTTGCTTGTGGCTTTCCTGGAAAAGTGCTTTCGAAATGATCTCGATACATGAGATGCTACCACAGGTAGCTGGTCATTAACTGCATCAGGTAATGTCTCCACATCCAGTTTTGAGTTGGAATTTGTGTGTTTAGATGGTTGTGGTTGAGCTTCCTCTTTAAGAACTTCACCTTGCGATGTCAAGGATTGCTGCTCTGTCACTGTCTCAGTTGATGAACTCCACTGCGAATTTTGTTTTGAACCATTGAATGGCTCTGGGAGATCATCTTCTGGAATTTCATCAACCTGAAAGCACAACAAATAAAGTCAACATAACATGATACATGAAAAAAATAGTTAGAACAACATTAGTAAAGTTTTAGCTTCCAGACCACTAGAAACATTTTGTAGGCCTCAAAATGCGAGCTACTAACAAGGGTAGTTTATACCAGCCATCGGAGCTATTCACATAGTTTACAATGAAGTTTGTGTACTTAATTTTACATCTAGCAAGCTTCAATCTTAAAAGTTACAGCTCAATTAGAAAGAGTTAATCAGATTATAAAACTAAGCCAAATAATCAAAATATGATAGAAAGAACCACACAAAGATTACTAAACTGAAGAGAATACCTCGGGATGAGCCTCGAGATAGTCGGCGAGCCGAGCTCGAAAAACCCTCCTCATGTTCGGATTCTTAGTCTCGGATTTAGAGTTATCCCCAGAGTCAATCGCATTGGCAATGATACTAACGTGGAGATCTGGTTTCATACAACTAGTTCTCTCGTCAAATATCAGCAATCTCTTTATCTCAATCGCCTCTGGTAGAATATGCTTCAATTGGGCCAAGTGACCATATGAAAACCTCCTGTAAATCAACCCCCCAAAGATGAATAAGTAAAGAACGCAGTTTACACAGAATAAAAATGATAAAGCCAAATCGAGTTACCTGTCGGTTAAGCACTCTACTTTGGGGCAGATATTAGTAAAAGTTGTCATCGAACCCTTAAGTTTTAGCAGCCGGATTGCAGAATCCAAGCTATCGAAAAACCCGCACAAACCCTCGTACCTGTTTCACAAATATTCAATCAATAAAAACATACATTGTTTAAAAGGAAAATTGGGTCAGAAGAGGTGAGACTTACTTTTCAGGGAGCTTATCGGAACTGTCACTGGAGGTTTTGGGAGGGGGAGATTCGGCTGTCCATGATAAGATCTGTTTTCGAGCCGATTTGATCTGGTTGGTCTGAGTTTGGGGCTGGATCTGGGCCGCTTGCCGGACCTCCTTGATGGAGAGAGCAGCGCTACGGTTGCGAGCGCGACTGGGAAGCTGAGAGGCGCGCTTGGCTGGGGTTTTAGAAACGGGTGAGTTGGAGGTTAGATTGAGAGACTTTTTGGATTTCAGAGGGGTGGATTGAAGAGAATCCGATGAGTTCATGTCTGGAAAAATTACAAAAGATAACGAAGAGAGGCGGGGGTTAGCGGCGGAGAGAGGAGGGGCTTTACGGCGGAGGACGAAAGGGTGGGAGAATATAAGAGGGCTATAATGTGGCGGGAAATCTAAGTTGGCACTACTATCTATACTTGACACGTGTATTCCCGCCAAATTGGCCCGTTACGTCCCGCGGGTTCCCTTTTAAGGTATGTTTTGGAATTGGAGGAAGAGGAACCCGTTCTAACAAAGGTTTCGATTCATGTACATGGACTTACTAAAATCAGTCCTATATTACAAACGGTATCAAATCAAATTTTTATTAAATTTGCAGATTAGTTAGGTGGATTCCACCTAAGGATGAATGGTATAATGTAAACACCGATGGTGTTGTTAGCAATGTGTTTAGGAATGCTTTATTTGGTGGCTTAATTCGTTTCTAACATGGTAATTGGATTGTTGGTTTTTGTAAAAATATTGGTCATTGTTTTGTACTCAATGTTGAGTTTTGGGGTGCTCTTGAAGGACTGTAAGTAGCTTGGAATCTAGGGTTAAAAAGGGTAGTGCTTGAGATGGATAGTATTGCAACTATTCATTTGATTCAAGCAAATTCAATAGAATAACACCACTCAACTGTGTTACGAGTTATTAAAGATCTATTCCAACTATCTTGAATGATTCGGGTTACACATGTATTTAGAGAAGGCATCCAGGTAGCCGATGGTTTGGCATCAATAATGTCCTTAAGGCCTCTAGGTATGTATATCTACAACTTTTTTACCCAACTAACCCCAAAAATAAACATTTATAAGAATGACCTAACTTCAAAAACAATTACGGAATAACTTAAAATGAATAGTGTCAGATGGTGTTGGCACCGAAGTCAATCATCTTCCAATCATTGCAAGGGTAATTTTTTTAAAAAAATATATTTTTGGGTGCTTGCACTATAATATTCGACACTCGTATATATTTTTATGTACTTTTTTTTAAAATATGGGTTTTTTTGGTTCAAAACAAATATTTTTTATTAGGTGTTAGCATCTAGGTGGCTGGCATCGGAAAAAAATTTTTTAGTATTTTTTGGTGCCGACAACTGTGATAGAAAAAATAATATTTCTTAACCGATACCTTCTTTCTGGCAACACTAATACAATTTTTTTTTTGCTGGTGTGCTCTAGTTGCGGGACCATATATAATATAACTGCATTATTATTTTTAAATGGTATGATTTGAAATTTTCTAAATAATGTATTACAATTTTTTTTGTTGAAATTTTCTAAACAATATACAACTTTATTTCCTATTGAAACTATAAAATTGCATTAAATTTTTTCTTACCTTGAAACCATAAAAAATCATTAATTAAATTTATTAATGCAATTTCATGTATAACTTTTTTCTGTTGAAACCATAAATGTCAAACTCTTCATATTTTTCATCTTCTTCTATTGTTTTCTTGACTATTGAATTTTTTTCATCATCTTTTTCTTTTATTTTATTTGCCCACTAAATACTATAATAAGTAAACTAAACTCAAAAGTATTTTTTTTTCTTATCAAATATTCAGGGTATTTTACACTAAAAAGCCTTTTTTTTTAAATCACGAAAATGGGACGATTACTGAGTTATTTACCGGACTAGGCCATTTTCCCTGAAAACGCGTCCACGTCAGCGCGCCTTCAGTGTCCATGTCAGCAAAACGCTCCCCCAGGGAAGCATTTTGTCCACGTTAGCAAAAAACGCGTCCTTGAGGGCGTTCTTTACTGACGTGGACAAAACGCTTCCCTGGGGGAGCGTTTTGCCCGTGTAACGTATTAGGGTTAGGGTTTTTCTTATTTTAGGGTTAGTGGTTTAGGGTTTATGGTTAGTGGTTTAGGGTTTTAGGGTTAATTCATAAAATTAACTATTAATTTTAAATACTAAATACCAAATGCTAAATTAGAGTTTAGGGTTTAGGGTTAGTTAATTAAATTAGGGTTATTTGATTAAATGAGCATTAATTGATTAATTTAGGGTTAATTGATACGTAATGGTTTAGACATACTATTTTAATATTAGAAAAATAATTTGATTACTTCAGCGTTTAGGTTTTTTTCCCTTATTAATGTCTTACATCATTTTCTTTTACCTTGTAAGAAGCTCATTTCTGATTTTTTTAATTATTAATTTCCAATATACACACACGAAAAAAAAAATTCTCAAAGATAACATGATTGTAGCATATATACATACTGGCGCTATGCAAAGTTGTAACACCCCAACCCGTATCCATCCTTGGAATAGGGTCACGAGGTATTACCGGAGTTTATAGAACTTTTTTTTTTATCAAATGATAACTCATTTTATAAGAAATTATACAACTTAAATTTTACCACTCTTCCATAAACACATGTATATTTTCATTTGATCATTTTCCCTTTTGACGTATCAAATAATAAACATATTACCATTTAACCGATAGCTTGGCACTTGTCTAAGCGTCAACAACAACAGTCATTAGTATACTTGAATATATTTCATATAATTTTAGAATCAATAAACTCATCGTATCAACATATCATACTTGAGATTATTACTATTACGGCTTACCCAATTTTCATGTATCAGCATATTAAAGATAGCCACATATTCATATAATATGATACATATTATTCTCTTGTCATTTCTTCAAAACATAAATCATTCATTATACCAAAATTTCATGTATCATTGTTTTTGTTTTCATGAATTTTGTATATATTTATTCCGGGACAATTCATAATCTTGAACATGCATAATTATCAAGTAAGTTTCATATACATGTATTTTCCATGTCATATTTTTTAAAATATCGAATAAATATCGTTTTCTTGTATTTCAAGTTCAATTTCATGATTATTGTTTCGTGCTCAAATTATTTCCATGTTAGGGCTTTATTCATTAAGTCATTCGAAATTTCATCATCATACAATTAATATTATTAAAGTATACGAATCTATAATCATGGATGCATATATTCATCAATAAATTCCATGTACAAATATCATCATCTTATATTTCCATATATCCAGTATCACTGTCATTTTTTTTTCATGTACTTCAGGAATATATGTACAAATCTTTTTATATACATATTTCCTTTTCTGGTCAGGATTCTTATCTACTGAATTTATCGGAATATCGATAGTTAAAATCATATAGTATACTTAAAATATGCAAATCCGTAATCCATCAATTCACATTTACCCTTTTTAGCTATGTGTTTACCATCTTCTATATTTATCCCGTTGAATTTCTCGGAATTTCGATGGATATCCAATAGTACACTCCTGGTGTACAATCTCATTAACCATCAATTCATACAGGAGTACACTTTTAGTGTACAATTTCGGGTCCGTCAATTCATATGCATGTGTTGCCATGGTATCTTTCAACCATGGTCTTATTCATTGCCATGGTATCTTTCAACCATGGTCTTATTCATTTTCTCAATTTGTTGCCATGGTATCTTTCAACAATGGTCTTATTCATTGCCATGGTATCTTTCAACCATGGTCTTACACATTTCATTTCAGTAAGTACACTTCCGCGAACCTCACTCTCCCGCGAACCTCAATTCTTGGCACATTTCCGCGAACCTCAGCTCCCATGTATTCTTCGGAATGGCCTATACACATATATTCTTCGGGAGAGCCACCATCACACTCCCATGAACCTCATTTCCCAAATATTCTTCAGGAGGGCTAATTTTAGGATTACCCTTTCGGGCTTAATCCTTTTTCTTGTATTCTTCGGGAGGGCTACATCAGAATAGGATCACCCGTCCGGGCTAGATCCTTTTTACCGTCAATTCCTTTTCCAATGATCCATCGAAATCCATTCCATTCAACAGGGATTTACTTTCTTTTTATATCGAGTATTATCAATATTTCATCAATTATTATGCATTGATCATTCAAATCATATTTTCATCACATAACCATATATTTCAAGTGTTTAAAAATACAATTCAAGTTACACGAACTTACCTCGTTGCTTGTCCGTGTTTATAAATTCATTAATCTAATATCTTTTCTTTTTCACGTTCAAGTCTCACATTTGAGTCGTTGGGATCTTTATAAATAAATTTGACCATTGTTTTCATTCATTCCATATTCTAATACATTCAATTAATGCTCTAGGCAAAATTACCATTTGGCCCCCAAACTTTTAATTAATGACGATTTTACCCTTAGGCTCAGAAAAATAAATTCTTGTGATTTAATCCTTATTTCCAGCCGTTGTCATCATACATATTAATGAGAGCCCATAAATTCTATAAAATATCAAAATTTTCCATAATTTCAACACTTTTCAATTTAATCCTTAAAACATGTTTTCCCCCGATCTTGAACTAAATTAACAATTTTCATTTAAAATTTTCAATTTAAATAATAAAATAATCCATTTCATGTAATTTGATCATTTCTAACATTTTTACAAAATTACCCATAAAGTTTTACTTTTATTCGATTTAGTCCTTGGGCTTAAAACATACAAATTAGTCATGCTAACTGAATATTCATATATATTTTCCTCCTCCTCCTCTCCATTCCACATCCTTAATTTATATAATATGCTTATAAGTAACATTATCAATAATTTCACTATTTACTTATATGTGAACATTCAAGCTGTCCACCTGCGTCATAGTCACTAAATTATTTATATCTTGAGCTACAGAAATCCAAATTAAGATCCGTTAATTTTCCCTGAAACTAGACTCACATATCTTCTTACCATAAAATTTTCAGAATTTTTGGTTTAGCCAATAAGTACAGTTTATTCTTTAAAGTTACCCCTGTTCTGCTGTATAACTGTTCCGACCTTTCTTCATTAAAATTTAATTATCTCCTCGTACGGGACTCGGATGATGTTCCCACTTATTTCTCTTGAAAATAGACTCATTAAGGATTTCAAACACATAAATTTAAGTCCCTAATTATTTACAGAACCAGAGGATCCCGAAATCATTCTGAACCAGTCTCACAAAAATATAAATATCTCAGAATACAAAATTCATTTACTTGTTCTATTTCTTTTATATGAAAATAGACTCAACAAGCTTTAATTCCATATCTTACTCAACTTCTAATTCAGTTTCTACCATTTTTGGTGATTTTTCAAATTTAGCTTACTGCTGCTGTCCAAAACTGTTTTAGTGCAAGATATTAATTATTGAGTTTATATCACCCTTATTTTCTTTCCCTACACCATTTCCCATCACTTTATCTTATTTTCTCTTCACTACCATATCAAGAACATAGAATCATATATAAGGAAACTCTACATTAACATCATTTACATGCTTTTTCAATAATATTAAACTTAAAAATACATGGAAATCTTGATGTTCTTACCTTGTTTTACTGTTTCCAAACTTTAACTTCACTTTCTCTCTCCTCCAGCTTCTATTTCTTGAATCCAACTTGATATTCTAACTCCTCATAGCCTCCTTAACATTTTTCTCCTTCGGTAGCTATGGAAATTCTTTTGATTTCTAGGTGAAAATGGTGAATTTTTGGTGGAAGGACCAAATTGTAAAGAAAGCCAAACTTTCTTTCTCCCCTCTTCTCTCCTAACGTGAATTGCATGGAAAAGGGGTGGTGGTTTTCTCCCTTTTTTTTCCACACATACACATATATCTGAGTAGACGTTTGTGAACAAATAGTGTCCAAAACGCTTCAAGCAGGATGCACTGTCAGCAACATTTCAGAAAAAAGCTCCCACGTGGACGCGCTTTTGCTACAATAGTTCGTAGAAAAATAATTCTGAGTAGACGTTTCTGAACAAATAGTGTCAAAAACGCTTCAAACAGGATGCACCGTCAGCAAAATTTCGGAAAAAAGCTCCCACGTGGACGCGCTTTTGCTACAGTAGTTTGTAGAAAAATAATTCTGAGTAGATGTTTTTGAACAAATAGTGTCAAAAACGCTTCAAGCAGGATGCACTGTCAGCAAAATTTCGAAAAACAGCTCCCACATGGACGCATTTTTGCTATAGTAGTTCGTAGAAAAACTAAGGCTATAAATGAGCCAAATTTTATTCTCAAGTTGCATAACTTACAGCAAAAAAAAAGAGGCAAATAAGAATAGAAATCTAAGATGAGTGAATGTATTAGTGCTGTTATTTACTATGATGGTGAGGTCTGTAACACCAAGAACGGTGTTATTTTTTTATCGGAGAACACAGCGAGACTGGTTTTTAACCAGAACATAGATTTGACAGAACTTCGTAAAAGAATTAGGCGCAAAATCTTCGGAATGACGCCAATGAAAGTTTTGTCTATTAAGTATCGATTTTGTGCTTCAGTTGATCCTGTGACATATGACTCATTCAACATTAAAGGTGCTCGTAGCTTGGAGGCAATGGTGCAGACTCATCTCGCTAGTGGATCACCCTATCTTGAGTTATATGTACAATTTTCATCGCCAAATGATGCATTTGGAACTTCAACATTTACTGCTGGTGGAGAGGTATACACGACCCCTGCCTGGCACTCCGTTAGTGGGTGGCAAAACACGGAAACGCCCGTGTTTGGTAGCAGTATGGAATACCCGACCTCTGTAAGACATTCTGTTAGTGGATGGGACACGCACCTCAGTGGGTCGATGTTTGATGCTGGAAATACTTGGGAATGACATCAACTTCAAGTGGTTGGCAATCAACATCTGATTGGAGACGTTGTGAAACGTCCACATGAGGGATGATGTACTCCCTACGACGTCCACCGGCGAGGGGACCTCGTACGTTGCACATGATGATAGGTCAGATGATGAGTCCGATGCGGATCCACCTAGAGAGGCTGGCCCCGATGGTGCAGAAATTGCATTATTTTCTGAACCAGAGCCTGTTCCAACCATACCTGAAGATGTCGAAGGGGGTTCAGATGATGAAGAAGAAGATGTGCGATTCAGGGCGTACTCACCTCCAGCCCACATACATAATGTCGATCTATCTCAAGATGATGCGTTAGAGTTTCTAGATCTACCACACAGAAGGTGTGATCGTACAAGTTCCTCATTGGATTCAAGTAAATTGGAGTTGGTAAAGAGTTTTCAAATAAAGATAGTTTTCTTGGTGCATTAAAACAACATAGCATCACAAACGGGGTTAACTAGAATGTGGTCAAATCAAAATCTGATAAGTTTGAGGCCAAGTGTGCAGTGCAAGACGGTACATGTTCATGGAAAATCATGGCTTTATTGAGGAAAAGGACAAGCTTGTAGGAGATAAAAAAGTACAAAGGTCCACATACATGTGCTACCGGTACAGTACCACTAACTGTTTAGGGTTTTTTAGTAGTACTATTATTATGTACTGTTGCATTTTTTAACCTACTTCGTTGACAGGTGTTTCGGGAGATCATCCCAAGATGAATTCAGAAATGATAGCTACCTTAATACTACCAACGGTGAAGGCAGATCCCAGAACTACAATGCCTGTCATAATTGCCAATATTCGTAGCCAATTGAGGTACACGCCCTCTTACCGCAAGGCTTGGATAGCTAAGCAGAAGGCGTTAGAAAAGATATATGGTAGGTGGGACGCTTCATATAATAAAGTGTGGCAGTGGTGTCAGGTGTTGGAGAGATATATCCCAAGTTGCATAACAGACTTCCAAACGGAACCTGCGTACTACAACGATCGATTGCTCCGTGGATGCCAAGTATTTAAGCGTCTCTTTTGGAGCTTTAAGTAATGTCGAGACGCATTTTCATATTGTAAGCCATTGGTACAAATTAACGGTACCTTTATGTATGGTAGATATACCCATCGACTGTTGCTAGTTGTGGCATAGGATGACAGTGGGAGAATCCTTCTAATTGCGTTTGCAATAACACCAGGGGAGTCAGCTGATGACTGGGATTTCTTTCTTTCTAGGCTAAGGAGGCATGTTTGCCCCCAACCTAATATCTACGTGACATCGGATCGGGGCACCATAATACTAGCCGCAATTGCGCGACAGGGAAGCATGTGGCATTGCACACACCATCAGTATTGCCTAAGGCACGTTGCGTCTAACTACCACCGGCAATTTCCTTCTACAACTGAAAAACGACAAGTAACCAACATGGGTATGTAATATCTATCAATATAATTTCGTTTGTAATATTAAATTTATTTTAAATGGAAAAGTGGTATGTATTTTTTGCTATCAACTTATATTGGCAGGGTATGAGATAAGTAAGGATCTTTTCCATGAAATATTGGTGATTCTGCGTTCGGTTAACGAAGAAGGAGCAGACTACCTTTGTAATATACCTTTTGAACAATGGACACAAGCATACGACGGCGGCCTACGATATGGTCATATGACCTCAAACCTGGCCGAATGTATAAATTATGTTCTGAAAGGAACACGTCATTTACCGATAACATCAGTTGTTCGAGAGACATATTTTCGTTTAGCAGCACTATTTCAGAAACTAGCAGCAAGTTATGTAGACCAAATCCAAGGAGGCCATGTATGGTGCGCAAAGTTATTGCAAGAAATTAACGAGGACAAGGTACGGGCGAACACCATGCACACAGTGTGTCACGATCGAGACAATCTATGGTTTCGTGTGACAGAGTTTGACAGACCGCTGGAAGGTATTATTGGCGGGCAATATCGTGTACACTTGAGAAATAAAATTTGCGACTGTAGGAGGCTTGACGCACTTCGTTATCCATGCGCTCATGTAATTCCAGCTTGTCAGAATCTCCGTATAGATCCCATGAGCTACGTCGACGAAGTGTATAGACTAGAAACCATGTACAACGTGTAGAGACATGTATTCCCACCTGTCCCAGATGAACGTAAGTGGCCGCCTGTATCGCTTGCTCCGTTTAAGCTGTTACCGGATAGAGAATTGCGTCGCAAACCAAAGGGTCGACCTTGCTCGACTAGAATAAGTACCAATATGGATATCCAGGAAATAGCCAATCAACAGAAATTGTACGGATACTGTAGGAACCCAAGCCATACAAGTAGATCATGTCCTAATCGAAATAGTTAATAGTTGTCATAAAAAATTATGTTGTATTATTTATATTTTATTAAATGAAATATATCAAACTTTTACTTTTATTTTACAAAATTGCCCCTAAATTTTTACTTTTATTCAATTTAGTCCTTTATTAGAATATATCAAACTTTTATTTTATCAAATGAAACAATAACTTCTATTTTATTAAAAATATAACAGTAATTTACAATTGCCTTATTCAAAAGAAATTTTATTTTATTAAATGAAACAATATAAAAAGTTTGTACACATATATTAAAAAAATTCAATGTCCGTGGCGGTCAGAATCAGTGCCACACGGGGGTCGTCGACGGGTCCGTGCTGGATTCCTCATTGGTTCGGCTTCCGACGGGGGTTGTGGTTCCTCCGGCAGGGGATCTAGTTGTGGGTGTTCAGAGGTTGACCCACCTTGATAGAATAATGACTGCGGCGGTGTTTGCATCACCCATGGAGGAGGTGTTTGAACCCCGTAAGGTGATGGAGATTGGTAGAAAGAAGAGCTCCCTGATGGCGCCTTGTGCGATCCCTCATGCGACGACGGCCTATAGATTGGCGGTTGACTCGGAGTAATCGGGAACGGAGATAAACCGGGCCATGGATTCCAACCTGCCATAGGACTAGAAAAAGAAAACATATAAGGGTTAGGATACATATAAAGGCTAGGATAAGCACCTGGCATAGGACTAGAAAAAGGCTGTGATGTGGGTGTCGTCTGTTCAACTGTTGGGCCCGGTGATTATGTCGGCGCTATTGATGGGCCTGCTGATTGTGTGGGCGCTGTTGATGAGCTTGCATCGTCGTCCCTTCTTCTTGGATTTAAAAGGCCCCGTCGTTCCCTTTGAACACGAATTTGTCGTCGCCTCTCCTTTCCTGACAATAAATATGGCTTGCCATGGATCCTAAACCATGGCATGTATTCTGGTACGCATGCTAACTCTGGAACGATGATCGGTTCCCGAGTAGGTATATAATCATTCCGATTTTCCCACATTTCAATATAGTGTGACCAGTATCTCGACCAATCCATATTCAATTATCGTAAGTCGACTTTGTGCTCATCATCGAACACATCGGGTGCCACGGGAATTAGTTGTCGAAATCTAAATTGTCACAATACTCTATCTGATTGGTGCATCTCCACCGTAGCATAGTTCACCAATGGGACCTTCACATGCCAAGCGTTCAGATTTTGAAAGTATTCATCTAGAATTACTGCCCGAATTGCCGGATCCTCGTATGGTGTCCATTCAAACTATATGAACATGATAAAAATATTACTTATATACATAATACTAAATACTAAATACTAAATATGAAACGAATATTTTATTATGTATATATATTTTATTTAATACTTACTTGTGTATCCGATCGTTGGTCTAATAAAAGCCGTATATCTTTGAGAGGTAGGTATTTCGACATAACTCGCCTAATGGTTCCACCTAATTAAATAAATTTTTAGCATACAATTATATACTAAATCTACGTAATAATTGTAAAATCTAATATAAAATTTACCTCGTTATTAGTGGAAATGTATATGGGTGGTCCACTCGAGGACGTAAAAATGAAAAGCGAAACCGTGCCCATGATTGCAGTAGTGATAGACAACCTCCTATTTTGGCTTTGTTCGGTAGCGTCGCCCTGCACATTTCCTTGTACAAGTTTGCCAACACGGCAGACCCCCAACTCAATTCGTCAGCTGCTCTAAAATCTACGAGTTTCAGCAGCCATCTCAGATGTACGAGGTTTCGTGACAAGTCCGGCATCAAATAACCTCTAATCATCTCGAGAATGTATGCCCGAGCATATCATATTCTTTCGAGTTCTGTCGAATCATTATTCGGCTCTAGGAATGTGTCTCATAACCAGCCCATCTGAATCTGACCTCCGTTAATATAATCCGGTATAGCACCCAAAAGCTTGTAGCATACGGTGCCCCAATCAGTAGATGATGCGAACCCGGTGACTACGTACCCATCCACTGGCAATCCCAATTGCAAATGCACGTCTTGCAGAGTGATAGTACACTCTCCGCATGGAAGATGAAAATCATGCGTCTCGGGTCTCCACCTCTCTATCAACGCACTGATTAGTTTCGGGTCCAACTTGCACCCTCGGCCTATCGTGGCCATGTGCCAAAATCCCGCTTCCTGCAAGTAATTCTCGATCAACGGCGATGAAGGACCAGGCATATTACGAATGTAACATTGTAACACCCGATTTACAGACTATTATAAAAATTTATAAAAAAAATTAATTAAAATTGCATAAATTAATTAATGCAAACATTATAACTGAAAAAAAATCAAGCAGTATTGAAAATTAAATTTGCATAAATGAAAATTAAATTTGCATAAATAAATAAAAGTATCACTTACCATTTTCATTTGCTCAACGGAGATGTGCTTATTATCGAGACGGATTAATTCTCCAGCCATTGCTAACACGATCAGATTTTTTTAATTAAAAAAATTAAATTAAAAAAAATTTTAAACAAAGAAATTTGATACAAGTTTGATGGAATTTTAAGAAATTTTCAATGAAAGTTGATAGATTTTTTAAGGGAATATTGAAAGAAAGTCGAGAATAAACAAAGAATTGTGTGAAAAATAAACGAGGGGATTGAAATTTTGAGAGAATTAGAGAATTTGAGAGTGATTTGTGTGAGAAAATGAAGTAGAGAGCCTTTTTATAGTTTTTTTTTGGACCGTTGGAAGCCAAAGGTCAAATTTTTTACCGTTACACGGGCAAAACCCTCCTCCAGGGAAGCGTTTTCTCCGCGTCAGCAAAGCACGCCCTCAAGGACGCGTTTTTTGCTGACGTGGACAAAACGCTTCCCTGGGGGAGCGTTTTGCTGACACGGACACTGAAAGCGCGCTGACATGAACGCGTTTTCGGAGAAAATGGCCTAATCCGGTAAATAACCCAGTAATCGGCCCATTTTCGTGATTTAAAAAAAAGGGCTTTTTAGTGTAAAATGCCCAAATATTCAATGCTTCTTCTCTATTGATATTGCGTTGTTTTCTTCAAATCTCTTTCTCATGCAATTGAAGACTTAGGAGTCACATTGTCCTAAGCTTGAAGAAGAACCAAACGGTCACCAATCCCGGCAACTAGAGCACGTTGACAAAAAAATTTAAAAATCACATTAGTACTGGTAGAGGAAAGGCCGGCACTAACATATTTTTCCTGTCACAGGTGCCAGCCACCACGGTGTCAACAGAAAATAATATTGGAAAAAATAAAATTTTTCCAATGTCAGCACTAAAAAATATATATATTTTTAAACCCTCATACAATCAACAACTAATGATTGGGGGATAATTGACTTGAGTGTTAGCCATGGAGTGTCGATGTTGTCTAACATTATTCATTTTAAGTCATTTCCATCATTGCTTTTGAAGTTGAATCATTCTTATAAATATTTATTTTTTGGGTGATTAGTTGGATAAAAAAGCCTATATCTATATGTATTCACCGGATGAAGTTCTTCAACCGCTACACAATAATTATTTTGGAAAAACTTGGCTTCGCTAATCCTAATTTTATCCTTTTTATTGTAAAAAAGAAAAAAAAATACCATCAAGGTATTGTCCTTGCAGAGTCAGAATGCAATTTCTTCATATTTTTTAGGTTATTTGAAAACGACTATATCTATAATTTCCCCCATGAATGTTTCTTGTATATTATAGCAGGGGCGATTATTACAAGATAAAATATTTCGTTGCATTGACTTATAATTCTCAAAAACGAAAAAGAAAAAGCAGCACACATTCAAGAGATGGAGAAGCTTGTTTCAAGCTGGTCCAAAAACAAACCTTTGCCTGAATCTTATATATTCCCACCGGAAACAAGACCCGGCAACCTTATTGTTCCTACTTGCAAAACTATTCCAGTCATCGATCTCTGTAACGCTGAGGGTCGAAATCGAACCGATATCGTGCAACAGATTTTGAATGCCAGCCAAGAGTATGGATTTTTCCAGGTTAAACACACACAAAAGAAAGATTTATTATCGATGTCCTACGACCAACTGCTGTGTTGAATTTGCTTCGTCCTCATAGAAGGTTCTTTGTGAACAGGTTGTTAACCATGGAATTTCAGAAAATCTAATGAATGAAAGCATGGATGTGTTCAATGAGTTGTTTGAGATGCCTGGTGAAGACAAGGTCATTCTCTATTCCGAGGACCCCCAAAAAAGTTGCAGGCTTTTGACAAGCAGCTTAAACTATGATCGGGAAAAGGTTCATCAATGGCGTAACAGTCTAAGACACCCTTGTCATCCTTTACAAGATTGCATCAAACATTGGCCTCAAAAGCCAATTCGATACAGGTAAAAGGTATACCCCTGAATTTTCTCTCTTCCTTGTTTCATTTTCTCAGTACAAAAACTTTGCAGGGAAGTTGTGGCTGCATTGTCGATTGAAGCAAAGAAATTGGGTTTAAGGATCCTGGAGTTAGTTTCTGAAGGGTTGGGGCTAGAATCTGGATACTTTGGGGATAAATTAAGTGAATCTCTGCACCTATTTGTTAACCATTACCCACCCTGTCCTGACCCGAGTTTGACCCTGGGATTAACCAAACATTGCGACCCTAACCTCTTTAACCATTCTCCACCAGGGAGATGTAAACGGCCTTCAAATCTTCAACAATGAGGAATGGATTGGTGTTGAACCGCTGCACAATGCTTTCGTGGTTAACATTGGCAACCAGTTACAGGTACTGCTAGTTCCCCTGTGATGATTCGAAATTTTCAAACACACCAAAAAGCCTAGTTTACTCATTGATTAAAATATATTGGTTGCTTTTGCTTATATATAGATTATAAGTAACAATAAGCTGAAGAGTGGTGAACATCGGGTGGTAACAAACTCAAGGGTCGCTCGAACAACA
This sequence comes from Gossypium stocksii, assembly GCA_020496765.1. Lineage (NCBI taxonomy): Eukaryota > Viridiplantae > Streptophyta > Magnoliopsida > Malvales > Malvaceae > Gossypium > Gossypium stocksii. Next base: position 89,349,854 of record CM035620.1, read on the forward strand.
GCTGCCTTCTTCATTGCCCCTTCTGAGGATAGCATTATAGAGCCAGCGATATCTCTTGTTGGCAAAGCTTCAGTTTATAGAGCATTTGAATATAAAGACTTCCTACTTGATTACCTCTCCCACATGGGCAACAATGAAGTCGAACTGGGGCGATTTGAATCGCAAAGCTTAAATAACGGTACTCCTGTTGGCTTTAACAATAAGTCTATTTCCTTGATTTCTTTCTTCTGTTTTACATTATTTATTGTATTGTTTTTTTTCCTGCTTTATTCATGCTCAAATTTGTTTGCAAATATCGAATTTATCATCTCATTGAATAAGGTATCGAGCGTTTACTTTCAGTGTGGGGCGGTGCGTTTAGTTTTTTTTTAAATCTCACGTTGTAGTATTGCTAGAGTAACTAATCTTACCGCCACTACTGTTTTTACACTAATCGTAGGTAAATGCAACGCCCATCCAGAAGGGCCCTAAGTTTGAGCTATCTAGACCTGATCATGGGCCGGACTACCCATCCAGGCCCAAAAGCACGCTTAAAAAGTGTAAGGGTTTAGGCAAAAATATAGACACGAAAAATGGGTTTAAACAAAAAATAAGTTCGTTTTCTAAATTGGCCGAGCCTCGGGTAGGATGTTTTATCTAGGCCCAACCCAATTTAACCCAAATAAGTTGTTTTCTTACTATTTTGTTGTTGTTTCGCTACCTTTTTTTTGTTATTTTGTTGTTATTGTTTGGATATTGTACAATTCTTGTTTTATTGTTAATTTTACTATTATTTTAAAGGCATTTGCTTGTTGAGTTGCAATTATCTTAGTGTTATTTAAGTATAAAAACTTTTTTTAATATATTTTCAATTTGTTGGGAAAAAATCATTTTAATGTTTTTTAGTGTATATTGTAACAGCCCGATTTAGACCCTAGTCGGAACAGTAGTTTCGGGACCACATATCCGAATCAGAAAGATATTTTTATTATTAATTTTTGTGCTTATAATATGTGAATTAGCATGTGTAAAAATCTCGTATGAAAATTTGGTCGTTTGTGTGCTTAATTATGAAAAATGGCTAAATCATAAAAAATGCAAAAGTGTCCTTCTATTTATTAAAGTACCTATTTGATGTGTCTTTGTAAAAGAGAGGTCCTTATGTGGTTACTAAACCATTGAATTCATAAAATGAAAAAGTTGGACAAGGGATAGTGGATTTTTAATGATATGAATAATGGATAAAATGGTAATTGTTTTATTAATGTGAATTAAAATAAAACAAACATTAAATTAAGGCCATTATCATCATCCATTACCGAATTTAGAAGAAAGAAAAGCTTCAAAATCCTTGCTAGGGTTCGGCTATCAATTTGAGTGATTAAGGTATGGATTTTGATTTGTTTTTGATGATTTTTATGTTTTTAGTCTACTATTAAGCCCATTTTTCAATTTGAGAAACTGCTGATGATTATGAAATGTACCATTGATGAAATGGTGAGTTTTGTGATGATAGTTGGTGATAAATGAATGTGTTAGATTAAAATGTTTTGTCTTTGGATTTTTGATGAATTTAGCTATTTAGGGCTAAATTGTAAAAAGGATATTTTGAGGGACTAAAATATGAAATAAATAAAATGTGTGGGCTTCTATAAGCTAAGTGAATATTCGGCCAAGCTATGGTCTAGATGAATTTTGTGTATTTTGTGTTTTATGAAATAAGGACTTAAATGTCAAAATGTAAAAATGTGAGGGCTATTTTGCAAAATGTCCTAATTATGTGTTTATGGTTTGAATTGAGTATGAGATTGAATGAGTTAATTTTAATACATATAGATCAAGAAAAACGAAATTCGGATTTGGATCGTGGGAAATCGAAAGTCGACGAATAATCGACTCACTCCAACGTATTACACTCGAGGTAAGTTCATAAGTAGTAATTTCATTATAAATGCTGTTAAATGCATTGAATTTATATAATGTTGAGGGTTGAAACCTCGGAGAAGGTGGAAATAGTGAAATTGATGTTGCGGATGTGGATAGTAATAAAAATGAATTGAGAAGCTCGGTTGAACCTTAGGACTAGTTTCAGAATGTAATGACATGTCATTAGGTTGTGATTTGGCTTCGGGCCATGATATCAGCACTACGGGTGCGAGTAATATCTTAATTTGGCTACGAACCATGGTATAGGTATTATATGGGAGTGACCTTGAGTTGGCTACGGACCATGGTATAGGTGCTCCGGGATAAGCTACATTGATTTGGCTATGGGCCATGGTATAGGTACTTATCGATAGAAATGTTCATATATCTGATTCCTACTTCGTATGGTTCAACGAACGAGTAAAGGTTATAAATGAATAAAAGAGGTTAGTTCGAATCGAACAGGTACATACGATATTTATACGAGAATTATCGAGATGGATTAATGAGATTCTTTGAGAAAAAGTTCTTGAATTGAATAAACCATGATTTGAGACATGGATAAAGGTTTGTGGTATTATATATTTGGCTTGAATTGTGTAAATAGTTTATTTACATTTGATATGGTGTATTGAATTACTTGCTTATGACTTACTAAGCTATAAAGCTTACTTGGTGTGTTCATTTTTATTTTATAGATTATTGAAGCTACTGAAGGCTTGGGAATCGTCGAGGATCTTCCTCGCACTATCCGAATTAAATTTGGTACCTTTTTGTGGTTGTAAATGGTTAAGTATGGCATGTATAGGATAGAGGTATTTTGAATACATTTTGAGTTGTATATATGTTATGCCAAGTGATTTGGCTAACTAAGGATGTGATTGTGCTTGAATTTAGTATATGTTATGTATTGTACTTCAGTATGTTTTATAATGCATAGTTGGCCTATGGAGAAATGGTCAATTTGGTATGAATGAGATGGGGAAATTTGGTAAGGTTTGGATATGAATTGAAATGAATTATGATGAGTTATCAATTATGTGTTTTGATATGAATGTGGCTTGTGATTTGGTATGCTTTGGTATGGAAATTGAGTTAGGGTTTGGTTGAGTATATTATGGATAGAAAGATGTATGTTTTAGATTGGAAATTGGTTGAATTGGTTGTTTATTTATGCATATAGATGTTATATTTGATACTTGTAGGTACAAGGCAAAATGGGGTGTGAAAAATGGCTTAAACCAAGCCTATTTCTTGCCACACGGCCTAAGCACATGGGCGTGTGTCTCGATCGTGTGACCCCTGTTTTGTAGCTAAATTGGGCAGTATAGCACACAGGCTGGACACACGGGCGTGTCTGGTGACCATGTGGCCAAATCAGGATTACACACGAGCTGGACACATGGGCGTGTCTGGTGACCGTGTGACCTAGTCAGTATTGCACATGGGCTAAGGTGAAAGGGAGGCACGACCATGTGAGGTACACGGCCTGGCCATTAAAGGAAAAATTTTCAAAGTTTCATAAAGTTTTTAAATGTTATCGGTTTAGTCCCGACCCCTTTTTTAATGCATATTTTAGGTCTCGTTGACATTCTAAAGGGACTTAGTGATGATGTATGATGGTGAATTGACGTTGTATGTGGAATGATTGTATGGTGATGTGTATTGATAGGTAATACCTCGTAACCCTAGTCCAGCGATGGATACGGGTTATGATGTATTATACTTTTTAAGTTTGTTATTATATAAAAAATCTAAAAAAATAAATGCGGGTGAGCCAGATCAGGCTTGAGTGTAGCGTCTGTAATCTAGATAGAACGTGGGCAGAATTTTAAGCCTATTTTCGGGCAGAGCTTGAATCTAGAAAACGGATCTAAAACTTTACATTGATTTGGCCTATGATTAGTTTTAGAATTACCTAACAAGCTTGATGTGTTAGTAATTAGGTTGATAATAATCAATATATAGTATCAACATTGATGTTTTATTCAACCTCTGTTAATGGTTTGTCTAAACATGTAGAAAATTACTCAAACTAAGCTCACCTTGCTTGTGTAACACCTCTAACTCGTATCCGTTGCCAGAACAGGGTCTAGGAGCATTACCGAAGTTTAAAACCATATTCAAATATGTTACGTTATTTCACAATTGTATCGAGAATTAATTAAAGTTTAACCATATCGTGATTAGGAACTTAGTAAATTTTTCAAAAAAAAAATTCCTAGGTTCAAGGGTCACACGCCCATGTGGTCAGGCCATGTGAGCCATGCCCATGTCTCAGGCCATGTGGCATATGAGGTAGGGCACATGCCCGTGTCCCTAACCCGTGTAACTCTTTGACTTGCAAAAAATTAAGGTGTAGGGGTCACACAGCCAAGCCACACGCTTGTGTGAAAAATACTAAACATTCTAATTCTCAAATTTAAGATGCAGGGGACACACGGCTAAAACACACGCCCATGTGCTAGGCTGTGTGTCATACACGACTGAGACACACGCCCGTGTCTCTGCCCGTGTGAACAAAATAAGGCCATTTTCAAGCCTTATTTCTCACCCATTTGATCATCCACCTACACAAACATTTTAACACAACCAAAGGCCAATCCAAAACATTTAAATCATGTAAAACTCAAGTCTCATATCTACCATATCACTCTATAAATCCATGTTTGTGAATTTATTCTATTTGACAATATTTGCTTAATATCATACTAATATTCATAATGTAACGCCCCTAACCCGATTCTATTACCGGAATAGAGTTACGGAGCATTACCAGAGTTATCGATTTATTTATCAAATATTTTATTTCATCTAACATTTATATTTGGAACCAATTAAAATTAAACATATTGTCCCTCAAATTTATTTATTATTATTTTTTTTGACATATTTTACTTGGATTTATTATTTGTCTCAACATACTTAATTTCCATATATCAACGTATCCAAGATAATCATATATTTACATGTCATGATAAATATCATTTCTTTTCCACGTTCAAGTCTCATATTGAGTCATCCGGATCTTTATAAATTTGGTCATTATTTTCATTTATTTCATGTTCTAATACATTCAATTAATGTTCCAAACAAAATTATCATTTTACCCTTAAACTTTTGATTAATGACAATTTCATCCTTAGGCTCAAAATAAAATTCTTACAATTTAATCCTTATTTCCAGTCATTATTCTCATACAAATTAATAACAACCCATGAATTCTATAAAATATCAGAATTTTTCCATAATTTCAACACTTTTCAATTTAATCCCTAAAACGTGTTTTTCCCCAATCTTGAATTAAATTAATAATTTCATTTAAATTTTGTAATTTAAATAATAAAATAATCCATTTCATGCAAATTAGTCATTTCTAACATTTTTACAAAATTGCCCATAAAGTTTTACTTTTATTCAATTTAGTCCTTGAGCCTAAAATATGCAAATTAGCCATGCTAGCTGAATATTCATACATATTTTCCTCCTCCTCCTCTCCATTCCACATCCTTAATTTATATAACATGCTTATAAGTAACATTATCAAAACTTTCATTATTTACTTATATTTATTTTCAAAACTGTCCATTTGAGTCATAGTCACTAAATTATTTATATCTTGAGATATAGAACTCCAAATTAAGATCTGTTAATTTTCCCTGAAACTAGACTCACATACCTTCTTACATAAAATTTTTAGAATTTTTGGTTTAGCCAATTAGTACAGTTTATTCATTAAAATCTCCCCTATTTTGCTGTTTGACAGTTTTGACCACTCTTCGGTAAAATTTAATTATCTCTTTGTACAGAATTTAAATGATGTTCTCGTTTGTTTCTTATAAAAATAGACTCATTGAAGAATCTAACCATATAAATTATGTCTCATAATAATTTTTATCCAATTTTTAAGTATTTTTCAAATTCAGAACAGAGGATCCCAAAATCATTCTGAACCAGTCTCACAAAAATATAAATATCTCAGACTACATAATTCTTTTACTTCTCTGTTCCTTTTATGTGAAAATAGGCTCAATAAGCTTTAATTCCATATCTCACTCAACTTCTAATTCAATTTATACCATTTTTGGTGATTTTTCAAAGTTAAGCTACTGCTTCTATCCAAAACTATTTCTTATAACTTATTTCTCAATTTAATCCTTTCATCAATTCTAAATTGAAATTTATTCAATTAAGTCCCTAATTCATCTTTTAGTTTAACATAAACTACACTTAAGAACTCATAAACTTTCAATATGTCAACTTAGCTTCATCAAAACCTTATTCTAAAGCTTCTAAAATATCAAAATTAAAAGAAAAGGACTTGATTAACTTACCAAAATGAGCTCCAAGCTTCAAATCTCCAATTTCCCCATTTTTCTTTTCTTTCCCCTTTTTCTTTCCCTATTTTCGTTGCTTCTTCTTTGTAACTCCCTTCTCGTCACTTTATTTCCTTATTTTACTATATCAAAGATAATATTTCACTGTAGAAATTTTCAGGGTGTTACACATAAACCAACTTAAGCACTTACATCAATCATGATATTTACTCATATATTAATATACCAAAAGCTATACATGCCATTATATCTATAATGGGTATCATATTTGTACCAAAATGTGTCGGTGGATAGTGTGACTGATTTTCGCCAAGCGTCCAATCCAACGATCTTTCGTATCACTATAAAGCAGATGAGATAAAACAGAGTAAGCACTTAGTATTTAGTAAGTCAGTATAACAGGAAATTTACTTACCATACTTTTGTACAATAAGCTAATATACACATGCAATCCAAAAAATTTGGCCGTAGCTTAAGCACACAATCTCATCAAACATGTTAGTTATTCATTTCATATAAATACCAAAAACAAAGATAAGCTCATCAATTTCCAAGTTCTATGCATGTCATATATTTTTCAGATATTGATTCCATTTTTAGTTTTACTTGTCTACTTGTTAGAATTTCACCCGTTAAATCATTTGAAATATCGATAGATACGAGGGTAGTACATATAAAGTGTACAAATTAGAAATCCGTCAATTTGTGTCCGGGAGTACTCATTAGAGTATTTAAACAAAAAACTCTCTCTTAAGCACTATAACAGGAAGCTCATTGAGCCATATAATGAGAAGCTTATCTAGGCTTGGTAAGGGGAAGCTCATAAAGAGCTTATATCGGGTAGTTCCAGAGAGTAATTAATCAGGAAGCACCAGATAGCCATATAACGAGAAGTTCAAACGAGCACTAACGAGAAGCTTACAAAGAGCCTGTAATTGGGAAGTTCACAAAGAACTTTTAATCGAGAAGCTCACGAAGAGCTTATCGGGAAGCTCATAAGAGCTAAGGTGTGTCCATAACAAATGTAGTATCACAACTTATCAGGATGCTCCGAAGAGCTATAACAGGAAGCTCGCAAGAACCATATAACAGGAAGCTTGAGAGGGCTTATAACGGCATGCTCTTTCGAGCTATGGTATGTCCGCAACATATGCAGGACCACTACCATTTCGGCAAACAGAACCTTGTATCCAATCGAGTTTCATTCATTCGAACGTGACTCATTATTTGTTGGGTATTCTCGATTATATGAACAAATTCCATATACATGACCAATATACAATTTACATACAAATCTATAACGCTCCAAATTTTTTTCTGACTTTTGTGAATTTTTGACACAACTGTCTATCTGCTTCAGTGGTTAAGTGTTCTAGATGTGTGTGAGAGTTCCCAAGTTAAAGCCCAACCTTTGGCAAATTTTAGAATTTTTCTGATTAAAGCCTCACCCTTGTTCAGTAGACTTAAGTTTAATTGTTGGTAAGGTCATATTATAATGGGTCTGCTGGTTTGGTGGTTAAGTTGTATAAGCAAGAGTGTTGATTTTTGCTCGATGGACTGTAAGGGTTTCGATTTGGCTGAAATACTGAGGTAGTTTGATAATAGTTGGGTTAGTGGAGTGATTTGGGGGATTGAGCAGTTATTAAAATATTTCCTTTTTGCAAAATTCGGTTTTCCTCTCTTCTCCAAATTCTCTAACGCCGTTTCTTTTTCTTTTTCTATTTTCTCAATTTCTCTTTTTTTTTTCTCAAATGCTGCCAAACTCTCTTTATTTTTCCCCTTAATCCATCCTTTTCTCTTGATTCTATATCGTTATTAGCAGTTGCGTTGGTTTAGTAAGTTTTTTCTTTTCTTTTCTGTCATGAAGTTCTTAACAATTGATTAGTAATCTATTTCTTTTGTAATTAATGGCGTAGGAGGAGGCCTTGATCAGTGATTTTCATATCTCTTGTGTTAGTGATACTAACGAAAGGTTTTCGTCGGCGGTAAGTTGAGTCCCTATTAGTTCATAACTATCGAATTCGTTTATTAACCCGCTAAATCGATGCTGGGTTCACTGATTTTAGGTCTTAGAGTGTTCGGGAGTGTTTTTGTAGTAAACCGATGCCATGTATGTACCTAAAAATACAGAAAATGAGGTTTCAAAAAAAGCCAAAAACCTTACTATCGACGCCACACGGGCGTATGGTCGCCCGTGTGGTAGGCCGTGTACGATGACACGGTTGTGTGCTTGACGAAGGCTAGGCCGTGTGCTAGACACGACCGTTACGACACACGGGCTAGACCAAATTGGGCCTGTGAGCCACACGGGCATGTGGGTTTTTAGGTTAGGCCATGTGATCCACACGGGCCAAGGCCAATCTAGGCGTGTGGGCCTACACGGGCAAGCCACATAGGCGTATGGGCCCATTTGTCTGAAATGTTTCTTAGGGTTGCACCGGTCGTCCTAATCGACTGTGCGGTAGGGTCGGTAAGAGCTACTTAGACCCTAAATTGTATAGTCTGAATATCTGATGTGTGTATAGAGCATGATAGTTATACGCATGTTTACTGATCTGTATGTATGACTGATAATCGTATAATAACATGTAAGCATGTTATTTTGTATATCTACACTAAGCATATTTATCTGCATCTGCATTTGGGGTGGGATGATTGATTATTGGAGGAAGTGTACTGAAAAGGCATTTATGCCTATTATCTGGCAGCTCAGCTGCAATATATCTGATATGTGCCGCATTTCGGAACCGCATGGTGTGTAGAGATGGGTGGGTGTTTTAAACCCTACATAGTGTGTAGGGATGGTTAGGGATGGTGTGTAGAGGCTGGGGGTAGGATCTATTACTGTTCTGACTGTTTGACTGCATTTGTTACTATAACGGGCTTAGACCCAAATCTGTATCTGATTTTAGCATGGTCTAATGCCGAATATGCATCTGTAACTGAAACTGTAAAGGGATAAGGCCCTGATCTGCATCTGATTCTGTAATGGGCTTTAGGCCCTAGATTGTATCTAATTGATACTAATACTCTATTTGTGTGCTTGTATGTTCTGTGGGGATTACACATTGAGTTTACGTAAACTCACCCCTTCTGTTTATTCTGTACAGGTAATCCCCAGACTTAGCCAGATCAGTGCGACGGATGACTTAACAATGACCACACATTTGTTAAATTGCCTTATTTCCATTTACGGTTTTATTTCTTATTTGGATATTTTAATGTAAATTGGACTTATTGATTGTTTTTGCTTTTATTTTGGATTTCAACTGTTTTTGTGGATTTATAATGGCTAAACTGAATAAAGCACATATTTTTACTAAAAACTAAAGTTTTCCTAAATATAAATGGTTTTACCTGAATGAAATAGATTCTAAAGCTTCCATTGAAAAGATACGTTTTAAGACAAATCAAATAATATGCGTTTTTTTAGTTAAATAAAAGCTAATAAACTGAAGCGGTTTTAACTTGATAACATCGTTTTCAAATCGTATTCCATATGACATCGCCAATTCAGCCATAACGTCTAGATCGGGTTTGGGGTGTTACAGTATCATTCAATTCAAGCATATAATTACACAATTAAGTTACACGAACTTACCTTGATAATTGTTCGTGAGTTGTAGTTTACTAATCCGATACCTTTTCTTTTCCACGATCTAACTACGTTTTTTATCTATCTGAATCTATACGAGTAAATTTAGCTCAATTTAATACAATTCAGGTCTAATATAACTCAATTCACATTTTAGGAAAAATTATCATTTTTCCCCTATACTTTTAATTAATGACGATTTCGTCCCTAAGCTCGGAAAATGAAATTCATGCAATTTATACCTTATTCCAAGCCTAGCCGATTTTCATATATAACAATAATAGCCCATAAATTTCACAAAAATAAAAATTTTTCCACGAATTTTACGACTTTACAATTTAGTCCCTAAATCACAATTTCATCAAAAAAGTTATTTATTTATCAACGACCTTTCACTTTCTATCATAAATTTCAAAATTTCAGCATATTCATCCCTGGAAAAACTTTAATACTTTGATAACTTTACTAATTGATCCCCAAAATAAATAGCCTAAGTTATTTTGATATCGGAAATGTAAAAATTACTAAAAATAGGACAAGATTACTTACTCAATTAGGCTAAGAAAGCTTGCTTTCTCTTTCCTAGGATTTCCATAGAAATTTTGGGGGAGAAGATGATATATTCATATGATATTTCTTATTAATTTATTTATCATCTTTTAATTATTCTCATTTCCAATTTAGTTCTTATCCTTTTTCTAGTTTTTCCATGGATGAATCACCAAAAATATCAACTAACTTTTCTTTAATGGGCTAATTACAATATAAGGACCTCAAATTTTGAATTCTATAGCTATTTGGTACTTATATCTACTAGAACTCAACTCTTGCATTTTATGCAGTTTGGTCATTTCCAAAATTAAACACATAATCGGTAAAATTTTCTTATTAGAAATTTCCATATAACATTCCTATCATAATGCGCACCATGCAATAATATTAAAATAAATTTTCTTTTTGACTCAGATTTGTGGTCCCGAAACTACTATTTCGATTTCACTGAAAACGGGCTGTTACAGCTTGTGATCGAGTTTATTAATTATTTGCATGAATTTAGAGCTATAGGTGATTTGCATTTTGTTTAGAGTTGTACCAAATAAATGCAACCTCAAAGTTTTACCCTTGCCGGTAACTCATACACACTTGCTCGGAGTTATTATTGTTAGTACAAATCTTCGGTGAGGAAAATCTCGAACACACGAATGAGACTTGAAAAAAAAGTAAAAAAATATGACAAGGCTCCAAGACGTGTATCAAGTCACTCTCTTTGAGGTTATATTCGCCCCCACCTATATTCTGTGTGCAAAAGATTTTCAAGCAAATTAACCTCGAGGAAACAATGAAGCCAATATCTATTTGCATTTTACACTGACGAGAATAGTCCACTAAGCACTAAGCAATGTATAACAAGAAACTCAATTTCTACAAAGAATTTCTGCAGTAAAGAAATTCTTTATAGAATAATCTAATATTATTAAAAGAATGGAGGAAGGATGGAAAGAATATTAGAATTTGTTGGTGTGATTTCCAAATGAAATCTCATTCCTATTTATAGGAATTTTCATATCTCTTCATAGATATGTTTCAATAGATATCTTTTCTGAATAATAATATCTTTAAAAATAAGACACATAATTATTCATTTAATAATACAGATATTCAAATAATATTATTTGAATAGTTATAATTTTGCTTACCTTCTTAACTATTTTGAACGCCATATTAAGAGCAAATAAACTAGGTGAAAAGCACATATAGATGGAACATGAATAGATTACTTGTATGGTTGACTGTACGTTTTGTGTTCTTTGGATGTTATGGTGGTGCGACTTTAGTTTTCATTGTAAGTTTTCAAAAATTTGTTATTCGAGTATTTTTTAAAACTAAATTCAAGTATTTACACCAATTTGTTATTCGAATTATTTGAATTGTGAAATTCAACTTGACTCAAACTCGAAACTCGAATCTAGTTATTCGAGTTGACTCGAAAAATTCAAATAACTCAAAATTCAATTTTTTTTCAATTCTTTCAAATAGAATCGAGTTTTACTTACTCCTACTTTCATTGACAAGAAAATCTCTAATGTGTGTTTGTTTCATAGAAAACGATTTTCAAAAACTGTTTTTAAGAAAATCTGTCAAACAATAAAAATTTTCTTTTCACAAAGTCATCCAACCACTTGAAAATAGTTGGTTAGTCAATTTCATAAGTTTAAATTTTGGGCATCAAAAATAAAAAGAAAGTTATAAAAAGGGATCCGTTGTTACAAACCATCTTCATTTTAGTTACTCACCGTTTATTTGAGGTAATGCAGTATTATTATACACTCATTTTAGCTATTTGACTTTAATAAGTTTTTATTTTAGTCACTCTTTTATTTTATTTAATTTCTATTTTTTATTTTTAAGAATTAATTTTAGTTTTTTTTTTTTCCAATAGAGAAAAAAACATGAGCTTTTACATTAAAAAAATCATTTTATCTTTTTAATTTTCTTTATTTTTTAGAATTAATTTTTGTTTTTTTCTAGTAAAAGGCTAAGTTAACTGGGATTTTATAGGAAAAAAACTTGAATTTTTATAGAAAAAAACTATTTTTATTTTTAATTTTCTTTTTTTAGAATTAATTTTAAAATTTTCATTAAATAGGGAAAACCTTAGGTTTTTTACATGAAAAACTTGATTGTGTAGGAAAAACCAGAGTTTTTATGGAGAATTGAATTATAGGGAAAAATTGATGTTCCATTTTATAGCTAAATAACTCAATTTCTCGTAAAAATTCAAGTTTTTTTTTGAAAAAAATAAAATTAGTTTTAAAGAAAATGTGTGACCAAAATGAAAATTTATTTAAATTGAGTGACTAAAATGAGTGTACAATAATATTGCCTAACCCCAAATTAGCGTCAGATGCCCAAAATGAAAACTATTTGTAACAATGATGCCCATTCTTATTCTGATGCTCAAAATGAAAATTTATAAAAATTAGATGAACAATCATGTAGTTTACCCTTTGAAAATTCATCCTTGATTGAATTTAAATAATAATTATTTCTAATTATATATCAATGACATATTTAAGTCATTATTTTAACTGGTTAATATTTAGTACACTAGCAGGATTTTTTTTATATTCTATAAACATTTTTAAAAAATGATCACATATCTTTTTTTAGTATTTATTTATTTTAATATTTTATTATATCTCTATAAAATACTTCTCAACTTTCTGGTCTTACTTGTGAAGTTTAAAATCTCTAATTACAATATATTAAATATTTTCTCTATTTTAATTAATGTATCTATCGAATTAGATGTAATTAAAGCATTTGTTAACACTTTCCTATTAATAGAGAAGACCGCAAAAGAGTGAAAATCGAAGAAATTACATGAAAGTCCAAACACACTCGTAATAGTGTGAATTACATTATTAATCCCTTAATTATAGATAAATTTTCATTTTGGTTATTTAATTAATTACAATTTGATCACTAATGTTTTAAAAATTATTTTTTAATCACCTTGTTGTTAAGCAGCTTACGGTTGCACTTTTTTTGTTGGTATAAAAACAATTTTAGTCCTAACTTTTATACTTTATCAATTTAACCTTAATTTTATATAAAAACTAAAAAAAAACTCAATTATTTTTTAGAAAATTATATAAAAATAAAAAATTTTCAACATTGCCATAAAATAATGAAAACGGAAAAAAATAAATTTCAATCTTTGTAACATAACATTCATATGGTATAAAGCTTAAATAGGATTAAAAACTAATGTTCATATAAGAAAACTCAAGATTCTATTGCAATAAAGCTCAAGATTATTCAATATTAATGTCACACCCCAAACTTGGCCTAGACGTTATGGCTAAATTAGGGAGTGTTACGAAGAAGGGTTTTGAAACTAATGTTACTTCGATAAAAACCTTGTATAGTTACTTGTTAAAAAGAGTCCGAATTTTACAAAACATATTCATTTACATATTCATTACTAAAATCATCATTATTTTTTTCATTCACCAAAACATAATTTGCAACGGAAACCTTAAAAGCTGTTATATTTTGAAAACCCAGTTCATATTTTTAGAAAATATTTTTTTGCGTAAAATCGGGATTTTGTCAATCATCGCAGTTTAGAAATCATAAACGCATCCAAATCCAAAAATTTAAATCAAACAGTTCAAAAGTCCAGAGAGTCCGAAAATTACAAAAATCTCAAGAAAAATCAGAAATTTAATTAAAACCGTTAACTCTAAGAGTGTTTTCTAACTAGTGGTCACCACTGAGCCTTCGTCGCACCGACCCACCTATGTCTAAGGGTTACCTGAATAGAACAACAAACAGATGTGAGTTTTCATTAACTTAGTGTGTAACTAATGGGAACATACATGCATAAAATTCAGATTTCCAATATATCAGAATGAAAGTGGACATAAGTCCTCAACAGAATCAGATCATATCAGAATTAGATTATCAGAAATATACAGATATGCAGAATCCTACCCCCATCCTTTACACACCATCTCTGTCCATACTAGCACATCATAAAACACCCACCCATCCCTACATACCACATAGCGTCTGTACAATACTTATCAGAATAATATACAGCCAAGCTGCCAGAATGTTAGCGAAACGTCGCCTCACAAAACACTTCATCTACATATACAATCCCACTCTATATACAGATACAAAAAACAAATATGCAAACATAACAATTTTAACATGCTCGAATACAGATATCATACAAACTTATGCAAATCAGTTAGACATACATATTAGTTTTCCTATACTCAATTAGTCAATCAAATTAACAGAACTCATGCGATAGGGTTTTGTTATCCCTTACCGACCCTACAGAAGGCTCATAGTCGATCGGAATGACACCTGCGACCTTAAGGATAATTTCAGAATTTCTGGCCCACACGCCCAAATTAGCCTTACTCGTGTGACCCGCACGGCCTGACCTATAGCCCACACACCATATGGCCTACATACCCAAATTAGCCTAGCCTGGGCCACACACTTGCCCGTCACACAACTGTGTGTTGCACACAGCCGCGTGGCGTCGATAGGCCACTTTTCGACTTTCACCAAACCTTAATTTCTCGTGTTTTTGTTACAAACCTGGTTCGTTTATGATGCTATAGTAATCTTGAGACCTCTGAAACCTAAAAATACTATTCAAGCGATCAATTCTAAGTACCGAAACACTAATTTATCAAAACCTCAATCGACATACTTGAAAGTATTACTCAATCGAAAGGCTCGATCACTTACCAAAATAGTTACGACAGCCCACACACACTACACGATAGAAGATGAATTTTGATCCCCTTGATTAACACCTAACACAAGAATTCACAACATTAACACATCAGAAAATAACCCACAATTGCACGAACTTCAAAAACAATTACCTACCATAATCTGAACAGGGATCACGGAACCAAAACACAGTTATTGAACGAAAATCAAAGAAATAAGAACCTAAGAAGTTTGCAAAGTTAGACAGGCAAAAACGTTTGGAAGAAGAATTTGGAGAAGAAAAGATGTCAAATGTGGAGAGGAAATTTTTGGGGAAAAGAAAAGAAAAGAAAATAAAAATAAATCAGAATTAAAATTTTAACAAAATTCCCCCACTCCATCCACTAACCACCCTATACCCCAAAATCCTACCCACTAACCACAATCAACTACCTCATAATTCTAACTCCACCCAAACTCTAAGCGAAAATATCATCCACGCTCATACAGAGAATCGAACACGAGACCTTTAGATAATCTAACTTCTTATCACTTGAACCAACAAGCTCATTCTAATATAAGTTTACCAAAAATATAATATAAGCCCACCCAACAAAGACAAGGCTAGGATAAAAAATAACAAAATTTGTCTAAATTGAGATTTGAATTTAAGAACTCATACACACCCAAAACACTTAACCACCAAAGTAGATAAATATTTATAACAAAATGCATCAAAACAAAGTTACAAAATTTAGGGCATTACAATTGAGACATAAGAATGCAAATGATCATTCAATAGAATCCGGTAACTAATTAAAAAGAGAAAAAAAACTAAATTAACAATATCTTGAAGTTTAACATAACCACAAAGTTTTCTTTTTCAAATTCAATTCATTTAAATTATTTTTAAAAATCCAAATGGTAAAGACAAATTATTTTATAAAGAATTAAGGTTAAATTAATAAAAAATATAAAAATTAAATAATAAAATTATTATTATACCAATTAAAAGTATCATCGTTAGCATGCAAAAAGAACATTAGCAATTAAATTGTAATTTCTTTTAAATTAAATGACTAAAACAAAAAATTACCAAAAATTGAGTAACTAATTGTGTGGTTTACCCTTCTTAATATCTTACAGCAGTTTGACGTGATGGATGAGCGAAGCATGAAGCAAGACAAAAGCAGGGGCCCATGAATTTCTAAATCATCTGCTCATCTCTTTATTGGTTTTGTGTTCAACAACAACTTGTTGATCTCTTAATGATCAGTCCCATCTTTAACCAGATTATTAAGTTGTCTGCAACATCTATCATAAATTCACACATTCAAGAGATGGAGAAGCTTGTTTCAAGCTGGTGCAAAAACAAATCTTTGCCTGAATCTTATATCTTCCCACCAGAAACAAGACCCGGCAATCTCGTTGTTCCTACCTGCAGTACCATTCCAGTCATCGATCTCAGTAAGGCTGAGGGTCAAAATAGAACCCATATTGTTCAACAGATTTTGAAGGCCGGCCAAGAGTATGGATTTTTCCAGGTTAAACACGAGGGTGAAAGAAGATTTATTATCAATTTCTGATCACTATAACTGTTTTGATTTTGATTTTTTTATAGGGTTACTTGTTTCGTCATTGATCTTTGTAAACAGGTTGTTAACCATGGAGTTCCTGAAAGTCTGATGAATGAAAGCATGGATGTGTTCAAGGAGTTCTTTGAGATGCCTTGGGAGGACAAAGCCATGCTCTATTCCGAGGATCCCAAAAATAGTTGCAGGCTTTCCACAAGCAGTGTAAACTATGCTCGGGAAAAGATTCACCATTGGCGTGATAATTTGCGACACCCTTGTCATCCTTTACAAGATTGCATCAAACATTGGCCTCAAAAGCCAATTCGATACAGGTAAAGGTAACCCCCCCCCCCCCCAAATTTTTTCTCGTTTGGTTTTCTCAGAACCAAAAACCTTTGCAGGGAAGTTGTGGCTACATATACGATTGAAGCAAAGAAATTAGGATTAAGGATCCTGGAGTTAGTGTCAGAAGGGTTGGGGCTAGAATCTAGATACTTTGGGGATAAATTAAGTGAATCTGAGATACTATCAATCAACCATTACCCACCCTGTCCAGATCCGAGTTTGACTCTAGGAATAGCTAAACATTGCGACCCTAATCTCTTAACCCTTCTCCACCAGGGAGATGTAAGTGGGCTTCAAGTCTTCAATAATGGGGAATGGATTGGCGTGGAGCCGTTGCACAATGCTTTCGTGGTTAACATTGGCAACCAGTTACAGGTGGGTATATACCTGTTTTATGATCCCCCAGTTTTTAAAAAACTGGCATATAGAAATACAGACTGATTCCTTGATTATGCATACATAGATTATAAGTAACAACAAGCTGAAGAGCGTTGAACATCGGGTTGTAACGAACTCGAGGGTTACTAGAACTTCAGCTGCCTTCTTCATTGGCCCTTCCGAGGATAGCATTATAGAGCCAGAGAAATCTCTAGTTGACGACGCTCCATTCTATAAAGCTTTTGAATTCAAAGACTTCCTACTTCACTACTTCCCCAACTTGGAAGACAACGAAGTCGTTATGGGGCGTTTTAAATCCCAAGCTTAGTTAACACCACCTTTATATGTTATTTTATCTATACACAGTGCAAATATATCTCAATTATAATATGATTATAAAAATAAAAATAATTAAGACACAAATTATCAAAATTTGATTTAAAATAACAAAATCTCGTATCATCAAGTACGAATCTAAGCTTGTGTGGCTCATCTCTATCCCCCGAGGGTCTTCCGTTGCCGATGATGTCCCCCGCTTTAGGTAAGAGTTTTGCTGCAGCTATGAGTGGTGGTTGGATGGTGGCGCCCAAAAGCCTCCAGATGCCAGCTGCCGTTTGGTGGCTGTTCCAGGATTGGTGTCTCTGATGGCTTTCACTATCTTCTAAGGTGGCTCCAAGGTGTCTCCTGGCTAGCGATTGATGAATCTCGTGTTCTGTTGTTTTCTCCGTCTCTCTTGTATGGAAGGTCTTCAGTGGAAACGGAGGTCACTCAATAACGGAGATCATACGCACTAATGACGCGAAAGTGACTGGTGATGATTCCTCTTAGTTGTTGAGAATCATTGTCTTTGGTTTATTGCCATTGTCTGTAATGTAATAACTTCCATTCTATGAAATGAAATTGTAGTATTGATCAAAATTTGAGTTGAAAAGACAAATAAGGTTTGTGATTTTGATTTTTTTTATCTAGAACTGATGATTGTGTTGTTTCTTTCCCCTTTTGATTTTCAGTTCTCATGTTACTGTTAAAGCTGACATCTTATTGTGGTTGGTAGGGTTAAAACTGCATTTTATCCTCAAGAAATTCTCTTAATGCAACAAAAGGGTAACAAGGATGGTAAAGGGTGGTAGAAGAAAGAGCAGAATCCCCATCTTAAAACATGGATTTTGTTAGGCTATAATCACATAACTGCAGAGTCAACCGTGCCATGTCTTTGTTAAGAGTTCAGGTCATCCATACATGTGATCCATGGAGCCATCATTTCTCAACTATTAATTTTATTTTCCCACCAAGTTTGATTGTAATGCTCAGCGGCCCACATGCAGCCATGTGCATTGAACTTGGAACATATGGAATAGCCATCGTGGTAAAAAGATTGTTTTGGCCATGGCCGATCTCGAGTTTATCAAGGAGAAGGTGCTCTAGACGGGTTCAAGTGGTAAGGTGTTCAATCTCAAAGACAAATGCGTAGTAACAGTAGTGGTTTACTGTTGTTGTTTTGTACTAACCTAACAGGTGGGTTCATTGCATTAAGAGAGCTTGTCTTTGCTGGTTTGTGAGTGCGGGATTCGTTATTTGGTTTTAATCCAATTAACCAACCAAATTTTAATTCGATTTAGTTAATGAGTTAAGCAGTCGCGTATCCAGGGCAGGGAGGACTTCGACTTTAAAATAGAAAATTGTTCATTTAGGCTTTTTAAAAATTTTAAATTAAATATAATCTTTTAAAAATGATGAAGATATATGTTATTAAAAATTAAAATTTAATTTGGACTTCTCCTAAAAAACTTTTTTAACTCCGCCCTTGGAGTTAACCATTAAAAAAAAACTGTTGGATTAATTGAAGAGATTTTTAAAAAAATTCTGATTATAAGTTAATTTAGTTTAATTAACGACATTAAAGGATAACCCAAAAGTTGATATGTTAATATTATTTTTTAGTATGGATTAAGGAAATTTTTTTTTTGGGTTTACTATACCTAAGGTTAGAGTTCGTTCTATTTTAATCACATAATTTTTTTCTCAATTTAATTACTCTAATTAAAATAAATGTTTGAATTTATCATTGCCGTTAAAAATTTTATTAATCCATTAATAGATTGTTAATGTGACACATTAATCAATTGAATAACGTTACTAATAATTTCTTTTTAACTTTTAACTAAAGCTTAAAAGCTTCTCTCTAATTATTCTAAAAACATTTTTCTATTCCAAAAATGGGCTACTTTGTTATCCTAAGCCCCGCAACAAGTTCAAACCCCCAAGCAAGAACAAAGAACCAAATTTCAATTCAATCATGCTATTGGTTCTCCGTAAAATGTGAATTTAAAAAACAACTCAAAAATATCTTCATATATTTTAAATTGTTCAGATCTATTTTAGAGATGTAATTGGCCATTTTTGCCCGGGCCCAACATCAAACAAATAAACAAAAATAAAATAGAAAAGTCCATAGTCCATTACAAAAATATTATAAGCCTAAGTGACTTAAATAAAAATACATCGAACCCAAACGAAAAGAGGCCCAGTGGCCTAAAACACTTAAAACATTTTCAGTAAAACAAAAAAAAAAACCTAACCCTAGCCTCTTGCGTCGCAACAGCCTCCAGCGTCGCATCCCACGTCAGCACCTCTGTACCTCCGCAGCCCACTCCACGTCGCCATCACCTTACCTTCAAACAGGTCAAAAAAAAAAAAAAGCACAACAGACAGAGGAAAAAAAGAAAAAAAAAAAGCCAAAGCTTGTATTTTTCGGCTATAAAAGCCACAAAGATATCGATGTAATGTTTTTTACGAATACTAATTAATCAAAAAATAGAGCAAAGTTTTTTTAGGAAGGTGATTTTTACTCTTGTTTTAATTCTTTGTTTTATTTTATTTTATTTTTTTATATGAAAATAATAAACAATAACAAAGGGAAAGGGAGAAGAAACTCACCTGGTGTTCGAGTTTCAACACCGTGGAAGGCTGAGGTAGCCACCTCCGAAGATAGGTGGCTGGAAACCGAAAGGTTTCTTGGGTTTATTTGGATGTTTTTGTTAATATTTCAAGGGTTTTGGGCACGAATTTGGATTTAGGTGGGTCGAAGGGACAAAAATGGGGGTTTTGATTTTTTTCGGCTACCACGAACTGCGGTGCCGTCGCCGATGATCGGCGGCTGGCGCGGTGGATGGTGACCGGAGCCCATGGCCGGACATGGGGGTGAGAGAGAAAAGGGGAGAGCAAAATTCCTTTTTTTTTGAATAAGGGTTAAAATGAAGTATTAAAAAAATTTTGGGGCTTAAATACGAGTCACTAAACGGCGCCGTTTCATTAGGCCCCCAAGACGCCCAAAATAGCGTTGTTTTGGGGGGCTGACCCGTGATCCGACCCGCAGGCTTTAGGATCCGTGTGTTTTTGCAAAATGGATTATTTACCCTTTTAGCCCTTTCGCCTTTTTGAGTTGTTTTATTTTAATCTCTTTTTATTTTTAATTTGGCCACGCATATTTTATTCTGTCTCAATTTGGTCCTAGGGTCAGTTTAAAGGATGAACGCGGAAACGACGCGTTTAGGGAGCTTGGAATAATTTCATTTTTAATCCCCATACATTTTTGCGTATCTTATTTTAGTCCCTAATTCTGTTTTAATTAATTATTTATTTACAAATTACCCTTTTAATTTTATTTTAATTTCAATTAAATCATTTATTAAATTTCAGCCATTTCATAAATTTTTACATTTTTTATTCATCTATTTATTTATTACCCTTTTGCATCCTTTAGCTTATTTATGTTTTTACTTGTACATATATTATTATTATTATTATTTTATTTATGTAATTTATTATAAATTGCACCCTAAATTTCATTTATATTTTAATTTGGTCCCCTATTTTAAGTATTTTATAAATTACTTCCCTCAATATTTGTTTACGTATTTATTTACGTATTTCTTCATCCTTATTATATTCAAATTGGTATTTTTGTTTATGTGCACTGTTTGCCATTTATTATTATTGTTATCATTGTTGTTGTTGAAACCATTTTTTTTGAAAAATGGGGTCGACTTTTATTTTAAAAACGAAAAAAATGAAAAAGGGAGTTGCCAGCAATCCTTTTTGATGAGATGTGATCAGGTCACCTCATAAGATGATTGTTTTCAATAAACGATTTGATTTATGAAAACAACGCTTTTGGTCTACGAAATTCAGAAAGATGGGTTCGGGAGTCGGCTACGCACGAGGAAGAATTAGCACCCTCGATACGCCCAAAATTGGTACCTAGTTGATTAATTGATGTCTTTAGTGTCGAAAATTGAAAATTTGAAGACATTTTAAAATACGATCCCTCTTTGTGATAATTTTTTTTTTTTACTTAAAAATCGTTTGGATAAATTAAAACGTATGTCAAAGACCTTCTCATTTCAAGGTAACAAAATGTCACATCCAGCAAGTTAGGACACAACACCTCGACCCTCGAGGATAAGCTTGCCTTTTATTTTTATTTAAAACTCATGTATTGTAATTTTAGAAGGATATTCTGTTATTTAGATTAAATGAGGAAAAATCGAAACCCAGTAAGTTAGGGCACGATTTCTCAAATTTCCAAATACAGAATATTGTCTTTATTTAAAAAAATCTTATCCCGAGGTAACAAAATGTCACATCCAATAAGTTAAGACACAACATCTCGAGTTCTCGAAAATAAGCTTTTTTATTTAAAACTTATGTATTTTATTTTAAAAAAGATATTTGGTTATTTAGATTAAACGAGAAAAATCGAAACCTAGTACGTTAGGGCACGATTTCTCGAATTTCTAAATACGAAATATTGCCTTTATTAAAAAACATTTTTTATGCATTGGGTGAAATTAATGTAACACGAATTTGTAATAATAATGGCATTATATGCTTGATAAAATAAAAAATCACGGTACTAATATGCATAACAGAATAGTAATGAATGCGATACTATAAATAACAATGATAAGAGCACAAATAAAAATAAAAATAAGATAAATAATAAAAAATAAAACAAACCAATTATATAAAAAATAAGTAAATAAACAAATAAAACTAAAAAAAATTAATTTTAAAAAATTTAATATTAAACAAATAAATAAAGAAGGAAAGAAATATTAGGTAAAACAGTTTAAAAAAATAATAATTAAAAAATGAAAATATAAAAAGATATATAAAAAAGTATATATATGATAAAAAAAGAAAAATAAAAACAACTTTAAATATTAAAGCACCAAATATATATATATATATATATATATATATATAATAATAATAACTATGTACTTAAATAGATAAATAAAAATAAAAATAATAAATATAAAATAAGATATATATATATATATATATATATATAAAAGGAAAATAATCTAGTAAAAGCCAAAATTATGTAATACAGACTAAAATGAAACTTAAACAAAATTTTAAGGGTGCAATCGGAAATGAAAACAAAGTAAAGGATTAAATTGTAATGCGCGTGAAGGAAGGGGGACTAAAAAGGCAATTTATACAGGCCCCCCAAAACAGCGTCGTTCCTTTAAGGGATTAAAATGTAATCGAAATAAACTATAAGGTAAAAATTAAAAATAAAAAGAACTTAATTGTAAAAACATTAAAAAGCAGAAGGGCTAAAGGTGCAATTAGCCCTTCCATTTAAAAACACGTTGATCCTAGGCTGGGTCGGATTGGATCGGGTCGGGTAAGGGCAAAACGAAGCCGTTTTGGGCTATTAGAATCAGCCTTTAAATGACATCGTTTAAAGGGCCTTATATAAACCTAAAAATTAAAAAAAAAAACATTTTCTCTCATTTCTCAAAAAAAAAAACAAAATCCCCCCTCTTTTATTCTCTCTGAAGACCCTTGGTCTGGCGAGAGCTCCGGCGGGTGGCTACCGCGTCGATCGCCGTTCTCCGGCGCTGCTGTCTGTTGCGGCGGGAAGGCCAAAAGTCACATTTTTTGGCGAGGTCAAAAAGGTGAGTTTTTTTTCATTTTAAAACTCTTTTCAAATATATATACACATATAAATAGTTGTAAAAAAATCGAAAGATATATAGGTATATACTTAGTTTCGAAAAAGAAGAAAAAATAAAAAGAAAAAAATAAAAATAAATAAACCTTAGCCTGTTTCGGACTTTTTTTTTCCTCTTTGACTGCCTGTTGTTTTTTATTATTTTGTATGCTTGAAATCCTTGTTTTTTAATTTGATATCCGAAGAAGAAATTACATTCGGTTTTTCATGGCTTTTATAGCCATTTTTACACGATTATATCTATATTCGATGCTGTCTTTTCTCTTTTTTGATCCTTGCAGGTGGCGGTGCAAGTGGAGGACAGTATTGACGCGATAACGGTGGAGTAGGTGGTGAAGTGATGGTGGTTGCGCATGCGTAGGGGCAGTGTAGGTGCGGCATCGAAATTTTTACGGGCTAGGGTTTTTTTATTTTGTTTTTTCTGATTGTGGTTTGGGCTAGGGTTAGGTAATTTAGGCTTAGTTGGGCTTTGGGTTGTTGGGTCAGGTTTAGTTTTGGGTTGGAATGGGGTTTTGGGTTTGAAGTAATGGGTTTGGGTTTTAAGTTAGTTTGGGCTGATGTTGGTTTTTGTTTGGGTTTTAAGTTTGGTTTTGGGTTTTAGTTGGCTTATGGGCCTAGGCAAAATTTGGGTCTTACTGTTGCCCCTCTTTGCTCATTGATATGTAATGAGAATGGAGTAAAGACTTTCAAGAAAGACCAATTTTGCCCGGTCTCGTCGAGTCTCGACTTTTTTGGTGCTCTTTCTTTAGGTAGGCTCGTTCTAGCCCACTATATCTTGTTGCTTTGATGCACTCCACCGCCACTTCAGAGAGATAAAAACTTGTAGCTTCAATCTACTCCTTTATAACTTCAGGGATATGACATTTGTAGTTATGGTAGATTTAATCTGACCTACAGCAACTTCAGAGGTATAGGATTCATCGTTTTAATCCGCTCCACTGCAACTTTAGGGAGATAGGATTAATAGCTTTAATCTACTCCGCTGCGACTTCAGGGATTTGAGATTCGCTATCTTCGATCTGCTCCACTGCAACTTCAAGGAGATAAGATCTACAACTTCAATCTGCTCCACTGCTACTTCAAGGAGATGAGATTTGTTGTCTTCAGCCTGCTCCACTGTAACTTCAGGGAGATAAAATTGGTGGCTTCAATCTACTTCATTGCAACTTCAAGAAGATAAGATCCGCCATAATTTGTAGCTTCAATCTGTTCCACTACAACTTCAGGGAAATAAGATTCGATGTCTTTAGTCTGCTCTGCTGCAACTTTAAAGAGATAAGGCTGGTGGCTTCAATCTGCTTCACTGCAACTTCAGAAAGATAAGATTCGCCATAATTTGTAGCTTCAATCTATTTCACTACAACTTCAGGGAAATAAGATCTGCTATCTTCAGTCTGCTTCTCTGTAACTTCAGGGAGATAAGACTAGTGGCTTCAATCTGCTTCACTGCAACTTTAGGAAGATAAGATCCACCATAATTTGTAGCTTTAATCTATTCAACTGCAACTTCAGAGAAATATGATCTGCTATCTTCTGTCTGCTCCGCTGTAACTTTAGGGAGATAAGGCTAGTGGCTTCAATCTACTTCACTACAACTTTAGGAAGATAAAATCCTCCATAATTTGTAGCTTCAATCTATTCCACTGTAACTTTAGGGAAATAAGATTCACTGTCTTCAGTCTGCTTCGCTGCAACTTTAGGAAGATAAGGCTGGTGGCTTCAATCTGCTTCACTGCAACTTCAAGAAGATAAGATCTTAATTTGTAGCTTCAATCTGTTCCACTGCAATTTAAGGGAAATAAGATCTGCTATCTTCAGTATGTTCCGTTGCAACTTCAGGGAGATAAGACTGGTGGTTTCAATCTGCTTCACTAGAACTTCAGGAAGATAAGATCCACCATAATTTGTAGCTTCAATTTGTTTCACTACAACTTGAGGAAAATAAGATCTACTATCTTCAGTCTGCTCCGCTACGACTTCAGAGAGATAAGGCTGGTAACTTCAACCTACTCCACTGCTACTTCAGGGAGATGAGATTTGTGGATTCATCGATCTTGCTACACCATCCTCTGGGGGACATGACTTATAGAATCAATTTCATGGGCCTATGCTGATGCCAAATGATTAGGATGTCATGATTAGAATGAATCAAATGCTCCAACTAGATGTGTATTCATGATATTTGCATGAATGCAGAATGAGAATGATCTATTTTTTAATGTTTGAGTTGTCAATGTTCGTTGTTCATCAAGGTTCTATCACTGACGCATTATCCTATCTTCTTGTTTAGCTGATATCTTTGACAAAAAACCTGAAGAAATAGCCATAACTCAGACTATTCTTTTTCAAATGTGTCTGTTACACCATTCTCTGGGTAACATGACCTGTAAAATTCATTTCGTTGGTATATTTTTGTAGCAAATGATTAAGATGTCATGATCAGAATGAATCAAATACTCCTAATTAGATGTGTACGCATGACATTTGTATGAATGTAGAATGTCATTTTTCGAGAATGACCTCTTTGTAATGTTTAGGTTGTCATCGCTTGTTGCTCATCGAGGTTCTGTCACTGATATGTCACCTTGCCTTCTTTGCTCAGCTAGTATCTTTGACAGAAAATCCAAAAAAATAGTCACAATTTAGACTATTTTTTCTCAAATATTTCCAAACCTTAGGTTTGGTGAATTCTAAATAATAGTTCTATATCAAGTCCCCGTACTATTTAGAAGCTTTCAGAGTAATATGCAGAACTCCTTTTATGAAAGTATTATTAGTCCAATAATCGTTTTCGATGCAAAATGCTTGAAAAAGATCATTATGATGGACAAAACTGAAATTTATCAAGAATAAAATCTGAAAAGAATGGATTAGCAAACATTGCTGGAATATAAAATAGGTGAGAGGTAAAATAGGTGTCCCAAATATCATAGCATGAGCTTCTCTGCAAAAACTTCTTAAGGACCCTTTTTTGAGCTCAATATGTGTTTTGGGGATCTAGAGTACTCTGTTGATGCCCCGAGACGTAACATATTTCCTTCTTGTTAATTCGGAGAAAGCGAGACTACCACATGCCCTATTTTTTATCAAAATTTAAACTGCCCTTTATGGGTTTTCAATTCAAAACCACTTTAGTCTCAAGGCTCCCTTTGTGGGTTTTCACCTTGGCCTCTCCTTTTTCTTTTCATTTTCTCTTTTTCTTTTCTTTCCTTTTTTCCTTTTTTTACGTGATGTATTTCTTAACTGAATCTGAATTTACTGGATTAGGTAGGTTCTTGTCATCCATCCTGGTCAGTATTAGCGCTCCTCTAGAGAATGCATTCTTTACCATATAATGTTCTTCCCAGTTTGGTACCCACTTTCCTCTGAAGTCCTTTTGTATGGGAAGGATCTTTTTTAATAATAGGTCTCCCTCATATAATTCTCCAGGGCAAACCTTTTTGTTTGTCATAAGCTCGCATAATTTGTTTTTGGTACATTTGACCATGACGAATAGCTTTAAACCTCAATTATTCGATCAAATTCAACTGATCATATCGGGATTGGATCCATTCGGCTTCATCTAACTTCAAATCTGACAAAATCTAGAGAGAAAAAAATCTCGACGTCAACTGGCAAAACTGCCTCCATTCTATAAATTAATGAGAAATGCGTTGCCCTGGTGGAGGTCCTGACAGACGTTCGATAAGCATAGATGGTAATTTCTCAAACTAATCTTTATGAGTCTCAATCATTTTCCTCACGATTTTTTTTGTTTTTTGTTTTTTGTTCTATTTTTTTGTTTTTTATTTTTTTTGGTTGCCTCCACTACACCTTTAATTTTGGAGTGATGTGATGTTTGATCTTGAATTGACTGCAAATTTCTGATATCATGTTGTCATTCAAATTTAGTGCATTGCTAAATATGATCCTTTTTGGCTTTCCATACAGACATATGATTTCTTTTTTTTCAAGAATTTGCTGACTGTTAACTTTGTGACATTGGCATATGGAGCACCTTTCACCCATTTAGTGGAGTAATCGACGACCACAAAGATGAATCAATACCTACTAGAAGCTTTTGACGAGATCAACCCAATAACATCCATGCCCCATATAGAGAAAGTCTATGGAGAAGTCATAACATGAAGAGATGAATGAGGCAAATGAATCTTATCTGCATAAATTTGGCACTTATGGTATTTCTTGGTATAACTGATGCAATCCTCTTCCATGGTGGACTAGCAGTACCAAAATTCCATGATTCACTTGGCCATTATAAAACCATTGGCATATGTTTCTCAGATACCCTTATGGACCTCTTCCAAGATTTTCTTAGCCTCAACAGCATCCACACATCTTAACTTGATACGATCATGTGAAAACATCTTTAAATTCTTGGAATAACTCAATGACGTCTCTCTTTGTCTCTATGGTGATACAGGCTCCGATCTTCACCTTTTTCTCTTCTCCTAAGCTCACAATTTCGACTTATTCTTTGTAAGGTAGGATCTATTTCTTTTCTTGTTCTACCCTCCTTAACAAATCAGGAGATAAGTTACAATATCTGTCATCTTCAAAGTCTTAAGATCCCTCTAGACACATATCTCGTTCAAAAGGAGATTCTGAGTTAGTAACAGCGTCTTTCATGTCGTTGATATCTAGAGACTTATTGTAGGTACAAAAGAATATTCCAAAGAATAAATGAATCTAAGAACAATTATTTATGTGGTATGAATATGAATGAAATGAAGGAATAAAAGAATATTTGCTCAAAATGAGACACAAAAATGCATTTTTCATTGAAAATAAAGATGTTAGACATGAGCCTATTTCATAAAAGGATTCTTATTGCTTCTAGGCTTAAAGCAAGAAGCGTGTTTTGAACATTACTCTGAATTAGCTCTAAAAACTATAGGAATCTCTTCCGCAGTCCAATTGTTCAGAACACTTCTAGGCTTATAAGGGCAAATGCCTGATAAATTTTCTCTTCCAATTCCTTCTTCGAATATAGCATTGATGCTCCAATTTCCAAACATTTCTTCTGGGTCGTCAGTATATTCAAAGAATTCTAGTTCCTTATTATCAATCAGGCCTTGCACTAAGGCCTTGAATTCACTGCACTTTTGAATCTCGTGACCCTCTTCATCATGGAACTTATAATAGTTCCTTGCTTCTCTGGGCTTTCTCTCTAAATCTTGTGTGATTAATCCTCTTTCTACCATTTTCTTCCAAACCCCTCTTAGTGGGGTTTTCACTTCTTCTATATTCATCTTAATTTTCTTTACTGCATTCTCGATTATTGCATTTACCCTTTTGTTAGAATGGTCGGGTAACAGATTTTCTGCCCTAGATGGATCATCAAATTTCAGAATGCCTATTTTGATGAACCTTTCGACTAACTTTTTGAAGGTGGTGCAGTTTTCTATCGAGTGTCTCGTGATCCCTGCATGGGATTCGCATTGGGCATTTGCATCATACCATTTGGGGTATGGGGGTTGTAATAGCCCAATTTAGCCCGGACCCATTAAATTTCCCAAAAATAAATTACATATGGCTAAAGACTTAAATTTATATCCATAACCCAAATTCTATTGATCCAAACCCAAGTTAAAGTCCAGAGATAAATTAAACCTATTTGAAATAAAATAAAAACCAATAAAAATCCAAATTTGTCACTCCAAAGTCCATAAATACAAGCCAAAAACTTGAGGGCCGAATCTAATGTTCATTTTCAATAAAAAACCAGAGTCCAAATTCTATTTTAAGCCCCAAGTATAAATTAAACCGAATAAAATAAATATAAATTCAAATTCATACAAGGCTCAAAATAAACCTAAAATCAAAAGTCCCAATACATTTGTCTAATGTTTATTTACAAGTGGGCTCAAATCATTAAATACGGGCCCATTTATAACAAATCCAAAGGCTAGACCCAAATCGAGTATGACCCAGGCTAAATACGGAGGATCAATGACGCGAATTAGATGGCCCGAATGGTATCTGGGTAACTCGAGAAGCTTCGGGAATGGATTGGTATCTCTGCTGGCACGAATGCTGCTTCCGTGTGGTTGGCTTCTGCTCTCGAGTTGCGCTCTCATACTAACGGATACCTGCAAAGTCAGCAAGAGTAAAATAGGCATAGAAGATTGTAGAAGAAAAAGAGAAATGTGTATCTCGTTTTCATTCGTTTATAAATAGGGCCGAAAGCAATTGTAAACGGGATCTCGGATTCCCATTCTTAGATCCAAATATTCACAGACGTAAGAAAAAGAAAATCAAAGAAAAAAGTTAAAAGCCCGAAAGGTGATTTTGAGGTTCTCTTTTCGATTTCTATTCATTATTTTTTCTTCTTTGCATTTGTTTGCATGCGATCATAAATAAGAAAAGAGTAGGATACTTATCTGAGGGGATGCACCACCGAGACTTGTCCTCTTCATTAAAGATGAAGAACAGATGAGATCTAAGGTTGGAAATGAGAATCAATACCTCTCTTCTTCGTCTTAATCGAAGCTAGAGGGATCGAAAACCTCAAGGATCGGCTCTAGAAAACTATGATTTCACAGTTTCATCGTTGATTTTGTGGGAATCTAAGTTTGGCCGAGAAGAGGGATTGGCGGGGAGAAGGAGAAGGAGGTTGCTCATGTTCTTTATTTGGTTTTAAAATAATCTTACTTTAAGATTTAGGTTTAGGTTTTATTAAATTAAAGTAATTGATGCTGTTTTGTGTCCATTTAATGAGTCAAACATGGTCAAACACCTTAATGATCCGTGAAATTCAATGGAGAAGGGTTATTTGCAAGATTTGTCCTTCTGTAATGCACTGCTGTATAATTGCACCCTGTTTTAATTTTATTTACCTTTTAAAATCGCCACAAAATTTTGTATTGTTTTCAATTTAGTTTAAAACTCGATTCTACTCTTTGAAAATTGGTAATATTTGTACATTTAGTTTTTAGTTATTTGAATGTATTTTATTTTAATCTTTATTAATATTATTTTTACTTTATTATTATTTGTATTATATGAATTGTATTTTAGGTTTATTATGTATCTATTTTATTTCTTATAAAAGACCTTATTTTAAATTATATTTCATATAAATTATATTCCATTATTTATATATGTATTTATTTACATTCAAATTTCTGTTTTATACACGATTATTTCAGTTGTTCTTGTATTATTATGCATACAATTCATTTATATTTAAATTTTTTGTCTTATACATTATTATTTCTATTATCTTTGATTTATTTGTGTATTATTAACTTATATCATATGGATTTTGTAAATCGCACGTTTTTTTTTACTCCTTGAAAGTTATTTTATATGTTTTTATTATGATTCAAATTACTTATATTCTTTTAAATATTAATATTCTATTATATATTGAATTTTATAAAAAAAACTTTTGCATATATTATTATATTGTATATTCATTTATTAAAACTTCTTTGGTTTATAAAATTCTTTTCAAATTGCATCATACTACATTTTAAATAAAATATATAATTCAAAATTCATGCATATTTTTATGTTAAACTTTTATACTTAATTTTAAATTACATTTGGTGTATTTATTGATCTTTCGTTTATAATTTCAAACTTTATTCTTTTTGTTTATCTTAGAATTATTATCTCATGCTCATAAAATTTGTTTGAAATAAATTGTAAATTTATATTTTTGTTAATATTGGCATTCAAGAGATGTAATATGTTAGTTCTTATATTCATGTATGATTATTGTTTTTTTATAGAAATAATTTTGTTGTATACCTTATTCTATGCACATTGGTCATATTTTTAATCCTCATTATAGCTTTGCGATTCTAACCCAAGTATTTACTTGATTTCAAACTAAACACATTAAATCGATTTCAAATTTGGCAATTTAAATGTTTTTTTTTAAATAAGGCAATATTCGGTATTTGGGGAAATTGAAGAATTGTGCCCTAATGTGCTGGGTGTGATTTTTCTTTTGACTCAAATGACTAAATACCCTTTTTATCGTATGTTTTAAAAATTAAAATATAATCTCAGTATTGATAGTTTTGAAATGTTATATCCTAACGTGCTGGATATGGTATTTTATTCTTTCAAAATGAGAGAATCTTAAAATCCAATTCAAAATATTCAAGTACTCTTTAAAAAAAACCGGCATTTTAAACCTTGTTTTCAAATTTTATCATTAGGACAATTATTAATCAAAATGGTACCAATTTTGGGCGTATGAGTATGCTAATCCATCCTCGTACATAACCGACTTCCGAACCCTAATTTGTTACGCGGACCAAATATTAAGGTGACCCAATCACACCTAAATAAAAAAGGATTGGTGGCGACTCCATATTTTTCAAGTCAATCACCGTTTTTCCAAAATCATAAAAATGGTTTCGACAGGGGTTGCATAGGTTTTAGGTAGAAAGGGGATACTACATGTGCATTAAATAAATTTTGGTACAACTCCTTACATGTCATCAGAATGGGCGTAAACTAGAGTTTCTCTGTATTTTACCTTGTGTCAGACTCTTGTCTTGATGGGCCTTGATGACCAGTAGTTACGGTTCTCGGCTGGCTCACAGTAATTGGCTTTAAGTAACCCTTGTTATACGTGCTCATATTACTTACCTCGTTTTCCTCCTTACTCGGGGCCGATCTCTTAGCACTTTCCCCTGCCTCTATTTTTTCGCACTTGATTGCATTTTCTATCATCTTACCAGGCATCACTATGTCTGAGAAACCCTTAGTTTCACTTCCTAGCATGTGATTAATGAATGGAGCCTTCAGTGTATTAATAAAAAGCATGGTCATTTCCTTCTCCAGGAGAGGTGGTTGTACTTGTGTGGCTACCTCCCTCCAAGAGAGGTCATTCCATGAATTAATATGGGCACAGCTTAGCTGATTATACCATTTAGCCGCAGCCCCGGTCAGGCTGTCTTAGAAGCAGCGAATTAACAACTGATCGTTATTGACATATCCTGTCATCCTCCGATTGAACATTGTAATGTGAGCCTCAGGGTAGCTTGTCCTATTATATTTCTCAAACTCCGACATTTTGAACTTTGAAGGGACCACTAGGTCTGGGACCAAGCTCAAGTCTTTTGTATCAATTCCACTATGGTAATCAGCGCTTTCCAATGCATTGAATTTCTCTTCATGTTGTTTTGGGAGCTCCACTCTCGCCTTTTCCATTTCTGCCATATCATCAAGATCAATGACAATGAGATTTACTGGATTGTCTCCTAGGTTAGAACTTAAACCCGTTGGGAAGTTCATCGGCACTGAGGTACCGGTCTAATATTGAGCTCTGATATTGACGGTCACCCTTTGTGGATATGCATTTGGTTGTACTTTGGTGTCTGTTGGGATAAAGTTTGGAGGATAAATAGGGTCTTCATGATCGTCCCCGGTATTGACTATAGGGTTCTTTCCCTTTTCTAGCCATCTAGTCAGCAACTGAGATTTGTTCTAATCTTATCCCTCATATCTTGTTGCATTTTGGCCAATTATTCTTGCATCTGTACTTGCAGCTGATCTTGCATCTTTTTTTGCATTGGTTTTAATCTCTCTAACCTTTGGTCCATTGCTTTAGTTTTTTCCTCGTGTACTGTAATGACATTCCAGGGTAACTGCCATGATTTTAGGGTCTTTTTGTGAGATTTAATGCATATGATTCAATGCAATGCTAATGCATGAAATGAATGCAAAAAGAGGCGTTGATTCTGATTTAATTCTATTAGACCAACTTTTCTAGAAGATAAATATCTTTACATAAAATGGATACATATACTGCCTTACCCTCATACTCCAAGAGAAGACATCTATCCTTTTCTTCATATCTGGATGTTAAAATTAAATCTTGCAAATTTTCCAAAAGATGTCTCTATTATCTCCTTTTTACTTGATCCGGGCCGCGACCCATTGCTCACTTATCCCTACGATGCACATTAGCTTTTTTAAAAAAGTTGAGACGTTGACAGCTCTCGAATAATCTTTGTCAGCTTGAATCCTCAAGCAATGAAGCAAAGTCGTGTATTCTTCTACGGGCTATCACTCTTCTTTCATTATATTTACTTGGACCATATTCGAACGATCGCATTATCCTCCACTTTATCAAGAAATCCATTTTCAATGACAAGCTCTCTATTTAGTAACTGAATAGAAATTGACACATCTTTTATATGATGAAAATGCAATGTAATTATAACCAAAACAAAATGAAACAGGTTAGTGCAAAGCAAAAGCAAGTAAGAAAGAAATAAATAAAGCACCTATTCGGGTCACCACTAGGGTTTGGCGCGACTCTACCTAAGCTGGGCTCTTAAAGCTCGCTATATGGGGTTTGGTTCTAAAGTAAAGGTACTTGAACCGGCAGATTCCTTGATCTTCACCTATTATAGGCTCATGTGGACCGAGTTCAGTTTAGGGGAATACATTTCCCTATGGCCATGCGGAGATAAAAATCTCACGAAGATATAGGTACGGATGTATCTTGAAAGCGATCCACTATCCCATGCAGAGGTGAAAACCTCACGAAGGAGTAGTTTTTCACTTCCACTTAAAAGGGTATAATCGGGCTGTCATGTAATGCAATGTGTAGAAAGATACCAAAACTTAAACCAACACGGCAATTATAAACCACAATAATGAAGATCGTAACAAAGACAGATGAAATGCAACGAAAGGATCGTACATTTAAACCAAGTTTTCTATTTTTGACAAAAAGTAATTAACTTGCGGCTTGACTCTCTTATTGTGTCCCCAGTGGAGTCGCCAAGCTGTCAAAGCCATTTTTTGAAAAACGGGGTCGACTTTTATTTTGAAAACGAAAAAAATGAAAAACAAGAGTCACCGCCAATCCTTTTTGATGAGGTGTGATTGGGTCACCTCGTAAGATGGTTGTTTTCAATAAATGATTTGATTTATTAAAACAATGCTTTTGGTCTACGGAATTCAGAAAGATGGGTTTGGGAATCGGTTACGCACAAGGAAGGATTAGCACCCTCAATACGCCCATAATTGGTACCTAGTTGATTAATTGATGTCTTTAGTGTCAAAAATTGAAAATTTGAAGATATTTTAAAATACGATCCCTCTTTGTGGAAATGTTTTTTTTACTTAAAAATCGTTTGGATAAATTAAAACGTATGTTAAAGACCTCATTTCAAGGTAACAAAATGTCGCATCCAGCAAGTTAGGACACAACACCTCGACCTTAGAGGATAAGCTTGTCTTTTATTTTTATTTAAAACTCATGTATTGTAATTTTAGAAGGATATACAGTTATTTAGATTAAATGAGGAAAAATTGAAACCCAGTAAGTTAGGGCACGATTTCTCGAATTTCCAAATACAGAATATTGCCTTTATTTAAAAAAATCTTATCCCAAGGTAACAAAATGTCACATCCAGTAAGTTAGGACATAACACCTCAAATTCTCAAAAATAAGCTCTTTTATTTAAAACTTATGTATTTTATTTTAAAAAATATATATTCGGTTATTTAGATTAAACGAGAAAAAAATCGAAATCAAGTATGTTAGGGCACGATTTCTCGAATTTCCAAATATAAAATATTGCCTTTATCAAAAAACCTTTTTTATGCATTGGGTGAAATTAATGTAACGCGAATTTGTAATAATAATGGCATAGTATGCTTGAGAAAAAAAAATCACGGTACTAATATGCATAACTGTAATGCCCCAAAATTTCTTTAATTTCGGCTTTTGTGAATTTCTAGCATAAAAATATCTAAACATGTTTCTGCATTAATTTGATACGATTAATTGTCTATTTTAATGAATATCTGCTCTGGGTGTTTTGGGGAGGTCCCAAGTTCAAGTCAAGACTTAGGCTGAATTTTGGGATTTTTTTTGTGAATAAAGCCTTACTTTTGGTTAATAGGCTTATAAGAATTTAATTATGAAAGCTTGTCAGAATGGGCCTGCTAGTCTGGTGGATAAATGAAGTGTTAGTCTATGGAAGGTCTGGGGTTCGAATCCCTGCGTGGGCAAAAGGGTGAATTTTGAGATTTTTTTGTGAATAAAGCTTTACTTTTGGTTAATAGGCTTATAAGAATTTAATTATGAAAGCTTGTCAGAATGGGCCTGCTGGTCTGGTGGATAAATGAAGTGTTAGTCTGTAGAAGGTCTGGGGTCCGAATCCTTGCGTGGGCAAAGAGTATTATTTTTGTTACAATGTTTCAGCAAAAGATTGAATTTGAGTAGGGAATTGAGTAGTGGGAGTCATGTGGATAGAATTAAGGGAAAAGATAGGGGAGTTAGAAAATTTTGTTCATTTTCTCCTTTTTTGCAATTCGGCAATCTCTGTTTCTACCCTATCTGTTTTAGCCAAATTCTTCCTTTCCTAAACCCCTTTTGTTGTCGAAATTTCATTATTCTATTACCTCTCCGTTTTTCCTCTCTTCGATAATTTTGCTTTCTTCTTTGAGGACGCGCTTCCAGTAAGTTTTAGTGATAAAATCGTTAACTTTGTGATCGTTTAATGTCTAAAGGGGGTTTCATTATTTTGGTTAGGAGATTGCTAAGCATTTGTTGGATTTTGACTGGTGCCAAGGAGGTGTGAATTATTGGAGTCGTTCAAGGTAAGAGATTTTAACGGTGTTGGGATCGAGATATCTTGTTAAGTTTTCAATCGAATAAAGTTTAAGCGACTAATTTTGGACTCAAGATTATCATTTTAGGTTCCAGAGTGTTTAGGAGTGATGGCACGTCAGTATCGTACAGGTGTGTACTCCGATTGCACAGAAAATGAGATTTGGCGAAAGCTGAAAGGCCTATTATTGCCGCTACACGGGCATGTAGACTACCCGTGTAGAGGCCGTGTGGCGAGACACGGCCATGTGAGTCACGAATCAGGCCATGCACGCTCGACACGGATACGACGAACACGACACCGGCCGTGTGCGAGACACGGGCTTGACCAATTTGGGCCGTGTGAGCTACACGGGTGTGTGGGCGCATATGGGCGTGTGAGCTCATTTTTCTGATATAAACTATAAGGCTGCACGGGTCGCCCAAGTCGGCTGTGACTTGACATAGGTTCGGTAAGATTTACTTAGACCCCTATTTTGTGAAATAATGTTATGACATATGTGTTAACATGTTATACTTAGCATATGTATCGATATCGTACTGGATATAAATGTATGTATGATTTGTTCTTCTGCATTATAGCATGCTATCTATGTATGTTGCATTGCATTGGGTGGGATTATTGATGAATAGAATGAAGAATCTGAAAGGCTTCTAAGCCTATTATCTGGCAGCTATGCTATATATTTCTGATATGTACCGTCACACGGTACCTTATGGTATGTAGGGTTGGATGGGTTGATTTATCCCCATACTTGGTATGTAGGGTTGGGTGGGACGATTTTATCCCCACATGGTGTGTAGGGTTAAACGGAGATGGTGTGCAAGGTTGGTGGGCATGTTTCTGATCTGATATGCATACGATATTTATGATGGGCTAAGGCCCTAAGTTTGTATCTGATTCTGTTTCTGAGTGGGCTAAGGTTCATACCGTTTCTGTAAAGGGCTTAGGCTCGAAATATGACTGTATTCTGTTATCTGTTTGTATGCATGCTGAACTGTGGGGATGTACACACTGAGTTTGCAAAAACCCACCCATTTATTTGTTTTATCTGTCAGGTAATCCCCAGCAGTAGACGGATCAGTACAGCGACGGACTTGATAGTGACCACTGCTATTTTTACTTTAATTTTACGGGTTTTTCTGCTTTTATTACTATTCATGGGAATATTTGATGTAAAGTTTGGACTTAGACTGTTTTGGTTTTTAATTTGGGGATTTTGAACTGTTTTTATGGATTTCTAAATTGCAACGCCACAAAACATCATTTTTCTAAAATTAATTAAGAGCTTCCGCGTAAAAGAAATGGGTTTAAGTAAATCAATTAACTCATGATTTTCTAACTTAAGTAATGATAATAAATGGTACGATTTTAAATGAATCAATGCGTTTCAAAAACACTCTTAAGATTTGGAGGCATTATCTATACGGTGAGAAGTATACCATCTATACCGATCACAAGAGCCTCAAGTATCTCCT
The DNA here is from genome assembly GCA_020496765.1 of Gossypium stocksii. NCBI lineage: Eukaryota > Viridiplantae > Streptophyta > Magnoliopsida > Malvales > Malvaceae > Gossypium > Gossypium stocksii. Next base: position 89,387,334 of record CM035620.1, read on the forward strand.
CACTCAAAAGGAGTTAAACCTTAGGCAGCAACATTGGGTTGAACTGCTTAAGGATTACGATTGCAGTATTGAGTATCATCCTAGTAAGACCAATGTAGTGGCCGATGCGTTAAGCCGTAAGGCTGTGATCGATCTGAGAGCGATGTTTGCTCGACTGAGTCTATTCGACGATAAGAGTTTGTTGACTGAACTGCAAGTGAAACCAACATGGATTGAGCAGATCAGAGTTAAATAGTTGAGGGATAAGTCTTTCAAGTTACGGCTCCATCAAGTTGAGACTGGAGTTACTACTGACTTTTGGGTTAATAATGATGGGGTATTGTGCTTCCGAGGCTGGATGTGTGTACCGAATGATAAGGACTTGAGACAGTCGATTCTGAGGGAAGCGGATAGGAGCCCTTATACTATACATCTTAGCGGAAGCAAAATGTACCGAGATCTGCGAGAGTTATACTGGTGGCCAGGGTTGAAACGTGAGGTAATCGACTTCGTTGCTCGCTGTCTGACTTGTCAATAGGTTAAGGTTGAGCATCAGTTGCCTTCGGGTTTGCTACAGCCAGTAAAGATACTGATGCAGAAATGGGAGCGAGTGACGATAGACTTCATTAGTGGGTTGCCTCTAACCCCCACTAAGAAAGATTCTGTATGGGTCATCGTGGATCGATTAACCAAGTCAACTCACTTTATTCCAGTTAGGACCGACTTCTCCCTACAGAAATTAGCTAAGCTCTACATCTCAGAGATAGTGAGGTTACATGGGGTTCCTGTTTCAATCATCTCCAATAGAGATCCTCGATTCACGTCACGGTTTTGGTAGAAGCTTCATGAAGCTTTGGGTTCAATATTAGACTTCAGTACTGTTTTCCATCCTCAGACAGATAGTCAGTCGGAGAGGGTGATTTAGATACTGGAGGACATGTTGAGGAGCTGTGTGATTGATTTCTGAGGTAATTGGGAGGAATACTTGTCGTTAGCAAAGTTCGCGTACAATAACAGCTACCAGTCTAGTATACAGATGGCACATTATAAGGCACTTTATGGTCGTAAGCGTCGCACTCCCCTGTGTTGGACTGATTTGGGTGAGCGACGTGTTCTAGGTTCGGAGTTGGTATTAAAGACTGAGGATAAGGTCCAATTGATTCGAGAGTGACTGAAAGGTACTTCTGATATGTAGAAGTCCTATGTTGATTTAAAGTGGAATGATATCGAGTATTCTGTGGGGGACTTGGTTTTCCTTAAGGTCTCGCCATGGAAGAAGGTTCTGAGGTTCGGTCGCAAGGGCAAGCTGAGTCCTCGGTTTTTTGAGCCGTATTAGATTCTAAAGTGAGTGGGGCCAGTCGCATATCAGTTGGAGCTACATTCAGAGTTAGATTGCATTCATGATGTGTTCCACGTTTGGATGCTGTGATATTACCGCTCTATCCCACGCACATTGTGCTTGTGGAGAAGATTGAGATTAGGCTAGATCTAACATTTGAGGAAGAGCCGGTAGAGATTCTGGATCACGACGTTAAGGTTCTACGCAGGAAGTCTATTCCTTTAGTGAAAGTGTTGTGGCGGAATCATAGCAGTGAGGAGGCTACTTGGGAGCCAGAGGATTTAATGCGACAACAGTATCCTCATATCTTTTGATCAGGTAAAATTTCGAAGAAAAAATTTTCTTTGAGGAGGTAGAGTTGTAACTCCCTAAAATTTCCTTAATTTCGGCTTTTCTGAATTTGTAGCACAAAAATATCTGAACATGTTTCTACATTAATTTGATACAATTAATTGTCTGCTTTAGTAGATATGTACTCTAGGAGTGTTGGGAAGGTCTCAAGTTCAAGTCAAGACTTAGGCTGAATTTTGGGTTTTTTTTTTTTTTGTGAATAAAGCTTTACTTTTGGTTAATAGGCTTATAAGAATTTAATTGTGAAAGCTTATCAAAATGGGCTTGCTGGTCTGGTGAATAAATGGAGTGTTAGTCTGTGGAAGGTTTGGAGGTTTGAATCCCTGCTTGGGCAAAGAGTATTATTTTTGTTATAATGTTTCGGCAAGTGATTGAATTTGAGTAGGGAACTGAGTAGTGGGAGTCATGTGGAGAGAATTAAGGGAAAAGATAGGGGATTTAGAAAATTCGTTTCAGTTTCTCCTTTTTGCAATTCGACAATCTCTGTTTCTTCCCTCTCTGTTTCAGCCAAATTCTTCCCTTCCTAAACCCCTTTTGTTGCCAAAATTTCATTATTCTGTTACCTTTCTATTTTTCCTCTCTTCGATAGTTTTGCTTTCTTCTTTGAGGACGCGCTTCCGGTAAGTTTTAATGATAAAATCGTTAACTTTGTGATCGTTTAATGTCTAAAAGGTGTTTCATTATTTTGGTTAGGAGATTGCTAAACTACTGTTGGATTTCGGCTGGTGCCGAGGAGGTGCGAATTACTAGAGTCGTTCGAGGTAAGAGATTTAACAGTTTTGGGGTCAAGATATCTTGTTAAGTTTTTAATCGAATAATGTTTAAGTGACTAATTTTGGTCTCGGGATTATTGTTTTAGGTTTCAAAATGTTTAGGAGTGACGGTATATCAATATCGTACCAAGTGTGTACTCCGATTGCACAGAAAATGAGATTATTTTTAATTGAATAATGTTTAAGTGACTAATTTTGGACTCGAGATTATTGTTTTAGGTTTCAGAATGTTTAGGAGTGACTGTACATTAATATCGTACCAAGTGTGTACTCTAATTGCACAGAAAACGGGATTTGGGGAAAGTCGAAAGGTCTATTGTCGATGTCACACGGGCATGTGGACTGCCCGTGTGGAGACCGTGTGGCTAGACACGGTCGCGTGAGTGACCAACTAGGCCGTGTGAGCTGGACACGGACGCGACGGACACGGTCGTGTGAGGCCAGCAAGGCCGTATGTGAAACACGGGCTCTGCCAATTGAGCCGTGTGGGCCCACACAGGTGTGTGGTATTTTGGGCCAAGCCGTATGATTTATACGGCCAATGTCAATTTGGGCTGTATGGGCTATACGAGTGTGTGGGCCCACACGGGCAGGCCACATGGGCGTGTGAGCCCATTTTTCTAATATGAACTGTAAGGTTGCACGGGTCATCCAAGTCTACTGTGACCTGACATAGGGTCGGTAAGCTTTACTTAGACCCCTATTCTGTGATATAATGTTGTGATATATGTGTTAGCATGTTATACTTAGCATGTGTATCGATACTGTACTGGATATAAATATATGTATGATCTGTTCTTCTGCATTATAGCATGTCATCTGTGTATGTTGCATTGCATTGGGGTGGGATTATTGATGAAGAGAAGGAAGTGTATCCCCACATGGTGTGTAGGGTCAGACGGAAATGGTGTATAGGGTTGGTAGACATGTTTCTGATATGATATGCATACGATATTTATGATGAGCTAAGGCCCTAAGTCTGTATCTGATTCTGTTTCTAAGTGGGTTAAAGTCCATACTTTTTCTGTAAAAAGTTTAGGCCCGAAATATGACTGTATTTTGTTATCTGTCTGTGTGCATGTTGAACTGTAGGTCTCGAAACCATTTTTTTAAGAGATGTTTGAAAAATGGGGTTGACTTTAAAGAAATGGAAACGGGAGTCGCCACCAATCTTTTTAGGTGTGATTGGATCAACTTATAAAAAACGTTTTAGTCTACGAATTTTAGAAAACAGGTTCGGGAGTTGGTTATGTACGAGGAAGGATTAGCACCCTCGTAACGCCCAAAATTGGTACCAATTGATTAGTTTTCTGTCCTAAAGTCGAAACTTTGAAAAGATTTAAAAGTATGATCCCTTTTTAAAATGTGAGCAATTTGAATTAAAACTCGAGATTCTTTTGTTCCTAAAGAATACAAACATTACATCCAGCATGTTAGGACACGATGTTTTTAAATCCTGGTAACTAAAATCATCTTGTAATTTACAAAATTTATTTAAAAGGATATTTTAGGTATTTAGACAAACGAAAAATCACAACCCAGCATGTTAGGGCACTATTTCCCGAATTTCTAAACATAAAACATTGCCTTATTTCACAAAAAACTTTTGGATAAAATATAGCAATTAAATGAAATATATTTTTTAAACAATGAATTTAGTTAAATTTAAAAAACAATTTACTAAGAGTAATACTAAAAAATTTTATTAAAAAAATGAAATAGTTTGATATGATACTAAAATTATTAAAAAAATAAAATATAAAAAAATTAAAAATCAGGGAGACATGGATTAAATCAAAGTAAAAAAGGTTGAAAAACGAGAACAAAGAATAAAATAAGAACAAACCACAAAAAATAAGAACGTAAGAGGGAGAGAAATTTGAGTGAAAGCTCTCAAGAATGTTTATTGCTTCCCCAAAAATCAAGTGTATCTTACAATGAGGGGAGAGGCCTCTATTTATAGTTGAGCATCCCCAAATCCAACGGTACAGATCAATTACATCAACGGCTAAGATTAAAAGGTATCTACAAATTAAATCTCTAAGATTACAAAATCATATCTTCTAAGATTGCATATCATATCTAAGATTGTATCATATCTAAGATTGCATATCATATCTAAAATTGTATATCATATCCAAGATTGCATATACTTGAAGATTATATTTCCATATGAGTCAAGCTTGTAGATGGACCTTTAATCTTTTCCAGTAATGGGCCATTCCGATCGGGCCAAATGATATATTTTGGACTGGACTTGGACTTTATTTTATTTTTTTTGAGTTTATCAATTCTTGTGTGGGCCCGGGCAAAAATGGGGTATTACAGTAGGGATGTACACACTGAGTGTAACATCCCGAATTAGGGCCTAGTCGGAATAGTGGTTTCGAGGCCACAAATCCAATGAGAAAAATATTATTTTGATATTATTTTCATGATCTAAAATTTCACGGAAACATTTCGTGAAAATTTCATTCGAAAATTTTTACGTTTGGGCACTCAATTTGGTAAAAAGGACTAAATTGTAAATAATGCAAAAGTTGAGTTCCATATGTTAGAAGTGTTTAATTGTTATGAAGTTTAAATTGAAGGTCCTTAAAAGGAAATTAGACCATTGGATAACTTGATGGACAAAAATGGGCATGAATAGGACAAAATTTAAAAGAAAAGCCTAAAGGGTATTTTAGTCATTTAGTGTTTTAAATGAATAAAAAGACAAAATAAAAGAAAAAAATCTGCTCATCTTCTTCATATGGCTGCCGATTCTTCTTCTCCTCCATGGCCAAGGGTTTCTTTGCTTTCCATGCTTATTTGTAAGTGCATTCTTGCCCCGTTTTTGATTATTTTCGTATTTTTGAGTTCCTCCGAGCTTGAATTTCATGGTTCTATCAATATTTTCATGAGATATTGGGGTTTAAAAATATACCCATTTGTGTTATAAGTGTTTTTGGTTGGTTAATAGTAGAAAATGAAAGCTTAAGATGTTATATGCATGCTTTTGGTAATGAAATTGGATGAAAGTGTATAAAAAGGGGCTAATTTGTAAAAGGTACAAATTGTTCCTAAATGTGTTAAATATTGATGAATTGAGTGTTATAAATGTGAAAATGGGTTAAATGAGCCCATGAAATAAAGAAAATAAGATTTTGAGTCCTAGGGACTAAATTGTGATTATTGAAAAGTTGAGGGGTAAATTTAGAAATTTACCCAAAAATGTGAATTGTGTCCATAATTGAATAAATAATTGATTATCGTATTTTATGTGTAAACCTAGACCAAGAAAGATATGATAAGCCCAAGAACGGGGAAAAAGAGAGTTCTCGACTAAATCTCGAGATTTAATTCGTTGAGGATTCAGGTAAGTTGGTATTATCATAATTCAACTTATTTATTATTATATATGTTCAATTTCATTATATGTAAATGCATGGAAATGAAATTGATGTAAGTAGTGATATTTGGTTGAATGTGATTGGATATAATTGATGAACCAGTATATTTGTATATATATGTGCGGAATTGTTTATGACTTATATGTGTAACAAAATGAAAATGTGTGATTATGTGGATTGAAAACAAATTGTGATTGATATTGGAAACATGAGGAAATTGATATAAATATATGAGATTTGTGATATTTGAATACTTGATATTGAAAAGTGAATTGAATTATATTCAATTATGAATTAATATGAATAATTGAAATATGATTGTTGAATAGAATGAAAATGTATAAAATTGTGAAGATGTGTAAATATATGTGATTATTAGAAGTATATTGATGAAAGAATTATTGAATTGAGAAAGTGAAAATAATACAAATATGTGATTCAGATACCCTATTAACTAGTCGGGCTTAGTGGATATAGTTGGCATGCCATAGAATTGGAAGTGTTCAGAGATTCTTCGACCTTGAGTCGATGAGGCACTTGGTGTGCCATAGATTTGCTTCGGATAGTTTCGATGAGGCTTTGGTAGCCACTTTGCTTCGGCTCTGCCGATGAGGTACTAGGTGTGCCATAGATTTACTTCGGACTATCCGATGAGGCTTTGGTAGCCACTTTGCTTCGGCTCAGCCGATGGGACACTTGTTGGCATGCCATAGGATCGAAACAGTTCAGAGATTCTTCGACCTCGAGTCGATGAGGCACTTGGTGTGCCATAGATTTGCTTCGGATAGTTTCGATGAGGCTTTGGTAGCCACTTTGCTTCGGCTCTGCCGATGAGGTACTAGGTGTGCCATAGATTTACTTCGAACTATCCGATGAGGCTTTGGTAGCCACTTTGCTTCGGCTATGCCGATGAGGTGCTGGTCGCCATTCTGATATGTTAAGTGGATCCGTGTATCCGCCAAGGCCGGGTCAAGTTAATAGGGGAAAATAAGTGAAGTGATAAATTCCGAATGAAAGTGATTGAGTTCTTGAAATGAGATTTGTGATGTGTGATTGAAAGCATGAATCAAAGTTTATGAATCATGGGAAATCAGATTGATTGAATATGGATTTAAATATCGAAAATGATGCATTTATATGATAAGTGTGAACATGAAATCTAATGAAAAGTGCAGGTATGTAAGTGTAAATGGTGAGCAATAAATTGGATAATTGATCGAATTATGGTAAGAATGATGAGGGGTAAGTACTACCATTAAAGCTTTATTAAGAAAGCATAAAAAGGTGAAATTTGCATTAAAACAGTATTGGACAGTTGCAGTTGTGTATGTTTGAAAATTCACTAAAAATGGTGGAAATTGAATTAGAAAGTGAATGAGATATGAATTGAAAGCTTATTGAGTCTATTTTCCTTATAAAAAAACGGAGTAAGCAAAATAAGTATAAATTATGAGATATTTAAACATTAGTGAAACTTGTTCAGGATAATTTCGTGATCCCCTGTTCCGAATTTGAAAAATCACCAAAAATTGTGTAAAAATGGTTATGGTATGAAGTTTATATGCTTAAATTCCTTGATGAGTCTACTTTCAATAGAAACAAACGAAAATGTTATCCGAATTCTGTGCAGTGAGATATTTAACTCGTAATGAACAAAGGTCAGTGAAGTTGATCAGTGAAACAGGGGAGAATTTAATGAATAAACTGTACTAATTGGCTAAGTCAAAAATTATGGAAATTTTATGGCAAGAAGATATATGAATCTAGTTTCAAGGAAAATTTACGGTACTTAATTCCGAGCTCTGTAGCTAAAGAAATAATTAATTTAGCGTCTGTGACTCAGAAAAACAGCTCAAACTGAACTTGAGTAAAATTGTGAAATCATGGGAATAATAGTTCTATCTTCTTAAAATTCTTGCTGAGGAATGGGAGAATCTTATTAATTGAATTATTTATTGTGATATACCAACTTCCTAAGCTATGAAGCTTACACAATCTTCCTATTTCTCTCATTGTTTTCAGGATTTAGCTCGGGGTTGGAGATTAGATCGTCGGAGGTTGCACCACACTATCAATTTGTCATCTTGGAAAAAAAAATAATAACTCACATTTACTAGATTATTGTGGCATGTATAAAAAAAAAAAATGTTATTGGTAAGTTGTTTAGTATAAAAGTAGTCATTTTAGTAAAATGTTAATTACATTTGTTTGAATTGGTGGTGGATGTTGTTGCTTGTGTGCTAGGGAGGCAAAGGCTTGGTAGATAGCCTGGCACGGCCTGTATGGCAGGGCACACGGCGTGTGCCTTGGCCGTGTGGGAGGACCGTGGCCAATTCGACAGATTCAACCACGGCCTTTGGACACGGGCGTGTGTGGTTCAACACGGCCGTGCCACATAGTCACACGGGCGTGTGATATTGAATAAAAAGTGAAAAATTTTCCGTGCGTCTGATTGATAGGATTCGAATCCGAATGGTCTGTATCGATAATATTAGTGTTGAGAACCCTTAGTAAAGGCGAAAATGGATAGAACTTTATGTGTTTTTCTGAGAATGTTTGTGAACTATGTTTGTGATCATTGTTTTGAGTCCGGTAATGCCTCTTACTCAACTCCGGTGAGGTCTCGAGTAAGGGGTGTTACACTGAGTTTGCGAAAACTCACCCCTTTACTTGTTTTATCTGTCAGGTAATCCCCAGCAGTAGATGGATCGGTGCGACGGAGGACTTGACAGTGACCACTGCTACTTTTACTTCAGTTTTACGGGTTTTTCTGCTTTTATCACTATTTATGGGAATATTTGATATAAAGTTTGGACTTGGACTGTTTTGGTTTTTAATTTGGGGATTTTGAATTGTTTTTATGGATTTCTAAACTGCAACGCCACAAAACATCGTTTGTCTAAAATTAATTAAAGGCTACCGCATAAAAGAAATGGGTTTAAGTAAATCAATTAACTCATGATTTTCTAACTTAAGTAAAGATAATAGCTGGTACAATTTTAAATCAATCAATGCGTTTCAAAAATACTTTCATGTAACGTCGCCAGATTCGGCTATAAAGTTTAGGCCGGGTTTGGGGTGTTACAATAACAGAATAGTTATAAATGTGATACTATAAATAACAATGATAAGAGCACAAATAAAAATAAAAATAAGATAAATAATAAAAAATAAAACAAACCAATTATATAAAAAAAAGTAAATAAACAAATAAAACTAAAAAAATTAATTTTAAAAAAATTTAATAGTAAACAAATAAATAAAAAAGGAAAGAAATATTAGGTAAAATAGTTTAAAAGATAATAATTAAAAATAAAAAATAAAAAGATATATAAAAAACTATATATTGGATAAAAAAAGAAAAATAAAAACAACTTTAAATATTAAAGCACCAAAAATATATATATTAACTATGTACTTAAATAGATAAATAAAATAATAATAAAAAATATAAAATAAGATATATATATATATATATATATATATTATATAAGGAAAATAATCTAGTAAAAGCCAAAATGATGTAATAAAGACTAAAATGAAACTTAAACAAAATTTTAGGGGTGGAATTAAAAATGAAAACAAAGTAAAGGATTAAATTGTAATGCGCGCGAAGGAAGAGGACTAAAAAAGGCAATTTATTCACGCCCCCAAAACAGCGTCGTTTCTTTAAGGGATTAAAATGTAATCAAAATAAACTGTAAGGTAAAAAATAAAAATAAAAATAACTTAATTGTAAAAACATTAAAAGCGGAAGGGCTAAAGGTGCAATTAGCCCTTCCGTTTAAAAACACGCGGATCCTAGGCCGGGTCGGATCGGGTCGGGTAAGGGCAAAACAACGTCGTTTTGGGCTACTAGAATCAGCCCTTAAACGACGTCGTTTAAAGGGCCCTATATAAACTAAAAAATTTTAAAAATTTTCATTTTCTCTCATTTCTCAAAAAAAAAAAGCCCCCCTCTCTTATTCTCTTTGAAGAACCTTGGTTCGGCAAGAGCTGCGGCTGGTCACCGCCGCGTTAGCCGCGAGAAGGCCAAAAATCACATTTTCCGGCAAGGTAAAAAAAGTGAGTTTTTTTTTTTTCATTTTTAAACTCTTTTCAAATATAAATAGTTTTAAAAAAAATCGAGAGATATATAGGTATATACTTAGCTTCGAAAAAGAAGAAAAACTAAAAAGAAAAAAATAAAAATAAATAAACCTTAGCTTGTTTGGGACTTGTTTTTTTTTTCTCTTTGACTGCCTATTGTTTTTTACTGTTTTGTATGCTTGAAACCCTTGTTTTTTTTTTTTATTTGATATCCGAAGAAGAAATTACATTCAGTTTTTGATGGCTTATATAGCCATTTTTACACGATTATATCTATATTCTATGCTATCTTTTCTGCTTTTTTGATCCTTGCAGGTGGCGGTGCAAGTGGAGGACGGTATTGACGCGACAGTGACGGTGGAGCAGGTGGTGAAGTGATGGTGGTTGCGCAGGTGTAGGGGCGGCGTAGGTGCGGCGCCAAAATTTTTAGGGGCTAGGGTTTTCTATTTTGTTTTTTCTGATTGTGGTTTGGGCTAGGGTTAGGTAATTTGGGCTTAGTTAGGCTTTGGGTTGTTGGGTCAGGTTTAGTTTTAGGTTGGAATGGGATTTTGGGTTTGATGTAATGGGTTTGGGTTTTAAGTTAGTTTGGGCTGATGTTGGTTTGGGTTTTAAGTTGGGTTTGTAATGGGTTTTGGTTTTTAGTTAGCTTATGCGCTTGGGCAAAATTTAGGTCTTATAGTTGTTATTTATTTTATTATTATTTTATTTTTCTTTGATTGTTAATATTGATATTTAAATGATGTATAATATATGATTATTGCCATTATGTGTACTATAAACTGTTTATTCGTATTTTTATATTGTCGTTATTCATCAACGTGACTTTTATTCATACAATGTTTTAATATTGCATTAATTTTCCTCAAATTCAAAAAAAAAACTTTTAAAAATAAGGTAATATTTCATACTTGGAAATTCAAGAAATTGTGCCCTAACTTAATGGGTTCGATTTTTCTCGTTTAATTTAAGTAATCGAATATCCTTTTAAAATTAAAATACGTGAGTTTTGAAAATTAAATGACAAGCTTATTCTCGATGATTTAAAATGTAGTGTCCTAAATTACTGGATGTAACATTTTATTACTTCGAGGCAAGAAGGTCTTTAATATCCAAAACATAATTTGCAGCAGAAACCTTAAAAGCTGTTATATTTTGAAAACCCAGTTCATATTTTTAGAAAACATTTTTTGCGTAAAATCGAGATTTTGTCAATCATCGCAGTTTAGAAATCATAAATGCATCCAAATCCAAAAATTTAAAACAAGCAGTTCAAAAGTTCGGAGAGTCCAAAAATTACAAAACTCTCAAGAAAAATCAGAAATTTAATTAAAATTGTTAACTCTAAGAAAGTTTTCCGACTAGTGGTCACCACTGAGTCTCCGTCGCACCGACCCACCTACCTTTGAGGGTTACCTAAACAGAACAACAAATAGATGTGAGTTTTCATAAACTTAGTGTGTAACTAACGGGAACATACATGCATAAAATTCAGATTTCCAGTATATCATAACGAAAGTGGACATAAGTCCTCAATAGCATCAAATCATATCAAAATCAGATTATCAAAAATATACAAATATGCGGAATCCTACCCCCATCCTCTACACACCATCTCTGTCTATTCTAGCACACCATGTGGGGTATAAAACACTCACCCATCCCTACACACCACATAGTGTCTGTATGACACTTATCAGAATAATATGCAACCAAGCTGTCAGAATGTCAGCAAAACGTCGCCTTACAAAACACTTCATCTACATATACAATCCCACTCCACATATAGATACAGAAAACAAATATGCAAACATAACAATTTTAACATGCTCGAATCCAGATATCATACAAACTTATGCAAATCAGTCAGACATACATATTGGTTTTCCTATACTCAATTAGTCTATCAAATTAACAGAAATCATGCGATAGGCTTTTCTTAGTCTTTACCGACCCTACAGAAGGCTCACAGTCAATCGGAACGACACCTGCGACCCTAAGGATAATTTCAGAATTTTTGGCCCACACGCCCAAATTGGCCTTGCTTGTGTGACCCGCACGGCTTGACTTATAGCCCACACACCATGTGGCCTACATGCCCAAATTAGCCTAGCTTGTGGGCCACACACTTGCCTGCCACACAACTGTGTATTGCACATGGTTGTGTGGCGTCGACAGGCCAATTTTCAGCTTTCACCAAACCTCGATTTCTCATGTTTTCGTTACACACCTGGTTCGTTTCTGATGCTATAGCAATCCTGAGACCTTCGAAAACTAAAAATGCTATTCAAGTGATCAATTCTAAGTATCGAAACACCAATTTATCAAAACCTCAATCGACATACTTGAAAGTATTACTCAATCGAAAGGCTCGATCACTTACTAAAATAGTTACGACAAGCCACACATACTACACGATAGAAGATGAATTTTGACCCCCTTGATTAACACCTACCACAATAATTTACAACATTGACACATCAGAAAATGACCCACAATTGCACGAACTTCAAAAACACTTACCTACCACAATCTGAACAGGGATCACGGAACCAAAACACATTTATTGAACGGAAATCAAAGAAAGAAGAACCCAAGAAGTTTGCAGAGTTAGACAGGCAAAAATGTTTGGAAGAAGAATTTGGAGAAGAAAATATGTCAAATGTGGAGAGGAAATTTTTGGGGAAAAGAAAAGAAAAAATAATAAAAATAAATCAGAATTAAATTTTAACGAAATTCCCCCACTCTATCCACTAACTACCCTATCCCCCAAAATCCTACCCACTAACCACAACCAACTACCTCAGAATTCTAACTCCACCCAAACTCTAAGCAAAAATATCATCCACGCTCACACAGAGAATCGAACACAAGAACTTTAAGCAAGCTAACTTCTTATCACTTAAACCAACAAGCTCATTCTAATATAAGTTTACCAGAAATATAATATAAACCCACCCAACAAAAATAAGGCTAGGATAAAAAATAACAAAATTTGCCTAAAGTGGATTTGAATCTAAGACTTCATACACACCCAAAACACTTAACTACCAAAATAGATACATATTTATAACAAAATGCACAGAAACAAAGTTAAAAAATTTAAGGTGTTACAGTTGAGGCATAAGAATACAAATGATCATTCAATAAAATTCGGTAACTAATTAAAAAGAGAAAAAAACTAAATTAATAATATCTTGAAGTTTAACATAAACATAAAGTTTTCTTTTTCAAATTCAATTCATTTAAATTATTTTTAAAAATCCAAATGGTAAAGATAAATTATTTTATATAGAATTAAGGTTAAATTAATAAAAAATATAAAAATTAAATAATAAAATTATTATTATACCAATTAAAAAGTATCATTATTAGCATGCAAAAAGAACATTAACAATTAAATTGTAACTTTTTTTTAAATTAAATAATTAAAATAAAAATTACCAAAAATTGAGTAACTAATTGTGTGGTTTATCCTTCTTAATATCATACAGCAGTGTGATGTGATGGATGAGCGAAGTGTTAAGTTTACAACTCAGAATGAGAAACAGACTTGTATTACTTCAAGAAACACTGTGTAAAACTCATACAATGAGAGGGAGCAGTGCATGCTAATATAGTAGTGCATGCAGTTACGAACAACAGAAACTAACCAACAATAACTACTATCAGTTAAGCAATAACTGATTACCAGAATAACTATTATTCTAACATTCTTCCCGTTTCTTTTTCGTTTGAACAACTGAGAACACCATCTTGCTTGAGAACTCGAAGAGCTTGACGAAATGATTCAAACTGCTTAGGTGCAATGGGCTTAGTAAGAACATCAGCAACTTGCTCAGCTGACGGAACAAAATTCACTTGAAGAGTGCCATCGAGAACTTTTTCTCAAACAAAGTGGTGGTCAATCTCAACGTGCTTAATTCGAGCATGATGTGTGGGGTTTTCAGCTATGGACACCGTAGAGGTATTATCACACCAGACAACAGGTGGAGAAATGTTTGACAGACCAATCTCACCTATGAGCTGTTTGACCTATAGAAGTTCGGACACACAGTTGGCAAGGCTTCGATACTCTGCTTCAGATGAGGATCTGGACACAACAGGTTGTTTCCTTGAACACCACGCAACAGGATTTGGCCCGAGATACACCACATATCCGGTGGTAGAACGGCGATCTTCCATAGAAGAGGCCCAATCAGCATCTGAATAACAGACAACCTCAGTTTGACCTTTCGAGAAGTATAACCCATAATCAACAGTCCCAACTAGATACCTTAGTACCCTTTTCACAGCTCGCCAATGTGTTTCACTCGGAAGATTCATGTATTGACTCAACTTGTTAACACAAAACGACAACTCTGGTCGTGTGATACACAAGTACTGAAGCATCCCTACTGTACTTCGATATAAATGAACATCAGGAAAAGGAGGACTGCTATCTGAGGTGGTTAATTTCGGAGTGGTTACCATAGGTGTAGGAGTAGCTGTAGCACCTGTCATGCCAGTCTTATGAAGAATCTCCAGTATATATTTCTTCTGACTAAGAAATAACCCTTGCAACGTATGCTGCACCTCAATGCCTAAGAAAAAATGCAATTGCCCCATGTCTTTAAGGGCAAACTTGGTGTGAAGCTGGTGAACCACACGATCAATCTCCCCAGTTGAGCTGCCTGTTATCACAATATCGTCAACATACACCATAAGTAGCACTATATGATCAGACGACACACGAACGAATAACGAGGTATCAGCCTTGGAGGCTGTAAAACCAAGGTTAGTAACTAGATATTGTTTGAGAGTAATAAACCATGCCCTAGGTGCTTGGCGTAATCCATAAAGTGCCTTGTTCAGCTTGCATACTAGCTGCTGCCCGTTTGGACCTTGTTTCTCAAAACCAGGAGGCTGTGCCATATAAATTTCTTCTGTTAAATCACCATTGAGGAAGGCATTATTAACATCAACCTGCCTTAGGACCACCCTTTTATGATAGCAAGAGCAAGAACAACCCGAATGGTAGCTGCTCGAACCACTGGGCTGAATGTATCGCGAAAGTCGAAGTCAGCATGCTGAGAAAAACCCTTTGCAACCAGGTGAGCTTTATACCGATCCACCGTCCCATCGACTTTTCGTTTAACTTTGAACAACCACTTGCAACCAACCACTTTTCGATTTGCAAGGAGGGTGGAAAGAGTCCATGTGTTGTTCTTAAGTAAAGCTTGCAACTCACTATTCACAGCTACTGCCCAATTGGGACTTTGCATGGCCTCATGAATATCAGCAGGAGTATCACTTGATAAACTAGGTGCTTTGGTGAGAAATGCCTTAGGCTTGAAAATCCCTGCTTTACTACGTGTGACCATAGCATGAGAGTTGAGAGGAGCTGATAGGGGATGAGTTGGTTGTGACAGACTATTGATAGGCATACTAGATGATGGATTTGACGAGTTAGTGATAGGAGTAGGTGAAGCTAACTGTCTAGCATTAAATAAGATGGTTAATGGCGTACTATTTGAAGTACAAACTTGAGAGCGGGAAACAACAGTTGACAGGACAGGAGGTGTAGTCGAGGGAAGAACAAGAAGTTTAGTACTTGAGCATGAAGTAGCTACAGGAGATTGAGCTGGCGAATTAAAATCTTTAAAAGGAAAAATCGACTCATGAAACAGGACATGTCGAGAGATGAATATCTTTCCATATTTATCTTGACACCTATAACCATGATGTGAATGTGAGTAGCCTAAAAATATGCATGGTGAGGAACGAAACTGTAGCTTATGACTATTGAAGGATCTTAGACTAGGAAAACACAGACAACCAAATATACGAATGAATGAATAGTTCGGTTTGACATGAAACAATTTTTCATATGGTGATAAACTACCCAGAGGTGAAGAAGGCAACCTGTTTATCAAGTATACTGCACAACCGAAAGCATCAGTCCAACAAGACAAAGGCATGGATGCATGCGCCAGCATAGAGAGACCTTTCTCAACTATCTGCCTATGTTTCCGCTCGACTAAACCATTCTGCTCAGAGCTATATGGACATGTAATACACTGTCGAATGCCATGATGAGCTAGATAGCTTTTGAGTGCCTGAAATGCACCACCACCATCGGTTTGCAAGGCAAGTAGCTGACAACCAAGCGATCGTTCAGCCTGCTTGTGAAATATGGAAAAAACAGTAAGCACCTCCGACTTCGTATGCAAAAAATAGAGCCATGTGTATCTAGAGTGAGCATCAGTAAAAGCAACATAGTATCGAAACCCATTGGAGGATACTGGAGCAGGACCCCATACATCCGCAACAACAAGCTGAAGGGGTTTTGAATACTCAGACAAAGACCTTGCG
The DNA here is from genome assembly GCA_020496765.1 of Gossypium stocksii. Taxonomy (NCBI): domain Eukaryota; kingdom Viridiplantae; phylum Streptophyta; class Magnoliopsida; order Malvales; family Malvaceae; genus Gossypium; species Gossypium stocksii. The sequence continues at coordinate 89,403,608 of CM035620.1, forward strand.
AAGGGTAATTTGTGTGCCTTTCCTAATGGACAAGCAACACATTCAGCTAGTTCTTTATTTGCATGAAATTGAACATTACAACGACGCAAAGCTTTAATAAGAGTATCAGTACAAGGGTGGCCTAATCTAGAGTGCCACAAACTCAACGGTACAGAAGCAACAGTATTATAGCACAGCGCGGAATGTGAGGAAAGGCATACAAATTCAAACATTACATGGTTGTCCTTTGCAAATTTTGAAACTGACAAAAGATTTTTGGTTATTCCAGGCACAAACAATAAGGACCGCATGAACAATGCTCGGGATTGAGTGCGAAAAGAAGACTGACCAGTAGACTTGACAGCAAGAGCCATACCATTGCCAACATATACTTTACCTGGACCAGGATAAAAGCTACTGTCACTCAAAGCAGCAGGAGAGTTTGTGAGGTAATGAGTGGCACCTGAGTCAGGATACCAAGCATTATCAGCCACTGTATCAGGGGTAGCAAGAATAGCCTGAGGGTGTGAAGGAGCAGTCGTAGGTGAACCTCCATGTTGACCCGAACCAACAGAAAACGGATTGGGCCAGGAAGAAACATTTGCTGGAGAACCAAACCAACCTTGGTGTGCATACTGAGGTGCACCCATTATAGGAGATGACATCCAAGGTGAAGAAGTGCCACTGCTGAACAAATACATATTCGCTTGAGAAGGAGGTGGAGGTGGCCTATAGTTCGTGCTTTTGTAGGTGGTGTCAAAACGGTAGTAGCACCGATCAACCAAGTGACCAGATCTCCCACACAGTTGGCATTGAACCCGAGAACTCGAGAAGCGACCACGACCACGACCTCGAGAATTAGAATTGGGTCGATAAGATGGTGGGCTATTGCTGTCAGATACTGCAGGTGTATTAGAAACTGTATTGGCCGAGCTAGGAGAATCCATCATTGTGAGTTGTGTAAGCTGCTGACGCGCTTCAGCATCAAGCAGCATAGTGGTAACTCCTTGTACACTGTAAGGAACTGGACTGGCAGTAATTATCGTAACAACAGATTCATATTCAGCAGGCAAGCCATTAAGAATAGCAGTTACATGTTCATGCTCACTAATGATCTCACCACAGCCAGCAAGCCGATCACAAAAGCTTTTAACTTTCATCAAGAATTCGCGCATGGACAGATCAGCCTTGCGCTGTGAATGCAACGCTCGTCTATAAAACATTAACTGAGACGTAGATTTGCTACCATAGACACCAACAAGAGCATTCCAAATCTGAGAGCTTGTATTTAACCCAATAAGATGTAGAAGAACAGAAAGGCTTACCGAGGACAGCAACCAGGAAGCAAGTGCACTATCTTGCTGCTTAAACCGATCAAACTCAGGATTTGTTTGAGATACCCCAGCATCATCAAGAATTATCGGGGATGGAGGAACAGTGCTAGGATCAATATAATGCTAAAGTCTATATGTTTTAATGGCTAGAAGCACCTGTTGACGCCACAGCAAGTAATTATGATCATCAAGAAGTATGTTGATTTTCTTGGTAGAAAACAAACGACTATCAACCCCATCAGAAACAGCAGATGCCATCGGAGTAGCAGACTGCACAGACAGACTGGAAGGAACCATGAGGTATAAAGAAAACTCAAGAAGCAGTTCCCAGGAAGGAAGGGACCTCTGATACCATGTTAAGTTTACAACTCAGAATGAGAAACAGACTTGTATTACTTCAAGAAACACTGTGTAAAACTCATACAATGAGAGGGAACAGTGCATGCTAATATAGCAGTGCATGCAGTTACGAACAACAGAAACTAACCAACAATAACTACTATCAGTTAAGCAATAACTGATTACCAGAATAACTATTATTCTAACACGAAGCATGAAGCAAGACAAAAGCAAGGGCCCATGAATTTCTAAATTATCTGCTTATCTCTTTATTGGTTTTGTGTTCAACAACAGCTAGTTGATCTCTTAATGATCAGGCTCATCTTTAACCAGATTATTAAGTTGTCTGCAACAACATCTATCATAAATTCACGCATTCAAGAGATGGAGAAGCTAGTTTCAAGCTGGTGCAAAAACAAACCTGTGCCTGAATCTTATATCTTCCCACCAGAAACAAGACCCGGCAATCTCGTTGTTCCTACCTGCAATACCATTCCAGTCATCAATCTCAGTAAAGTTGAGGGTCAAAATCGAACCCATATTGTTGAACAGATTTTGAATGCCGGCCAAGAGTATGGATTTTTCCAGGTCAAACACGAGGGTGAAAGAAGATTTATTATCAATTTCTGAGCACTACAACTGTTTTGATTTTGATTTTTTTATAGGGTTACTTGCTTCGTCATTGATCTTTGTAAACAGGTTGTTAACTATAGAGTTCCTGAAAGTCTGATGAATGAAAGCATGGATGTGTTCAAGGAGTTCTTTGAGATGCCTTGGGAGGACAAAGTCATGCTCTATTCCGAGGATCTCAAAAATAGTTGCAGGCTTTCCACAAGCAGTGTAAACTATGCTCGGGAAAAGATTCACCATTGGCGTGATAATTTGCGACACCCTTGTCATCCTTTACAATTTTGCATCAAACATTGGCCTCAAAAGCCAATTCGATAGAGGTAAAGGTAACCCCCCCTGAATTTTTTCTCTTGTTTGGTTTTCTTAGTACCAAAAACCTTTGCAGGGAAGTTGTGGCTACATATACGATTGAAGTAAAGAAATTGGGATTAAGGATCCTGGAGTTAGTGTCAGAAGGGTTGGGGCTAGAATCTAGATACTTTGGAGATAAATTGACTCTGAGATACTATCAATCAACCATTATCCACCCTGTCCAGATCCGAGTTTGACTCTAGAAATAGCTAAACATTGCGACCTTTATCTCTTAACCCTTCTCCACCAGGGAGATGTAAGTGGGCTTCAAGTCTTCAACAATGTGGAATGCATTGGCATGGAGCCGTTGCACAATGCTTTCGTGGTTAACATTGGCAACCAGTTACAGGTGGGTATATATCTGTTTTATGATCCCCCAGCTTTTAAAAAACTAGCATATAGAAAGACAGACTGATTCCTTGATTATGCATACATAGATTATAAGTAACAACAAGCTGAAGAGCGTTGAACATCGGGGTGTAACGAACTCGAGGGTTGCTAGAAGTTCAGCTGGCTTCTTCATTGGCCCTTAATTCCGAGGATAGCATTATAGAGCCAGAGAAATCTCTAGTTGACGACGCTCCATTCTATAGAGCTTTTGAATTCAAAGACTTCCTACTTCACTACTTCCCCAACTTGGAAGACAACGAAGTCGTTATGGGGCGTTTTAAATCGCAAGCTTAGTTAACACTACCTTTATATGTTATTTTATCTATACACAGTGCAAATATATCTCAATTATAATATGATTATAAAAATAAAAATAATTAAGACACAAATTATCAAAATTTGATTTAAAATAACAAAATCTCGTATCATCAAGTACGAATCTAAGCTTGTGTGGCTCATCTCTATCTCCCGAGGGTCTTCCGTTGCCGATGATGTCCCTCGCTTTAGGTGAGAGTTTTGCTGCAGCTACGAGTGGTGGATGGATGGTGGCGCCCAAAAGCCTCCGGATGCCAGCTGCCGTTTGGTGGCTGTTCAAGGATTGGTGTTGCTGGTGGCTTTCACTATCTTCTAAAGTGACTCCAAGGTGTCTCCTGGCTAGCGATTGATGAATCTCGTGTTCTGTTGTTTTCTCCGTCTCTCTTGTATGGAAGGTCTTCAGTGGATACGGAGGTCACTCAATAACGGAGATCACACGCACTAATGACGCGAATGTGACTGGTGATGATTCCTCTTAGTTGTTGAGAATCGTTGTCTTTGGTTTATTGCCACTGTCTGTAATGTAATAACTTCCATTCTATGAAATGAAATTGTAGTTTGATCAAAATTTGAGTTGAAAAGAAAAATAAGGTTTGTGATTTTGATTTTTTTTATCTAGAACTGATGATTGTGTTGTTTCTTTCTCCTTTTGATTTTCAGTTCTCATGTTACTGTTAAAGCTGACATCTTATTGTGGTTGGTAGGGTTAAAACTGCATTTTATCCTCATGAAATTCTCTTAATGCAACAAAAGGGTAACAAGTATGGTAAAGGGTGGTAGAAGAAAGAGCAGAATCCCCATCTTAAAACATAGATTTTGTTAGGCTATAATCACATAACTGCAGAGTCAACCGTGCCATGACTTTGTTAAGAGTTCAGGTCATCCATACATGCGATCTATGGAGCCATCATTTCTCAACTATTAATTTTATTTTCCCACCAAGTTTGATTGTAATGCTCAGCGGCCCACATGCAGCCATGTGCATTGAACTTGGAACATATGGAATAGCCATCGTGGTAAAAAGATTGTTTTGGCCATGTCCGATCTCGAGTTTATCAAGGAGAAGGTGCTCTAGACGGGTTCAAGTGGTGAGGTGTTCAATCTCAAAGACAAATGCGTAGTAACAATAATGGTTTACTGTTGTTGTTTTGTACTAACCTAAAAGATGAGTTCATTGCATTAAGAGAGTTTGTCTTTGCTGGTTTGTGAGTGCGGGATTCGTTATTTGGTTTTAATCCAATTAACCAACCAAATTTTAATTCGATTTAGTTAATGAGTTAACCAGTCGCGTATCCAGGGCTGGGAGGACTCGTACTTTAAAATACAAAATTCTTTCATTTAGGCATTTTAAAAATTTTAAATTAAATATAATCTTTTAAAATTTATGAAGATACATGTTATTAAAAATTAAAATTTAATTTCGTCTTCTTCTAAAAATTTTTTTGACCCCACCCTAGACTTAACCATTAAAAAAAAACCGTTGGATTAATTGAAGAGATTTTTAAAAAATTCTGATTATAAGTTAATTTAGTTTAATTAATGACATTAAAGGATAATCCAAAAGTTGATATGTTAATGTTATTTTTTAGTATGGATTAAGATTTTTTTTTTGGGTTTACTACACTTAAGGTTAGAGTTCGTTCTATTTTAATCACATAATTTTTTTCTCAATTTAATTACTCTAATTAAGATAAATGTTTGAATTTATCATTGTCGTTAAAAATTTTGTTAATCCATTAATAGATTGTTGACGTGACACATTAATCAATTGAATAACGTGACTGATAAATTTTTTTTTAACTTTTAACTAAATCTTAAAAGCTTCTCTCTAATTATTCTAAAAACATTTTTCCATTCCAAAAATTGGCTACTTTGTTATTCTAAGCCCTGCAACAAGTTCAAACCCCCAAGCAAGAACAAAGAGCCAAATTTCAATTCAATCATGCTATTGGTTCTCCTTAAAATGTGAATTTAAAAAACACTCAAAAATATCTTCATATATTTTAAATTGTTCAGATCTATTTTAGAGAAAAAAATTGTTTGATCTACTATGTATAAAAAAAAATCAATCCTAAGATTTTTGAGGAGATTTTATTGTTTCATTATCAGCATTCTCATCAAATCGTTTATTTTTATGAACAATATATTTTCTTTATGAAATTTATGTAATGGGCCAATTTATTCTAGGCCCATACCAAAAACAAAAACCAAAAAATAAATAAATAAAATAAAGTTCAATGTCTATTTTTTACAAATGTCAGGGCTCAAATAAAAAACTATCACAAAGCCCGAAATAATAAAATTCAAGACCAAGTCATAAACCCAATTAAATAAACCAAACCCCTTAGCCCAGTTACAACCCAACCTAAAAACCTAAACCCAATTCCATGGCTTAAATTGGACCAATTTTTGGCAAATAGAAAACCCTAAGGCAAGGACCCTAGTTGCGCCGCTACTCCTCCCACGTACACCACCACCGACGGCCTTCCAGCTGTACCTGCAACAGAATAACAAACAACACAACGACAATAACGACATCCAAATAGCAGTAACAAGATAGCTGGAAAATCAAAAAAGGAAAAAAAAGATTTTGTATTTTCTTTTTTATTTATTTGTCCCTCTATTCAGCTATAAAGAGTTGAAAACAATCACTGTAAAAGGATTTTTTTGGGGGGGCTTACAGATACTAAGTAATAAAAAAGAACAGAAAACAAATTTTTCAGAAGGTGATTTCTTTATTATTATTATTATTATTATTGTTATTATTATTACATTTACTTCTCATTTTATTTTATTTTATTTTTGTTGTTGTTTGAAATACGAAGAAAAGAAAGGAAGGAAGGAGAAGAGGCTTACCAGCGTGGTCACGGCATCGAAGTCCTCCTCCATTGTCGGAATCAGGCCAAAATGCGATCGAGGGCCATTTCCTTCCTCTCCTTTCGGTCTTGCGGGCCCAGACGGTACTGTCTTTAGATTCATGTGAAACGAGATGAAAAGGCTTTTGGTTTTGCGTGTGGTCAGCCATCGAATATGGTGGTGGTGCGGCGGCGGTCACAATCGACGCAAGGGACTAGGCTGAAACCCTAGCAGAGAAGGGGAGAAAGCCTTTAGGGTTTGTTTTTTTTTAATAAAATGATCTGTAATGTAAAAAAAAAAAAATGAAGGTTTAAGTAAAAGATTTGAAATGGCGCTGTTTGGGAAAGGGGAGCTCCGCGTGATGACCTGATCCATAGGCCGAATTCGTGCCTTTTTGCCTTAAGTGGGTAATTTGCGCGATTAGTCCTTCCCTTTTGCGCTGCCATTTAATTATGCCCTATTTCTATTTCCTTTGTTTTTTAATTTTTTCCCTGAAATTTATGTGTCATTTCATTCTAGTCCACGTTTAAACACCACGTTCGGGGGACTTGGAATAATTGCGTATTTAATCCCCATTAGTTTGCGCGCATTTTATTTTAGTCCCTAATTCTGTTTTAATGACTTATTTATTTATAGATCATCTTTTTTATTTATTTTGATTTCAATTAAGTCTTTCTTTTTTTAATTTCAATTTTTACAAACTATTTATTATATTATTCATTTTAAATTATTTTATATAGAATTCATTATTCATTTTTAAAACTATTTTAATATATCTTTTTGAATTATTTTGAATATATTATTGATTTTACATTGCTTTAGTTGTTACTTTTAAATTTTCTTTTACACATTATTTTTTTTTGAATTGTTTTATTTATATAATTTATTTATTTTAAGACTCCTTTTACATATATTACTTATTTTAAATTTTTACATATTGTCTATTTATACATTATTATTTATATATATATATTATTTATATTAAACTATTTTTATTTTATGCATATTATTTATTTTATATAGAGGGTTCCAACGTATTTGTCCGATATTGATCGTTTCATTTTTTTTACTCCAAACAAACCGAATAAATGCATATCCTGTCAGTTTTATAATCGCTCTTATTCGAAATTTCTCAAAATAAGGCAATGTTTCGCATTTTGGGAATTAGAGAGATCGTACCCTAACTTACGGGGTCTCGATTTTCTCATTAAACCCAAAATAGCCAGATATCCTTTCGAATTTCAAAATTATGAATTTTAAATAAAAAATAAATGCAATATTTCGTGTTTGGAAATTCGAGAAATTGTGCCCTAACATGCTGAGTTTCGATTTTTTATTTGACCCAAATAACCGAATATCCTTTTAAAATTTAAATCCTTGAGTTTTGAAAATCAAAAGACAAGCTTAGTCTCGAGGGTTTTAAATGTCGTATCCTAACGTATTGGATGTGATATTTGATTACTTCGGGACAAGAGAGTCTTAACATCCAATTCGATTTATTCAAGCATTTATTTAAAAAAAAAAGGAGGATCGTATTTTTAAATTCTTTATAGATTTTTAAATTTCAACATTAAGATATTAATTAATCAATTAGGTACCAATTTTTTGGGCGTTACGAGGGTGCTAATCCTTCTTCGTGTGTAACCGACTCCCGAACCCGTTTTCTCGAATTTCGTAGACCAAAATCGTTATTTTTAGTAAATCAAAATATTTTATTAAAATGATCAATCTCAAGGTGATACAATCACACCTCGAAAAAATATTGGTGGCGACTCTATTTTCGTTTTTAAAAGTCGACTCCCGTTTTTCAAAATAAAAATGGTTTCGACAATTTATATTCTATTTTTATCTCAATAGTTATTTCTTTAGCACACGCCATACTATTTTAAAATCCATATATTTTTCAAAAAAATGTGTTGCAGGCCAATTTTGGCCTACCATAAATCAAACACCTTAAAACCCACACCCCAAATCCCAACCATTTAACCCAACAATTATAGCCCAATTAACTTAGACCTAGCCCAAACCCACCTATCCAATAATAGAAAAAGGGAGGACAAAAATGAAAACCCTAGCCACCTAGGGTCTTCAGCACCGACGGCGGCACCAAACCTCCCCACTTGGCCTCTGACACTACCAGCTACCGCCCATGTCACATCAGCATGCTCCCCCACTTGCACCACTTGCCTGCAATGGAAAAGACGAAAAATAATAAACAAAGCATTGTAAAAGGCTATAAAAGCCGAATCAAAAATCATGTAAAAAGGGGGGGCGATTATCAATACAAGAAAAATTTTTACAAACATTGATACAAATATATAGCATATATCGAAATACAGAAGAAAAACCAAGTCTTCAGCAGTAAAAAGGTGATATTTTTAGATCGAATCCCTCTCTTTTCTTGTTTCTACCAGTTTTTTTTTTACATGCAAATATACACTTAAAATATATATTATTAAGAAAAAAGAAAAAGAAAACTAAAAAATATACCCCTTTTTTGAATTTCCGGCCACCGTGTACGGTGGCCGGCGGCGGCCGGCGGCGGCGGCGAACGACCGGACGACGGGCCGGCATCCCGCCGGATGTGGGCTCTGCAGAGAAAAAAGAAAGAGAGGGGGAAGGATTTTTTGTAAAAAATGAGGAAAATGAAATTTTTTAAGAAAAATTGGACTTATATAGCCCCCTAAAACGACGTCGTTTTGGGGTTGGCTATTAGCACCCAAAACGGCGTCGTTCTGACCATGCCCGACCCGATCCGACCCGCTCCAGGTTCAGGATCCGCGTGTTTTAATAAATGGGTTATTTACCCTTTTGGTCCTTCCGCTTTTTCAAGACCATGCAATTGGGTTTCTTTAATCTTTTAAATTGGCCCCAAAGTTTATTGCGTTTTGCTATTAAATCCCCCACCGATGTGCTGCGTTTTTAGAGCTTGGAAAATTGCTCTTTCGGTCCCTTCCATGTTTTAGCGCATTCAATTAGGTCCCTTTTCTTTGCATTTGTTTTCAAATTTGCCCCGAATTTCTGTTTTGTTTCGATTGTGTCCTTTCTTTTATATTTTACTACTATTATTATTATTATTGTCATTCTTATTATTATAATTATTATTATTATTATTATTATTATTATTATTATATTTTTAAATATATACATTACTATGAATTACTATTTTTCTTAATATATTTTTATGCACGATACCATTTTTCATTTACTACTATCTTTATTATTTATATCGTATTATTACTGTACTATATTCAACCTTTTCTTTTATTACTATTAGTGTTATTATTATTATAATATTAGCTATTATATTATTACCACTTAGTATTACTATATTAATATTTAATTTAATTCCATCACCATCAGCATTATTAACACATATGTACCTTGTGCACATTTTCGGTTCTCTATATCTGTTACAAATATATTACTTTCTTATTATACATTATTTTTATTATTATTTCCTTTCATTTTAAATATTGTTGTTATCATAATTCTAATATATTGCATACACACTTTTTCATATTATTGTTATGTATATGTTTTTTTGTTTCTAACATTATTGTTACTCTTAATGTGTGTATATTATGTTTATATTCTTAATATTACCCTTTTTACTATACATATTACGTGTACATTGTATTTATATGTATATATATATTTCTTAACGTTAAAGTTACATATCATTTTATACTATATTTTATATATATATTTGTAATATTATTTATATATATATATTTGCATATTACATATGTATTTTCGATATTATATTATACAAATTTCATATATATACATACTATCATATATGCATTTACTAATACGTAAGTATATTTTTTATAACAAATATATATGTACTTATTTCCAACCCTATACCTATGAATTATATACATATTATGCATCCAATTTTTATATATACGTATTCTTTTTATTAGCTATACATTTTCATATTACATCATATAAATATTCTAATGCCATTACGTGCACGATTTCTATACTCTACGTATGTATATCTTTTACATCATACCACTCATATCTTTCTATTACCTCGTACATATTTTGTCCTAACTACATACGTGTAATGCCTCAACGTTATATTATGTTTTTCTACGTATATCAATCTCGTTATTATCCTTTACTGCAAATATCGCTACTGCTATCCTTTTTAAATGTCATATTTTGAGTCCAATAGCATCATTATTTCAAAAATTACATTTCGTATTCAAAAAAAATGTTTAAAAACGAGGCAATGTTTTTGTATTTAGAGATTCGGGAAATAGTGCCCTAACGTGCTGGGTTGCAATTTCTCGTTCGCCTAAATACCTAAAATACCCTCCTAAATAAATTTTGCAACTTGCGAGATAACTTTAGTTTCGAGGAATTTAAGAACCTCGTGTCCAATCGTGCTGGATGTGATGTTCGTATTCTTCTGAAGCGAAAGAATCTCGATTTTTTAACCTAAATCATCCCATTCTCATTCAAAATGTTTCAACAACGAGGCAATATTTTTGTGTTTAGAGATACGGGAAATAGTGCCCTAACGTGCTGGGTTGCGATTTCTCGCTCATCTAAATACCTAAAATACCCTTTTTAACAAAACTTTGTAACTCACGAGATGACTTCGGTTTCAAAGAATTTAAGAACCTCGTGTCCAATCGTGCTGGGTGTGATGTTCATATTCTTCCGAAACAAAGGAATCTCGATTTTTCAACTCAAACCATTCCTGTTTCAAAAAAAGAATCTTATTTTAAATCTTTCCAAATTTCGATTTAAGACAGAAAATAGCTCAATTTGGTACCAATTTTGGGCGTTGCGGGGGTGCTAATCCTTCCCCGTGCGTAACCGACTCCCGAACCTTTTTCTCGACTTTTCATAGACCAAAACATTTTATAAGGTGATCCAATCACACCTAAAAAGATTGGTGGCGACTCCTCATTTTCATTTTTTTTTAAGTCGACGACCGTTTTTTCTCTCTAAAAAAAAATGGTCATGACAAAATGAAAGAAAGACCTTTTAATTATTTTATAGCTACATCATTTAGCAAATCTTTCGATTGTAAATTTTTGCTAACCGAGTTCATAACAAATAATATTTCATACCAAATAGTCATGCCCAACAAAAACTCAAAAATTTCAAGCTCATATGTTGCTAAACATTCAGCTTCACTTTTGACTTTAGGATCATCATTAATTTCAAGTAATTTCAATAAAGCATCTCCTATTTGTGGAGCTTGAAATATAGCTTTAACACTTTCAATACGACTTTCCCCACATGTTTGTGACAATGATTTAAGAGTTAGGCTTGACATATGGTCTTGTGGAAAATTTCGTTAAAGAAGAAAATAAGGAATATATTTGTTGTAGTACTCCAAAAAAAGGATGGAACAATCACAAAGTACTAAATTTAGACTATGAAAATCACATGGAGTGCAAAATGATCTAAGATTAATATCTAAAAATCTTTGTTGCACTCCTAGATGTTTTCCTTTCATATTAAATCTATTATCATATCCTCGTTCTCTTATGTTATCTATATCAATTCCAACATTGTTTATTTCATCCACAATAGGATCAAAAAGACCTTTTCCAGTTTTATCAAAAAGACCTTCATAGATCTTTGCATTTTTTGCTTTTTTTTTCACGAAAGACCAAATTATTTTTACCAAGAGTTTTTACTACATCAATTATTCTTACAAACACATTTCACCAATGTTGTTTTTCTCTATTTATTCGATCTTGGACATGTTTATCAATTGTTATACTTTTTAATAATCTTAATTTTGAATCCATCTACAAACTCATATTAGTAATATGCTCATTACTTATTTCATGTTTTTTTTAAGCTTTATACTAAGATTTTCTGCAATTATCAATATCTTCACTAGCTAGTTTACTTGTACTAGGCAGAACATTAAACAATTTACAACAAAAATTAAATATTTTGTCTAAGTCTTTGGAAAAAACTAACCATTTTCTTTCATGTTTCTCTCAATTTACCAACTTTTGAATATAATGTGTAGTTTCGATAAAAAAAAAAAAAAAGGAATATAATGAATAGTTGAAAAATGTCTTGAAAAATTATCCTTTGGAAAGTCTATATCAACAATTTTAATTGGTTTTTTTTTTAGTATAAAGTTTTTCAAGCTTGTATCAATATTATTTGTCCACCGACTTGGATTATAAATATTTTGCTACTAAATTAACCAAACTATTATTGTATATGAGAATATGAATATTTTGTATCAATATTATCTATGAGAATATGAATGTTGAAATGAACACATGTTCTAATTAACCAAACTATTATTGTATATGTATGTTATGTGAATAACAAATGCCTATTGCATTTGTACTACTGACTGTATGTTCAACATGCATTATGTTACCGTTAAACCAAACACATTATGTCTTTTGCTACTAAATGTATCGGTTATACACATATTATTTGCTACTTTATAGAACTGCTATAAGCATAATGGTTGCTACCGTATTGTTCCGTTAAAAGCATATTAAATGCCACCATATTAACTTGTTTTGAACATGCCTTATTGTATTACATGGGGTGGGACGATATGTACAGAGGAAGTATTGGTAGTTTATTTACAAATTTTGCTATGCACCCATAGCTATCGACAATGTTTTCCTATTAATTGTAAATATGTTATGCTTCCACAACCCATCGACAACTATAACCTGAAAACATGTTTCCACAGCTAATGACAAATTTTATCTATATTATTTTGCTGTGTAACCACAACCATTGGCAGATTTCATTTGCGATGTTTTTGTTGTGTATCCATAGCCATAGGAAGATTTCGTCGGTGGTGTTTTTGTTGTGTGTCCATAGCCATTGGTTGTTTACATGCAAATCATTAATGTGTAGGTGGGTGGAGCTTAAGGGAACTCCTATTGTGGTATGTAGTGGTGGGGTAAGACAAGTTTTGTTAAATCGAAACTGTACTGCATTCATAAAGCATGTGTATACAATTATGGGATTTTTGATGTTGTTGCATATATATATATATATATATATATATATATTCCGTTAAGTGATCTGAAATATCGATAATCTAAAATTGCTATTGTGAGTTATTTTGTGTCTTGTTTTTGTATGCTTAATCGTTTGCATTTATTTTCTTGTGATGGAACTCACACTGAGCTTCATAGGTCACTCCCTTCTTATTTCCTTCTCTACAAATAACCCACCAAGTTAGAATGTGAACACAACATCTGGAGGGTCTCCGCTCGGGTTTTATCTATTAAAATATTTTAGGCTTTTTTTTTGAAATTTCTATTATTCAGAGACTGTATTATTTTATTTTGAATTGTGACATAAGACATAAGATTTGAGTTTTTTTTATATCGCTTGCATGACATTTATTTTGATTTTAGAATATCAAATTATGAATGTTAATTAATTTATGCGTGAACCTTGAATTTTATTAAAAACTAAATTGAATATCACTTTCTGCTGCTAAGTTATAGTTGAATTTGGGGTAATAAATAAATTAGGAATTAGTTAAGTTTCAAAGGAAATCACCATTGTAGCGACGTAAAATTTGCTTTGGTCGCTAATTGAGGTGATTATTTGAAAATTTGAAAACCGAATTTCGGTTTTAAAGAAAAGAGGAGTCGCCACCGATCCTTTTTCCTAGGTGTGATCGGACACCTAATAAATCCTCTTTTTAACAGAAAAAATTTATTTTTTTGATAAAAGAAGGCCGAATTTAAGTCTACGTCAAAATTCAGAGAAAAATAGGGTTCGGGAGTCAGTTACGCATGAGGAAGGTATTAGCACCCTTGTGACGCCCAAAATTGATATCTTATTAAACGCATGTTGTCTTAATTTTCAAAAATACGAGTTCAATTTGATATTTAATCCTGATCCGATTGAAAGAAATGAGAAATCTTATGTTTTTGGTTTTTTAGAAGGACATCCCGTTTTTAACAGGAGCCGACGAATTTCACCCAACATAGCGGTGAAATCGATGACTTAATGTTAAATCGGTACGTTGCCTTATTTATTGAAATTAATTAAAAACATGAAAAATATTTTTAAAGTAAGAATTCATAAATAAATAAGCGATGCAAACAATGATATAATTAATGAAAAATATTAACATGGAATATTAGAATATTAGAATGACAATAACAATGGTATTTAAAAGAAAATAAAAACAAATAATGTACTAATAATAAAATAAAAAAATGATATATTTGGTAATAATAATATAAAATAATAATATGAACATAAATACATATATATATATATATATATATATGCATATAATAAAAGTATGTACTAATAGTAATAATAATAATAATAATATTTACAATAAAAGAAAATATTAAAAAATGTACATAATAATATAATAAGAAAAAATAATATATTTACAACAATAATATAAAATAATAATATGTACATAAAAATGTATATATAAGTATATATATAAGTTAATAATGATAGTAATAATAACAATAATAATAATAATAATAATAATAATAATAGCAATAATAATAAAATACAAAAGGCAAATATAATATAATAAAAATATTAAAAATAAAGTAATAAATAATAATAGTGAAAATAATAAATATAATAGTAAATATAATAGTAAAAATATAACATTAAACATAATACTAAATATAATATAATAATGATATAAAATAATAATAATAATAATAATAATAATAATAATAGTAATAATAATACTAATATAATAATAAATATAATAGTAGTAAAAATAGATATAATAATAATAATATAAATAATATGTACATGAAAAATAATAATAATAATAATAATAATAAAGTAGTGAAAATAAACGAAAAAGGACTAAAATCGAAATAAAATCGAAGTTTTGAGGCAAATCCGAAGTAAAAAGAACTGAGGAGGACCAAATTGCAATGCGCTGTGGCATTAGAGGGACCAAAAAGGTAAAATTCCCCCTTTCCTAAACGCACAGCAGCAAGGGGTACCAGATTGAAAAGCGCAACAAATTCACGGGGCAAATTTAAAATAAAAAATAACTTAATTGCAAAAGCTTGAAAAAGCGGAAGGACCGCGCGTGCAATTAGCCCTTTTATTGAAAACACGCGGACCCTAGCCTAGAGCGGGTCGGATCGGGTCGATGCATGGGTAAAGGGACAAAACGACGTCGTTTTGGAGGGTTTAAGGCCACCCCAAAACTACGTCGTTTTGGAACCCTATAAAAGCCACTAAAACTTAAAAAAAATTATTTTTACCCCACTTTTAAAAAAAATTTCAGATTCTCTCTCTGGCCTGGGGATTTCCGGCCACAAGACCGGTCACCATCCGGTCGCCGGACCGCCGCCGCCGCCACCGCCGGCCACCGTACATGGTGGCTGAAAATTTAAAAAAAGGTATTTTTTCTTTTATTTTTATTTTTATTTTCTCTTTAATAATATATATATTTATGTGATAGATTCGAAAGAAAAGAAAAAAAAAAAGAAAAGAACAGAATCGAAAATAAGAAAAAAAAATAAAACCACCTCCTTTGCTTCTTTTGATTTCGCTTTGATATTTAGATTACTCTCCCCTGTTGACGTTTAATCCCTTCTTTTTGAATTTGGATCTGTTTTCGAATATTGGTGATTGAAATCTAATGCTTGTTTCGAATTAAAAATTGCCGACCTTACAAAAATTTCATTCGGGTTTTTATAACCCTTTTTACAAACATTTTTTATTGTATTTTGTCTATCTTTTCTTCTTTAATGGTTGCAGGTGCAGAGTTGTTGATGGAGACAGTGGCGGTGGAGCAGGTGGCCGGTGGCGGTGGTGTCAGAGGAAAGTGGGGAGGCTTGCGGCGTCGAATACTAGGGTTACATCTAGGGTTTCTTGTTTTTTTTGATTTTGGGTCATAGGGCTGCTAGGGGATTTGGGTTTGAATTGTTTTGGGCTGGTTTTATTATTGGACTGCTGATGGGTGTAATTTAGGTGGGTTTGGGTCTTTAATGTAATGGGTTTTGGGTTAATTTGTATGGGTAGTATTTGGGCTTGGGGTTGGTTTGAATTTTGTATGGGTATGGGATTGTCGATTTTGGTTGTAAACGGGCCAAAATTGGCCTACAACAACCATTATACGAAAACGTATAACTTAATCTTTTTTTTATTAATTGATGAGTTTTTTTTTTTAACTAAACTTTTTTATTTTAAATTAAACAATTTTTTTTTAATATGATTATTTTATAAACTCCAATAATTTACTAGGTCATTGGTGACTAAAGTAATCTTCTAATTCGAGTCTAACATCTAAGTTTAGACCAGCTTGGGGAAGTTAAAAAAATATTTAAACTTCTATTTCATAGCTAGTTTTGACTTTTGTATATATGGGCCTATATTTTGGGAGCATAAAACAAGGGTTTTACTTGCTTTACCCATGAGACACCCCTACTTAATTGTATCTATCTATTTATATAAATCGCATAAAAAACTTGAAATTTTATTAATAAAATAACATTAGCAATAACAAGGTCGTGGATCTCAATAGGATACTACATAATTGTTTAGTAAAACCAAAACAAACCAAAAATAAAATTATTTGGAATGGGTTAATTCGGTTTGGGTAGTTGTTAAAACTTCAATTAATTCATTCAATGGAAGTTTGATTAAGTAATTAATAAAAATTTGCTCTAATTTTTTGGTTTATATGTTGAAAAGCTCTTAAAAATACGAAAAAAAAAATTAATTAAGTTTTATATTAAATTTGCATTCAATTAAAGTAAAAAATTAATTTAGTCTATCTGTTATTGATTTTGATCGTTAACCATATTGATCGTTAAAAAGAATTGACGGACCAATTGGATGGTAACATGTGACAATTTATGGTTTAATCTAATATTTTTTCATAAAAATGATTAAAAAATCTTAAAAAATATAAAATTAAAAATATTTTTAAAATTAATATAAACTTATAACAATCACAAAAAAAATAGTAAAAACTTATAAATATTATAAAATATCTAATAAATTTTAATAAATTATAAATTTTTTATAAAATCAATGAAAATATTTAAAATATTATAAAAACATATACAAATTCTTAAAAACCTATAAAAATCATAAAAATTAGTAAGAATGTTAAAATTGATACAAACTTATACAAATTATTAAAAAAATCATAAAAACTTGAATTAGACTGAATTAGTTGATCGAACGATTATACCGAAATCAACAAGGGTACCAATCTGGAGAAAGCCATTAGATTGGTCGACTTGGGAGTCAGGCAATTGAATAGATTTTTAATGTTTTATTTAATTAAACTGGACAAATTGGCAAACCGGTGGCTTGATCGGCTTGATCACTGATCTAACTATATAAAAAAAACTTAATTTTGAATTTGTTTTTATTAATTTTATAAAATTTCACTATCCAACTATTAGTGTATGTCAATATGAAATATTTTGACCAAGGTTTTCAGAATCAGACCGATGTCAAATTAGTTGTTAGGCTATCGGTTTGTCAGTTCGACTGGTCCATCCAATTTAATTAAAGAATATATTAAAAAAATTGGTTCAACTGCTCAGCTCCTAGGTTAACTAATCTAATGTCTTTCTTTGAACTGGTACCCTTGCTGATTTCGGTCTAACTAGTCCATCCAATTGATTCGGTATAGTTCATTTTTTATATATTTTTAATAATTTTATATCATTTTTATTTTATTTTTATATTTTTCATTTTTTTATGATTTTTATAAGTTTTTAAGAAATTTTATAGGTTTTTTTTATAAAATTGTAAATATGTTTTATTAATTTTACAAATTGTTTATAATTTATTATTTTTTATAATATTATAAGTTTTTATTAATTTTTATAAGTTTATATCAACTTTAATATTCTTTAATATTTAATTATTTTTATGATTTTTTCTTATTTTTTAATATTTTTAGGGGAAAATATTAGATTAAATCAAAAGCTGCCACATGTCATCATTCGATTGGTCCGTTAATTTTTTTAACGATCAACGTTGTCAATTATGAAAACCATTAATTGAAGTGCTTAATTGATTTTTTTTATTGTAATTTTCTGGTTGGATTGTTTGGGGGTGTTTTTTCATCCGGGGTCTCAACGTAAGGCAGTTTAATGGAAGAAGTTGGCTATTGATCTTGGCTGTGGGTAGGTACTGAAGCATACCACAAACTTTCAAAATGGAATTGTGGGGATCTACCTTGGATGTTCACCTTCTTCTTTTATGCATCTAAGCTCAAATATGAGATGTTATATTAGGGTGAGGTGTTTTTTTCTTGTCATTTGGATTTAGTTCTGTAACTTGACTTTTGGGTTTGGGTCTACATTACAGCTTGTCGGAGAACTTTGATTATTTTGGTGGTCCTCTTCAAGTGACATAAGGAACCAATTGGCATAACCATGGTGATAAAACGTGTTGACGCCATCAAATTACCTCACCTGCTTACACCAAAGCATGACCATCTCTATCATACGAATCATAGTCTTAGGTAAGCCATTGTTAGACTAATTGAGAAATTACACTTCCCCAGCACAAGATCCAACATATATATATATATATATATAAATGAAAACCATAACGAGGAATCATAGTGCTTGTGAAGATGACGATGGATTAAGCAAACGTAATGGACCCACCTCATCGCTAGCATCACTCTTGCTTACGGCAACAGAAAATTAATGTCCATGCAAATGATCTGTTTACATCTAGCTCCAACAGATGATTGCAGGTAGGCTTTACATGGACGTGGTAAAAATATTATAGAAATCCTATACTCAGATTAAAAATTAAATTTATTTTTCTTATTAAAAATTTAATCTATTTTTACTATTAAAAAATTAACGATTTTGACCTACAAGCCACCACCAAGTTGCTAAATTCCGTTTATTTTTTGTAATGCTCAGCGGCCAACCTGCATTGAACTTGGAACATATGGAATAGCATTGCATTTACAAATTTCAAGTGCATGCATATTACTGACAACGGTCCCTTTTCTCATAGATTGATTATCAGCCTACCAATTATTATAATCCATTTATATTTCCACTATACCCTATTTTCAATATAAGAACATTTCCCCATTCAACCATATTAGAGTAATTAACAAAGCAGTTAGTAGTTAACTGTTAAGTAGTTAGCACAGTTAGCAGTTAGTTAGCTAAAGCGGTTAGAGTACGTGGTTATAAAAAGCTCATGCATGTACTGTAAAAAGTGAGTTTTTGTATTTTCTGAATGTTCTTCTTGATTAAGAGAAATATGCTTTCAGTTCATGATAAAGGATGAGATGGATGAATACGGAAGAGGATCGTAAAGTTTGTCAAAGTCACGGATTTAACTTAGGGCTCTAGACGTTCGGAAAGAAACTTAGATTTTGACACAACTTAAAACGAAATTGAATCCAAGTTAGATAAAACAATTAAAATAAATAACTAAAATAAAAAGATAAATCAAAGATTAAGGAAGCGAATAAAGAAGATAAATGGAAAGATAGAATGTGGCGTGTAGAAGTCCTAAGAAGCCTTGGAAACACGAAGAATCCACAACCCCCTTCAAGCGGCTCTAATTTCCCCTCCAAGATATAAACCTTGGCAAGAAAAAGTTTGAAGATGATCCCCACAATCTAAAAAGATTGCTAAAACTTTTCTAAAAGAAACTCAAGAGAAATTCTTGAAAAGAAAAACCCAAAGAGAATTTATTAACTCAAAAGAGAAATAGAATAATAATGAATTATCTGTATTGTGTACAATGCAAAGGCCTATATATAGGCTAGCTAAAACTCCTAAGTATACTAGAATTCTAATTTAATCTTAAACAAGAAGTAGTTTTAAACTAAACTTTCTTGTTAACATAAAATTCCTAAATAACTTAAAATACTTAATAATTATCACAAATTCGGAATAAAATAATAATAAAATAAAAAGAGCTGATAAAAAAAATATTGGGCTCATATATGATAAAAATTAAGCCTAAAACCCGAACCCAATATGATTTAAACTCGAATTAAAAGCCCAAAATTCGTAATTCCCGTCATAATCCCGTTCAAAAATTCTGCTCGTACAGTCTGCACTAAAACGGTCATAAGTTGAGCTCCCAAACTCAAAATCGAGTGATTCAAAATGCGTTTCGAAGCTAAGAGATAGATCTTCAAACTCCATGAAGAGATCTCAACCCAGAAATGCTAGGATCCCATTCAAAAAGTCGTTGCAAATCTGTTGATTTCTCAAGCCTGAAAATTGGCAGTTTTGATGATTGGAATCTAATAAATTTCACCCCCTTCGTGCATGTATCATTCTCCCTTTCCTCAAAAAGATTCGTCCTCAAATCTTGTCTTTGATCAAGTCCTGGTTTGATTTGCTTAGCCTTTGACGTTGTTGTTGGACATTGAGATAGTGTGAACCCCTTACATTCATGGGTCTAAAATTGTGCCTTGAGACCCACATCATTCCCCCCTTCCTCAAGAAGATTCGTCCTCGAATCTTTAGCTGCACAGAAAGAAAATGGATTAGAATAAATAACAATAAAATGAATAAAATACTTACCTAAGCTTTCTTTTGCGGCAAAACTATCTCCAGGATCAAAGATATGATTTTGATATCCTAAATCAGCATGGATTAGGTATCTCTCCTTCAAAAACAAATCATCAACACTAGACAAAAAAATATTAAGTACACGAGTGTTCAAGTAAAAAATAACTTGTAACTTTCTTCTAATATGCATGGTAATCCATAAGAATTTCCAATAATGAGTCAAGAATTTCACATAATTATAAAAATCAAGTAGTTTAATATTATTATATTTAGAGTTTAAGGTAGAAAATTTTGTTGCAAGATCAAATGCATGAGGTTTTTTAATAAACTTTTCAAATGCAACAAAAGTAACTTTTAAATACCTACATAAACCCATAAAATCAATTGAACTTTTAGACCATTGTTTATTGAAACTTGACCAATGAGAAAGCATGTCGTAAA
Source organism: Gossypium stocksii (assembly GCA_020496765.1). Taxonomy (NCBI): domain Eukaryota; kingdom Viridiplantae; phylum Streptophyta; class Magnoliopsida; order Malvales; family Malvaceae; genus Gossypium; species Gossypium stocksii. The sequence continues at coordinate 89,424,750 of CM035620.1, forward strand.
AAAAATAAAATCAGTAGCATACTTATCAAAAACATTCAAAGTATGCCTACATATTTCAATTCCCGATGTATCATTACTTTTCTTACCTTCTAGTACCTGTGGAGAATTATCAATGTTCAACTTATCTCTTTCCCACAAGTAAAATCGTCTATCGATGGTAAAGTAATATAATTGAAAGTACGTAAATGGATCCTTGAAATCCTATAATAAAGAAACACCACTAAACAAATTTAAGTTAGAGTTAGTTAAAACAGAATCACTCCTCACTTTTGTATGGGTATTTTTTTTGCTTTTTATTTTCTTTTTCCACTTGAAAACTCTCTAATTTTAACTCATATGGATTTTCACTCACCAAATTTGGACCATCAAGTAGACTTTTATCACTCGAGGTCTCTTTTCTCTTTGTCTTTTCACATGATTCTTCCTCACTTCCTATATCCCCCTCACAAGTATTATGAATATTCAATTCAATACAATCTATCTCAATAGGAGAACATGACGTTTCTATCTCATCTAATTTCATAGATTTGAGGAAGAAATTCTCATTATCATTTTTTTTTGGTTCACAAAGTTCATCATCATCTTTGATCAACAAAAGTCTCATGTTGGCACAATCACGACTATAGTGCCCACGCCCTTTACACATAAAACATTCAATGTGACGAGCTCTTTGTTGTTTTGGTGAAAAATTAGTAGAAATGGGCTGCTTGAAAGATGTGGAAGAATGCTTTGTAGGAGCCCCACTTTTCCACTCAAAAGGTTTAATCTCAGCATATTTTGGCAGCAATTTATTAGTAGCATAAGGAGGTTTCAAATTCTTAAAAGTAGAATTAGAACTTGTACCTCGATAATAGTGTGATGCTCCAAATGGATGAGATTAATGTTGCTGAAATTGTTGCTCAATCTCAATTGCCTTCTGTACCATCTCCTCAAGAACAATATAGGTGTGAAGATTAAGAGCATTGACTATCGAAACGTTCAAGCTATCTAGAAATCGCATCATGGTTGTTTCTTCATCCTTTTGTATATTTGCTCTTTGCATAAGCATCTTTATCTCTTTAAAGTATTCATCAACAGATCGATTACCTTGAACAAGGCGTTGAAGTCTTGTTGGGACCTCTCTATAGTAATGAGAAGGAATGTAACGCTTTCGCATCACTTGCTTCAACTCGTCCCATGTTTCAATTACCCTTTCGCGGTTTCTTTGACGATCAATTCCATGTTGAATCCACCAACTTAACGTATAATCTGAAAATCTAAGGGTCGCCAATTGGACTTTGTCCTCTTTCCGGCATTTATTGCAACGAAACATACTATAACACCCCCTAACCCCAAACCGTCGTCTAAACAGGGTTACGAGGTATTACCAGACTTATATACTAACAAACGAATAAAATCGAGACATAAATTTGAATTTCAATCTAAAACCTTCTAATTTCCATCAATTAGTCCTTAATATGGGCCTACGACACCCAAAATAAGTTTAAGAAGTGATTTGGGGCTAAACCGGGAACTTTGGAAACTTTTCTTTGAAAATAGGGGCACACGTCCGTGTGGCCTAGGACATGCCCGTGTGGTCTGCCTGTGGGGCTCCCATAGCCGTGGGGCCAGGCCGTGGACAGATCTGACTTGCTACACATGGCCGTGGAACTAGCCCATGGGTAAGTCTGACTTCCCCCAAACGACCTGAGCACACACCCATGTGTCTTGGCCGTGTGTAAACATAAATTTTCACCATTTTTGAGCTACTTTCACCCACTAAACATACCAATTCATGCCCAAATCATTGACTTATAAATCTTAATCAAATACCATTCATTTCGTTTTCAAACTTAGCAAAAATTCATTCATTCACTCCCAAAACTTCTTAAGGTTTATAAACCACATTTACATTCAAAACATAAAGCATTTACAAATGATTAAAACCAAACCTAGTACATGCCACACTTTTTTTAAGGATAGATCCATCACCAAAACTCAAGCTGAAGCCGGGATTGATTTGAATGCTGAGTCAGACTTTAACTCTACCTATCCTGCGCACGAAAAACAACCGTACGCTGAGTATTGGGAATACTCAGTGGTATTATCATAATCCATTTTATGTCAACAACACAATGTCATAACATACATAGATAATTAGCAAATCATACATATAATTTCATACCAAGCTAACATAATTCAAATAATTGATTCGATGAATCATCATTGAGATTTCAAACAATTCAATAACCTTTGGTTCATGCCTTCATTCTCATATCACAAGTTTCCTTTCACATTCCATATTACAAAATTTCTTTCACTTTCCATTCAATAATTCAAATAATCAAATTCAAATTACTTACTCATTTCACTTAGTTATCCTTATTAACATGACTCGGACTTGGGTGGATACACGGATCCAACCAAACACACCAGAGTGGCGACCAACGCCTCATCGGATAGTTCGAAGTAAATCTATGACACACCACGTGTCTCATCGGCTGAGCCGAAGCAAAGTGGCAACCAACGCCTCATCGAAACTATCCAAAGCAAATCTATGACACACCACGTGTCTCATCGACTTGAGATCAAAGAATCCCTGAACACTTCCAATCCTATGGCATGCCAACTATATCCACTAAGCCCGACTAGTTAATAGGGTATCAAAATCACATGGTAATTTCACTTTCACTTCAAAATTCACTTATCAATTAACACTTTGGTCATATTTCTCACATCTTTCTCATTTCAAACATAAATTGTTTCCAATTTACATAGTCATACATTTTCACCTTGATACAAATATAATTCACATAACAATTCCACACACACACACACACACACACACACACACACACATATATATATAAGCATCAATCATATCCAATCACATTCAAATCAAATATCACTATTTGTCTTAATTTCAATTCCATACATATACATGTAATAAAATTTAAACACATAACAATAAATAACATGAATTATGATAATACAAACCGATATTTCTCTCGGGCTACTCCTCGATCACTTTTTCCTTCCCTTTCGTATTAGACGTCTCGGTTTCCTTGTTTGCTACGAAAATTAAGATAATTAAAATTAATTAATAACACATATATTTTATACGACATAATAACTTTCCATGCAACTTTTACCTAAATACCAAATTTGTCCTAACCAATTCGATCTTCTTCCTTTTTACAAATCCTTTCATTTCCTTATTCAATTTCCATCAAAACTTCAATATAACTATCAAATTTTCATCAATTTTCCATAATTTTAAATTTCTTTCAATTTAGCCCCTAAAACTCAAAACTTATAAGCTAGTTTACAAATTAGTCCTTAAATCAATTCAAATCAATAATTTTATCAAATTAATCCCTAATTCAATCATTTACTCAACATAAACCCTAAGAAAAAGTCTATCAACTTTCAATATTTCCACACAAATTCAAAAGTATTCAACTCTAAGGCTTCAAAAACATCAATATCACAAGAAAAGGGCTTAATTAAACTTACCAATTAAAACTTCAAGCACTAAAACCCTAATTCTCCCTTTTTCTTTTCTTTCCTTCTTTTTCTTCTCAATTTCGTTTCTTCTCTGGTATGTTTGTTTTTCTTTTTGTTTTTGTTTTATTTTAATTTATTATTAATAATAAAATATCTAATTATAACTAATTATATACATACATTTGTATACATACATGTTATTACACATGTAATCATCATTACCATACACTTGTCACCATCAAAATTAATTAATAAAACATAATATTACATAATTATTAATAATAATTATAATAAATAAATATATTTTACTTAATAATTAAGTAAATACATATATATTCTACATTTGTACCAATAATTTAAAAACACATGTATTTATGCTCTACCTTACACATATCACCAATTTGGTTTAATAACTAATTTAATCCCTTAATATTTTTCTATTCTATAATTAAACTTTTATACTCTATTCAATTTAGTCCTTTCTACTAATTATTTCTAATTAAACTAAATTCACTTAATCAAAATCTAATTCAACTCATAACTAACTTCGTAAATATTTTTAATAAATAATTATGGACTCATTTTCCTAAGACGAAGGCCCTAAACTCACTTTTCTGGTGCCCGTGAAATTTTGGGTCATTACACATACGATCAATTTTTAATTCCCACTAACAATATGCTTTGGGATCATACTTCCCTCGAAATGATGGAATGTTGAACTTTGGCTTAGCTAAAAACTGTTGCATATGGTCATTATTAACCAAGGTCTCATCATTTGCACGAAAGACACGTCGAGCATTATTTGCATGAAGATGAGGCTGACCAATCTTATCTCCCCAATTACGATTCCGACGCTCAGTTTTTGTACTTAGACATTCTAAATTTTTATTGATCGTGTCTAAAATAGTGTCACGTTGCTGATCTCGAGCATTTCGAACCTTTTGATCTTTTCTCAACTTCCCAATCATAGTATTGCGAATCATTATGAAAGCCTGAAAAAGAACACAACACTCCAAAAGAAAAAAATTAAGCAAACCTCACCTATGTGCACTCAAAAAAAATCTCAATGAGGTAAGAATTAATCTTGTGAGTCTTTTAAAAAGAGTTTATATCAATCAATCAGAATGTATTAGAATCAAACTATCAAAGCAAACCTAATAGCACTATGAGTCCAAAATTGGCTTAGACATCAAAGAATTCTGTTGCACGGAGGAAGGAATATGCAACGTGCTTTAACCTACTAACACAAGAAACAAGAAAGTGTTAGAATGCATAAGGAATAAATAAAAATTAAAACAAATGAAAACTTAAAGCTAAGAATCAATGAAAATTGCTGAAACCCGAAAAACTGCGAAGTAACTTGACAAACTTCGTTCAAGGTGTTCTCGATTTTCAAAAATTATGAAATTTAAACTAGAGCCTCCCCAAATAATGTAGATTTGATCTGAAAAGTTTCAGCACAAAATTCAACCCATAGAATATTTTTTATTTTTTTATTTTTTCATATTTTATTTTTTGTACTTTTTTTATCTCTTTTTTTTTTGTGGGAAATATTTTCTTATACTCTAAAATAGTGCCAAGAAATAGTATGTAAAATTTTAGATCATTTAAAAATCGTTTACCCACTGAAAAATATTTTTTTCTAAAAACTGTAGGGGTAAAATTTGTTTTGAGGCTGTTTTCTAGAAATCAATTTATAAAATAAAAAGAACACCTAAAATGCCCAAATCTGATACCAAATGATAAAGGATGAGATTGATGAATACGGAAACGGATCGTAAAGTTTGTCAAAGTCGCGGATTTAACTTAGGGCTCTAGATGTTCGGAAAGAAACTTAGATTTTGACACAACTTAAAACGAAATTGAATCCAAGTTAGATAAAACAATTAAAATAAATAACTAAAATAAAATGATAAATCAAAGATTAAGGAAGCGAATAAAGAAGATAAATGGAAAAATAGAACGTGGCGTGTAGAAGTCCTAAGAAGCCTTAGAAACACGAAGAATCCACAACCCCCTTCAAGCGGCTCTAATTTCCCCTCCAAGATATAAATCTTGGCAAGAAAAAGTTTGAAGATGATCCCCACAATCTAAAAAGATTGTTAAAACTCTTCTAAAAGAAACTCAAGAAAAATTCTTGAAAAGAAAAACCCAAAGAGAATTTATTAACTCAAAAGAGAAATAGAATAATAATGAATTGTCTGTTTTGTGTACAATGCAAAGGCCTATATATAGGCTAGCTAAAACTCCTAAGTATATTAGAATTCTAATTTAATCTTAAACAAGAAGTAGTTTTAAACTAAACTTTCTTGTTAACGTCAAATTCCTAAATAACTTAAAATACTTAATAATTATCACAAATTCGGAATAAAATAATAATAAAATAAAAAGAGCTGATAAAAAAAAATATTGGGCTCATATATGATAAAAATTAAGCCTAAAACCCGAACCCAATATGATTTAAACTCGAATTAAAAGCCCGAAATTCGTAATTCCCGTATAATCCCGTTCAGAAATTCTGCTTGTACAGTCTGCACTAAAACGGTCATAAGTTGAGCTCCCGAACTCAAAATCGAGTGATTTAAAATGCGTTTCGAAGCTAAGAGATAGATCTTCAAAATCCATGCAGAGATCTCAACCCAGAAACGCCAAAATCTCATTCAAAAAGTCGTTGCAAGTCTATTGATTTCTCAAGCCTAAAATTTGGCAGTTTTGATAATTGGAATCTAATAAATTTCACCCCCTTCGCGCATGTATCAGTTCATTAGCTATGTTTAACATGGTATCAAATTGCCATTGTTCCGTTCTATTCTCTATGGTATTCATGTCTCATCCCACGAGTCCGTCTGCAGTTCACTCCGGTGCGTCTCCGATGGCCTTCAACTTGGCTGGTGGTGTTGATGGTCGATTCTTCTCTACCAAGAAGATTAGCGTTCTTCTTGATGACACTAATTATCTGTTATGGCGTCAACAGATTCTTTTGGTGATCAAGATGTTTAAACTTCAGAGTTTTTTGGATTCTCAAACAGTTGCTCCTGATTTCATTCGGTTTGAGCAGCAAGATAGTGCTCTTGCGTCTTGGTTGTTATCTTTTATTAGTCAAGTAGTTCTTCCTCACCTTATTAGCATGGACACTGCTGCTCAGATTTGGAACACTATTGTTGGCTTGTATTGTAACGACCCAAATTTCATTGGCACCGGAAAGACGAGTCTTAGGGCCTCCGTCTTAGGAAAAATGAGTTCGTAAATATTTACTAAAAATATTTACGAAGTTAGTTACGAGTTGAATTAGACTTTTGATAAGTGAATTTAGTTTAATTAGAAATAATTAGTAGAAAGGACTAAATTGAATAGAGAATAAAAGTTTAATTATAGAATAGAAAAATATTAAGGGATTAAATTAGTTATTAAACCAAATTAGTGACATGTGTGTGGTAATGAATAAATCCATGTGTACTAAAATCATTAGTACAAATGTACATAATATGTTTATTTACTTAGTAATTAAGGAAAAAATATATATATAATTAATTAATTGTTTATTATTTATAGTTATGAAAATATTTTTTTATGATAAGTTGAATTTTGACAATTGTATGGTGATGATGAATTACATGTGTCATAATGTGTGTATATACAAATGTATGTTTATTATTAGTTATTAATTAGATATTTTATAATAATAATTAATTAAGTAAATAATAGTAAATAATAAAGAAAACAAAAGAAAAAGAAAAAAAGAAAGTTGCAGAGAAAGAAACGAAATTTGGGAAAGAAAAGAAGAAAGAAATGAAAAAGGAGAAATTGAAGAATTGAAGCTTAGAAGTTTGAAAACAAACAAGGAAACCGAGGTGTTAAATACGAAAGGGAAGGAAAAAATGATCGAGGAGTAAATACGACAAATTCGGGTTTGTATTACCTTAATTCAAGTTATTAATTGTTATGTGTTTAAATTTAATAAAGGTGTATAGAGAATGAAATTAAGGTAAGTAGTGATATTTGAATTAAATATGATTTAGAATTGATTGGTGAATGTATGATTATGTGAATTGATTTGGAATTGATTGGTGAATATGTGATTATGTGATTTTGAAGCAAATTGAGATTGAAATGCTATTATGATTGAATTTGAATGATTTCATTCAATTGAAAGTGGAAGTGAAATGAATAAGTGATTCCGATACCCTATTAACTAGTCGGGCTTAGTGGATATAATTAGCATGCCATAGGATCGGAACAGTTCAGAGATTCTTCGACCTCGAGTCGATGAGGCACTTGGTGTGTCATAGATGTACTTCAAACTATTCGATGAGGCTTTGGTAGCCACTTTACTTCGACTAAGCCGATGAGGTGTTGGTCGCCATTCTGATATGTTTAATTGGGTCCGTGTATCTGCTGAAGTCCGAGTCAGGTTAATAGGGGTGTTTAAGTGAAATGAGTAAGTTATTTGAATCGATTGTGCGAAATTATGGATGAAAAGCGAAAGAGATTTTGTGATATGGGATGTGAAATGAAATTTTTGATGTGAGATTTGTATGATGAGTATGAATACATGAATCAAAGATTCATGAAAAGTTTAAGTTGAAATGTGATTTGAAATATTGTAAATGCTTGAGAAATGATCTAAAGTTTGTGGATTGTTGAAATCTATATTGATGATAATATGGTATGAACTTATATGTATAATCAGATAGTTTTTTTTTAATGTAAGGTTATGATATTTTATTATTTTTGTAATTTGAATTATGGTAATACCACTGAGTATTTCCAATACTCAGTGTACGGTTGTTTTCCGTGTGCAGGTTAGGTAAAGTTGAGGTTCAGTCAAGCATCCAAGTCAATCCCGATCTCAGCTCCAATTTTTGGTGATGTATCTATCTTTTGGTAATGTGGCATGTACTAGGTTTAATGTTTATCACTTGTAAATGTTTAATATTTTGAATGTAAATATGGTTTATAAACCTTAAGAAGTTTTTGGAATGAATGAATGAGTTTTTGTTAAGTTTTGAAAATGAAATGAATGGTATTTGATGAAGATTTATAAGTTAATGATTTAGGCATGAATTGGGTATGTTTAGGGGGTGAAAGTAGCTTAAAAATGGTGAAAAATCATGTTTTCACACGGCCAATACACATGGGCATGTGCCCAGGCCGTGTGGGGAAGTCAGACTTGCCCATAGGCAAGTTACACTGTCGTGTGTGGCAAGTCAGATCTGCCCACGGCCTGGCCCCACGGCCATTGGGAGCCATACGGGTTGGCCACACGGGGGTGTCCCAAACCACACGGCCATGTGCCCCTGTCTTCAAAAAAAATTTCAAAGTTCTCGGTTTAATCCCAAATTATTTTCTAAACCCATTTTGGCCCCGTAGGCCTATATTAAGGACTAATTGATGGAAATTAGATGTTTTTAGATTGAAACTCAAATTTATGTCTCGTCTTTATTCGTATGTTAGTGTATAAGTCCGGTAATACCTCGTAACCCTGTTCCTGTGACGGTTTGGGGTTAGGGGGTGTTACATTTATTAGTATCAGAGTTATAGGTTTAGCCGATTCTCAGACTAAATTGAGCTCGTAAGTGAGTCTAGAAGTACATGCCACAGTCAAGTCAAAACTGAGTTGGGATTTTTGGATGCTGACCTATTTAATTGTTTTTGTTTTATAGATTAAAGATGTCTGATGAACACCTTGATGATATAGATGAAGAAATGAATGAAGAATCATATGATTTAGACGAAAGTGAATCAGCTACACCCAGTGTAAATCCGATTAGAAACCAACCTCCCAACGTAGAAAGAGAAAACATTAGGGAGAGAGATGAAAAAGGTAAAAATGATTCTGAAATATTAAGAGTTTTAGCTGATGCTCTTCAACGTGTAGCGGGGATTGTACCTGCTACCACATCTGTACATGTTCCTAGACGGGCCCCTATTAAGGAACTAAGAAAATATGGTGCCACGGAATTTTCGGGTTTGAAAGGAGTTGATCCGTCCATAGCTGAAAATTGGATGGAGGCAACAAAAAGAGTTTTACAGCAGTTAGAGTGTACTCCACGAGAAAGCCTGTCATGTGCTGTATCGTTGTTACAGGGTGAGGCATACTTATGATGGGAATCTGTGATCCGACATTTGCCGACTGATCAGGTAACATGGGATCTATTCCAAAAAGAGTTCCAAAAGAAGTACATTGGAGATATGTACATAGAAAACAAGAAATAAGAATTTTTAACTCTGAAGCAAGGCGAAATGACAGTAGTGGACTATGAACGGGAGTTCTCAAGACTTGGTAGATATCCATCAGAGTTCGTACCAACTGAAGTTGACAGCTGTAAAAGATTCTTATGGGGATTAAGAGATGAAATAAGGGTGTTATTAATATATCATCAAATTACTGAATTTGTTGATTTGATTGAGCGGGCTAAGATGGTAGAACAAGTCTTGGGACTTGATAAAAAGTCTGAACCTTCTAAATCAGTTGGAAAATGTGTGGGAACTACAAGCTCGAATCCCTTACCGAAAAGATCCAGAGATTCTCAAAGTAGATGGAAATCTAGTTTCAGATCGGATAGAGGAGGAAAGAGTCAAGGAAAACAAACTACAGTGTCCACCGGTAGTGTAAGAGGTCCGTCCCGAGAAATTACTATTCTAGATTGTGAACATTGCGGGGGGAAACATAGAGGTGAATGTTGGTGATTAACTAGAGGGGGTTTCAGATGTGGATATACAGATCATTTTATTAAAGATTGCCTGAAACCTGATAATACTGCACCTGCGATATCACAGAGAACAGCATCTACTACTAGAGGTAGAGGAGCAGTGAGAGGTGGTTTTGTATCTAGAGGAGGAGGTACAAGAAGAGGGAGCGACATTGTTACTCAGCAATTTGAGGCTCGAGTACCAGCTAGAGCATATATAGTCAGAACTCGCGAAGAAGGCGATGCGCATGATGTTGTAACAGGTATATTTTTATTATATTCTGAACCTGTTTATGCTTTAATTGACCTTGGATCATCGCATTCATATATTAATTCGAAGTTAGTTGAATTGAGAAAATTAGAATCTGAAATATCTAGAGTAACTATAGAAGTGTCGAGTCCGTTGGGATAGACGGTGGTAGTAAATCAAGTTTGTCTGAGATGCCCGTTGAAAATTCAGAATGAAACTTTTCTAGTTGATTTGTTGATTATGCCTTTTCGAGATTTTGATGTAATATTGGGTATGGATTGGTTGTCTGAACATGGTGTGATTTTAGACTGCTATGAAAAGAAATTCAGTATTCAGGTTGAAAATGGAAACACTATTAAGGTAAAAGGTATTCGAAGCAGTGGGCCAACACGTGTTATTTCAGCAATTAAGGCTAATAAGTTGCTACAGCAGGGTTGCACAGCATACTTGGCTTATGTTATCAATTCAGATTCGGTTGGAAGTCAATGCAGTAAAATTCGTACAGTTTGTGAGTTTCCTGATGTATTTCCTGAAGAACTACCGAGTTTGCCGCCAGACAGAGAACTTGAGTTTGCTATTGAAGTGTACCCAGGTACGGCTCCAATTTCTATACCTCCGTATCGCATGTCACCTACAGAACTGAATGAGTTAAATGTACAGTTGCAAGATTTGTTAGATCGTGGTTTTATTCAGCTGAGTATTTCATCGTAGGGAGCTCAGTATTATTTGTTAAAAAGAAAGATGGTTCGATGCGACTTTGTATTAACTATAGATAGTTGAATAAAGTAACAATCAAGAACAAATATCCACTTCCTCGCGTTGATGATTTATTTGACCAGCTGAAAGGAGCTTCAGTATTTTCAAAGATTGATTTAAGATCTGGCTACTATCAGTTGAAAGTAAAAGAATGTGATGTGCCAAAGACAGCTTTCCGTACGAGGTATGGTCATTATAAATTTTTAGTAATGCCATTTGGGTTAACTAATACCCCAGCTGCTTTTATGGATCTGATGAATCGTATATTTCAGCCATATTTAGATCAGTTTGTTGTGGTTTTCATTGATGATATATTGGTTTATTCGAAGACAGAGGCAGAGCATGATCAACATCTCAGAATAGTGCTACAGATTTTTCGAGAAAAACGATTGTATGGGAAATTGAGTAAATGTGAATTCTGGTTATCAGAGGTTGTATTTCTGGGACATGTGGTATCGGCAGATGGAATCAGGGTTGATCCGAAAAAGATAGAAGCCATAGTTCAGTGGAAAGCTCTGAAGAATGTATCTAAGGTACGTAGTTTCCTTGGTTTGGCTGGGTACTATAGAAGATTCGTAAATGGATTTTTGAAAATAGCCTTGCCTATGACTAAGTTGCTACAGAAGAATGTTTCTTTTATTTGGGATGATCAATGTCAAAAAAGTTTTGAAATGTTGAAGCAAATGCTAACAGAGGCACCAGTTTTGACTTTACCGGAGTCGGGAAAAGATTTTATTATATACAGTGATGCTTCATTGAGTGGTTTAGGTTGTGTATTAATGCAAGATTGAAAGGTTATTGCCTATGCATATCGTCAGTTGAAACAACATGAGCATAATTATCCGACTCATGATTTGGAGCTTGCAGCTGTGATTTTTGCTCTAAAAATTTGGAGACATTACCTTTATGGTGAAAAATGCTATATTTTCACTGATCATAAAAGTCTGAAGTATCTTCTCTCCCAAAAAGAATTAAATTTGAGACAGAGACGGTGGATTGAGCTTCTGAAAGATTATGATTGTGTTATAGACTACCATCCGGGAAAAGCTAATGTAGTAGCTGATGCATTAAGTAGAAAAGCTACAATTGAGTTGAGAGCAATGTTTGCACAGCTCAGTATTAGTGATGATGGGAGTCTGTTGGCCGAATTGAGAATAAAGCCAGTGATGTTGATCAGATTAAAGCACCCAGTTGAAAGATGATAAGTTGATGAAGAAAAAAGAGATGATACAGAGTGGTACAATAGAAATTTCAACATTGATACACATGGATGGTTGAGGTACCGAGATCGAGTTTGTGTCACAGCTAAATCTGAATTAAAAGAGTTAATACTCCGAGAGGCACACGATGGTTCATTTGCTTTAACCCGGAGGTTAAAAAATGTATCATAATTTACGAGATTTGTATTGGTGGCCCAGAATGAAAAGAGACATAGTTGAATATGTGGGTAAATGTCTTACATGTCAGCGAGTAAAGGCAGAACATCAGGTACCGACAGGTTTACTTCAGCCTATCAGTATTCCTGAATGGAAACGGGATCGCATCACGATAGATTTTGTTTCAGGATTACCGTTGTCGGTAAGAAAAAAGAATGCTATCTAGGTGATAGTTGATAGACTTACTAAGTCAACTCACTTTACAGCAGTCAGAACAGATTGGTCGTTGCAAAAAATTACTGAGACATACATCCGGGAAATTATTAGATTACATGGTGTTCCAACATCGAAAATTTCAGATAGAGATCCTCGGTTCACATCGAGATTTTAGAAACAATTACATGAGTCAATGGGTACACGGCTTAATTTCAGCACTGCATTTCATCTGCAAACTGATGGGCAATCTGAGCGGGTAATACAAATATTAGAAGATATGCTTTGGGCTTGTATCATTGAGTTTGAATCAGGTTGGGAACGTTATTTGCCTTTAGCTGAATTTGTTTACAATAGTAGTTTTCAATCTAGTATTCAAATGGCTCCTTATGAAGCATTGTGTGGTCGAAGATGTCGATCACCTGTGAGTTGGACAGAGTTGAATGAAAGTAATTGGACCGGAATTGATTCAAGAGACAGTCAAAAAGATTCAAGGAAGATTAAAAGCAGCTTTTGATAGACAGAAATCATATGCCAATTTGAAACGACGGGATATTGAGTATTCAGTTGGGGACAAAGTATTTCTTAAAGTTTCTCCTTGGAAAAAAGTATTGAGATTTGGCCAGAAAGGTAAATTAAGTCCTCATTATATTGGGACATATGAAATAGTGAAGAGAATTGGACCGGTAGCTTATCGGTTGGCTTTACCTCCAGAGTTACAGAAGATACACGATATTTTTCATGTTTCTATGCTTCGACGCTATAGATCGGATCCTTCTCATGTTATTTCTACTGAAGATATTGAAATCCGACCGGATTTGTCATATGAAGAAGAACCAGTTGAGATTTTAGCACGAGAAGTAAAGGAATTAAGAAATAAACAAGTTTATTTAGTAAAGGTACTTTGGAGAAGTCATAAAGTAGAAGAAGCGACATAGGAACTGGAAGAAACTATGAGAGCTCAGTACCCCGATATATGCTCAAGTAAATTTCGAGGACGAAATTTTTTTAAAGGGGGGAGAAATGTAACGACCCAAATTTCACGGGCACCGGAAAGACGAGTCTTAGGGCCACCGTCTTAGGAAAAATGAGTTCGTAAATATTTACTAAAAATATTTACGAAGTTAATTACGAGTTGAATTAGACTTTTGATAAGTGAATTTAGTTTAATTAGAAATAATTAGTAGAAAGGACTAAATTGAATAGAGAATAAAAGTTTAATTATAGAATAGAAAAATATTAAGGGATTAAATTAGTTATTAAACCAAATTAGTGACATGCGTGTGGTAATGAATAAATCCATGTGTACTAAAATCATTAGTACAAATGTACATAATATGTTTATTTACTTAGTAATTAAGGAAAATATATATATAATTAATTAATTGTTTATTATTTATAGTTATGAAAATATTTTTTTATGATAAGTTGAATTTTGACAATTGTATGGTGATGATGAATTACATGTGTCATAATGTAAGTATATACAAATGTATGTTTATTATTAGTTATTAATTAGATATTTTATAATAATAATTAATTAAGTAAATAATAGTAAATAATAAAGAAAACAAAAGAAAAAGAAAAAAAGAAAGCTGCAGAGAAAGAAACGAAATTTGGGAAAGAAAAGAAGAAAGAAATGAAAAAGGGGAAATTGAAGAATTGAAGCTTAGAAGTTTGAAAACAAACAAGGAAACCGAGGCGTTAAATACGAAAGAGAATGAAAAAAGTGATCGAGGAGTAATTACGACAAATTCGGGTTTGTATTACCTTAATTCAAGTTATTAATTGTTATGTGTTTAAATTTAATATAGGTGTATAGAGAATGAAATTAAGGTAAGTAGTGATATTTGAATTAAATATGATTTAGAATTGATTGGTAAATGTATGATTATGTGAATTGATTTGGAATTGATTGGTGAATATGTGATTATGTGATTTTGAAGCAAATTGAGATTGAAATGCTATTATGATTGAATTTGAATGATTTCATTCAATTGAAAGTGGAAGTGAAATGAATAAGTGATTCCGATACCCTATTAACTAGTCGGGCTTAGTGGATATAATTGGCATGCCATAGGATCGGAACAGTTCAGAGATTCTTCAACCTCGAGTCGATGAGGCACTTGGTGTGCCATAGATTTGCTTCGGATAGTTTCGATGAGGCTTTGGTAGCTACTTTGCTTCGGCTCAGCCGATGAGACACTTGGTGTGTCATAGATGTACTTCGAACTATCCGATGAGGCTTTGGTAGCCACTTTACTTCGGCTAAGCCGATGAGGCGTTGGTCGCCATTCTGATATGTTTAATTGGGTTCGTATATCTACTAAAGTCCGAGTCAGGTTAATAGGGGTGTTTAAGTGAAATAAGTAAGTTATCTGAATCGATTGTGCGAAATTATGGATGAAAAGCGAAAGAGATTTTGTGATATGGGATGTGAAATGAAATTTTTGATGGGAGATTTGTATGATGAGTATGAATACATGAATCAAAGATTCATGAAAAGTTTAAGTTGAAATGTGATTTGAAATATTGTAAATGCTTGAGAAATGATCTAAAGTTTGTGGTTTGTTGAAATCTATATTGATGATAATATGGTATGAACTTATATGTATAATTAGATAGTTTTTTTTATGTAAGGTTATGATATATTATTATGATATATTATTGTTTTTGTAATTTGAATTATGGTAATACCACTGAGTATTTCCAATACTCAGTGTACGGTTGTTTTCCGTGCGCAGGTTAGGTAAAGTTGAGGTTCAGTCAAGCATCCAAGTCAATCCCGATCTCAGCTCCAATTTTTGGTGATGTATCTATCTTTTGGTAATGTGGCATGTACTAGGTTTAATATTTATCACTTGTAAATGTTTAATATTTTGAATGTAAATATGGTTTATAAACCTTAAGAAGTTTTTGGAATGAATGAATGAGTTTTTGTTAAGTTTTGAAAATAAAATGAATGGTATTTGATGAAAATTTATAAGTTAATGATTTAGGCATGAATTGGGTATGTTTAAAGGGTGAAAGTAGCTTAAAAATGGTGAAAAATCATGTTTTCACACGGCCAAAACACATGGGCATGTGCCCAGGCCGTGTGGGGAAGTCAGACTTGCCCACGGGCAAGTTACACGGCCATGTGTGGCAAGTCAGATCTGCCTACGGCCTGGCCCCACGGACATGGGGAGCCACACGGGCTGGCCATACAGGGGTGTTCCAAACCACACGGCCATGTGCCTCTGTCTTGAAAGGAAAATTTTTAAAGTTCCCGGTTTAATCCTAAATTATTTTCTAAACCCATTTTGGACCCCGTAGGCCTATATTAAGGACTAATTGATGGAAATTAGATGGTTTTAGATTGAAACTCAAATTTATGTCTCGTCTTTATTCGTATGTTAGTGTATAAGTCCGGTAATACCTCGTAACCCTGTTTCGGCGACGGTTTGGGGTTAGGGGGTGTTATATGTATGGTAGCAAAATTACGTCTCGTCTAATGTTCTATCGACGAGCTTTACATTCTCAGCGAAAAGGTGAGTTATCTATAAGAGATTTTCTGATGAAGATCAAGGGCTATTGTGCTAACCTTGCTAGTTTTGGTGAAGTCATCACTGATCAATAGCATGTCACGGCCATTCTCAATGGTCTGCCTTCAGAATATGAGTCGATCATTGCTATCATTATAGCCAGCCCCATGCCCTACTTTGCTCAGGGTGTCACTACAATGTTGCTAGATGCTGAAATAAGGCAACTGCCTTCAATTCCTGAGGTTTCTGCCTCTGCTAATGTTGTCACGCATCAGTCTGCAAGGCAAGATGTCAAATATGAGTCTTTGCCTATGTATCGACCTTCCATTAGCTCTCGAGGGCAAAGACGTAGTCGTGCCTCTAGCTCGCGGTTTCAGTGTCAGTTATATGGTAAGCAATGGCATCTTGTTGATCGTTGTTATTATCGTTTTGATGCCTCAAACAAAAGTACAGGTTACAGACCACCACCATCTTCACAGGCTAATATGTGCATGTTTGGGGCTGGCTCTCCTATGATGACTTGGCTTGCACCAGTGTCTACTCCCACTGTGCAACAAAACTGGGTTTTTCCTTCTCCCATGCTATTACCTTCTTGGTCTAACCTGTTTACTACACCTTCCTGTCCATCTTCAAGTTCGCCTTCTCAAGCAGTTGCTCAACCTCATGCCTACATTGCTACACCTGAGACTGTTAAAGATAATGCCTGGTACCCTGATTTTGGGGCAACTCATCATCTCACTCACTCTCCTACATCCCTAGCAGACAGCACTCCGTACAAAGGGCCAGGTAAGGTGTATGTTGTTAATGGCAATGCTCTATCTGTTCTGTCATTTGGTCAGTCTTCTTTAGTCACTTGTTCACGTCCTCTTTTTAAGCAGTCTTTGTTACTTGTACCTGGAATCACAAAGAACCTTTTATCTGTCTCAAAGTTTACCAAAGATAGCCAGGTAATCTTTGAGTTTATGCCTTCACAGTGTCAGGTTCAGGACATACGCATGGGGGAGGTGCTTCTTAAAGGATCAGAACGAGATGGGTTATACAAGCTTCACTTACATGGCTCACCTAAGCCTAGCTTCTCTTGTGTCCCTTCAGCTCATTGTTTTACTGCTAGTACTGTTATTCCTTTTGACATATGGTATTATAAACTTGGGCATCCTTATAAAGACGTTCTTACAAAGGCTTTACTTAAGTGTAATATCTTTTTTGGTTTGAATAAAGGTTTTGTTCAGTGTGTTGCTTGTCATTTGGGAAAAGAGCATAAACAGCCATTTCTAAAAACGTTAACTGAATATGGTGCACCTTTGCAATTAGTAGTTGCTGATGTTTGGGGTCCTGCTCTTGTAACTTCAAATGGTTTTCGATATTATGTTACTTTCACAGACGCACACTCACAGTATACTTAGGTGTACTTTCTGAAGCAGAAGTCTGAAGTTCTCACAGTGTTCCCACAGTTTCTGAGTAAGGCTGAGTGCACTCTTGGGTATATATTTAGAACTCTTCAAACAGATGGAGGGGGAGAATTTTTAGGCTTGAAAACATATCTCTCACAACAAGGGATTGTGCATCATTTTTCATGCCTGTATACCTCTGCTCAAAATGGCTTGGTTGAGAGAAAACACAGACAAATAGTGGAAACAGGCCTCTCAATGCTGGTACATGCTTCTATACCTCTGACTTATTGGAATGATGCTTTTTCAAGTGTTGTTTACTTGCTCAACAAGTTGGCTTCTCACTCTATCCATGGCATATCACCCTATGAAAAGTTGTTCAAAATGTTTCCTAGCTATAATTTTCTTCGCGTGTTTGGGTGTCTCTGTTTCCCTAACCTACGGCCCTACAATACTCATAAGTTGCAATTTAGATCAACCCCCTACACCTTTTTGGGATATTCACCTTCGCATAAGGGGTACAAGTGTCAAGACTCCTTTGGTAGAGTTTATGTTACAAGGCATGTCACGTTTCATAGTCTTTCCTTTCAAGTTGGTCACTTTTAAGCCTAGCTGTTCACCACTTCCCTCAAACTCTAGCTCCAGATTACTTGTCATGCTAGCACCTTCTTCGCATGTTAACCTTTCTAATTTACCACCTAGACTGTTACAAATATGTCTGTTTCTTCGTTTCACAGTGATGTTCATTCACTCATGACTAAGTCAACCTCAACTCCATCTTACAGATCCATCTCTTTCACATCTAATCCTGCACCTCGTCCCTCATCCATTGTTCATGTTTTTTGCAACACACATGCCATGGTAACACGAAGCAAAGTAGGTGTCTTCAAGCCAAAGGTCTAAATGAGCATCACATCTCCCACTCCTGAAGATGTTCCCAATGACATTCATGCTGCTATGTCTAGTGACTACTGGAAAGAGGCTATTCATAATGAGTTGCAGGCCCTTCTTCGCAACAACACATGGTCTTTGTGCCCCTTGCCTGCAGGTCGTCAAGTAGTGGGCTGTAAGTGGTTGTTTAAAGTTAAAACCAAGGTTAATGGCTCTGTTGAAAGATATAAAGCCCGTTTACTGGCCAAGGGCTTCTCTCAGCATGCAGGGTTGGACTATCGAGACACTATCAGTCCGTTGGTTCGTGCTGCTACTATTCGCACTATTCTTGCTATGTTTGTTATAAAAGGCTGGTCATTGAGGCAGGTTGATGTCAACAACGCCTTTCTCAATGGCGAGTTAACATAAGAAATTTTCATGAAGCAGCCTCCTGGGTTCGAGCAGTATGGTCCTCATGGGCAAAAGCTTGTGTGTAAGCTCAACAAAGCGTTGTATGGGTAAGGCAATCCCCTCGTGCATGGTTTCAAACGCTCAGATAGTATCTCACTAATCAGCTTGGTTTTTAAGCATCCAAGGCTGATCCTTCATTGTTTATTCGAATGACATCTGGAAATCATTTACTTTTTATGGCCTATGTTGATGATATAGTCGTTACAGGCAATTCTAATCAGGAGATTGATGAGGTTGTGCAATTGTTAAATAAAAAGTTTGCTCTCAAGGATATGGGACGGCTCAATTTTTTCTTGGGTATTGCAGTTCATTATACACCTCAAAGCTTATTCCTTAGTCAGCAAAAGTATATCAGTGACATTCTGTCTAAGACTGGGATGTTTGCAGCAGCATCAACATAACTCTTATGGTGACTTTTCCAAAACTGGTTGCAGGTGATGAGAGTTCAGACTTGGTTGATGGTCAGTTGTATCGTAGCACAATTGGAATGCTTCAGTATGTCTGTATCACACGTCCTGATCTGTCTTACTGTGTCAACAAGCTCAGCCAGTACATGAATGCTGCACGTGCAGCTCATTGAAAAGCAGTGAAGCGAGTGCTGCGCTATCTTAGTGGCACATTAGATCATGGATTGTCGTTCTCTAGAGGACAATTTCAGTTAATTGGCTACTCAGATGCTGATTGGGCCTCTTCTGTTGAAGACAGACGATCCACCATAGGCTATGTTGTGTTTCTTGGACCGAATCCTATTGCTTGGTGCTTAAAAAAACAAGCGGTTGTATCAAGGTCTTCTTCAGAGGCTGAGTATCGTAGTCTTGCCAACTGCGTTTCTGAATTGTTGTGGCTCAAACAGTTGCTTCATGAGATTGGTGTGCAGTTTTGCCAGAGTTCTGTTGTCTGGTGTGATAATACGTCTACTGTTTCGATGGCTGTAAATACATTTTGAAATTGATCATCATTTTGTTCGAGAAAGGATGCTTGATGGTACCTTGTAGGTGAATTATGTTCCCTCTGAAAGACAGGTAGCTGATGTTCTTATAAAGCCTATCACTCCCAAGCAGTTTGAGTATTTTCGACAAGCTCTCTGTGTGCTGCCTAAAAGTGTTGACTCGACAAAGGAAAACCAGGAAAATATTAGAGTAATTAACAAAGCATTTAGTAGTTAACTGTTAAGTA
This sequence comes from Gossypium stocksii, assembly GCA_020496765.1. NCBI lineage: Eukaryota > Viridiplantae > Streptophyta > Magnoliopsida > Malvales > Malvaceae > Gossypium > Gossypium stocksii. Next base: position 89,444,952 of record CM035620.1, read on the forward strand.
GTTAGCACAGTCAGCAGTTAGTTAGCTAAAGCAGTTAGATTACGTGGTTATAAAAAGCTCATGCATGTACTGTAAAAAGTGAGTTTTTGTATTTTCTGAAAGTTCTTCTTAATTAAGAGAAATATGCTTCCAGTTCATTAGCTATGTTTAACAAACAGGATAAAATAATAAAAAGATTCATGCAAGGGGTTGCCTAAACTATAGAGCTACTTCTCTTTGGGTGATCATTATTGCTAATGGGTCAACTCTATTATATAATACTCTAATAATACAAAGCACAATGATTAAATAATTTTAAGGGCAAAATCGAATAAAAAAGGAAGGACCACCATTATTATGTCAACAGTACATCCAAATATTGTATGGGAGGGAGTTAGGGTATTTGATTCGTGTAATATTATAATACAAACACATAGATTGAACCCTAAATTTCATATCAATTAAATTGAAATTTACATAAATTTACCATTAAATCAATAACGTGATTGGTTGGATTCCAGCAATTAACATCAGCATCTCCATTTAATTTAATGACAACAAAGCTTTCAACACCTCAATTATATTATCTTTACATTTCGATTTTGATTGCTATATTAGTCTATTGTAATCAGGATTTCAAATCAAACACTAATCAATCAACCGATTAAACAAATAATTGCGGTTCTTTCAAAATCCTACTACCTTCATCAAGTGACATAAGGAACCAATTGGCATAACCATGGTGATAAAACGTGTTGACGCCATCAAATTACCTCAGCCACTTACACGAAAGCATGACCATGTGTATCAAACGAATCATATGCTTAGGTAAGCCATAGAATTGTCACCCCCGGAAAATCAGATTTCAGATGCTGTTTTAATTGAGAAATTAGTCTTCCCGAGGACTAGATCCAACCTCGTTAGATGCTACACCTAAATGTATATGTAATACCCCATTTTTACCCGGGCCCATACCACAAAATAATAAAAAATAAATAAATAAATTACAATCCTAGTCCAGAATTACAAATATAATTTGGGCCCGATCGGAATGGCCCATTACTTGAAAAGATTTAAGGTCCATCTACAAGCTTGACTTATATGGAGATAAAATCTTCAATGATATGCAATCTTAGATATGATATGCAATCTTAGATATGATACAATCTTAGATATGATTGCAATCTTAGATATGATATGCAATCTTAGAAAATATGATTTTGTAATCTTAGAGATTTAACTTGTAGATACCCTTTAATCTTAACCGTTGATGTAATTAATCTGTACCGTTGGATTTGAGGAGGCTCAACTATAAATAGAGGCCTCCCCCCCCATTGAAAAACACATTGGAGTTTTGGCAAGCAATAAAAAAATTCTTGAGAGCTCTCAAATTTCTCTCCCTCTTACGCTTTTATTTTCTGCGGTTTGCTCTTATTTTATTCTTTGTTCATCTTCGTTTTCAACCTTTTTTTTATTTAATCCCTATTTCTTTAGTTTTTAATTCTCGTTTATATTTTTAAGAAAATAATTTTAATATTATATCAAATTATTTTTTATTAAATTCTATATTATTCATTGTTTTAAAAAAATATATATTTCATTTAATTGATTTTTTTTAAATAAGGCAATGTTTGGTGTTTAGAAATTCGGGAAATAGTGCCCTAACATGCTGGGTTGCGATTTCTCGTTTATCTAAATAATTAAATATCCTTTTAAATAGATTTTATAAATTACGAGATGATTTCAGTTATGAGAGTTTAAAAACATCGTGTCCTATTATGCTGGATGTGATGTTTACATTCTTTCGGAGCTAAGGAATCTCGATTTTCAACTTAAATTATTCCAGTTTTAAAAAAGGATCCTATTTTTAAATCCTTTCAAATCTTTTCATTCATTATTTTTGTAAATGGTTTTAAAATTCATTTTTTTTATTTATGCTTTGTATATGAAGCATTTTTATTCCGTTATGGTTTATTTTAATTTTGCACTTTATTATGTACTTTGCTTGTCATTGTTTTAGCTTAATAATTTTATCATATATGTTATTTATCATTTTTTATTTGCATGAAATGTTATTATATTATATTCATATTAAAAGCACGTGTTATAATTGCTTAAATTTTATTATCTTAATTGCATCATATTTAAATAAATATAAAAAAATGTTTTAAAAATAAAGGCAATGTTTTTTGTATTTAGGAATTTGGGAGATAGTGCCCTATTATGTTGGGTTGCGATTTCTTGTTTACCTAAATGCCTAAAATACCCTTCTAAATGATTTTATAAAATACGAGATGATTTTAGTTACAAAAGTGTTAGAATATCGTGTCCTATTATGCTGGATGTGACATTCGTATTCTTTTGAACGAAGGAATCTCAGTTTTAAACTCAAATTATTCTATATTCAAAAGGGATCATCGTTTTAAATATTTTCAAAATTTTAGCATTAAAGACAGAAAGTTATTCAATTTGGTACCAAGTTTTGGGCGTTACGAGGGTGCTAACCCTTCCTCGTACGTAACCGACTCCCGAACCCCTTTTTTTTATTTCGTAGACCAAAACAAATGATTTTAAATAAAATGTTTTAAAGGTGATCCAATCACACCTAAAAAGATTGGTGGCGACTCCCTTTTCCAATTTTTAAGTCGAGACCCAGTTTTCCAAAACCCGTTTTAAAAATGGTTTCGACAGCTTGGCGACTCCACTGGGGACATGTAAGAGAGTCAAGCCAAAAATTGATAACTCTCTGTCTTAATGCTAAAATTTTGAAAGGATTTAAAAATAAAGATCCATTTTTCATGTGTTTGTTGCATATGTTTGTTTTTTATCTGCACACATGGCCTTTGCATGACCGTTGGTCGCACCCTTAAGTGGGAGTAAGAAACTAAGCTTTCGTGAGGTTTTCACCTTCGTATGAGTTAGTGGATTACTTCCGGGAAACATATGTACCTATAGACTTCGTGAGATTTTCATCTCCGTATGGTCGTAGGGAAATGAATCCCCCTAAACCGAACTTGGTCCATATGAGCCTATAATGGGTGAGGACCGAGGAATCTGCTGGTTTGGGTACCCTTTACTTTAGAACCGAACCTCATATAGTGAACTTTAAGTGCTTGCCCTAGGTAGTATGGTGACGACCTTTAGTACCTACCTTTATATGTGCTTGTTTATTACATCTTTTTATATGATACTGACTTATTTTTTATTTTGTCATCATTGCATGTCATTCATCATTAAAAGGTATCGATTCAAGGTTCGATTTCTGAGTTAGGAAGTTTTGTAATGAGGAATGAATGTCTTAATAAAGTGGATGACAACTCTTCCGTTTGTGCGTGGTCAGAGAAAACCTAGTTAGAGAAAGGAGATAGTGTCACTTGGGGATATACATCAGAGTTGTGGGATTTCACTCGCATCAGCTCGGCACAAAATGAGTTTCAAGGATTGAAGGATATTTGGGCCCATTAGGATAACAGAATTAAGCAGATATTCTACTTGAATTATGATCGACCTTACTTGTTTAACATGAAGATAAACGAGTAACTATTTCAGGCCATCACTCGATATTCGAATCCTTGCCTCTTCCGCCACTTAATGTTGCAAAGAAGATTGTTTAACACTACATGACAAGGCGTAGGTTACTTCAAGGTAAGCATGAAGCGTTGATGGACACTTCTTCCATTTGAAGATGGTCGCCCTGGGGATGATACGGGTTTTAGGAGGAAAATGATTGACAAAATGTAAAAAAACGAGTGGGATGGAAAGAATTTTGCCTATAGAAAGGTTCATTTACTATAAGGCAGCTACCAAACAACAAGCTTGAGTTTATTGTTGTACTTTAGGATGTTGCACCTATTAGAAATAATGGAAATGCAAGCTCTAATGATCGGGATAGCTTAGATGGACGTGAGGGACAGAGGTTAAAGAAGATCGAATCATTCAAAAACCTTTAAAGTAGAGATTAGCCATGCTGCGAAGATACGCAATTCAAATGCTCTGCAGGGGCAGAAATCTGAAGACTCTCAAGAAGCACTAAGGATGTTGGATATCATTTTAGGGCAGCATGCTGCGAAGCAGGAATGCCTACTTGTTCACCAATCTTTCAAGATAAATAGAACAACTTCACAGGCATTGGAGGAGGTGCTCTTGGCTGTAAAGATTACCTCATGGGTGAAGTCATAGCTCAAATTCAAGGGGTAGCCGATTATTTATAGACTCTGGCTGTACAAGCTGACGCATTGAGCACCAATATGAGCTTCAGTCCGATAGAGGTCGAGAGTTAGCTTTGTTATTAGATAGGGTTAAGACTCTAGGCCTACGAGCGAAAGCGAATTTGTCATCCGTTTTATAAAAAGACTTTTGTTCCTTAAATAACGTTTTCTAAAATGAAACTGAATCAGAATCGATACCTTTTTGCATTCATGCATTACATTACATCAAAGAAAAGAAGATGTTGATTCGAAATTCGATTCCTAAATAGAATAGTTTCTCATAAGGAAACAAATTTCTTGATAAAGTGGATTATAGTGTGGTCGTCTGAATATAGTCCAAGTAAACACGATGAGAGAAAGCTGGTTGTCCACGGAGGAACACATGATTTAATTGCCAGAGATTCAAGCCAACGAAAGCTATCCAAGAGCATGACGAGAGAAAGACGGAAGTCCACGAAGGAATACATGACTTGATTTAATTGCCAAAGATTCAAGCCAACGAAGACTATCCAAGAGCTGGTACTTTTTGATAAGTATCATGGAGATAAGCGAGCAAGAGATCGAGGCTCAGATCAAGCAGCAAGAAAAGGCATCTTTTGGAGAATTTACAGGATTCGACCATAAAGAGAAGATCAGTGTTTCTATTTGGACTATGAAGGGCAAGACCGCATATGTAATCTATTTTCATGTAAGGAAATTTGTTTTCTAGAAAAGTTATTCTAATGGAATTGAATTCATGATCAACATCTCCTTTTCTTTTGCATTTATGCATTTGCATTGCATCACATCACATGCATTTAAATTCATAAAAAAACCCTAATTAGTTAAGGTTAAAAAGAGAAAGGAAGAGAAAAGAGGGTCACGACTGAGTAAAGAAGACGTTCCCTTACATATCCCAGACTTTTTTATCCGGAGGGATAGCTTACCCGGAGACGGGGGTGTTTTGAAATGAAAATCGTTCCATCAATGCCACACATGAAGAAGGGACTGATTAAGGAAATATAGAGGGCATCCGTTCTTACTAACCTGGAAAGTCCTTAAACAATTGGACTGCGGAAGAACTTCGTGTAGTCTTTAGAAATTATACAGAGTAATCTGCAGAACACTCTTGTTACTCTAAAGCCTAGGAGTAACAAGATTTCATTTGTGAAATAGGCTCGTGTTTAGATGTTTTTGTTTCAATAAAACATACTTTTGTTATCAATACGAGTGAATATTCTTTCATTCTTTTATACAGATAAATATTCTTTTAACCTTCAAAATTCTTTCTAAATTTTCATTGTATTCATAACATGTAAATAGTCATTCTTGAATTCATTCCTTGTATATTCCTTTATGCCTATAGTAGATCTCTAGATATCAATGACAGGGGCAACGATATTACAGATTCAGATTTCCTTTTTGAGCGCGACATGTGTTTAAAGGAATCTCAGTACTTTGAAGATGATAAAGATTGTAACATATCTCCTGATTTGTTGGAAATGGTAAAGTAAGGAGAAAAACAGATTTTACCCCATGAAGAAGGTATAACCTTAACAAAGGAAAGGTTGTGAAATTGGAACATACATAGCCAATGAGCCAAGACGAGACCTCGTGGAGGCTATTTCAAAAAATGTTGTTAAGGTAAAAGAAACCTAGAATGTTAGAGGAGTGCATGATGACCAGGAAAAGCATGAGGTTTGGACACTGTTGGACCATCTTGAAAATGGATCGTGTCAAAAATGCCAAATTTAAGGAGTCAAGACTTATGGCGCATGTCTGTTATGGGCCCGTGTTCGTCAAAAGTTTTGAGCTAGTAATGGATCATCTTTGTGGCTGTTGACTGCTCCATTAAGAGGGAGAGAGTAGTTTCATATGCCAATATTACAAAGTCAATAGTCATCGATTCAAAAACAAAAAAGGAAAAAAGAGAAAAAAGAAAAAGAAAAAAGAAAAAAATGAGAAATAAAAGAGGGTCCCGAAAAATCATCCTCAACTGCACAAAGATTAGCAATCTGTTCAAAGATTAGGCACCCTATCACAGTACATCAAAAGTGGCCAAAAGGACAAATCAACAAAAGAATACAAAAGATGACCGAGACTTTGTAAAAATTGGCATAAAAAGCTACTACTTGCTCTTATGCTGGAGCAAACACCTTCAATTCCAGTTGTTTCAAAGGTTCCAACCATCATTCTTGGCATGGATGTGCCTCATGGCTCTCCTGAGCAGCTTGGTATTTCATCAACCGCGGTGTTGATTTACTTTAGGCAATGGCTTTTGATTTCCCGCTATAGGGCATCAGTCCGTACACAGTTTTCAAAGCTTGAAATGATAGATTCATTTCTCAAACCAGTTTCTGACAAAGTAGATGAGCGTATACTGAAGAAAGCTTTATTAGACTCCTATGCAAGTTCAGGGAAGAGGAATCCTGATCAGATAATTATTTTCAGGGATGAGGTTAGTGAGTCTCAGTTCAATCAAGTTTTGAACAAAGAGCTTGATCAAGTTATTGAGGCTTGCAAGTTCCTTGATGAGGATTGGAACCCTAAGTTTGTGGTTATTGTTGCACAAAAGAACCATCATACCAAGTTTTTTCAGCAAGGATCTTCCGAGGATGTACTACCTGGTACTGTCATTGACAACAAAATATGCAATCCGAAGAATAATAATTTTTACCTTTGTGCTCATGCTGGACCACAAGGCCGACCTACTATCATGTTCTCTTAGATTAGGTTGGGCTTTCAGCTGATGATCTACATGAACTGGTTCATTCTCTATCTTATGTGTATCAAAGGAGCGCCACAGCCATATCAGTCGTGGCCCCTATTTACAACGCTCATTTGACAGCCTTACAACTAGGGCAATTTATGAAGTTTGTGGATGCTTCAAAGACATCATTGAAGCTATGTGTTTGTCAAACGACAGCTAGGATTATTGCTGGGGCAATCCCTTTCTTATGAGTTTATGAATACCTCCAGTGAGCTTAATTGGAAAATTTTCATCCTAATCAAATGGACGACACAGACTTATGACAAAGAAGGTTCCTTCATAAGAATTTCTCACAGAAGCCAAGGTGAAAACCCGCAAAGGGCGCTTTGAGACTTCTATTCCAAAAACAAAAAAAAAGAAAAAGAAAAAAAAAGAAAAAAAAAGAAAAAAGAAAAAAAAAAATGGAGAGGCCAAGGTGAAAACCCGCAAAGGGCGCCTTGAGACCAAATGGGTTTTGAGTTGAAAACCCGAAAGGGCGGCTCAAATTTTGAAAGGCATGCAGTGACCTTGTTATACCTGATTCGATAAGAAGCGGAGTATGTTACATACCGGGGCATCTACAAAGTACTTTGGGTCTTTTAAACACATGTTAAACTCAAAGCAGTCTTCATGGAATTTGTATATGGAAGCCCAAGCTGCGATGTCTAGGGCATCTGATTTTTTGTGTTGTTCACTATCTTTGAATTCTCTTTCCTCACAAAAATAGATTCCTAGATTAACCTCCATTTTTTTTGATAAATCTTTCAAACTCTAATTATCCTCAAAGATCAATTTATCTGTTGTCCATTATTCATAAAGCATGTTGCATTGAAACGATGATTGATGAACTAAAATATTTTCACAAACGAAGTTTTACATATTACTCTGGAAATTTCTAGATAATACAAGAAACTAAAACATAACAATTGTTTAAGGAATTCCCATTGAGTAAGGATCGGAGGTCCTCGAGAGAATTTCTTCTTCAGTCTAAATGGTGATTGGACAGTTCAGACGATTCGATCCTAGGAGGGGATCATCTTTTTAAAACATCTCCAGTTGGTCGTAACATTCAGAGGATGGTACAATAGAACCTAATTGATCCAAAGCATACAAATGGAGTTTGATTGACATTGAGAAAGGCAAGCGATGAAACTTTGAGTAATGACATCTGAAATAGAAATCATTCTCATAACATCTTGCATTATAACATGTCTAATTAGGAGCATTTGACTCATTTCGATCAGGGCATCCTAATCATTAGGCATAAACACATACGCATTCTACAGGTTATGTCCTCTAGGGGCAATGTAGATCAAAGATGATAGATCTTATCTCTCTGTAATAGACGGAGTGCAGATCGAAGATAGCAGATCTTATCTCTCTATAGTGGATGGAGAGCAGATCCAAGATGACAGATCTTATCTCTCTGTAATGGACGGGGAGCAGATCGAAAATAGCAGATCTTATCTCTCTGTAATGGACGGGGAGCAGATCGAAGATAGCAGATCTTATCTCTCTATAGTGGATGGAGAGCAGATCCAAGATGACAGATCTTATCTCTCTGTAATGGACGGGGAGCAGATCGAAGATAGCAGATCTTCTCTCACTGTAATGGACAGGGAGCAGATCCAAGATAGCAGATCTTATCTCTCTATAATGGATGGAGAGCAGATCCAAGATGGTTTGGCGTCCTTGTACTGGCGAGGAGCAAATCGAAGACATAGCTGATTTGGCTTTTGCGTGTTTACGTTGAGGCAAATCTAAGATGATTTGGCGTCTCTGTACTGGCGGAAAGCAAATTGAAGTCTGGCATCTCTATATTTGAAGGAGGGCAGACACACAGCAGATCTGGCATTCAGATGTTTATACTGAAGCAGATCCAAGATGGTTTGGCATCCTTGTACTGGCGAGGAGCAAATCGAAGACATAGTTGATTTGGCTTTCGCGTGTTTACGTTGAAGCAAATCTAAGATGATTTGGCGTCTCTGTACTTGCGAAGAGCAAATCGAAGTCTGGCATCTCCATATTTGACGGAGGGCAGACACACAGCAGATCTGGCATTCAGATGTTTATACTGAAGCAGATCCAAGATGGTTTGGCATCCTTGTACTAGCGAGGAGCAAATTGAAGACATAGCTGATTTGGCTTTCGCGTGTTTACGTTGAAGCAAATCTAAGATGATTTGGTGTCTCTGTACTTGCGGAGAGCAAATCAAAGTCTGGCATCTCCGTATTCGATGGAGGGCAGACACATAGCAGATCTGGCATTCAGATGTTTATACTGAAGCAGATCCAAGATGGTTTGGCATCCTTGTACTGGCGGGGAGCAAATCGAAGACATAGCTGATTTGGCTTTCGCGTGTTTACGTTGAAGCAAATCTAAGATGATTTGGCGTCTCTGTACTTGCGGAGAGCAAATCAAAGTCTGGCATCTCCGTATTCGATGGAGGGCAGACACATAGTAGATCTGGCATTCAGATGTTTATACTGAAGCAGATCCAAGATGGTTTGGCATCCTTGTACTGGCGAGGAGCAAATCGAAGACATAGCTAATTTGGCTTTCGCGTGTTTACGTTGAAGCAAATCTAAGATGATTTGGCGTCTCTGTACTGGCGGAGAGCAAGTCGAAGTTTGGCATCTCTGTATTTGGCGGAGAGCAAACACACAGCAGATCTGGCATTCCTGAGTCAGCAGCGAAGCAGATCCAAGATGATTTGGCATCCATGTGCTTACAGGGAACAGATCGAAGACATAGCAGATCTGACTTTCATCAAAGCAGATCCAAGATGATTTGGCCTCTCTGTATTCGACGGGGAGCAGATCGAAGAACTCAAGCGAGCCCGGGCAAAATGGGTCATTTGATAGTCTTTGCTTTATTCCTATTACACAGTAATAAGCAAAGAGGGGCAGCTGTAATACCCCATTTTTGCCCGGGCCCATACCACAAAATAATAAAAAATAAATAAATAAATTCCAAGCCTAGTCCAGAATTACAAATATAATTTGGGCCCGATCGGAATGGCCCATTACTTGAAAAGATTTAAGGTCCATCTACAAGTTTGACTCATATGGAGATAAAATCTTCAATGATATGCAATCTTAGATATGATATGCAATCTTAGATATGATACAATCTTAGATATGATTGCAATCTTAGATATGATATGCAATCTTAGAAGATATGATTTTGTAATCTTAGAGATTTAACTTGTAGATACCCTTTAATCTTAACCGTTGATGTAATTAATCTGTACCGTTGGATTTGAGGAGGCTCAATTATAAATAGAGGCCCCCCATTGAAAAACACATTGGAGTTTTGGCAAGCAATAAAAAAATTCTTGAGAGCTCTCAAATTTCTCTCCCTCTTACGCTTTTATTTTCTGCGGTTTGCTCTTATTTTATTCTTTGTTCATCTTCGTTTTCAACCTTTTTTTTATTTAATCCCTATTTCTTTAGTTTTTAATTCTCGTTTATATTTTTAAGAAAATAATTTTAATATTATATCAAATTATTTTTTATTAAATTCTATATTATTCATTGTTTTAAAAAAATATATATTTCATTTAATTGATTTTTTTTAAATAAGGCAATGTTTGGTGTTTAGAAATTCGGGAAATAGTGCCCTAACATGCTGGGTTGCGATTTCTCGTTTATCTAAATAATTAAATATCCTTTTAAATAGATTTTATAAATTACGAGATGATTTCAGTTATGAGAGTTTAAAAACATCGTGTCCTATTATGCTGGATGTGATGTTTACATTCTTTCGGAGCTAAGGAATCTCGATTTTCAACTTAAATTATTCCAGTTTTAAAAAAGGATCCTATTTTTAAATCCTTTCAAATCTTTTCATTCATTATTTTTGTAAATGGTTTTAAAATTCATTTTTTTTTATTTATGCTTTGTATATGAAGCATTTTTATTCCGTTATGGTTTATTTTAATTTTGCACTTTATTATGTACTTTGCTTGTCATTGTTTTAGCTTAATAATTTTATCATATATGTTATTTATCATTTTTTATTTGCATGAAATGTTATTATATTATATTCGTATTAAAAGCACGTGTTATAATTGCTTAAATTTTATTATCTTAATTGCATCATATTTAAATAAATATAAAAAAATGTTTTAAAAATAAAGGCAATGTTTTTTGTATTTAGGAATTTGGGAGATAGTGCCCTATTATGTTGGGTTGCGATTTCTTGTTTACCTAAATGCCTAAAATACCCTTCTAAATGATTTTATAAAATACGAGATGATTTTAGTTACAAAAGTGTTAGAATATCGTGTCCTATTATGCTGGATGTGACATTCGTATTCTTTTGAACGAAGGAATCTCAGTTTTAAACTCAAATTATTCTATATTCAAAAGGGATCATCGTTTTAAATATTTTCAAAATTTTAGCATTAAAGACAGAAAGTTATTCAATTTGGTACCAAGTTTTGGGCGTTACGAGGGTGCTAACCCTTCATCGTACGTAACCGACTCCCGAACCCCTTTTTTTTATTTCGTAGACCAAAACAAATGATTTTAAATAAAATGTTTTAAAGGTGATCCAATCACACCTAAAAAGATTGGTGGCGACTCCCTTTTCCAATTTTTAAGTCGAGACCCAGTTTTCCAAAACCCGTTTTAAAAATGGTTTCGACAGTATATATAGGTGTGTCTGTGTGTGTGTTTTCTTTAATCTTATTATTATTGTTTTCTCGATTTAATTAATGAAAAGTGAAAACCATAACTAAAGAATAAAGATGATGTTATGAAGATGACGATGGATTAAGCTAACGTAATGGACTGACCTCATGACTAACATCACTCATGCTTATGCAAATAGAAATTATCCCACCAATAAAAATACAAATTTACTTTTAAAAGAAGTTGTTGCTTTTAAATCTATCAAGGATTTTGATGTAGGGCGAGGTTGATGTTGTAAAATCCATGATTTCATAAATGATATGTTGTAGTTTATCATTAGACCTGTTCAAAAGTCAAGTAATTTGTTCAAGCTTAAAGACTTATTTGAAATTTAAAAATAATTGGGTAAAATATCATGATCAAAAAATGAGTTTGAGCAAAAAATTTAGATCTATTTAAAATGAGTAGTGCTCAGACTCAAACACTCAAAGCTCGGACTCAGCAAGTTCTAATCCATTTTCTAAATTTGTAATAATATATTATACGGATAAAACTCAAAATTATACATAAACTTTGATTTTTATTCAATTATATATAATTAAAAAAATATATATCAATTTCTTAATTAGATAAATATAATTATTTATGTATGCAACATATAATAAAATGATTAAAAAATCTTAAAAAAATATAAAATTAAAAATATTTTAAAATTAATATAAACTTATAACAATCACAAAAAAATAGTAAAAACTTATAAATATTATAAAATATCTAATAAATATTAATAAATTATAAAATTTTTATAAAATTAATGAAAATATTTAAAATATTATAAAAACATATACAAATTCTTAAAAACCTATAAAAATCATAAAAATTATTAAGAACGTTAAAATTGATGCAAACTTATACAAATTATTAAAAAAAATCATAAAAACTTGAATTAAACTGAATTAGTTGATCAAACCGATTATACCAAAATCAACAAGGGTACCAATCCGGAGAAAGCCATTAGATTGATCGACTTGGGAGCCAGGCAATTGAATTAATTTTTAATGTTTTATTTAATTAAACTGGACAAATTGACAAACCGGTGGCTTGATCGGCTTGATCACTGATCTAACTATATAAAAAAAAACTTAATTTTGAATTTTATTTTTATTAATTTTATAAAATTTCACTATCCAACTATTAGTGTATGTCAATATGAAATATTTTGACCAAGGTTTTCAGAATCAGACCGATGTCAAATTAGTTAGGCTACCGGTTTGTCAGTTCAACCGGTCCATCCAATTTAATTAAAGAATATATTAAAAAAATTTGTTCAACTGCTCGGCTCCTAGGTTAACTAATCTATTGTCTTTCTTTGAACTGGTACCCTTTCCGATTTCAGTCTAACTAGTCCAACCAATTGATTTGGTATAGTTCATTTTTTATGATTTTTTAATAATTTTATATCATTTTTATTTTATTTTTATATATTTTTAGTATTTTTATGATTTTATAAGTTTTTAAGAAATTTTATAGGTTTTCTTTATAAAATTGTAAATATGTTTTATTAATTTTACAAATTGTTTATAATTTATTATTTTTATAATATTATAAGTTTTTATTAATTTTTATAAGTTTATATCAACTTTAATATTCTTTAATATTTAATTATTTTTATGATTTTTTCTTATTTTTTAATATTTTTAGGGGAAAATATTAGATTAAATCAGAAGCTGGCACATGTCATCATTCGATTGGTCCGTCAATTGTTTTAACGATCAACGTTGTCAATGATGAAAATCGTTAATCGAAGTGCTTAATTGATTTTTTTTATTGTAAGTTTCTGGTTGGATTGTTTGGGAGTGTTTTCTCATCTGGGGTCTCAACTTAAGGCAGTTTAATGGAGGAAGTTGGCTATTGATCTTGGCAGTGGGTAGGTACTGAAGGCATACCACAAACTTTCAAAATGGAATTGTGGGGATCTAGCTTGGATGTTCACCTTCTTCTTCTTTTATGCATCTAAGCTCAAATATGGGATGTTATATTAGGGTGAGGTGTTTTTTTCTTGTCATTTGGATTTAGTTCTGTAACTTGACTTTTGGGTTTGGGTCTACATTACAGCTTGTCGGAGAACTTAGATTATTTTGATGGTCCTCTTCAAGTGACATAAGGAACCAATTGGCATAACCATGGTGATAAAATGTGTTGACGCCATCAAATTACCTCACCTGCTTACACCAAAGCATGACCATCTCTATCATACGAATCATAGTCTTAGGTAAGCCATTGTTAGACTAATTGAGAAATTACTCTTCCCCAGCACAAGATCCAACACACACACACACATATATATATAAATGAAAACCATAACGAGGAATCATAGTGCTTGTGAAGATGACGATGGATTAAGCAAACGTAATGGACCCACCTCATCGCTAACATCACTCTTGATTACGCCAACAGAAAATTAATGCCCATGCAAATGATCTATTTACATCTAGCTCCAATTGATGATTGCAGGTAGGCTTTACATGTATGGGGAGCTTTTTACGAGATAAAAGTATTATAGAAATCTCTATACTTAAAATTAAAAATTAAATCTATTTTTTATTAAAAATTTAATTTATTTTTACTGTTAAAAAATTAACGATTTTGACCTACAAGCCACCACCAAGTTGCTAAATTCCGGTTTGTTTTTTGTAATGCTCAGCGGCCAACCTGCATTGAACTTGGAACATATGGAATAGCCCACATGGTAAAGAAGATTGCATTTACAAATTTCAAGTGCATGCATATTACCGATAACAATCTCTTTTCTCATAGATTGATTATCAGCCTACCAATTATTATAATCCATTTATATTTCCACTATACCCTATTTTCAATATAAGAACATTTCCCCATTCAACCATGGATAAAATAATAAAAAGATTCATGCAAGGGGTTGCCTAAACTATAGAGCTACTTCTCTTTGGGTGATCATTATTGCTAATGGGTCAACTCTATTATATAATACTCTAATAATACAAAGCACACTGATTAAATAATTTTAAGAGCAAAATCGAAAAAAAAAAAGGAAGGACCACCATTATTAGTCAACAGTACATCCAAATATTGTATGGGAGGGAGTTAGGGTATTGGATTCTTGTAATATTATAATACAAACACATAGATTGAACCCTAAATTTCGTATCAATTAAATTGAAATTTACATAAATTTATCATTAAATCAATAACGTGATTGGTTGGATTCCAGCAATTAACATCAGCATCTCCATTTAATTTAATGACAACAAAGCTTTCAGCACCTCAATTATATTATCTTTACATTTCGATTTTGATTGCTATATTGGTCTATTGTAATCAGGATTTCAAATCAAACACTAATCAATCAATCGATTAAACAAATAATTGTGGTTCTTTCAAAATCCTACTACCTTCATCAAGTGACAAAGGAACCAATTGGCATAACCATGGTGATAAAACGTGTTGACGCCATCAAATTACCTCAGCCACTTACACGAAAGCATGACCATGTGTATCAAACGAATCATATACTTAGGTAAGCCATAGAATTGTCACCCCCGGAAAATCAGATTTCAGATGCTGTTTTAATTTAGAAATTAGTCTTCCCGAGGACTAGATCCAACCTCGTTAGATGCTACACTATATGTATCTATACGTGTGGTGTGTCTGTGTGTGTGTTTTCTTTAATCTTATTATTATTGTTTTCTCGATTTAATTAATGAAAAGTGAAAACCATAACTAAAGAATAAAGATGATGTTATGAAGATGACGATGGATTAAGCTAACGTAATGGACTGACCTCATGACTAACATCACTCATGCTTATGCAAATAGAAATTATCCCACCAATAAAAAATACAAATTTACTTTTAAAAGAAGTTGTTGCTTTTAAATCTATCAAGGATTTTGATGTAAGGCGAGGCTGATGTTGTAAAATCCAAGATGATTTCATAAATGATATGTTTTACTTTATCATTAGACCTGTTCAAAAGTCGAGTAATTTGTTCAAGCTTAAAGACTTATTTGAAATTTAAAAAAAATTAGGTAAAATATCATGATCAAAAAATGAGTTTGAGCAAAAAATTTAGATCTATTTAAAATATAAGTAGTGCTCAGACTCAAACACTCAAAGCTCGAACTCAACCAGTTCTAACCCATTTTCTAAATTTGTAATAAAATATTATATGGATAAAACTCAAAATTATACATAAACTTTGATTTTTATTCAATTATATATAATTAAAAAAATATATATCAATTTTTTAATTAGATAAATATAATTATTTATGTATGCAACATATAATAAAATGGTGTATCATTGATAATAGTGTCAGTAATTTTTGAAAATTAAATCAAATCAAAATTTCATATATAAAAGTGCATAAAATCAAAGTTTTATGTATAACATTGCACATTATATCAAAGTTCATGTGTAGTTTTGATATTTATCCCTATATTTTATTATGTTATTTTTATATATTATATAATTTATAACACATAATTTAAATTTATAGTAATATATAATACTATAATGTAAACATTAAAAAATGTTTAAATTCCCTACATATAATTTTTTTTACAATACATAAATTATAATACTATGATGCCTAAGCTAAACTTAGCTTGACACATGGGCACCTCTACTCATCACCTACTTTACTATATGTATTATCTTGAAAATTATTACCACCTTCATGGGAGTCATATACATCTATCACTGTTCTACATTGTTAACGTAATAGACCTTTTAATACATTTTTTTTCATATTTTTACCTTTCTAATAATTATATATATAAGGGTGATAATTTGACAAAGCGACGTGCAATGAATAGGCAAATAATTATCATAATGTTTCATGTCCACCATCGAACCACAATCCCAAGAGAGTATGTAGGAGTCGTGCCTCCCTCTCACCCAACACCCAATGTGATAAAATTTCATTTTAACCTCTTTAAAATTTTTGAAATTACAAGTTAATGCAATGATAAAATTATACATCGACCCTTATCTAAAAATCTTCACCTTGCATCTACTTGTAAAAAAAATTAGTCCATTCTGCACGAATCGATTAAGAATCTATCAAACCATTTGAGTTTTTTATTTATCAAATTAATTAATTGAAATAATTACCGTCTCACATCAACACCAACTTACCTGTTGGAATCAAACTGAAAAATAAAATAAGGAATTGATAAAGGAACATTAAGAGTTTTTTTTCTTTTTCTTTTTGGTGGAAAGGAACAATAAGAATAAACAATTGCAGACAGGATGTTTAAAATATACACAAAAAGTAAATTCACCTTTTCCCTTGGTGTGATTCGTTCATATTCGTTGCACCAAAATCTATGTGATTGAAAGGTCAATTTCTTGGCATTGGTTAATTGGATAGGTTTATGCGGATCTTCCATTTTGTTATATTATGGGCCAATTATGAGCGTTTGCCACCTACTATAAATGGCAAAGTGTAAGTCACGGTTGTTATTCAAGGTGGCCATGGAAGGTGACAAGAGGAAGAAAGCGAGAGAGGGAGATTCCAGCATCCGTTACAGAGGTGTTAGAAGGCGACCATGGGGGAAATTCGCAGCGGAGATTCGGGACTCGACGAGGCTAGGAGGACCTCGGTTGTGGCTGGGAACCTTTGATACAGCAGAAGACGCCGCTCGAGCTTATGATCGAGCAGCTTTTGCAATGAGGGGTGCCTCCGCTATTCTAAACTTCCCAGATGAACATATGACTTCACCCACCACCAATCCTCCACCTTCTTCATCAATGGCTTCTTCTTCTTCTTCAGCCATAGAAAATGCAGAAAGGAAGGGAGAGCATGACACACAAGTTTTGGAGTTGGAGTACTTGGATGACGAATTGTTAGAGCAACTCCTTGATTTTGATAATAAAGACACTAAGAAAGACTGAAACACATGGTTTCTTCTTTCTCTAACTCTGACTTGCTTCAGCAATAAAGCAGGGGGTGTTGTTATCCCTGGGAAATAACATGGTTTCTTTGTCAGCGAAGCAAAAATCATCTGTATAACCTCTTTGTATTTAGTTATTGTAAAAAAGTAGTGTAACATAACAGGGGCCTATATGGAGACCCCCTATTGCAGTTTTGGTTGATTTGGGTTTTGCAGATTATCCACTTTATTATACTTGTGTTTTTACATATAATAAATTTTTATTTAAATCACTGAATTATTTAAAAAATTTTATTTAAATTTAATTTTTTTATTATAAAAAATCTTATCAGCGAGTTAACAATTGGTGTAATGAATTTGTATTCATTAATGAGTAGACAAATATATCTTCGATTCAAGTCGATTTGATCGTCAATATTAAAGATCAAAATAAAAAGTTATTTGAATTTTAGTTCGCATATAAGTTTAAAGCTATTTTATGAAAAAAATTTGAATTATAGGAGAAAAAAAAAATTCTGATTGGTGTAAACATTTCGATTTTGACCATGACAGCCGCCACCGGTTTCTCTAGTAGTTCACAATTAATAAAAGAACAATCAAAACAATTAGATTATTTTCAACATCCAATTAAAAAAAATGACATTTAATCAACGAATTTGTGGTAGGAGCAATGCAAAGCTGAAAGTAAGCTGGGGTTGATGTTGCAGCCTGCACGGGAGTTGGGAAGGAAGAACGGTTTCTGGGCGAAAATCAATTGTTACTCGATAATCATTTATGTAATAACTCAATGGGAAGTAAATATTTTATAAGGTGAAGATGATGATATGAGTGGTTTTTGAGATTTATTTAAAAAAATAGAAAGAGTAAATTGGGTTTTTTTGTTAAAAATTTTTATTTATTTCTATTGTTAAAAATTGACGTGATTACGGAATAACCAAATAATTACACATGACTACATCTTATGTTTGCAAGACCTTAGAGAGTATTCTACTATCAACAAGTACAAAATGCGAACTATGTACAATTCACTCACCATGTTACAACTTTATTCCTGTTTTTTGATCTAGATCACTTTCCCTCCCCCTAAAAGTTTACATGTAAACTCATCGACTCAATCTAGTTTACTTACAAATTTGCACTAATAAAATAGTTCTTAATTGAACAAGTAATGTGCTCTCTCATTCGGTACCTATAGCCTAAACAAGTCGTCCATATAAGAGTAAAAAGGTTTGCTGAAATACAATCAATTACAATCACTTAGCTCCTTTAAAATAGTCACTTAAAAAGATCTTCAATAATTAGCATATTGACAATTATTAGACTTGTTCATGTGTCGGGCTACTCGCCTAAGTTCAAAAGTTTATTCGAAATTTGAGAGGATTTAGGAAAAATATTATGCCGAAAAAATGGGTTTGGACAAAAAAAATAGTCCGTTTAAATATGGATAGGGCTCGAGCTCGAGCACTCAAGGGCCAACCCAAGCCCGACCCTACCAAACTTGTTTTTCTAAGTTCGTAATTTATTATATTATATTATTTTTTATATATTATGCAATTTATAACATATAAAAAATAATCTTTAGTAATATATACAATTATAATGTAAACATTAAAAAAATGTTATGATGCTTATATATATGATAAGCTATAAAAGTAACATATTTTAATCTCATTCTTAATGCGTTTTTGGATGATTAATTATTGCAAATTAGTGAATTTGATGATTTTAATCCTTTAAATTCATGTTTCTATACTTAAGAGAGCATCTGGGAGCGAAATGAGTGAAAAATGAGTCAAAATCGGACAAAAAGAGCTATTTTTAGGATCCACACGGGTTGGGCACACGCCCATGTGCCAGCCTATGTCGATTTCACACTCTGCTTCCCAAATACGCAGAAAAACTCAATTTTTAAGCTTTCTGAGCATTCAAAGACTATAAATACCAATTAAAAGAATAGAGAAAGGGGCAATCAAAGAAGATCAAAGAAAACACTCGAAGAACGACATCGGAATCAACTCGGAAGCAGATCTCCCTCAAGATCGAAGATCTCTGTTCAATTTCTTTCAAAGTTTTATTGAGTTTTTTTTATGTCTTGTGGTTATCCTAACTTTGAGATGTTTCTATTCAGTATTATGAACTAAATTCCCTAGATACCTAGGGAAGATGAAACCTATGATGAATCTTATTATTTGATTTCTATTTTACGCGATAAATACTTGATTCTTGTTCTCAATTATGTATGCTTATTTCTTGTTTTAATATTTCTAGGGATATTAATTCATGTTTAATATGCTTAATTCAACAGAGCAAAATGCCTTGTTTAAGAGTAGATCTAGCATAATTGAGTGGAGTTGCATGCAATCCTAGAAGTAGGACGGCATAAATCTACCGGATTAGAGTCAAATCTAAAAGGGAATCCATAGATCGAGTTAATGCGACGATAGGGGTTTTAATTAGAAAGAGATTTCAATTAATTAACCTAGAGTCAGTTGTTTTTACTCTCGAAAGAGATATTAACATAATTTAGGGATTCTTACGAATCAAGACATAAGTAAATAAATCGTTTAATTCAGATTCATAATAATAGGTGAAGTTTAGGTGGATTCTTTCTGGAGTATTGTCTATCTTATTGGTTATCTTCGATTATTTTCCTATTTCATTCTCTGTTGCATTCTTAGTTAAATTAGTTTAGTAATTTTAGGTTAAACACAATCGCTCCAATTTGTCAGCTAAATAATAGAAAAACGGTAATTACTAGTACCTTTAGTCTTCGTAGATATGATACTCTTTACTCCCATAGCTATATTATTGTTCGATAGGTGCGCTTGCCTTAGTCGTATTTATTGTTAGTTTAGTGACCATCAATATATAATCTTATTAATTGAAAAAAAAATATTAAATTATTTTTTTATTTTTTTCAAAAAGATTAAAAAAATAATATGGGCTATCTTAAAATGGACTTGAGTTAGCCATTTATAAATATTGACAAACTTGGAAAAAATTTTAGGTCCATATTTCAGGCCTAGTTGGGCTTAGACAAGTATAAAGTGTATTAATATCATACTTAAGCCAAACCCGAAATCGACTTGACTCGACTCGTGAACACCTCTAGCAGTGATCTTCTAGTAATCAAACTCCTATAAAGATTATTAGATCCTCTATTTAGGAGAACTTTGATTACATTGAAAGTCTAATTTCGATCCTTACTTGTCTTGATTCTTGCCCATAAAATTTTCTCAAATAAGTTGTTAATAATCTTCAATATTCAACAATTAATTCCCAAACCGATTTGTTAAAACTGCCAATCAAATAAGGCAAGTTATAATGTTCTATCGTTTTTTCCTTAAGTTGTGATTGGCATCAAAATTGGTAGTTCTAGTTGTCACTAACAAAGACTGTTTTGAGTTTTTTTTTTTTTTGTAATTTTTTCGAGAGACCAATATCCTCAT
The DNA here is from genome assembly GCA_020496765.1 of Gossypium stocksii. NCBI lineage: Eukaryota > Viridiplantae > Streptophyta > Magnoliopsida > Malvales > Malvaceae > Gossypium > Gossypium stocksii. The sequence goes on from CM035620.1 coordinate 89,465,887, forward strand.
TTTCAAAATTGATAGCGACCTAAGGTGTATTTACACCAATTTGTAATTTACTTTATTCGAATTGTAAAATATCAACTCGGCTTCTCATAAAACTAAATTACTTATTTGAATTCATTCGAAAAATCGAATAACTTGAATTATTCAATTTAATTAAATCAAAATTCGAATTTATTTTTTAATTTTCTTAGTAGAGTCAAAGTTTTTCTAATCACTAATCCAAACAATATATATATATTGTAATGGCCAATTTTTGACCCAAAATAATAAACCCAAAACAACAATTAACCATAACCCAAATAACACTGACCCAAATTGGCTAAAACCCTAGCCCATTACAAAGAAAAGAAAAGATAGCAGCAACCCTGGCACCAAAACTTCACAGCCGCCGACTCTTCACGTTCGGCCTCCATGCGCAGCAGCAGCAGTTACCTCGCACGCCGCTCGTCTGCCCACGCGTGTCTCTGACACCTGCAACAAGAATTAAATGCGAAGATATTGAAGAGCACGCAACACACAAAAGCCAAGAGCAAAAAAATAAAATTTTAAAATGAATCGGTTGTAATTGGCTTTAAAAGCCCGGATCTACTCTCTTGTATTTTTTTACGAACACCAGAAAATCGAAAGAGAAATACAGAAATTATAAGGTGGTTCATTTTTTAAGAACTTATCACTGTGTTTTTTTATTTTACTCCTTTTTTTATTTATATTTGTTCTTTCTATTTTCTTTTTTGGGTGAAACCCTTTAATGTGTGAAAAGGGGAACAAAAATAAAAAATAGGGAGAGTGTGACTTACCTGAATCGCTCCGTGCCTCTGTCGGTGGAGATTCTCCTTCCGTCATCGGAGTCGACTCACGGAGGGGAAAGGGTCCTTCCCTTTCTTTTTTTTTGTTCTTCATTTTCAAAATAAATAGGCTTTTGTTGTTATTTTTTTATTTCGAAAGGGTAAAAGGGGATACTCGATTCTCACCATTCGGCCACCGGCCATGGCACAACAACGGCGCGATGATGGTTTCTTTCAGAACCCTAGCAAAGCCAAGAAGAGTGGAGAGGAAGCTGCTATTTCTTTTTCTGTTTTGTTTAACAGAGGGACTGAAATGTTTTTAAAAGAAAAAAAAACTTTAATTTTTAAAGAGGAGCAAAGAACGGTGCGTTTGGGTCTAGGGGAGACCTGTGCATTTTCCATTAAAGGGAGATTTGCGCGAATGGTCCCCCCCTTTCGCAGCTTCATTCAATCAGCCCCTTTCCTATGTTCTTTGTATTTTTAATTTGGCCATCCGATTTTTCAAGGTTTTCAATTTAGCCCATTGGCTTGTTGGTTCGAATGCGCATATTAGGACATGGGATATTATTCTCTTTAGTCCTTTCAATGTTGGACACACTTCATTTCAGTCCCTTGCCCCATTTTTCGTGCTTTCGAATATTCACCCCAAATTTTACTCAGATTTGCAATTAAACCCTCTGATCTTTTGATTTCTTTAATACTGTTTTATGTTAAACTGTTCTTTTTGTTATTTATTTGCATTTTTATATATATATTAAATTGTTTCTATATATATATATATATATATATATATATATATATTATTTATTTTAAAGTTCTTTGTACACATTAATTATTTTAAACTATTACTTACTTTAAATTTTATTTATTATTTATAATAAATTGTCTTGTACTATTTTAAATATTATTTATTTTAAATTATTTCATGTATCAATTATTTTGAGATGCCGTACATATTCTTTATTTTAAATTTATTTTCATGCATTATTTGAAAGTTATTTTATCACTAATTTTAAATTGTTTCATATATTATATTTGAACTCCATTTATTTTTTTTTTAAAAAAAAACTTTATGTTACTATTTATACTAAGTTTTGTATTATTTATTCACCTATATATATTATCTAATTCAGATACATATATCTTCTATTTTAAAATTTTTTGTAATTATTAACTTCAAAATTCAATTTTTTTTTTTGTAATTATTAATTTCAAAGGTTTCTTTTAACTTTATTCTGTTTTCAAACTTTATTATCATTTTAAATTGCTTTTATTTTATTCATTTTATTTTTTTATTATTTTTTTAGATTGTTACGTGACGTTAATTTCATTGCTTGATTACTATTGTTAATATTTAAATGATGTATGTGGTACAAATATTGTTATTATTTATGCTATTATTTGATTATTGGCATTTTCATATTATTATTGTTCATTTGCACTATGTTGTATTATTGTCCCTTACTCGTTTTGTTTCATGTCATTGCATCGTAGATTAAACTCCAACGCATTTATCCAATACAAATCGTTTTATTCCAAACAATCAATAAGGTGACATTTAGTATTTGGAAACTCGAGAAAATTGCGCCCTAACTTACTGGATTGTGATTTTTTCTCGTTGAATCTAAATCAACGAATGCCCCCTTTTTTAAATACACAAGTTTTAAATAAAAAAGGGAAAACTTATTCTTGGGAATTTAAGGCGTTGTGTCCTAACTTACTAGATGTGACGTCTTATTTTCTCGAGATAAGAAAAATTTTAGAAAATAAAGGCAATATCTCGTATTTGGGAATTCGAGAAGATCGTGCCCTAACTTACTGGGTTTCGATTTTTCTTGTTTGACCTAAAAGACGAATATCCTTTTATTAAAATACACGAGTTTTGAAAATTAAAAGATGAGTTCATTCTTGAGGGATTAAAATGTTGTGCCCTAACTCACTGGGTGTGACGCTTTAATACTTTGAAACGAGACTATCTTTAACATCCATTTTTACTTACCCGAGCTTTCTTAAACATTAATAAAAAGACCGCATTTTAAAACCTTTTCAAATTTTTCAACATTAGGACATTAATTGATCAATTCGGTACCAATTTTGGGCGTGACGAGGGTGCTAACCCTTCCTCGCACGTAACCGACTCCCGAACCTGATTTCTCAAAATTTCGTAGGCCAAAAACACTTTTTTAGTAAATCAAAATGCTTTATTAAAACAAAGGTGATCTGATCACACCTAATAAAAGATCGGTGGCGACTCCCGTTTTTGTTTTCAAAACAAAGTCGACCCCTTTTAAAAAAAAACGGTTTCGACAGCTTGGCGACTCCACTGGGGACTAAGAGAGTCGAGCCGAAAAATTGGTTAATTTTTTTTTTGTCCTATTGTTGCAAATTTAAAATCATTTTTTAAAAAAGGTCATCATGTTTTCTTTGTTGCATTTGTTTGCATTATAATTCAAATTCCGTAAAATGTCGGCATTGCATTGCATGACCGTTGTGGTCACACCTTTAAGTGGGAGTAAGACGCTATGCCTTCGTGAGGTTTTCACCTCCGCATGGGTTAGCGGATTGCTTCCGGAATACATCTGTACCTATGTGCTTCGTGAGATTTTCATCTCAGCATGGCCATAGGGAAATGTATTCCCCTAAACCGAACTCGGTCCATATGAGCCTATAATGGGTGAGGATCGAGGAATCTACTGGTTTGGGTACCCTTACTCTAGAACCAACCCTCATATAGCGAACCTTAGGAGCTCGCCTTAAGTAGAGCTATGCCAAACCTTAGTGATTACCAGAATAGGTGCTTGATTATTGCTTTGAGTTTTATCTTTATGTTACTAACTTGCTCTTGTTTGCTTTGTGTTTGAATGACATTTCATCGTTAAAGGGTGTTGATTAGCATTCAGTTACTAAGTAGAAAGCTTACCATGGAAAAGAGGTTTCTTGATAGAGTGGAGGGTAATGCGACAGTCCAAAATTGGTCCGAGATAACTCAGCGAGAGAAAGGGGACAGCTTAGCCGTGGGGTACGTGTCAGAATTGTGGGACTTCACTCGCGTCAGCGTGACTCAGAATGAGCTGCAAGAAGTAAAAGGGATATGGGATCAATGGAGTGATGAGATCAAGCAGCTCTTTTATTCTAACTATGGTGACCTACATTACCTACTCAACGTAAAGGTGGACAAGCACCTATTTCGAGCCCTCACACAGTTTTGGAATCCTGCTTACAGTTGCTTTACCTTCGGAGGAGTCGATTTGGTACCTACTGTAGAGGAGTATACGGCCTTACTCCGTTGCCCGAAAATTCAAGTCGATAGAGTTTATTCAAGAGTTGGTAATACCCCGTCCTTTCTGAAGAAGTTGACAAGCATTACGGGGATGAGTGAGGAATGGGTAGTAGCCCGAACTGTACAAAAAGAAGATAGTAAGTGTATTCCTTGGAAGAATTTGAGGGATCTGATCATAGCACACCCGGACGTAAAAAAGAGGGTAGATGTATTTGCCTTAAGTATCTACGGTTTAGTCATTTTCCCTAAGGCTTTGGGTCACGTTGATGAGGCAGTTTCAGATTTGTTTGACCGACTCGGCAAGAGAGTCACACCCATCCCGGCAATCCTAGCAGAAACTTTCAGATCTTTGAATGCGTGTCGAAGAGCGGGCGAAGGAAGATTCATTGGTTGCGCGCAACTTTTGTTGGTTTGGTTCCATAGCCACTTTTGGAGGGTAGAAAAAGTCTCTTATCGGGCTTGCTTCGAGAACTATTCTCCATTGAAGGAATTAGTGGCTACACCGAGACGAGACGACATCTCAGAAGAGAAATGGATGGCTATCCTCCGTAATTTACAAGCCGAAGATGTCGAATGGAAGGCTCCATGGTTCATCCCCGGTGAGATCTTACACCGGTGCGGTGACTTTGACTGGGTCCCTCTACTGGGGATATGGGGAGCTGTGGGATACGCCCCACTACTCGTGCTAAGGAAATACCAATCAAGGCAGTTTATACCAGCAACACAAGGGTTGGCTCAATGCGAGTTCACTTACAAAGACGAAAATTATAAGAAAAAGGCTCGTGAGATGTCAGACGCCTGGAATCGAACCCAAAGAATGAAAGAATTTGCTGAGGATCCAATGACGACCCCCGGGTATGAAGAGTGGTGGGGTAAGAGAGTCAACGACAACATCCCTATACCGAGTCGAGAAAATGCACAGCCGATAGAGGAGCATCTACGAGTAGTCGCATCGGAATTAGAGATCATTAAACAAGACTTTGAGAGAAGGAGTGCGAAACTGGGAAAGAAAATAGAGCAGTTAGAGGAGGAAAAGATGAAGTTGGGATTGGACGTCGACATCCATAAGTTAGAGGCCGAGAAGTTAAGAAAAGGAAAGAACAAGGCTGAGGAAGATTTGGATAGTCTGAAGGCATATTATAAAAAGTACCGAATTTCGATGAAAAATGCTGGTTTGGGCAAAACTTCGGAGCAATGGCGTCAAGAAATTCAAGAAGAGAAGGCTAGGTCTGATCGGTGGGAAAAGAAATTCCAAGATGCTCAAGTTAGGGAGGCTGCTCTAAAAAGGAGTCTGGTGGAGAGCCAAAAAGAAAAGGATAGGTTAAAGGCTCAGGCGGCAGATTTGGAAAGATCACTACATCACCATCGTAGTCGTAACTCTGTTATCGAGTTAAAAGCCAGCTTAAGGAAAATCGAAGAATTGAAAGGAAGGATAGAAGAGCTCGAGACCGCATTACAGAATAGTAAAATTCGAATTGAACTCCTTGAGGGAAACAATGAACAATGGAAAGAGCAACTCCACTATTCTCAATGTCAGATTAAGGACCGAGACCATGTCATGGGCGAAGCTATTACTCAAATTCGAGAGGTAGCCGATCATCTGCAAACTCTGACGGTTCAAGCTGATGTGTTAAGCTTACAGTACGAGTCAACATCAGATCGTGGTCGAAACTTAGCCTGGCTTCTTAGTAAAGTTAAGGCTTTAGGTATTAGGGCAAAGTCGTATGTGTAATCGTCCGCTCTATGTAAAGAAATTTGTTTTCTAGTGAAGTTGATCTAACAGAATTGAATCGAAATCAACGCCTTTTTCTTGCATTCATTCATTTCATACATTACATCACATCATATGCATTAAGTTTCATTAAAGGACCCTAATTAATTAAAATTATGACAGTTACCCTGGAAACCAACAAAAATCCACCAATTGAATATCGCTACAACACTCGTCGCAAAACAAAAGCAATGGATCAGAGACTAGAAAGATTAGAACAAATGCAAAGAGATATGCAAGACCAGCTACAAGCACAGATGCAAGAACAACTAGCCAAAATGCAACAAGAAATGAGGGATCAGATGCTTGAATCCCAAAGGAATATGATGAACCAATTAGCACAACTATTGGCTGGAGGGCCCGATAAAGGAAAGAACCCCGTGACCCATCCGGGTAATGATAATGAAGACCCTGCTTACCCTCCAGGCTTTACTCCGACAAACACTCAAGCACAACCAGAGATGTATCAGCAAAGAGTACCCGTTACTATTAGACCTCAATACCAAGCTGGTGTATCGGCACCAATGAACTTTCAAACAGGCTCGGGTTCTAACCCAGGAGATAATCCCACCAACCCCATTGTCACAGACCTTGATGATGTGGCAGAAATAGAGAAGGCAATGATGGATTTGCCAAGACAACTAGAAGAACGGTGTAAATGGTTGGAAGAGAAATTCAAGGCAATAGAGAGTGCTGACTACTATTGCGGGATTGACGCTAAAGACCTAAGTTTGGTCCCAGATTTGGTACTTCCACCAAAATTTAAAGCTCCAGAATTCGAAAAGTATAATGGTACGAGCTGCCCTGAAGCTCACATAACGATGTTCTGCCGGAGGATGACAGGATACGTCAATAATGACCAGTTGTTAATCCACTGTTTTCAAGACAGCTTGGTCGGGTCTGCGGCTAAATGGTATAACCAGTTGACTCGTGCCCAAATTGGTTCATGGAAGGACTTAGCTCAAGCCTTCATGAAACAATATGGCCATGTAACGGACATAGCACCAGACAGAATTACACTACAAAACATGGAGAAGAAGCCAAGCGAAAGCCTCAAGCAGTACGCTCAACGGTGGAGAGAAATAGCGACACAAGTCCAGCCACCTCTATTGGAGAAGGAAACGACCATGCTCTTTATCAATACCCTGAAGGCTCCATTCATTAACCATATGTTGGGAAGTGCCACTAAGAGCTTCTCAGACATAGTGATGTCAGGAAAAATGATAGAGAACGCAATAAGATGCGGGAGGATTGAAGCGGGGGAAAGTGCCAAGAGATCAACCCCGAGAAGAAAAGAGAATGAGGTGAACAATGCGAGCATGTACAATAAAAGTTACTCCAAACCAATCACTGTAAGCCAATCAAGGGCAGCGACTACTAATCATCAGGGCTCTGCAAGACAAGATCCCAACCCAAGGCCAAACACGGAAAGAAGCCAGTTCACACCAATTCCAATGACGTATAGAGAGTTGTACCAAAACCTGTTCAATGCGCACGTGATAGCCCCTTTCTACTTGAAACCTATGCAACCTCCATTCCCTAAATGGTATGACGTGAACGCTAAATGTGAGTATCATGCGGGAATCGCGGGGCACTCAATTGAGAACTGTACCGCCTTCAAGAAGGTGATTGAAAGGTTCATAAATATGGGCATAGTAAAGCTCGATGACCCCACAGCACCTAGCGTGGCAGGAAATCCGCTACCCAGTCACTCAGACAAAGGGCTGAATGCAATAGTCGATAATGATGGGAAGAGAATTAAGGTGGACGTATCAGAGGTGAAAACCCCATTGAGGTGGGTTTGAAAGAAAATGATAGATGGGGGACTAATCGCACAGGATTTGAGAGAAAAGCCCAGTAGAATGAGGGATTACTGTGAATTCCATAACAAAGAGGGACATGAGATTCAAAGGTGTGATGAATTTAGGGCGTTGATACAGGATTTGATGGACAATAAGGAGCTTGAATTTTTTGAATATACTAAGAGTCTGGAAGAAAAAGATGTGTGCGCATCAGAAGAGGGATTAACTAAGAATGTCTATGGGATCAATCATCCGGTGATAATTATTTCACGGCAAAAAATCAGTGAAGCCAGAGTACCAATTGGTCCAAAGGTCATAATCCAGAAACCCGTGACCTTCCCCTATAAAAAGAGTAATAGGGTCCCATGGAATTATGATTGTAATGTGACGATCCCAAGAGAGGGGAGTCCGGCTAGCACTTCAGAAGAAAGTCAAGATGAAGGTTTCTATACACGTAGCGGAAGGCGCTATACCCCAAATACAAAGGCAGAACCAGTCAAAGGAAAATCTGTTGTAATTGAACAGAGAAAAGAGAAAACGACCAGCCCTGAATCACCTATTAATGAGCCAGTGACTGAAAGGGAGGCTAGAGAATTCTTGAAATTCTTGAAACACAGCGAGTACAGTGTTGTAGAGCAATTACACAAGCAGCCAGCTCGCATATCAGTACTAGCTTTACTCTTAAGCTCAGAGACGTACCGCAGTGCACTAATGAAGGTTCTGAACGAAACATATGTTGCGGATGACATCTCTGTCAATAAGCTTGACCGTCTGGTCAATAACATCAGCGCCGATAATTTTATCTTTTTCAATGATGACGAAATACCACCCGGGGGTATGGGATCTACGAAGGCCTTACACATAACCACACGCTGTAAGGGGTATACACTGCCAGGGGTGTTAGTTGATAATGGATCAGCCCTGAATGTCCTACCGTTATCCACGTTAAATAGATTGCCCATTGATAGTTCCCATATGAAAACTTGCCAAAATATTGTAAGAGCGTTCGATGGTACCGAAAGGAGGGTCATGGGGAGGATAGAGATACCGCTTCAGATTGGTCCAAATACATATGAGGTGGACTTCTTGGTAATGGATATCAAACCATCTTACAATTGTCTGTTAGGGAGGCCCTGGATTCACTCGGCAGGGGCAGTACCGTCATCATTACATCAAAAGTTAAAATTGGTAACGGAAAGGAGATTGGTCACGATAAATGCAGAGGAGGACATCATCGCATCCGTCACCAGTGATGCACCATACATAGGAATAGACGATGAAGCTATTGAGTGTTCCTTTCGATCATTAGAATTCGTCAATGCAACATTTATTGTCGAAGGGAATAGAATCCCCGTTCCTAAAATATCCCAAACTACAAAGATGGGCCTGCAATTGACAGTTGGAAAATGAGCCTTGCCAGGAAGAGGACTCGGAAAATACCTTCAAGGGAGGATCGAAGCCCCAATGCTAAAGGAAAAACGAGACCGCTTTGGTTTAGGTTTTAAGCCAGACATGAAGCAAAAGAAGAAAGAGCTTGAGAAAAAGCAAGAAAGGAGAAGAGCACGTCTGAGCGGTGAGGAGATCAAGTGGGACCCGATGGTTTTCCCTCATTTATCTAAAACATTTGTGTCGGGAGGAACCATATACCCTGAACAAAGGAAGACAAGAAGAGAAGTAGTGGAAGAAATGTTGGGAAGTTTGAGCATTAATGCCATAACCAAGGAAGGAGCCGAAGAAACAGACTCGTTTGGAATTTGCCCTTACCCTCCTGGGAGTGTTCTGAACAATTGGACCGTGGAAGAGATTCCTGTTACTTTTAGGATTAATTCAGAGTAATGTTCAAAACACACTTATTGTTCTAAGCCTAGGAATGATAAGGATCCTTTTGTCAAATAGGCATATGTCCAACTATCTTATTTTAATGAAATGCATTTTACCTCATTTTGAGTAAATATTCTTTTATTCTTTTCATGCCATTCATGATCAAAATATTCTTTTCCCTTTCACCTCATTCATAACAAATCATGAAAATATCTATTCCTAGATTCTTTTGTTCTTTGCACCTTTCTTCTCCCTTATAACAGGTCCCCAGATATCAATGATATGAGTGACGCTGTCTCTAACTCAGAGTCTCCTTTCGAGAAGGATATGTGTATAGAGGATCCTCAGGATTTTGAAGATGACCGGGATAGTAACTTATCTCCTGATTTGTTGAGGATGGTCGAACAAGATGAGAAACAAATTCTCCCTCATAAAGAATCAGTAGAAGTTGTGAGCTTAGGCGAGGGAAAAGAGGTGAAGATCGGAGTTAGCATTTCTACCAAGACAAAACAAGATCTCATCGAGTTGCTCCGAGAATTCAAGGATATCTTCGCATGGTCTTATCAAGACATGCCCGGGTTAAACACTGATATTGTTGTACACCGGCTCCCTATAAGGGAAGAGTGCAAGCCAGTTCAACAAAAGCTCCGAAGGATGAGACCCGACGTTCTGTTGAAAATAAAAGAGGAGGTCAAAAAGCAGTTCGATGCTGGTTTCTTACGAGTGGTTAAATACTCAGATTGGGTAGCCAATATAGTTCCCATTCCTAAGAAAGATGGAAAAGTACGAATATGTGTAGATTATCGGGATTTGAACAGAGCCAGCCCAAAAGACAATTTCCCATTGCCTCATATTGACACTCTAGTGGACAACACGGCAGGCTATTCGTTATTTTCCTTTATGGATGGTTTTTCTGGATATAACCAAATAAGAATGCACCCTGAAGACATGGAGAAGACTACGTTCGTAGCTTTGTGGGGAACCTTTTGTTATAAGGTGATGCCATTTGGGTTGAAAAATGCAGGAGCGACATACCAAAGAGCCATGGTGACCTTGTTCCACGACATGATGCACAAAGAGATTGAAGTTTACGTTGATGACATGATCGCGAAGTCTCGAATAGAAATGGAACATGTACAAGTCCTGAGGAAGTTGTTTTTAAGGTTAAGGAAGTTTCAGTTAAAGCTCAATCCGGCAAAATGTACTTTTGGAGCCAGGTCAGGAAAACTGCTAGGATTTGTGGTCAGCGAAAAGGGGATTGAGATTGACCCAGACAAAGTAAGGGCCATACAAGAATTACCCCCACCACGTACTCAAAAAGAAGTTCGAGGTTTCCTAGGAAGGTTGAATTACATCGCTCGGTTCATCTCACAACTAACTGAGAAATGTGATCCCATATTCCGTCTTCTCAGAAAACATAACCCGGGTATATGGGACGATGAGTGCCAGAAAACTTTTAATAAGGTCAAGCATTACTTATCCAATGCCCCAGTACTGGTGCCACCGAGCCCAGATAAACCACTGATTCTATACTTGGCAATCTACGAAAACTCAATGGGATGTGTACTTGGCCAACACGATGAGTCTGGTAGGAAAGAAAGAGCAATATATTATCTCAGTAAAAAGTTCACTGAATGCGAGACGAGATATTTGCCAATTGAGAAGTTGTGTTGTGCCCTAATTTGGACAACTCGAAGATTAAGGCAGTATATGTTGTATCACACAACTTGGCTTATCTCAAAACTAGACCCTCTGAAGTACATGATGGAGTCAACTGCTTTAAACGGTAGAATGGCCCGATGGCAAATTTTGCTTTCTGAATTTGACATAGTCTATGTGAACCAGAAGGCCGTGAAAAGAAGCGCGATAGCAGATTTTCTGGCCAGTAGAGCTTTAGAGGATTATGAGCCATTGAATTTTGATTTTCCAAATGAGAACTTAATGTATGTTGCAACCACTAAAGAAGACTCTCCAGAAGGCCATTTTTGGAAACTAAACTTCGATGGAGCATCAAATGCTGTAGGAAACGGAATTGGCGTAGTCTTGGTATCCCCAAATGGAGATCATTATCCTTTCGCAAGCAAGTTGGATTTTGACTGCACAAATAACATGGCGGAGTACGAAGCATGTATCATGGGTATCTGTGCGGCTATTGAACGCAAAATCAAAATGTTAAAGGTATATGGAGACTCTGCACTTGTGATCTACCAGCTCAAAGGTGAATGGGAAACAAGAGACCCTAAATTGATCAGTTATCGAAAGGTAGTACTGGAGTTAATTGAGGAGTTCGAAGATATCACCTTCTCCTACCTCCCGAGAGATGAGAACCAGATGGCTGACGCTTTGGCCACTTTAGCTTCCATGATTAAAGTAAACAGGCAAGAGGATGTGAAGCCCATTCGAATGAGCATTTATGAGACTCCGGCTCATTGCTACAACCTCGAAGAAGAAGAAGAAGAAGAGAAAGATGACTACCCCTGGTATCAAGATATTTTACGATATGTGAAGAGTCGTGAATACCCTGACCATGCAACAGAGAACGATAAAAGAACGTTAAGAAGGCTAGCCAGTGACTATGTCTTGGATGGAGAAATCTTATACAAAAAAAGGAAAGACCAGATACTGCTAAGATGTGTGGACACTGTTGAAGCTAAACAAATCTTAGAGGAAGTCCATGAGGGTGTATGCGGAACACACGCTAATGGTTTCACAATGGCCAGACAAATAATGAGATTTGGGTATTTTTGGTCTACCATGGAAGGAGATTGCATCAACTATGCCAAGAAATGTCATAAGTGCCAAATTTACGGGGATAAGATTCATGTACCTCCTTCGCCCCTTCACGTTATGACCTCTCCATGACCTTTCTCTATGTGGGGCATGGACGTCATTGGACCGATTTCTCCGAAAGCTTCTAATGGGCATCGATTTATTTTCGTGGTCATCGATTACTTCACCAAATGGGTAGAAGCCACCTCTTATGCCAACGTCACGAAGTCAGCAGTCAGCAAATTCTTGAAAAAAGAAATCATATGCCGTTATGGAATGCCAGAGAGGATCATATCTGACAATGCATCGAACTTAAACAACAGTACCATAGCGGAGGTCTGCAATCAATTCAAGATCAAACACCACAACTTGTCACCTTATCGCTCAAAAATGAATGGTGCAGTGGAGGCAGCTAATAAGAACATCAAGAAGATAGTTGGAAAGATGACTGAGACCTACAAAGATTGGCATGAGAAGCTACCATTTGCTCTTTATGCTTATCGAACATCAGTTAGGACCTCTACTGGGGCAACCCCTTTTTCTTTAGTATATGGAATGGAGGCAGTACTACCCATCGAAGTAGAAATTCCTTCCCTCCGAGTTTTGTCTGAGCTAAAGTTAGATGAGGCAGAATGGGTCCAATCCCGGTATGATCAGCTGAACTTGATTGAAGAAAAGAGGCTAAGAGCCATCCGTCATGGACAAATGTACCAAAAACGAATGATGCGGGCCTATAACAAAAAAGTTCGCCCTAGAGAATTCCATGAGGGAGACTTGGTTTTGAAAAAGATCCTTCCCATACAAAAGGACTTCAGAGGAAAATGGATGCCAAATTGGGAAGGACCTTATGTAATAAAGAAGGCCTTTACTGGAGGAGCTCTGATTTTGACCGAGATGGATGGCAAGAGCTTACCCAATCTGTGAATTCAGATTCAGTAAAGAAATACTTTGCCTAAAAAAAAAAAAAAAAGAGGAGAGGCCAAGGTGAAAACTCGCAAAGGGCGCCTTGAGACCAAAGGGATTTTGAATTGAAAACCCAAGAAAAGGGCGATTCAAATTTTGATGGGGCACATGATAATCTCGCTATTTCAACAAGAAGGAGGGACGCTATATCTTGGGGCATCGACGAAGTACTTTGGGTCTTCTAAAACATGCATAAACTTAAAAGGGTTCTCGAGAAGTTTTGTGCAGAGAAGCTCATGCTGCGATATCTGGGGCACCTATTTTCATCTTATTCATTTTGTCTCTCAGCAAAATGTTCTATCTTGATTTACTCATTTCGAGCTTCACTTTCAATAAAATTCCATCTTAGCCATTGTGATAATCTTTTGAGCATTTTTTTGAGATAACGATTAACGGACTAGTAATATTCGCATAAAGGAAGTTTTGCATATTACTCTGAAAATTCTTAGATGAAACAATGTCCTGAAACGGGACCACTGTTCAGAATTAACCAAGTTTAAATGTTGGAAATAATTAAGAGAGAATGGTCAAAATTGTGACTATTTCTTCAAAATTTTTGAGGATACCAGCTGAACCAGAAAGCAGGGTAATACGTCGGTGATAAGCTATCAACGAAAGACGAAACAGTAACATTAAAAAATGACAGTTAGCATTCATCATTCATACACATCTAGTTAGGGGCATTTGATCCATTCTGGTCATAACATCCTAATCATTTGACATAAACATAGGCCCAATAAATCGATCCTACAGCTCATGTCCCCTAGAGGACGGTGCAGCAAGATCGATTGAGGCTGAAAATTACAGATCTTGCCTTCCTGAAGTTGCAGAGAAGCAAATCAAAGTTGTGAGTCTTATCTCTCTGAAGTTGCAGCGGAGTAGATTGAAGTTGGCAAATCTTACTTCCCTGAAGTTGCAGTGGAACAGATTGAGGCTACGAATTATGGCGGATATTACCTTCCTGAAGTTGCAATGAAGGAGATTGAAGCCACCAAACCTTATCTCGCTGAAGTTGCAGTAGAGCAGGTCAAAGTCATGAGTCTTATCTCCCTGAGATTGCAGCGGAGTAGACTAAAGATAGCAAGTCTTATTTCCCTGAAGTTGCAGTGGAACAGATTGAAGCTACGAGTTATGGCAGATCTTATCTTCCTAGAGTTGTAGTGAAGGATATTAAAGCCACCAGATCTTATTTCTCTAAAGTTGTAGTAGAGTGGATCACAGCATACCTTATCTCGCTGAAGTTGCAGTAGAGCAAGTTAAAGCGACAAATCCTATACCTCTGAAGTTGCAGTAGGTCGGATCAAATCAAGCTACTAATCTCATCTCCCTGAAGTTGCAGTGGAGTAGATTGGAGCAACAATTCCTACACCCCTAAAAAATGCAGGGGGTTGGAATGAAGCTATTCGAAGAACGGAGGAAGTCAAGACTTAGCAAGACCAAGCAAAATTGGCCATTTTGAAGTCTTTGCTCTATTCTCGTTACACTACAATGAGCAAAGAGGGGCAGCTGTAATGGCCAATTTTTGACCCAAAATAATAAACCCAAAACAACAATTAACCATAACCCAAATAACACTGACCCAAATTGGCTAAAACCCTAGCCCATTACAAAGAAAAGAAAAGATAGCAGCAACCCTGGCACCAAAACTTTACAGCCGCCGACTCTTCACGTTCGGCCTCCATGCGCAGCAGCAGCAGTTACCTCGCACGCCGCTCGTCTGCCCACGCGTGTCTCTGACACCTGCAACAAGAATTAAATGCGAAGATATTGAAGAGCACGCAACACACAAAAGCCAAGAGCAAAAAAATAAAATTTTAAAATGAATCGGTTGTAATTGGCTTTAAAAGCCCGGATCTACTCTCTTGTATTTTTTTACGAACACCAGAAAATCGAAAGAGAAATACAGAAATTATAAGGTGGTTCATTTTTTAAGAACTTATCACTGTGTTTTTTTATTTTACTCCTTTTTTTATTTATATTTGTTCTTTCTATTTTCTTTTTTGGGTGAAACCCTTTAATGTGTGAAAAGGGGAACAAAAATAAAAAATAGGGAGAGTGTGACTTACCTGTATCGCTCCGTGCCTCTGTCGGTGGAGATTCTCCTTCCGTCATCGGAGTCGACTCACGGAGGGGAAAGGGTCCTTCCCTTTCTTTTTTTTTGTTCTTCATTTTCAAAATAAATAGGCTTTTGTTGTTATTTTTTTATTTCGAAAGGGTAAAAGGGGATACTCGATTCTCACCATTCGGCCACCGGCCATGGCACAACAACGGCGCGATGATGGGTTCTTTCAGAACCCTAGCAAAGCCAAGAAGAGTGGAGAGGAAGCTGCTATTTCTTTTTCTGTTTTGTTTAACAGAGGGACTGAAATGTTTTTAAAAGAAAAAAAAACTTTAATTTTTAAAGAGGAGCAAAGAACGGTGCGTTTGGGTCTAGGGGAGACCTGTGCATTTTCCATTAAAGGGAGATTTGCGCGAATGGTCCCCCCCTTTCGCAGCTTCATTCAATCAGCCCCTTTCCTATGTTCTTTGTATTTTTAATTTGGCCATCCGATTTTTCAAGGTTTTCAATTTAGCCCATTGGCTTGTTGGTTCGAATGCGCATATTAGGACATGGGATATTATTCTCTTTAGTCCTTTCAATGTTGGACACACTTCATTTCAGTCCCTTGCCCCATTTTTCGTGCTTTCGAATATTCACCCCAAATTTTACTCAGATTTGCAATTAAACCCTCTGATCTTTTGATTTCTTTAATACTGTTTTATGTTAAACTGTTCTTTTTGTTATTTATTTGCATTTTTATATATATATTAAATTGTTTCTATATATATATATATATATATATTATTTATTTTAAAGTTCTTTGTACACATTAATTATTTTAAACTATTACTTACTTTAAATTTTATTTATTATTTATAATAAATTGTCTTGTACTATTTTAAATATTATTTATTTTAAATTATTTCATGTATCAATTATTTTGAGATGCCGTACATATTCTTTATTTTAAATTTATTTTCATGCATT
Source organism: Gossypium stocksii (assembly GCA_020496765.1). NCBI lineage: Eukaryota > Viridiplantae > Streptophyta > Magnoliopsida > Malvales > Malvaceae > Gossypium > Gossypium stocksii. The sequence goes on from CM035620.1 coordinate 89,482,103, forward strand.
ATTTGAAAGTTATTTCATCACTAATTTTAAATTGTTTCATATATTATATTTGAACTCCATTTATTTTTTTTAAAAAAAAAAACTTTACGTTACTATTTATACTAAGTTTTGTATTATTTACTCACCTATATATATTATCTAATTCAGATACATATATCTTCTATTTTAAAATTTTTTGTAATTATTAACTTCAAAATTCAATTTTTTTTTTTGTAATTATTAATTTCAAAGGTTTCTTTTAACTTTATTCTGTTTTCAAACTTTATTATCATTTTAAATTGCTTTTATTTTATTCATTTTATTTTTTTATTATTTTTTTTAGATTGTTACGCGACGTTAATTTCATTGCTTGATTACTATTGTTAATATTTAAATGATGTATGTGGTACGAATATTGTTATTATTTATGCTATTATTTGATTATTGGCATTTTCATATTATTATTGTTCATTTGCACTATGTTGTATTATTTTCCCTTACTCGTTTTGTTTCATGTCATTGCATCGTAGATTAAACTCCAACGCATTTATCCAATACAAATCGTTTTATTCCAAACAATCAATAAGGTGACATTTAGTATTTGGAAACTCGAGAAAATTGCGCCCTAACTTACTGGGTTGTGATTTTTTCTCGTTGAATCTAAATAAACGAATGCCCCCTTTTTTAAATACACAAGTTTTAAATAAAAAAGGGAAAACTTATTCTTGGGAATTTAAGGCGTTGTGTCCTAACTTACTAGATGTGACGTCTTATTTTCTCGAGATAAGAAAAATTTTAGAAAATAAAGGCAATATCTCGTATTTGGGAATTCGAGAAGATCGTGCCCTAACTTACTGGGTTTCGATTTTTCTTGTTTGACCTAAAAGACGAATATCCTTTTATTAAAATACACGAGTTTTGAAAATTAAAAGATGAGTTCATTCTTGAGGGATTAAAATGTTGTGCCCTAACTCACTGGGTGTGACGCTTTAATACTTTGAAACGAGACTATCTTTAACATCCATTTTTACTTACCCGAGCTTTCTTAAACATTAATAAAAAGACCGCATTTTAAAACCTTTTCAAATTTTTCAACATTCGGACATTAATTGATCAATTCGGTACCAATTTTGGGCGTGACGAGGGTGCTAACCCTTCCTCGCACGTAACCGACTCCCGAACCTGATTTCTCAAAATTTCGTAGGCCAAAAACACTGTTTTAGTAAATCAAAATGCTTTATTAAAACAAAGGTGATCTGATCACACCTAATAAAAGATCGGTGGCGACTCCCGTTTTTGTTTTCAAAACAAAGTCGACCCCTTTTAAAAAAAAAACGGTTTCGACATATATATATAGTGATATATCAATATGATAAACAATGAATGCAATATGATAAACAATTAGCTCAAAAATTTGATTTGCTTTATAGACCATGCATATTTTGTTGCGTTTCAAGAAGGTCCTCTAACAACTTGTTATCCAAGTGCTCAAATTCAACAACTTCACTTCCTCCTCCTCTTGGGGGATTTACTCTTCAAACTGAAGTACAAGATGAAGAGGCTGGAAAGCTTGGATTCTGACATTGGAACTCGTTTGGGAAGTTGAGAATAGCCGAATTACCCGGGAAAGCAGAAGCATCCGTCATAAGCCTTAGCAGCCTCCTCAACTGTCTCGAAAGTTCCGAGCCATAGCCGTGTCCCATTCCTCGTCGGATCACGAACCTCAGCTGCGAACTTTCCCCATGGTCGCCTGCGGATTCCCCTGTATTGAACTCCCCCATTTTCCATCTCATTCTTCATTTTCCTCTTCCTCCTCTTTGGGATGCTTCCATTTTGTTTCAATTTCTCAAGTCTATGAATCAATAAGAACTTGTATAGAAAATGCAGATGGATAGGGTTATATCTATATATGACATGGATTGTGGTCACTGTATTTGGCCCCCCAAATGCATGTGTCAGTAGAATAAAAATTCCATTTAGTCCACATTAATTATAAAATCAGCTAAACCAAGACCAAATATGAGAACTGTGTATGAATAGGGTAGTGAAATAATTAGTTTATTTATTTTTTAGTTAATGTTTGGATAAAATCAGAAATTTTTTTTGAGAGTGGAATTAAATTTTATATTTTTACGATAGTAAAAATATAATTTTATTATTTTAATAGTTTATGTTTTTATAATTTTTAAATGATTAAATCAAATTTTTATCATTTTGAGAGAGTTAAAGTACAATTTTACCATTACTAATTTCAAATTTTATAAGTTATAAAGGAATTTAAATGAAAAAGACCGGGACCCATGTCAGCTCCCACTGACCTCTCCACTAGTGGGGATCTACACATTTTGTGAGGGTGCATGCATGAGAGCCATTTCCATGAGTCTCATAAACTATTAGTATTGTTATCGATAAAATATCATTTTTTGTTTGCGTATTACATACACAAATAAGTATATTTATATAATATAAAATTATGTTAATGTATTCATTTCTTTAAATGTGTACATAGGGGCAAAGCTAGAAATTTTTTTAAGGGGGCCGAAATTAAATTGTAACTTTTACAATAGTAAAAATGCAATTTCACCATTTGAATATCCTATATTTTAAAAATTTTAAAGGCCTAAATTAATTTTTTTATCAATTTTAGGGGGTTAAAGTGTAATTTTACTTTTATTAATTTAAAATTTTAAAAATTTTAAAGGGGGGTCGGGGCCCTGCTAGGCCCTCTAGATACACCCCTGTGTATACAATTAAATCAAACTCAAAATTTTTTATATACGTTTAAACTAAAATTAAAATTTAATGTATATAATTAAATTAAAATTAAAATATATTTATTAAATTATATATTAGATGAAAATTTATGGATATGGAGAAACTTCAATCATTGACCAAGCCAAGCCTTTTGAAGAATAATTGGGGCTAAAAGAATCCATGTTCATACACTTTGAATCGAACTTCAATAAAGAAAGGTCAAATGTGAGCTCAACGCCCAAAGAGAAACAATTATATATTATTTCAAAAGCAACCAAATTTGAATAAGATTGTCTCCGTTGAAATTAGATTATAATTTTTATGATAGTATAAATATAATTTTAATATTTTAATAGTTTATATATTTATAATTTTTAAAGGATTAAATTTAATTTTATTATTTTTAAGGAGGTAAAAATATAATTTTATTTTTATTAAATTAAATTTTTAAAAATTTTAAAAAGAAGCCGGAGTTGCTGCCACCTCTCTAGTTACACCCCTATTACCTGCTCCAACATAGTTGTTGTCAAGTCCCATTTTGCTATTAATATCAAAGTATAGATTGCAATTTAGAAATGTTTAAAAAGTTAGATCCACAGATTTAATCTGTTAAAATTATAATTTAAAGATTCATTCAGTCCGTTTCGAAGGATTGAATTGAAAAAGAAAAATCATAAAAACCCATTTTGATACTTTCTTTTAAGGTTTTTTTTTTTTATAAAAAGATTGAATAACATATTTGATAAAATTTTAACTTTAAGCAAAGCTGCAGTTATACTTAATTTTCATAGGGTTTTGTTTTTTATGGGTTTATTATTTTGATTTATGACGATGTATTTGAAGACTAAATTGACAGAATTTGTAAATGGAAAGAGTTAGATTTGTTAAATGATTTAGAATTAAGACCAAGTTAATAAAATACGCAAGTGTTAATGACTAAATATAGTATTATACCAAATAACGTAAGTTGATCAAATTGATAGAATGTTGAAATGATGACCGCGGCGCGTAGACGGTAAAATGATGGAATATGCCAAAAGTTTTTATTGTTTGAGACAACGACATGAAACAACTCAGGTAATGTGACATCTCTTCCGATTTAGTATCTAAATTTTAATTCAATTTATTAGGATGATAGCTATTCTTAATTTTGTTAAAATTTTAAATGACATGACATGATAATCAATAGTAAATTGACATGTGTCACAATTTTTTTTGCTTCTAAGCCCTTAAAATCAACGTCACGATTGCATTGATAAAATTTTTAACAAGGTTAAGAGTCAGTTATCATGTTAATAAACAAAATTAAAGTTTAAGTATTAAATTGAACATTTTAAAAATAGAAGTATTTAATTATAACAAATCTCAAAATACATGGATCATCACAGATTTATACCTTTTAAGTGGATATGAGAGGTAGTGTAATCAGGTCCTGATTGAGGACTTCATGAATAAAAGGAAAAACTCGATGATTAAAAAGAAAAATTATGTTGTAACCTAGGAAGTGTATGTGAACTAGAATACACGAGCTATAATTCTATAATTCTATAATTATATCAGAAGATAATAATTCTATAATTTCAGAAGAAATTAATGCAACTAGCTATAATTCTGATGAAGAAAATACTTCAACAGAAGAAAATATAGAAATACCGGAACCTATGGATACTGACAACACAGATCCATATATACCAAAACCTAAGGAAAAGGATAAAAAAGATCCTTATGGAAAGAGAAAAATAGAATCAAATATTCAAAAAGATGATTATCTGAGATCTTTTAATAAAGATAATGAGCAGGTCGAAGAAACGACTAGGATATTTGAGACTATAGCTACTAATGATGTTAAACCTGAAAACCCAGGAGAAACATCTACTCAACCTATACCATATAGGATTGATGATTTAAATAAAAGAAATGTCGCTCAAGGAGGTATATATTTAGATCTAACTAAAATACATTTATCAGACTATGAAAAAACTATAGATGATTGGGCACAGTCTATGACTATTGTTGTTAATAATAATAGCAGTAGTTGGACAAAAGAAAAATTTTTAAATTATTTTGTAGGAACTTTCCAAGGAGATGTTTTGCAATTTCTCCGTCGTTAGGAAGAATCTGAAAAAGGGAAACAACAAAAGGAACAACTTATTAATCAAATAGGTACTCCTAAGGAACTATTAAAAGGTTTAACTTTAATTCTAAAAACAGAATTTTGTGGCTATACTGATAAAAAGGATCAGGATGGTCAATCTAGTTATATATTATCAAAAATAAAATTATGTGATATTAGATATTTAGAAGAATTTTCTAAAAAATTTCTTCATGAATATCAAAAGTTAAAAAATAGTAATATAGAATTTTGGAAAAACCAATATTTCCATAAATTACCCCCACCTTGGGATGAAATTTGTATAAATAAATATGCTTCTTATCTAGATAAACACAGTAAAGCAACTGGTATAGATAAAGAAAATATAGATAGTATAGGAAATAGGATTAATTTTGCTAAAGAAAGAATTACTTTTCATTGTTTACAGAGTAAAGCAGCTAAACAAGTTAAGAATAAATTAAGTCATAAATATTGTACAAAATTATTAGAAGGAGAATGGGAGTTTGGTTGTAAACCTATACAATCTAAACCTTATAAAAATTATAAAAATAAAAATTATAGGATGGTAAGGTGGAAACCAGGTAATAAAAAATATACTGGTAATAAAAATGATAATAACAAAAAGAAAAAATTTGTAAGAAGAAAAACTTCTAAAAAACCTATAAAACAAATTTGTAAATGTTTTATATGTGATGAAGAAGGTCATATAGCAACGAATTGTCCTAATAAGGGAAAAAATGGTAGAAAAATGATTAAAAGTCTTGAAGAACAAGATTTAGAAATATGTTTTAGTGAGGAAATAAATCCTACTGAAATATTATATGAACTAATATCAGAAACTGAATCTGATACTGATAATGAAGAATATATCTTTATGTTAGGACATAATAATCAATTAGAAGAAATTCCTAAAACTGAACAACAGGATATAAAATTAGGAAATTTAATAGGAGAAGAAAAAGACTTCTCAGAAGAAATGATAGAAAAGATAACTAAAAATCATATTTCCAAAGAAGAAATATATAAAATATCTAAGTTTAAAATATGGTCACAAAGACATATTGAAAAAATTAGCGGTAATACAGTCGCTAAAGATACAAAAGGTGGATTAACTGAAATCCCTTTATTTACTAAAGAAAAAATTAAGAGGATTAGAAAGAAATATCCTCAGGTAAGATATATACATTTAGGTATAATTATGATCACGATTAGAGCTTTATTTAGAAGGGGTCATGATGTACCTATAATAGCAGTTTTATTAGATAAAAGATTTGAAAATCCAATAAAAACACTTATTGGAGGAATTCAATCAAATTTATATAATGGGGTAATAGGATTTAAGGTAAAACCAAATTACTTTATATCCATTACAAACCCTCTAATAGATGAGTGTCTTTGTTTAAGAATTCAGACAAAAAATTCTGATATTAAGGATTTAGCAGAAGATCTTGCAATAAGCTGGACTGCTATTAATGAGTATACTAATACTGCAGAAGTAGAAATAAAAGAAGTCAATAATAAAATTATTGAACTTTTTGAACCAAATAAAATTACTACAGAAATACAACCTAAACTATTACATTTAAAAGATCTTTCTATTCCAAAAGACTGGATAATAGGAGATATAAATAATGCTAGCACTTCAAAACCTGTAAGTACTATTGAATATATGGCCTCAGGTGATAAGTTATATTTTAAAAATAATCTGTTAACAAATACAGATGATAATCTAGTCCTACCTTCGAATTCTCAAATAGAAGAAGAAAAAGATAATAAAAGTACAACATCCTCTACACCGATAGGTATGAAAACAGTTCATATCCCTATCTTTCCTACTGAACCTAGTAGAAATTCTAGAAATACTAGAATAGAAGATATACAAACTTTGGTAAAAAAATACAAAAAATTGTATTTATATTGAAATAAAATTAAAAGAAAAAATTCTTTTACATGCTTTAATAGATACAGGTGCTACAACAAGTAGCTGTAAGATGAATGCTATTCCTACAAAATATTGGAAACCTGTAAAAAGACCAATAAAGGTTAGTGGTATAGATAGTAATAAGACTTTAGTATATTATAAAGCTAGGAATATACCAATTTACATAAATAATGTAAAATTTGTAATTCCAAAAATATTAGGATTTCCCGAAATGAAGGGAGATATATTATTAGGTAATGATTTCATAAAACAATATTTACCATTTTCTATTTATAAAAAATCAGTTATACTATCTATAGAAAAGAATTCTATAGAAATACCTATTGTTCGAAATCCTAATTTTATTTGCTAATTTTCTTAGCAGGCCTTATGGATAGAGGTAAAAAACCTCTAATGGGAGAATGGAATACTGTCCATAAACCCAACAAAGGGAAAATAACTAAATCCAACCAAGGATTTGTTCCTATGCCTCCACAAGTACCATTTTATCCTAACCAAGGATATTATGTACCATATCCAATGGTAAGACCACCAATTGGATCTCAATTTTCATTGACGCCAAACCCGGTATGTCAATCTCAATGGTCACAAGACCCTAATTCGGCATTTCAAACTAGTTATGCTGAAATTATTAAGGGAGCAGAAAACTTTTTATCACAACAATCGCTCTCTGAAATAAATGATTTTTATAATCCAGGATTACCACTGGAATATTATAATTATATGAACAAAATATGGAAAACCCATGTTTTAGAACAAAGAGCAAATTTTCGAAGGGCTCTTACCAATTTCTCTCAATTTTTAGTTGAAAAAACAACTAAAGAAAATATTATTTTCTGATTTATTATCATCATTAGAGCTACTACTACTTTCTAGGTTACAACATACACTAGAATTCAGCTCGGCCAGCTATATTAATTTTTTTATGTAAAAATAAATTTAAAAAATATAATACATAAAATACATTAAAATATTAAAATACATTAAAAAAATCTTTATACTTAAATAACACGTTGCAACTTAAAAAACAAATACTTTTAAAATAATAATAATATAATAGTAAAATAGTAGCAAAACAATAAGTAAACAACAATAGGAGAAATTTTAAGCAAATTTTAGCTAGGTCAAGCCCAAAATTTTACCTAAGATTTAACCCGTTTAAAAAATGAACATTACTCTTTTGTCCAAATCTAATTTTTAAAATTAAATATTTATTTAAACCATTTTATTTTTCGAACAAACCTTCAAATTCGACCATAAAAAATAGAAATTAATTACACATTATATTATACTAACAAGTGGCTTCCACACCCCGCCGCCGTACGTCATCTTATTCTTCTATGCTCCTTTTACTTCGTTATTATAAAACTATGAATTTGTTGCATTAACTATATACATTCACATATTATTTTATTAATTTAAATCTTATCACTTCGATAATCAACATTTTAAAATTCTATAAAAACAAATATTTTTCTTAAAATCCAATCTATAATATTTTTTTATGAGTTAGTTGAATCAATTAAATAATTTAATAAATTCGATGAAAGAATAAATTAATCTCTTTATTATAAAACTAAACGATTTAATATTAAAGAGAATGTTAAAAATTTGTTCGATTATATTTTCGATTACCATGAAAGATTTAATTGTAATACTGTTTTAATTTATCAATTATAAAAAAATTTAAGGGCCTTATAGACTAGGATAAGTAAAATATTTTTTTGGTAAGACGATAATTGTTGTAATTCGTTTTATAATATGAGTTTAGCCTTATTCAGATTGAGGACGGCGGTTAGTGTAAAAACAACAATAGCGTGAGACAAAAAGTAAGCTAAATGCATCTTACCGCATGTCCAAACCCACCTTAAAAATAATATTAAGATAAAATCATTTTTAATAATATTTTCTCTAAAATTCAAAATTATATACTTACTAATATAATACAAATAATATATAAAATTATACAGGCTTCTAAATAATTAAATTTGTTGGTTATTAGTCGACTGGCGGTATACAAACTGTCAATATATATAGTAGTTCCTTAATTTGTCTATGATCACATCTGAAGAATTCTGGTATATATAGAGGGTGTCCATACTTCAAATTTTGTGCAAGACAAAACCTAATTTGTGAGTCTTCAATGAGAGAGTACTAAAAGAAAAGCTGGGCAAAAAAGAAAAAGTCACCCAGATATGGAGGATTCTTGGTTGCTTCAATACTCAAAGAATGCAGATTCATCATGGTTTGGATCGAAGGAGGCGTTTTCAAGTAGCTGTGAGTGGGATGAGCTTCTTCTCAACTTCAATATCTCCCAAGAAATGGCTTGGATGGACTTATTGGGTGATGAAGAAGAAGAAGAAGAAAGGGGTAAAGTATCGTCAGAGTGCAGCAACAACTCCATCGATGGTGTAAAGGAGGAAGAGGTTTGCTCAGAAGAACCCAAGGAAGTGAAGAGTTACAGAGGGGTGAGGAAACGGCCATGGGGCAAATTTGCTGCTGAGATTAGGGATTCAACCAGACATGGTGCCAGGGTTTGGCTTGGTACATTCGACAGCGCTGAAGCAGCTGCTTTAGCTTACGACCAAGCCGCATTTTCAATGAGAGGGGCTTTGGCTACTCTCAATTTCCCCATTGAAGCTGTCAAGGCATCGCTTAAGGAACTCAAGGGTCGATGTGATGAAGACAAGTGTTGGTCCCCTGTGATGGATCTCAAGAACCGGTATTCATTGAGGAAAAGATCCAAGAACAAGAAAATCAAGCCAAACGACGCCGCATTAAGGCAACAGCAAAACTTGCTGGTCTTTGAAGATTTGGGAGCTGATTACTTAGAACAACTGTTAATAAGTTCATGTGAGTGAAAGTAGAGTAGAGCTCCTTGGTTGCTTTGGGTACTTTAATCCCATTTCATGTCTTCTTTTCTATTGTCAATTTCATTGCTTTGGTGGGGGGGATTGATTTAAGCACACTCTTCAATCTTCTTCCTTATTTCATCATCTCATCACATGTAAAGTTGATACAACTCGCACATCATGGAAATATACAATAATTTCACCTTCTATGTTCACATCCTTTTTTTTTTTTAACTACTTCCCTCACTTATTGTATAATAATGTATTTCTATAATCTTATACACAGCTTACTGACAGCTTAACAAATTAATAGTTTAATCTGATTATATAATAGTATTGAAGAGGTAAAACTTCAAATCTAACCTATATTATATATGATAAAGAGTTATCAAATTTATATTTATGTAATTTTAATTAATTTTACACGTATTTTTCTTATAATTTTATATGCTTGTGGCTGACATCTTAACAAATTAATAGTTAAATCGATTTATATAATAGCAGTGGTCAAGTAAACTCTTGAATCTAGTGTATTATATTATATTGATAAAAGATATAATCTTTTATAATTTTTTGAGTTGTTATCTTTTTTTTAACTTGAATAAAATAATTAAATATTTTTTAATTTACTCAAAAATAGATAATATAACTTCAATAAAAAAAAAAAAAAGAGGGATTAAACCAAGGGCTTCCCGTTCTATGCCCGAGTTTATAGCAAGTTGAAGGATTTGTGGACTAGGTTTACAAAAGGCTCCTGAAGGATTCTAATCCATTGTGAAGATAATACTACTACAGGAAGATCATTTATAATGTGCTTCCGATTGATGCTTGGCATCTTGGAGGCTCAAGTATGCTTTTGATTAAGACCCTTCATTTGAGTTATAGAATCATCTGCTTTAGTATGAACTGCTAGTCACAACAATGGCCTTGAAGATCGACATACACTGAAGGCTGTGCGATAGAGATTTGCAAGTCAGGTTGAAGCACATTTTTATAGAGGCCAATAAAGTTGCGGATAATCCGCCAAAGTTGCTAATGCCAATGTCTTTCATCTTTAATTATTCGGTCAACCCCTTTGGATATATGCAGATTGTTACTAGATGATGTTAATTACAGTGTTGCACAAACTGCATTAAAAGATGAAAGAGGAAGCAGGAGATATGCCTGCCACCGAACCCCAATAGTTTTTATCATTCGTTTTCCTCTTTTTTTTTTTTTTTTTTATGTAATGTCAATAGGGTACTACTACCTACTACTAACACCCTTAAAAAGTTACCTTCAAAATCCCCTTAAAAGTAAGGATGGTAAAACTCGAACCACTCACTGGATTTCGAATCAATCTACTTCGATTGGATTGGATTCTGTTATTTGAAAAGTGGATGTAGGGTGAATTTTTTTTGTTTTGAATAATTGGTATGAAACGATTACAGTAATTATTTGTTCTGTCTTAACCCACTTCACTATATAAAATTATATTTAAATATTTATTTTACTTTAAAAAGATTGAAAATTTTAAAGATAAGTAACAAACATTAAAATTGAAAATAGCACGGGGTGAGACAAGAATGGACTCATCCAACATCTATTAACGTAGTAGTAGTTTTCAATATTATACATCCATAATGAAAAGCGGTAATGGATTTAGCAATATCCACCCTGTCATTGCCATCCTTACATAAAATAATCAAAATATATAAAAACTATTTTTAATAAATATAAATGCTAAATAAATACATAAATTAATCAATAATTTTTAATATTGCAAGTACTTGAATTTAAACGAGCTAATAGAACTTAGATTGAGGGCTTGTTAAGTAGTGCTTAAAAAAAACACTTTTGGAAGAAAATTTATGCTAAATAAACTGATTTTGACTAAAAATTTTTACTTTTCAAAAATATTTTTCAAAAGCATTGCTAAACTATACCTAACACTTAATGCAAAGTTTAATAAATCTAAAATTTAATAATTTCTAATTTAATATGAACATTGGACATACGATAAGAATTTTCAAAGCAAAAACCCAATTTAATCCCCAACACTTGAAGAAAAGATTCAACACCCAACTTTCAATTTTAATTTCAAAATTTCAAAATATGAAATTCATGTAAATTACCTTTTGAATACAAATGCAATCTGAGTTAAATATTATAAAAGAATGAAAATATTGCAACTATGATTCTTTTAGGAATTTTAAATTTGATAACGCCAATTTAGGAATTTTAAATTCCAAAGTCTGATTATTTTTTTAATTGCTTTATAGACCATGCATGTTTTGTTGCGTTTCAAGAAGGTCCTCTAACAACTTGTTATCCAAGTACTCAAATTCAATAACTTCACTTCCTCCTCCTCTTTGGGGATTTACTCTTCCAACTGAATTACAAGATGAAGAGGCTGGAAAGCTTGGATTCTGACTTTGGAACTCGTTTGGGAAGTTGAGAATAGCCGAGTGACCCCGGAAAGCAAAAGCAGCCCTGTCATAAGCCCTAGCAGCCTCCTCAACCGTCTCGAAAGTTCCGAGCCATAGCCGTGTCCCATTCCTCGTCGGATCACGAATCTCGGCTGCAAACTTTCCCCATGGTCGCCTGCGGATTCCCCTGTATCGAACTCCCCCATTTTCCATCTCATTCTTCATTTTCCTCTTCCCTCTTTGGGATGCTTCCATTTTGTTTCAATTTCTCAAGTCTATGAATCAAGAAGAACATGTATAGGGTTATATATATATATATATATATATATGACATCGATTGTGGTCGTTGTATTTGGCCCCCCAAATGCATGTGCCATGTGAATAAAGCTATGGGGTGGGTCATACTTGGCGCTTGGAATTTGTTGTTTTTTTTTTTTTTGGGGGGGGGGGGGGGGGGGAGAGTGTTATGAAACTTCCTCACACATTCTTGAAATCTCAGGTGAGGAACAAAAGTTTCGATTTAGTCCACTTTAATTATAAAAATCAGCTCACCAATACCATATCTGAAAACTGGTGTATGAATAGAGTAGTAAAATAACTAGCTTTATGTTTTTCGGAACTAAATTTTGTGAGGGTGCATGCATGAGAGCTATTTCTGATGAGGCTTTTTTTTCCCTTCGATGGGCGGCGACTCTACGTTCACGGTGAGCGGATTGGTTTCTCCTTTTGGACCTGCAAGTAGAACAAGTTCATTTTAATTTTTTAATTTCACAGTATATTGTGATCATCCCTTATGTCATGTTTGAGAACATTAAAAAATATCAATTCAATTCAATTCCTTATATCATTCAAATAAGTTAAACCATTACACTTTGCAATTTAAAATTCCTAAATTGGCGTTATCAAATTTAATTGGCAAAATCAATGCCTATGTTTCACATGTAATCAAGATTCATTGATGATATGTGAATACAACCCACACATGTCATATACTGATTCAGATACTCAAAACTAGCATTGAATCACTCCGATCTAAAGCAATTTGACTTTGCTACCTATAATCGAATCTTCTAGCCTCTGTCACCGTATCAATAGACCTCAATTGATTTGAAGAGTGGACTGTCCGTCCTCCTCCACCAGACCCTAAATCACCGTTGGGCCATCCTTCACTCTGTAGACATCACGTTTCTAGTGAAACCACTCTTTGGCCAACAAGTGAGCAACCCGATTGTCCCCTCTCTTGATATGCTTAAATTTACATCTCTCAAAACCAAGCACAATTTGTTTCACTTCCCATATGTGGTTACTAATTTATGATATCAATGCATGTCACTCGAAGCTTCGTTATAACCACCATGGAATCCCCCTCAACCTCTACTGCCCAAAATCCCAACTCTTGTACGAATTTGAGAGCCTGAGTACCAGCCAACACCTCCATCGCCAATACATTCGTTACATATCTATTCCATAGGCAAGCTGCTCCCATTATCAAACCAGTGCTATTCCTAATGATAATTGTCGAAACCATTTTTAGAAAAAAAAAGGTATGTCGACTTTGGGTTTTGAAAATAAAGATTAAAATAGGAGTCGCCACCGATTTTAATTTCGAGGTGTTATCGGATCACTCATAAAAGTAAATCATTTTAATAAAATGTTTAAATTTATTAAAATGACAATTTTGGTCCACGAAATTTGAGAAAATAGGCTCGGGAATCCGTTACGTGCGAGGAAGGATTAGCACCCTCGTCACGTGTAACGACCCAAAATCCGTGGCACCGGAAAAGTGTATTGTCGGGCCTCCGTCTTAGTAAATCAAATCCTTAAATAATTATTAGGAATAATTATGACTCTAGTTGTGTGTCTAAATAGGTTTTTAACTAGGTGAAACTAGTTTAAATTAGAAACAATTAGTAGATAAGACTAAATTGAATAAAGTACAAAAGTTTAATTATAGAATAGAAAATTGTTAAGGGATTAAATTAGTAATTAAACCATAAAAGTGACATGTGTATAAGAGAGAAATAAATACATGTGTATGTGTACTATTGGTCCAATTGTATTTTATGTGTGTATTTACTTAGAATTTAAGTAATTTTAATTATTTAATTATTTGATTTTAATTAAGTAAATATCTAATTATTTAAATATTATAATTTATTTAAAAAAAATTAATGGAGGCAAGTGTATGGTAAGGATGAATACATGTGTAATAGTGTAAGAGTGTACAAATGTATACAAATAATAAGTTATTATATTAGATATTTTATAATAAAAAAATTAGTTAAAACAAATAAAGGGATTAATAAAAGAAAACAAGAAAAAGAAAAGAAAGAAAGTTACAGAGAAGAAACGTGAGAAAGAAAGAAAAAGGAAAGAAAGAAAGAAAAAGGGGAAATTGAAGGATTAAGGCTTGGAGTTTAATTTGGTAAGCTAACTAAGCCATTTTCTTTGTAATTTTGATGTTTTTGAAGCTTTAGAGAAAGATTTTCTTGAATTCATGAGAAAATATTGAAAATTTATGGAGGTTTGATTAGGGTTTATGTTGAAGAAATGATGAAATTAGGGATTAATTTGATAGAATTATGAATTTGAATTGAATTAGGGACTTAATTGTAAAACAAGCCATAAGTTTTGAGTTTTGGGGATTAAATTGAAAGAAATTCGGAATTATGGAAAAATGATGAAAATTTGATAGTTATATGAATATTTAGATGGAAATTGAATAGAAATAAGGTGTGAATTGGTGTTATAAATTTGGTTATTAGCATTTTACATCAAAACAGTTTTGAGAAGTAGCAATGGTCTGACTTTGAAAATTCACTAAAAATTGTAGAAATTGAATTAGAGGATGAATAAGATATGAAATTAAATCTTATTGAGTCTAGTTTCTTATAGTAGAAACAGTGTAAGCAATGAATTTATGAATCAAGAGATATTTGAAATTTTGTAAGACTGGTTCAGGGTAATTTCGAGATACCCTGTTTTGACTTTGGAAAATCATTAAAAATTGTACAAAAATTATTATGGATTGTAATTTATATGTGTGAACTTCTTAATGAATCTAGTTTCAAAAGAAATAAACAAGAACCTTATTCAAGTTCTGTACAATGAGATAATTGATTTTTAGTAGAGAGAGGTCAGAACTGTCAAATGGAATAACAGGGGAGTTTTTAATGAATAAAATGTACTAATTGGCTAGACCAAAAATTCTGAAAATTTTATGGTGAGAAGATATGTGAGTCTAGTTTCAAGGAAAATTTACAGATATTAATTTGGAGTTTCGTAGCTCAAGATATAAATAATTTAGTAACAATGACTCAAATAGACAGCTTAATGGTGAAAATATATATACCTTAAAAATGGTTAAATTTGCATTTTTAGGCTCATGAATTAAATTGAATTGTGTTATATTGATGATTATAAAATTATTATTTTCGTAGTTAACAAAGAACCCGGAACAGCGGCTCACAAAGGAAAGGAGAAAGCTATCGAGGATTAAAACGAAAAATTCACGGTTTGTATTACTATAATTCAAATTACTTTTTTATTAAATGTTTTATATAAATTCTATAATTAATAAGTGAGATATAAGGTAAGTGTTGATATTTGAGTTGAATGAGAATTGAATCGAATGGTAAATGTGTATGTATAATTGAATTATAAATTTATTTGAAGGTGAAATTGTAATTAAAAAGTGTTCTGGATTGGAAATGCAAGTAAATTGAGAACTGAAATACCCTATTAACTAGTCGGACGGAGTCGGATATAATTGGCATGCCATAGGATCTGAAAATGTACGGGATTTGCCGGCTTTACCGATCAGGCACTTTATGTGTCGTACATCAGGCACTTCATGTGTCGTATTTCAGGCACCTTGTGTGTCGTTTCAGGCACTTTATGTGTCGTATACTGATTAGGTACTATGTACCGTTTAGGCACAATGTGCCGTACTGGTGCGTTTGGGTTGAAATCCGTGTATCCGTTAAAGTCCGAAATGTTAATAGGGTGGATAATTGAAATGAGAAGATCAAATAAACTTGATCGACTGTATTAGTGAATATGAAAGAAACGGAAATTGTGGACTAAAAATTTAGATTGGAAATGAAATGCATGAAGTTAATGTGAATGTGGTGATTAAAATTTGATAAATGTGATGTGTGCCTAAAATTGAAGATTGTTTTATTATTGTTATTTAATGAAAGTCTAAAAATGAATTGTTATTATATACCTAGTTTTTTTTTATGTTTTGTTATTATTGCTATTAAAATTTGAATTATGGTAATACCACTGAGTATGAAATACTCAGCGTACGGTTGTTTCCGTGCGCAGGTTAAAAGGAGTCAAGTGTCTTGGTTCAGCATCTGAACGATCCCGACTTCAGCAAAAAGATATTGGTGATGTTTCTTTTCTTAATTGAAAGTGGCATGTACTAGGATTGTATAGGTTATTTAGGTATGCTTGTAATGTTGATTGTAAGAATGATATACCATATTTTGTTATTAGCTTGATAAAATGGTAAAAATTATAGTATATAATTAGTCTTAAATTAGAATAGAAAACAAATGAAATTATTTTAGTTTTGATTAATATTATGATTGTTAGACATTAAATTACTATGTTAATTAATTGATTATAATTTAGGTGTAATTAAGTTTAAATTATTTTTTTATTGTGCCATTGGTTTTGGATTGGTTTATTTTGGGTTTAGACTTGCAGGAGGTTTATGTGAAAACAAGCAGAAATGCTGCCGAAATTTTTATAAAACAAAAATGTATGAATGAAATTCAATTAGTAAACTAAAATATAATTTATATGCATTTATGAATATACTATAATTTATTGTTAAAGAATAATTTTCTTGTTACTTATTTATTAAGAATTATCTGTAAATTGTCTGAATTGTCTGGTAATGCCTTATAACCCTGTTCCGGCGACGGTTTAGGGTTAAGGGGTGTTACATTTGTTGGTATCAGAGCTATCAGGTTTAGTCGATTCTCGGCCTAAATCGAGCTCAGAAGTGAGTTTAGAAGTACATGCCACTGTTGAGTCAAAACTGAGTCGGGATTTTTGGATGCTGACCTATTTAATTGTTTCTGTTTTATAGATCAAAGATGTCTGATGAATATTTTGATCTGAATGAAGAATCATATGGTTTAGATGAAAGTGACTCAGCTACTCCTAGTGTGAACCCGATTAGGAATCAACCTCCCATTGTGGAAGGAGAAAACAATAGGGAGAGAGACGAAAAAGGTAGGAATGATTCTGATATATTAAGAGTTATTGCCGATACTTTACAAAGAGTGGCAGGGACTGCTCCTGCTACGACTTCTGCACCAACTCAAAGACGGGCCCCGATAAAAGAGCTAAGGAAATATGGTGCCACTGAATTTTTGGGTTTGAAGGGAGTTGATCTAACCACTGCAGAGAATTGGATGGAATCAACTAAACGAGTTCTGCAGCAATTAGAATGTACCCCCCGAGAGTGTTTGATCTGTGCTGTTTCTCTGTTGCAAGGTGAAGCTTATTTGTGGTGGGAATCTGTAATACGACATCTGCCCACAGAACAAGTGACATGGGACTTATTTCAGAAGGAATTTCAAAAGAAATATGTTGGGGAGCTGTATATCGAAGACAAGAGGCAAGAATTTCTAATGCTGCAACAAGGTAATATGTCAGTTGTAGATTATGAACGTGAATTTTCGAGACTCAGCCGATATGCTTCTGAATTTATACCGACAGAGGCTGATAGTTGTAAAAGGTTTCTTCGGGGTTTGAGAGATGAGATCAGAGTACAGTTGGTGTCACACCGAATTACGGAATTTGTAGATTTGGTTGAGAGAGCTAAGATGGTGGAGCAGGTTTTGGGATTAAATAAAAAGCCAGAGATAGTTAGATCGACCGGGAAACGAGCTGGCACTACTAATTCAAATCTTTTACCGAAAAGATTGCGAGAATCCAAAGGTGGTTGGAAGTCAAATTTTAGATCTGATCGACAAGATAGAAGCTGAGGAAGACAAACGACAGTATCTACTGACGGTGTAAGAGGTTCACCGCGGGATGTGGGAATTTTAGAATGTGAACATTGCGGAAAGAGACATTTGGGAGAATGCCGGAAAGTGACTGGAGGCTGCTTCCGTTGCGGGTCGACAGAGCATTTTGTTAAAGACTGTCCGAAAACTAAAAATGATAATCCTGCCACATCACAAAGATCAGTATCTACTGCTCGAGGCAGAGGTTCAGGAAGAGGTGGTTCAGTATCTAGAGGTGGAGGTGTTCGTAGGGGTAATGACATAGTTTCGCAGCAGTCAGAGGCAAGAGCACTGGCCAGGGCTTATGTGGTTCGAACAAAAGAAGGGGGCGATGCACATGATGTTGTGACAGGTATATTTTTACTGTATTCTGAACCTGTTTATACTTTAATTGATCCAGGGTCATCGCATTCATATATTAATTCAAAACTGGTTGAGTCGGGAAAATTAAAATCTGAAATGTCTAAAGTTTTAATAGAAGTGTCTAGCCCTTTGGGACAAACTGTATCTGTAGATCGAGTATGTCGGAGATGCCCGTTAATGATACATGATAAAATGTTTTCCGTTGACTTGTTGATTATACCTTTTGGCGACTTTGATATAATTTTGGGTATGGATTGGTTATCTGAATACGGGGTGATTTTGGATTGTTACAAAAATAGGTTCAGTATTCAGACAGAGGATGGAAACAGAATTGAGGTGAATGGCATTCGTACCGGTGGCTCGACACATATTGTTTCAGCAATAAAAGCTAATAAATTACTTCAGCAGGGTTGTACAGCATATCTAGCTTATGTTATTAATTCTGATTCAGTTGGGAGTCAGTGTAGTCAGATCAGGACCGTATGTGAGTTTCCAGATGTATTCCCTGAAGAACTACCGGGTTTACCACCTGATAGAGAGGTTGAATTTACTATTGAGGTATATCCGGGTACAACACCCATTTCTATACCTCCGTATCGAATGTCGCCTACGGAAATGAAAGAGTTGAAAGTGCAGTTGCAAGACTTACTAGATCGAGGTTTCATTCGACCAAGTATTTCACCTTGGGGAGCTCCAGTGCTGTTTGTTAAAAAGAAAGATGGTTCTATGCGGTTATGCATTGATTATCGACAGTTGAATAAAGTGACGATCAAAAATCGGTATCCTTTACCTCGTATAGATGACTTGTTTGATCAGCTAAAGGGAGCTTCATTATTTTCTAAGATTGATTTGAGGTCTGGGTACTATCAGTTGAAGGTGAAGGAAAGTGATGTGCCTAAGACTGCCTTTCGTACTCGTTATGGCCATTATGAATTTTTGGTGATGCCGTTTGGGTTGACTAATGCCCCAGCTGCTTTCATGGATCTGATGAACCGTATATTTCAACCATATTTAGATCAATTTGTTGTGGTTTTTATTGATGACATATTGGTTTATTCAAAGACAGAAGCAGAACATGATCAGCATCTCAGAATAGTGTTACAGATATTACGGGAAAAACAACTATATGGAAAGCTCAGTAAATGTGAATTTTGGTTGTCAGAGGTTGTATTTTTAGGACATGTGGTATCTGCAGATGGAATTAGAGTCGATCCAAAGAAGATTGAAGCGATTGTTCAGTGGAAACCACCCAAGAATGTATCAGAGGTACGTTTCTCGGTTTAGCTGGGTACTACAGGAGATTTGTAAACGGATTTTCGAAGATAGCTTTGCCAATGACTAAGTTACTAAAAAAGAATGTTCCATTTATTTGGGATGATCAGTGTCAGAAGAGTTTTGAAACATTAAAGAAAATGTTGACAGAGGCACCAGTTCTAACATTACCTGAATCGGGGAAAGATTTTATAGTGTACAGTGATGCTTCTTTGAATGGTCTGGGTTGTGTATTGATGCAGGATGGAAAAGTAATAGCCTATGCTTCTCGACAATTGAAGCCACATGAACGTAACTACCCGACTCATGATTTGGAGCTAGCAGCTGTGATTTTTGCTCTGAAGATTTGGAGGCACTATTTATATGGCGAGAAATGCTACATCTATACTGATCATAAAAGTTTGAAATATCTTCTTTCTCAAAAATAATTGAATTTGAGACAGAGGCGATGGATTGAACTTCTGAAAGATTATGATTGTGTCATAGATTACCACCCGGGAAAAGCAAATGTAGTAGCAGATGCATTGAGCAGAAAAGCTGCGGTTGAATTAAGGGCAATGTTTGCTCGACTCAGTATTAGTGATGATGGCAGTTTGCTAGCTGAATTAAGAGTTAAGCCAGTGATGTTTGACCAGATTAGGGTAGCTCAAATGGAAGATGATAAATTATTGAAAAAGAGAGAGATGGTACAGAGTGGCCCAGTAGAAAATTTCAATATTGATGATCGTGGTTGTTTGAGGTTTCAAAATCGAATTTGTGTTCCAGCTACTTCCGAACTAAAAGAGTTGATTCTTCGAGAAGCACATGATGGTACCTTTGCATTGCATCCTGGTGGGACAAAAATGTACCGTAATTTACGAGAACTTTATTGGTGGCCAGGGATGAAGAAAGATATAGTTGAATATGTTGGAAAATGCTTAACTTGTCAGCGGATCAAGGCAGAACATCAGGTACCGACAGGACTACTTCAGCCCATTAGTATTCCTGAATGGAAGTGGGAGTGTATTACTATGGATTTTATTACAGGATTGCCGTTGTCGGCAAGCAAAAAGAATGCAATATGGGTGATAGTGGA
Source organism: Gossypium stocksii (assembly GCA_020496765.1). NCBI lineage: Eukaryota > Viridiplantae > Streptophyta > Magnoliopsida > Malvales > Malvaceae > Gossypium > Gossypium stocksii. The sequence goes on from CM035620.1 coordinate 89,502,890, forward strand.
TCGGCTTACGAAGTCTGCTCATTTTATAGCAGTCAGGACTGATTGGTCTTTACAGAAGCTTGCTGAAGTTTATATTCGAGAAATTGTAAGATTGCATGGTATTCCGGTGTCTATAATTTCTGACCGAGATCCACGATTTACATCCAGGTTTTGGAGACAATTACATGAGTCGTTGGGTACTAAACTTAGTTTCAGTACAGCCTTTCATCCACAAACTGACGGACAGTCCGAGCGGGTAATTCAGATTTTGGAGGACATGTTGAGAGCTTGTATTATTGATTTTGAGTCAGGTTGGGAACGATATTTGCCACTAGCTGAATTTGTTTATAATAATAGTTTCCAATCTAGTATTCAGATGGCTCCGTATGAAGCTTTGTATGGTCGAAGGTGTCGATCACCGGTATGTTGGACAGAATTGAATGAGAAAAATATAGTCGGACCAGAGTTAATCCAGGAGACAGAAGAAACAGTTAAAAAGATTAGAGATAGATTGAAAGCAGCTTTTGATAGACAAAAATCTTATGCGGATCTGAAGCGACGGGATATAGAGTATTCTGTGGGTGATAAAGTGTTTTTAAAGGTATCGCCTTGGAAGAAAGTTTTGAGGTTTGGTCGTAAAGGAAAACTAAGTCCTCGTTACATTGGACCATATGAAGTAGTTGAAAGAGTCGGACCCGTTGCCTATCGACTAGCTTTGCCTCCAGAACTACAGAAAATTCATGATGTTTTTCATGTTTCTATGCTTCGGAGATATAGATCAGATCCTTCCCATATTATTCCTACAGAAGACATTGAGATTCGATCAGATTTGTCCTATGAAGAGGAGCCGATTCAAATATTAGCTCGAGAAATAAAAGAGTTGAGAAATAAACGAATTCCATTAGTGAAAGTGTTATGGAGAAATCATGGAGTGGAAGAAGCAACTTGGGAACCAGAAGAGACAATGAAAGTTCAGTATCCTCATTTATTCTCAGGTAAATTTCGAGGACGAAATTTTTTTAGGGGGGAAGAAATGTAACGACCCAAAATCCGTGGCACCGGAAAAGTGTATTGTCGGGCCTCCGTCTTAGTAAATCAAATCCTTAAATAATTATTAGGAATAATTATGACTCTAGTTGTGTGTCTAAATAGGTTTTTAACTAGGTGAAACTAGTTTAAATTAGAAACAATTAGTAGATAAGACTAAATTGAATAAAGTACAAAAGTTTAATTATAGAATAGAAAATTGTTAAGGGATTAAATTAGTAATTAAACCATAAAAGTGACATGTGTATAAGAGAGAAATAAATACATGTGTATGTGTACTATTGGTCCAATTGTATTTTATGTGTGTATTTACTTAGAATTTAAGTAATTTTAATTATTTAATTATTTGATTTTAATTAAGTAAATATCTAATTATTTAAATATTATAATTTATTTAAAAAAAATTAATGGAGGCAAGTGTATGGTAAGGATGAATACATGTGTAATAGTGTAAGAGTGTACAAATGTATACAAATAATAAGTTATTATATTAGATATTTTATAATAAAAAAATTAGTTAAAACAAATAAAGGGATTAATAAAAGAAAACAAGAAAAAGAAAAGAAAGAAAGTTACAGAGAAGAAACGTGAGAAAGAAAGAAAAAGGAAAGAAAGAAAGAAAAAGGGGAAATTGAAGGATTAAGGCTTGGAGTTTAATTTGGTAAGCTAACTAAGCCATTTTCTTTGTAATTTTGATGTTTTTGAAGCTTTAGAGAAAGATTTTCTTGAATTCATGAGAAAATATTGAAAATTTATGGAGGTTTGATTAGGGTTTATGTTGAAGAAATGATGAAATTAGGGATTAATTTGATAGAATTATGAATTTGAATTGAATTAGGGACTTAATTGTAAAACAAGCCATAAGTTTTGAGTTTTGGGGATTAAATTGAAAGAAATTCGGAATTATGGAAAAATGATGAAAATTTGATAGTTATATGAATATTTAGATGGAAATTGAATAGAAATAAGGTGTGAATTGGTGTTATAAATTTGGTTATTAGCATTTTACATCAAAACAGTTTTGAGAAGTAGCAATGGTCTGACTTTGAAAATTCACTAAAAATTGTAGAAATTGAATTAGAGGATGAATAAGATATGAAATTAAATCTTATTGAGTCTAGTTTCTTATAGTAGAAACAGTGTAAGCAATGAATTTATGAATCAAGAGATATTTGAAATTTTGTAAGACTGGTTCAGGGTAATTTCGAGATACCCTGTTTTGACTTTGGAAAATCATTAAAAATTGTACAAAAATTATTATGGATTGTAATTTATATGTGGGAACTTCTTAATGAATCTAGTTTCAAAAGAAATAAACAAGAACCTTATTCAAGTTCTGTACAATGAGATAATTGATTTTTAGTAGAGAGAGGTCAGAACTGTCAAATGGAATAACAGGGGAGTTTTTAATGAATAAAATGTACTAATTGGCTAGACCAAAAATTCTGAAAATTTTATGGTGAGAAGATATGTGAGTCTAGTTTCAAGGAAAATTTACGGATATTAATTTGGAGTTTCGTAGCTCAAGATATAAATAATTTAGTAACAATGACTCAAATAGACAGCTTAATGGTGAAAATATATATACCTTAAAAATGGTTAAATTTGCATTTTTAGGCTCATGAATTAAATTGAATTGTGTTATATTGATGATTATAAAATTATTATTTTCGTAGTTAACAAAGAACCCGGAACAGCGGCTCACAAAGGAAAGGAGAAAGCTATCGAGGATTAAAACGAAAAATTCATGGTTTGTATTACTATAATTCAAATTACTTTTTTATTAAATGTTTTATATAAATTCTATAATTAATAAGTGAGATATAAGGTAAGTGTTGATATTTGAGTTGAATGAGAATTGAATCGAATGGTAAATGTGTATGTATAATTGAATTATAAATTTATTTGAAGGTGAAATTGTAATTAAAAAGTGTTCTGGATTGGAAATGCAAGTAAATTGAGAACTGAAATACCCTATTAACTAGTCGGACGGAGTCGGATATAATTGGCATGCCATAGGATCTGAAAATGTACGGGATTTGCCGGCTTTACCGATCAGGCACTTTATGTGTCGTACATCAGGCACTTCATGTGTCGTATTTCAGGCACCTTGTGTGTCGTTTCAGGCACTTTATGTGTCGTATACTGATTAGGTACTATGTACCGTTTAGGCACAATGTGCCGTACTGGTGCGTTTGGGTTGAAATCCGTGTATCCGTTAAAGTCCGAAATGTTAATAGGGTGGATAATTGAAATGAGAAGATCAAATAAACTTGATCGACTGTATTAGTGAATATGAAAGAAACGGAAATTGTGGACTAAAAATTTAGATTGGAAATGAAATGCATGAAGTTAATGTGAATGTGGTGATTAAAATTTGATAAATGTGATGTGTGCCTAAAATTGAAGATTGTTTTATTATTGTTATTTAATGAAAGTCTAAAAATGAATTGTTATTATATACCTAGTTTTTTTTTTTATGTTTTGTTATTATTGCTATTAAAATTTGAATTATGGTAATACCACTGAGTATGAAATACTCAGCGTACGGTTGTTTCCGTGCGCAGGTTAAAAGGAGTCAAGTGTCTTGGTTCAGCATCTGAACGATCCCGACTTCAGCAAAAAGATATTGGTGATGTTTCTTTTCTTAATTGAAAGTGGCATGTACTAGGATTGTATAGGTTATTTAGGTATGCTTGTAATGTTGATTGTAAGAATGATATACCATATTTTGTTATTAGCTTGATAAAATGGTAAAAATTATAATATATAATTAGTCTTAAATTAGAATGGAAAACAAATGAAATTATTTTAGTTTTGATTAATATTATGATTGTTAGACATTAAATTACTATGTTAATTAATTGATTATAATTTAGGTGTAATTAAGTTTAAATTATTTTTTTATTGTGCCATTGGTTTTGGATTGGTTTATTTTGGGTTTAGACTTGCAGGAGGTTTATGTGAAAACAAGCAGAAATGCTGCCGAAATTTTTATAAAACAAAAATGTATGAATGAAATTCAATTAGTAAACTAAAATATAATTTATATGCATTTATGAATATACTATAATTTATTGTTAAAGAATAATTTTCTTGTTACTTATTTATTAAGAATTATCTGTAAATTGTCTGAATTGTCTGGTAATGCCTTATAACCCTGTTCCGGCGACGGTTTAGGGTTAAGGGGTGTTACATCACGCCCAAAATTGGTACCGAATTGATTACTCGATGTCTTTATGCCGAAAGTCGAAAATTTGTAATGATTTAAGACACGATTCTTCCTATTAATATTGATTTAAAATGCTTGGATTGAACCAAAATGATTGTTAAAGACTTCATCGTCTTGAGACATCGGAGTATCACATCCCGTAAGTTAGGACGTGATACGTTGAACTCTCGTACACGAGTTTTGTCTTTAATTTACTAAAAAAACACATGTTTTGAAATTCAAAAGGGTATTTCGCTATTTAGGTTTAACAAGAAGATCGAAACCCCGTAAGTTAGGGCATGATTCCTCGATATTCCAAAATACGAATATTGCCCTATTTTAAAAAGAAATCATTTTTGAATAACGACGACACAATGCTTGAAAGTGTATATTATTTTTTGAAGTACGTTGTTTGAACGAATTAACTAAAACAAGTGAAGCACGGTGCAATAAAACATAAGGATTATGGATGATAACATCGTGAAAATACGAATAAATAAATCTAGGTGCATGTGATGACAATAAACACATCCAATATTAAAAAAATAATGAAGATCAATGAAATAAATGACATAGATCAATTTAACAACAAAAAGTTTAAACCAAATGAAACAAATAAAATATAGAACAATTTTAAATGAAAACAAGTGAACTTTGAATGGAAAATTAAGAAACGGTTTACCACAAAAAGTAACAGAAAAGAAAAATAACAATAATAATAATAAAATAAAATAAAAATAAGAAACAAAATAAAGGGGGATCATCAAAAGAAAACATTTAAAAATAATATACACCTATATATGAGAATACAAAAATAAGAAGAAAAAAACTTAAAATAGATGCTTAAAAGAACATTTTAAATAAATAAGTAGAGTTGAAAAGGTATACAAAGTAATTTAAGATAATTAATAAAATAATATAGGTAGTATTTTAAAATAAGTAGTTAAGAAAAGGTGATAGCATATAAAGGAGATCAAAATATGTATATGAAGAGAAATAAATCAATTTAAAAAGAAAATGCAATAAATAATACATATATTTATTTAAAATAACTAACATGAAAGAAAAATAAAGCATATAATGGTTTAAATAATAACAAAATAAGAAAAATGTTGAAAAGATTAAAGACTGATTTAAAACCAAAGCTAAATTCAAGGTAAAATAAAATAAGTAAAAAAATAAACCGAAGTAAGCTATCAGGGATTAAAATGAAGCACGCTTAAGCTCACGGGGACCAGAAGGGACAATAGCCCATGGTTTTGGTGCGTGCATTTAGCCTGATATTCAAATGACCCATTTAAAAGCCAAAAGAAATCCAATGGCCAAATTAAAAGGTAAAAAATAGCCGATCGAATGGCGCAATAACATGGAGGGACCACATGCGCAATTATCCCGAAAGCCCAGAACACACGGACTCTGGTTCAGGCGGGTCGGGTCGCACGGTTTTGGCCTTGTACGGCACCGTTTTAGGCCATTGAAAAAAAGCTCTAAACGGTACCGTTTAATTCCCTTATAAAACCAAAATTTCTGATTTGTTATCCCCTATCTTTCTTTTATTTCGGAACAAAGCCTAAAAGGATCCCCCCATCTCATTCTCTGTGCCGCTCTACTAGGGTTTTATCCCATCATCGCTGCCATCATCGCGACGCCGCAGTGAACGGAGGTTGAGGTCGCGCAAAAGGGAATTTTCAACCCCTGTTTAAAGCGCTTGAAAATCTCGTTACCTTGTTCCCCTTCTTATTTCTTAGGACTAACCCTAAGTTGTATTTAAATATAGGTAAGAACCACGAAAACAACGAAGAGGAGAGCCGAATCACTGCGCACTCCTACCCTCGTCAGAACCCAAAGGGGTTTAGCGACGTTCGGGTCACTAAAGACTTTCGGCAACGTCAGAAAATGAACCACGGTAAGATTTCTTTATTAACTTAAACTATTTCGAAGTAAAAGATAGTAAAAAACACCTTTTGATTTCTTGTTTTGAATGTTGTTCTCTGTATTCAGTTTCTTTTTTCTTTTTATCTAAAAAGTGTCCATACATCTTTGTTTTTCGGTGGCTTTATAGCCAAATGAAATACACTGTTATTTTTGCCACTGTTTGGCTGTTCTTTCCCTATTTCTATCCCTGCTCTGCTTGCTGTCTTCCTCTTTTGAAATTTTGCAAGTGACGGTGCCAATAAATGCAATGGGACGGTGCTAAGTGACGGTAGCAGACTCTGATGGTAGTGTCAGAAAGCCCTATGTGCGCCGCACCTAGGGTTTGAAATTTGCTTCTCGGGTTCGGGGCATTTGGGCTGCTGTTTAGGTTGGGTTAGGTTAGTTTAGTGTTGGGTTGCTGTTTAGGGTATTAGGCCTAGTTGTTTTATATTAGGCTATTAGGTAGGGGTTAATTTGGTATTGGGCCATTGTATCTTAGCCCGGGCCAAAATTGGGTTGTACAATAATTTTCGTACTCGTTGCCTCCAACTCATTGTAGAAACCTACATCAAAATTTACTCGAACAAAAGGCTTCAAGGGATGCCATCACACCAGTGTCACCTTGTTGCTTGTTCAGTTCTTTCCCCTGTCAACAGTTCCAACTCACAAGCTTATCCTAAAATGAAAGTAACAACTACAATCTTAGATTGTTGCTTGCCTTCATGCAGTAATTTATTTCTCGAAAGCTAAATTGTCTAGATTGCAATTATGACTACTAATTTTTGCTGGTTATTGCTCCCAAAAATTAATTGTCGAACCTAATTATTCATAGAGTCCTCTGTTTGATTCACCCTCCATGTAACACCCCAATATTTTTTGTTTTAAGTTGAACAAATATGTTAAATAATTTGATTCGGTTTGGTGGTTGGGTGCCATGAATGTTTGTTTAAGGTTTTGAGTTAGATTACCATGTTTTGAATTCTTCCCTATTTATTTTGGTTTTATGTTAAGCTTGAGCCTTAGGGCTTATCATTTATTTCTCATTGAATTGTGATAGAATAAGTTTGTTGGTTTAGTGGTAAGGCTTCTAAAAGAATTTTGGTGGGCGGGATTTGGATCAAATTAAATCTTTTTAAGTATTTTATTTTAATTTATTTTTTTATCAAATCCCTATTTTCTTGCCTTTATTGACTGAATCTTGGGTAGTGTTACGCTTGGGTCGTCCTCATTCGCTTTGTAAGTTCTATTTGATATCTTGTTTCGATCTTTGTTAACGATATTAAGTTTTGACTCGTTGTTGGATAAGAGGGGATTTTATTTAGTATATTCCATTCTATATGGTGATTGGTGATTTTTATGATAGTCCGATAGGCAAAGCTTTGGGAGATCAGGATCCTCAAAAGGTGTGATTGTTGTATTGCTTGCTGTTTCAGTGGGTAAGTGTCTGAACTTTGATTTTTGGGGTTGTTTAATTTTGGAAAAGGGGATGTTCTTAGATGAGAATTCGGAATGGAATTGCGGTTTAATCAATTCGTTTAAATGTTATTGTAGGTTTCGGACTGCATTAGTGGCGTGGATTTTTACATTAGTAATTAGGTATGTGAAACTAACTCGATTTATCACTTAAAATTTAAGAAAATGCGATACAAGGGTTGTTTTTAAAATTGTCCAGCATTATACAACCATGTGTGTTTTTGCAACCCGTATAGTTTGATCGTGTGGAGCACACAATCGTGTGAAATCTTGCAGCTTATGTAGGTAGGTTGTATGGGCCATGTGGGACTTTTTCGCCAATTTTACGGTTCGATTAGGGCTCATTTAAGGGACTAGAAAATTGAGCTGTAGGCATAATTTGGGGCCAGAAAAATGTAAGTTTTAACACGTAAACGTACATAGGTAAGCTTAGGATGTATGTTACGTAGATTATGTTGTAGTAACCATATGCTATACAATAATCCATAAGAAAATATATGTGTAAGCATGACATGTGATTTATGATATGTATATGTTGATTTTATGATTATGTTTACGAGTATGCTTGTAAGGGCCCAAATTTGCCCGGGGCCCATAAACCAGAAACTAAAGTAAAGATAATAAACAGTCCATTTTTACAAACCTAAAATTAAATTACCCAAACCCAACAAGCCCAACAAGCTAAAAACCCCATTTCCAAAACCCATTTCTAAAAACACCTAGCCCAAATCGATAGGCCCAATGCCTAAACCAAATATCAGTCAAACATAACCCTAGCTCTCCCTAGAGCGCCGCTCCTCTATGTGCGCCTCAGCATGTACCACGCTCGAGGCCCGACTTTTCTAACGCTGCCACCGGCCTCCTCTACCTGCTCCCTAGGCCTGTAAAAACACTCCAAAAATGAACAAACAACAAAGCAAACACGCAAAAAGGACAGAAGCAAAGCGGAGAACAGAAATGAAAGCAAGAACAGTGTAATAGAATCGGCTATAAAGGCCATATTTTCAATGTATTTTGGGGGGATTTTGACAATATTGAAAAAGTGATAAACACAAAAATCCCTCCAAATTTTGGATACAAAAAAAATCAAAGATTAATCTCCTTAAGGTGATTTCCGCTTTTTTGTTTTTATTATTTTTCATCTAGTTCATTCCTTTATTTTCTTTTATTTTTTTTATATATATGCGAAATAAAAGAAAAAAGAAAAAGGGGAAGACAGATACCTTTTCGGATTTGGGGAGTTTGGCCTCCGGGTCCGTCGAATCGGGGCTGAAATTCGTCCATTTGCGAGATGTCGGCCACCGGTTACAGTGGTATACGGTAGACGGACGGTGATGGCCCCCAATCGGCCGGAAAGAAAAGGGTGAGAGCATGGGGAGAGGTTGAGGAGATGAGAGGTTTCAAAGCTTTTTTTTGTTGTTTTTCTTTTTAAAAAAAATAAATAAAGGGTAAAAGAAAATATAAAGATGGGTTTTTAAGGCATTAAATGAAACAGCTGTTTGGCAGGTGAAACTGTGTGTTCCCACCTTAAAAGGTTGATTTACTCTTTTAGTCCCTTCCTTTTATTAGCACCCTTCAATTAGTTTCTTTTACCTTTTAATTTCGCCCTGAGATTTCCCTTGGCTTTCAAATGGGTCCTACGATTGCCAGGCTAAGCGCATGCGTCTAGGCCATGAGCTATTGCCCTTTCGGGTCCTTGCTAACCTGAGTGTGCTTCGTTTTGGTCCCCTCTTCATTTTTTATCCTTTTTTTTACTTTTTTTTATTTTAAATTTGCTCCCCAGATTTCTGTATTTAATTCAATTTTGGTTCTCATTAGTGCCATTTTCTTTTTTAATTATTACTATTATCACCACTATTATTTTATCATGTTTTATTTTTTTTATTACATAGTATTATCATTGTAGTTATTATTATTTTTATACTTTGTATGTATATATATATATATATGCGAATCCTTTTATATTTACTATATGATATTATCACTACTATTATTTTTATTTTGTATCATTACTGTAGCGACGTAAAATTTCTTAGCTTTGTCGCTAATTGGGGTGCTTGATTGAAAGTTTTAAAAAATGAGGTTTGATTTTAAAAAGGGAGTCGCCACTGATCTTTTTTTCTAGGTGTGATCGGACACCTAATAAAACCTCTTTTTAACAAAGAAAATTTATTTTTAGTAAAAAGAAGGCCGGGTTTAGGTCCACATCTAAATTCAGAGAGAAATAGGCCTCGGGAGTCAGTTACGCACGAGGAAGGTATAAGCACCCTCGTAACGCCCAAAATTGCTATCTTATTAAATACATGTTGTCTAAATTTCTAAAAACACGAGTCTAATATAACGTTTAATCATGATCCAATTGGAAAGACGAGAATTTTGAAGTTTTTTGATTTTTTAGAAGGATGTCCCAGTTTCAACACGAGTCGAAGCGATTCACCCAACAAAGCAATGAAATCGACGACTTAGTCTTAAATCGGGACATTGCCTTGTGTATTGAAATTAATTAAAAAAAGAATAAGATATTTCTAGATAAAAAATAAAAGTAAAGAAAGGTAATATTTAGGTTGAAACAAGATGTGAACTAATATGCTAAATTCGGAATAGGCAAATAATGATAAAAGTCAAGAATATACGGAGCAAACGATATGTCAAACATTAACAATGTATATGTGATAATAATAGTAATAATGCAAATACAAAGTGGCAGTGAACATATATACATAAAACATATGATACTAGAATTTAAAATAAAAGTATACAATATATATTAAAAATAATAATAATGTAAAAATGGCTAATAATAACGATATATAATTATATACATACATGCATTAAAATACAGACGTAATAATTGGAATAAAAAGTATATACATAATATTAAAAATATGTACATAGTAGTCTTAAAAAATATGCACATAATATAGGTAAAATATACACATGATATAGTATTAAAAAAAATACATAAGATAATATATATGAAAATATATACGCAAAACATGTATTAGAAATAATAATAATGTTAAAAAAGTGTATCCATAATGTATAAAGTATTAAAAATATAATAAAAAACATACTATATATATATATATATAAGCATTAAGTGGAAAATAATACTAACATTAATAATAGTAAAATACTAATAAATAATAGGTTTAGTAGTAATAGTGATGATAATAAAAGAAAATGTACTAATATATGTGAAAATAATAGTGATAAAAATAAAACGTAGAAATTAATATTAGAAATAATATTGAAAATAGTCGTTCATACTAATAATACATATATATATAAAAGTATACACTAATACTAACAATGATAGTAAGCATAATAATAATAATAACGATAATGATAATAGTAATAAGGATGATAATGATGATAAACATATGAACAAAACAGAATAATGAGTACTAAAATGAAAGCAAAATAAGCGAACGTACATGGGATTAAAATGAAGATAAACAAAAATAAAATAAAAATGGCAGACGAAACAAGCACAAAACAAAAGGTAAATGAATAAATAAAATGATTCAAGACTAAAGGATTTAATTGAAATGCTAAAGGAAAATCAAGAACTAAAAGAAGAAATAAAAGGAAACGGAGGGACTAAATTATAACGCGCGACGGACATATAAGGTCTGAAAGGGAAAATATCCCGATCTCTTAAAGCGCAGCATTTTATACAAGGCTGAAATGAAATAAAATACAGCTTTTAAGCTAAAATTGAAAGAAAACAAAAGAACAAAAGACCCGATTGAAACTAGCCGAAACAAAGGAAGGGCCGATCTTGTAAATAACCCATAAGGCGTAGAAACACGCGGGTCCTGGCATCCGTCGAGTCGGGTCTCCAGGTCATGTACGAAACGCCATCGTTTCGCATCCGGAGCGTCTCCATAAAATGGTGCCGTTTGGCACCCTTTTAAGTAACAAAAAACCCTAAAAAAAATCATTTGAAAATCTCTTAAAAAAACAAAAAAAATAAAAATAGGAACGGCCCTCTTCTTCTTCTTAGCCCCGATTGAGGGTTTGGCCACATCCCCTTATTGCTCGGCCGCCGTTTTACCATATTTGGTGATTGAAAGGGTGTCGAAAACCCCTTTTCAAGCCCTCTTAAGTCACTTTTTAATTTTATTTTTAGAAAAGCACGAAAAGTAAGAGAGAATAGGTTTTAGAATCATTCTTATTTCCCTCTTGGGTATTCACAAAGCCGAATCCCCTTCGGTTGCCTTTCGAATCCTTGTCAGAACCCAAACAGGTTCTTAGGTATTTGATACCAACAACGCTCGAAGGAGAGGCGAGAGAGAGCCCCGGTAAGATTTCTATTCCCTTTTTATTTATCCCTTTTTTATAAAAATATTCAAATAACCAGAAAGTAAATCAAAGATTAAAGGAAGCACCTTTGTTTCTTGTTTCTGTATCTTTCTTTTTTTATTCGAAAAAGTGCCCTCCTTTTACAATCGATTTATGGCTTCGTTTTATAACCGAATACAATGATTTTTAAAACCTATACTACTGTTTGTTTTTTTCTTTGCTACTGTTGCTGCTTTTTGTTTTAGTTTGTTTTGTAGGTCTATGAGGAGGTTAATGAAAAGGGGTTTTGGCCATTTCGGTGTTTAGGGGCAGAGCAGAGCCAGCTTTTGAGCGCTGTGCGCGCTGGTGGGGGCATGTAGGGAGTACGGCGCTAGGGTGGCTAGGGTTTCGGATGGCCGACGCTTGGTTTGGGCGTTTGGGTCAATTAGGCCAACATGAATTGGTCTGGGTTAGGTTTTTAGTGTATTTGGGCCTCTGGTTTGGGTTAAAATTTGGGTAGGTTTGTAAAACGGGTATTGGGTTATGGACTTTGACATTTAATTGTAATTTGGACTTTAATACTTCGGTTTTTTGATATTTTTGATTTATTTCTGTTTGGTTTAAAATGGGTGCAAAATTGGGCTACAACAGCTGCCACTCTTTGCTCATTGTCGTGTAACGGGAATAGAGCAAAGACCTCCAAGAAAGACCAATTTTGTCCGGTCCCACCGAGTCTTGGCTTGCTTTGGTGTTCCTCTTTTCCAAGTAGTCTCGTTCTCATCCATCGCATCCGGTTTGCTTTGATTCAATCCATCGCACTTTAGAGAAAAAGGACTTGTAGCTTCAATCTACTCGCATCTTTAGGGGTATAACTTCGATCTGCTTCACTGCTCTTTAGGGTGATAAAACTTGTAACTTTGACCTGCCCCATTGCAACTTTAGGGAAGCAAAATTTGCATTTTTGATCGACTCCAATCTTTATTCTTTAATCTGTATACGACCTTGGGTTCAACTCATCTCTCGCAATATGAGTTGACTTTCTGAAAAACATAAACTGAAAATACCTCAGCGTGTCCTAAGGCTGAACTTGCTTCTCGCAATACGAGTTACCCTTTGAAAAATAAATTGAAAATACCTCAACGTGTCTTGAGGCTCAATTCACCTCTCGCAATATGAGTTGATTTTTGAAAACATAAATTAAAAAACAGAAATTGAAAATACCTCAATGTGTCTTGAGGCTCAACTCACCTCTCGCAATATGAGTTGATTTTTGAAAATGTAAATTGAAAAGCAAAAATTGAAAATACATCAACGTGCACTGAGGCTCAACTCACCTCTCGCAATATGAGTTGATTTTTTAAAAAATAGAAATTAAAGACAGGATTTGAAACTACCTTGGCGTGTGAGCCAAGGCTCAACTCACCTCTTGCAATATGAGTTGATTTTTGAAAAACATAAATTGAAAATACCTCAGCGTGTGAGCTAAGGCTCAACTCACCTCTCGCAATATGAGTTGATTTTTCGAAACATAAATTGAAAAACAAAAACTGGAAATACCTCAACGTCTTGAGGCTCAACTCACCTCTCGCAATATGAGTTGATTTTTGAAAAATAAATTGAAAAATAGAAACTGGAAATACATCAACGTGTCTTGAGGCTCAACTCACCTCTCGCAATATGAGTTGACTTTTGAAACATAAAATAAAAATATACCCAAAATCTCTCATCTGGTGGAATTCGGATGTCTTCTTCCTCGATTCAGTACAACTATCATTGCATCCTCTTGCTCTGCTGGAGTACCTGAATATATCGTGCATGATGTTATCATGATATGCACATGTTTGTCTTAAATGCATGTATGCCTACATGATTATGCTATGCGTTTTAGGCTTTTTATCACATATCCCTTTTTGTTGCGATTTTTGTGATAATCTGTATTCATTGCTTCGATTCTTGACTTTCTTTCGGGATTTGTACTTGTCTTCCAGCTTTACGGGTAATCTGTGTTTCTCGGATATCACTCTTTTGTCCTATGTTGAACTTTGTCCTTGCTTTGAGGCTCTTGTACTCATCCAATTCTCATCCGGGTAATACTCAACATATCATTTCAAAATGCTCTAGATATTCAACGCATGAACTCTTTTCTCAATCAAGAATCTTTTCGAGCATGGCTTCTTGCATAGAAAATTTCGAGCTTCTGAAAATGCTTCAAATACTGTAGTCTTGCTGTTTGATTCACTTCTTGAATCGTTTTACTCCTTGGGCCCAAATCTGCTTCATTAGGACGCCTTTTCAGGTTTTCATCCTAATAAGACGCCCTTTTTAGGTTTTCATCTTGATTTTCATCTTCTTTTTTTTTTTTTAAAAATACTCAAGGCGTCATCACTCATTGCCCATCAGGGCTCTATCACTAACATAGTACACTACCCTATTGCTCGGCTGGTATTTCGACCCAAAACCCGAGGAAATAATTACGTTTTGCTCAACCAGCTTGCCCCACTGTAACTCAAAGGTATAGGATCTGTAACTTGTTCCATCAACTGACCACTCCCAGAGTGACCTGACCAGATGTTTATGCGTGATATTTCCATGGATGCAGAATATCATTTTTTTCTCGAGAATGATCCCCGTTTTATGCTTAGGTTGATATTGCTTGTTTTCATCGAGATTACTGACGCGATTTCTTGTTTCTGTTCAGCTAATATCTTTGACAGAAAATCTTGAAGATATAAATTCAATTTAAGCTCAAATCTTTCCAACTCTTACACTTGGTGAGCTCTTAAACAACGGTCCTGTTTCAGGTTCCTGTACTATTTAAAAGCTTTCAGAGTAATATGCGAAACTCCTTTTATAAAAGTATGATTAGTCCATTAACCATTATTTCAATGCGAAATGCTTGAAAATGATCATACAAGAAGAAAATTGATTAAGAGCATAGCTCGGAACAAACAAGTTAAACAATGAGAGCAAATGCAAGTTTATTGGAAATGCATTTTGAAAAGAATAAGGTAATCGAAGATAAATTCAAAAATGAGTAAAATGGAAAACTAGGTGTCCCAGATATCGCAGCCTGAGCTTATCTGTACAAACTCCTTTGAGACCATTTTGAGCTCAATATGTGTTTAAGGGATTCGAAGTACTTTGTCGATGCCCCAAGACGTAGCATACTTCCTCACTGTCAATTCAAGTATAGCAAGACTACCATGTGTCCCGTCAATCCAAGTACTTTGGTCTCAAGGCGCCTTTTGTGGGTTTTCACCTTGGCCTCTCCATTTTTCTTTTCTTTCATTTTTTCTTTCTTCTTTTTTTCTTCTTTTTTTTTGAATGAATGAAGGTCTCAAAGCGCCCTTTACGGGTTTTCACCTTGGCCTCTCCTTTTTAGGTATCTATGGACTGAATCCACATTTAGGATTGGATTAGTACTCCTCCGGGGAAAGCCATCTTTACCTCATAAAGTTCTTAACCATTCCTTTTCCTTTGAAATCCTTTTGTACAGAAAGGATCTTCTGTCATAACTCAGCATTATCCATTTTCGCACATTCGACTATGATGAATACTTTCAAACCTTTTCTGCAGTTAAGTTTACTAAAGACCTTCTACTTCATCCAACTCTTGATTTAATCAAAGCTTGGAGAAAAAGAATCTTAATTTCCATAGGCAGAACCATCTCTAATGCCCCAGCGAAGGTCCTGGTCAACTATGATAAGCACAAAGAGTAAAAGGTAGCTTCTTATGCCCATATTTACAAGTCTCGGTCACCTTTCATAACTTTTTTTTATTTTTCCTTTTGGGAGCCTTTGTTGTATTGTGATATGGCGCCTAATCTTTGAATGAACTATAATCTTTTGACATTGTACAGTCGCGCACTATAAAAATGATTCTTTTTTTGGCATTTGATTTTTTTTTACTGTCGATTTTATAATGTAGGCATATAGAACAACATTCACTTTCTTAGCGAAGCAAATGACGACCTCGACGATGATGTCAAATAGAAGCTTTTGACGAGATCGTCCCCAGAACATCTATGCCCATATATTGAAAAGTTTACGAAGAAATTGAAGAAGCACGTGAGTCTTGTCGACATAACTGATGCCATTCCCTTCCCATAGTGGACCAACAATATCCGATCCTCATGATTAGCCTGGCTATTGTAGAACCATTGTCATGTGTTCTTTAGACACCCTTATTGACCTTTTTCAAGGTGTTCCCAAGTGCATCTTAATATGATCGTGTGAAAACATCCTTGAACTCTTGGAAATAATTTGATAGTCTTGCCTTATTTTTGCAGTGAGCTAGGTTTAAATCTTCATCTCTTTCCCAAGCTCGCAATGTCAACTGACCTTTTGTAAGTTAGGATTTGTCTTTCATCTCATTCTGCCATCTAACGAATCGGAAAATAGGTACAATCTCAGTCATTTTTGAAGTCCTGAGATCCCTCTAGACACATATCTTACTTCAAAGGAAGTTAGTAACAGCATCGCTCACGACATTGATATTTGGGGACCTATTGTGGGCACGAAGGCATATTCCAAAGAATAAATGATTCTTAAGATGATTATTTGCATGGTATGATCATGAATGAAGATTGAAAAAATATTTGAATAAAAGTTCAAAGAATAAAGGAATAAAAGAATATCTGCTCAAATAAATGCATTTTATTGAAATAAACATCTTGGACCCAATCCTATTCCACAAAAGGAAACTTATCGCCTCTAGGCTTAAGGCAATAAGAATGTTTTGAATATTACTCTAGATTAGCTTTAAAAGTACGCGGATCTCTTCCACAGTCTCATTGTTCAAAACACTCCCAAGTATGTGAAGTTTGGAGGTAGGTGATATCGAGGTCGTAGTTGAATTGGGTACTAATTACAATTATAGTAGCTTCATGTTCCCACCATATGGGTTTCTGGCTCTTTTTCTTCATGGGTGCTGCCCCCTCTTTTTTAACTCTCGGAGACTTCCATCCTTTCACTTTTGATTGCATTCTCTATGAGTTCCCCGGATATTACAATATTCGCAAAGTCTTTCGCAGCGCTTCCTACCAACTTATCGTACAATGGCGCTTTCAAAGTGCTAATGAAGAGAATCGCTATTTCAGTTTTGGTTAAAGGGGGTTCTACTTGTGCCGAGATATCCCTCCATCTCTACGCGTACTGCCTAAAAGTTTCCGTCGGCTTCTTTTCCATCCTCTGCAGAGTCAACCGATCAGGCATCATGTCAGACACATGCTTGTACTGTTCACAAAATGCTGATGCTAAGTCTTTCCATGATCAGATCCTTTCTCTGTTAAGTTGATTATACCATCGAAGAGCCGGTCTGACCAAGCTATCTTGGAAACAGTGTATTAGCAATTTTTCCTCTTTCACATAAACCGTCATCTTCTGGCAAAACATGATAAGATGCCCCTTTGGACAACTCGTTCCATCATATTTTTCAAAGTCTGGCACTTTAAACTTCAAAGACAGAACCAGATCGGATACCAAACTGAGCTCTTTGGCACTCAATACAGAGAAGACTTCAATACCTTCTATCGCCCTGAGCCTTTCTACCAAACTCTCATACTTATCATGATCGTCTATTTTCAATTTGACTATTTCTATTGGATCATCTAAATCTGGAACAAGAGGATTGGCAGGAGTAGCTCCGAGATTCGACACAAATATACCTTGCCCCAGGTGAGCAGATGGTACAGGTTGTTGCTCTAGGCTTGCGGATTCCCCTTGAGTGTACCCTCTTTGTGTTGCATGGGCGTGCGGTGGAGTGAATCCTAGGGGATAGAGCGGATCCTGATCGTGATTAACTCTCAACGGAGGTTTCATAATTTCAGGGCTCTGCATAGGTCCCTTTCCTTTGACCAAAGCTGACATCATTTCCATCATTTTGGCCATTTGATCTTTTCACTCGAGTGATTCCTCTCGAGATCTCACCATCAGATCCCTCGTTTCCTGCTGCGACTTAGCCAATTGCTCTTGTAATTCCCTTTGGATTCTTTCCATCCTTTCAATCCTTTCACTGAATTCAGCCTCCATTACTCTAGCTTATCGATGCGTCCTATACGAATGACGTGGTTCTAGTCTTGCGGTATTACAACTGCGACTTGTATGATTTTAACCTTAGTGAATGGTTATGGGATATACAATGAATGAATGAATGAATAAATGTCAAATGAATGTTAGTCATGAATGAATATGCAAGAATTTAGTGTTGATTTCAAGACGGCCCCTATTTAGGCATTTCATTTATCAAAAGAGTCTATTACACAACGTTTCGGTCACTTGTGCAATTGACTCCTCTATCAGAAACCCGTTTTTGGCAACCAATCTCTAATCAATCTCTTCCTAACAAGATGCCTATAATGCATGATGGAAAATAAAAATAAAGACAAACAACCTTGGTTAGTACAACAAATATGAACAGAGGAAAACTGTGTAAAATCTAACAAATTAAGCTACTTGGTCCAATGGACCCGATTCTTTTGCATAATAAGCGAAAATGCAAAAGGTAAGAGGTGTTTCTCCCGTGTACTTATTTTGGTGACTACTAAGCGGACGGAGGTTCAGCATGGCTCTAATTAGGTGGCTCGTACGGTTCACTATATGCGATTTCAATTCTAGATGGGTACTCGAATCGTCCGTACTGTCATCTACTAAGATTAGTACAGAGCCTCAGTCATGGCCCATCATAGGCTTACGAGTCCAACTCGAGGGATTACATTTACTTATGCCTATGCGGAGGGACAAGTTAACTCACAAAAGCATAAGTCGTATGTAACCCGAAAGTATTCACTAGCCTGTGTGGAGGGACGAGTTAACTTACGAAGGCGTAGTGTTTACTTTCACTTGAAAGGACGGAGCCCAGGTACAAAGCTCATGTTATGCAGAAATGCACGTGCACGGTGTGTGGGGAGAAACTCACAAACCTTTCGTTTTATTTTGAAACTACAGAACTAAAACCATAAACTCAGAGCTTAAAAAAACGAAAGATAAAACAAATTAGAAAATATTTACAACATAATGCGGATGCATGATTTTTCGAAAACAAATTTAAGGATCACGGCCAAGTGTTTACTTGAATAAGAAATTTTGAAGATTTGGACAACACGCGTTTAATTCGACTCGACTCTCAAAAAGGTTTCCCCAGTGGAGTCGCCAGCTGTAGCGACGTAAAATTTCTTACTTTGTCGCTAATTGGGGTGTTTGATTGAAAGTTTTAAAAACCGAGGTTTGATTTTAAAAAGGGAGTTGCCACCGATCTTTTTTTCTAGGTGTGATCGGACACCTAATAAAACCTCTTTTTAACAAAGAAAATTTATTGTTAGTAAAAAGAAGGCCGGGTTTAGGTCCACGTCTAAATTCAGAGAGAAATAGGGCTCAGGAGTCAGTTACGCACGAGGAAGGTAAAAGCACCCTCGTAACGCCCAAAATTGGTATCTTATTAAATACGTGCTGTCTAAATTTCTAAAAACACGAGTCTAATATAACGTTTAATCATGATCCAATTGGAAAGACGAGAATTTTGAAGTTCTTTGATTTTTTAGAAGGATGTCCCAGTTTCAACACGAGTTGAAGCGATTCACCCAACATAGCGATGAAATCGACGACTTAGTCTTAAATCGGGACATTGCCTTGTGTATTAAAATTAATTAAAAAAAGAATAAGATATTTCTAGATAAAAAATAAAAGTAGAGAAAGGTAATATTTAGGTTGAAACAAGATGTGAACTAATATGCTAAATTCGGAATAGGCAAATAATGATAAAAGTCAAGAATATACGGAGCAAACGATATGTCAAACATTAACAATGTATATGTGATAATAACAGTAATAATGCAAATACGAAGTGGCAGTGAACATATATACATAAAACATATGATACTAGAATTTAAAATAAAAGTATACAATATATATTAAAAATAATAATAATGTAAAAATGGCTAATAATAACGATATATAAATATATACATACATGCATTAAAATACATACGTAATAATTGGAATAAAAAGTATATACATAATATTAAAAATATGTACATAGTAGTCTTAAAAAATATACACATAATATAGGTAAAATATACACATGATATAGTATTAAAAAAATACATAAGATAATATATAAAAAAAATATATACGCAAAACATGTATTAGAAATAATAATAATGTTAAAAGAGTGTATCCATAATGTATAAAGTATTAAAAATATAATAAAAAACATACTATATATATATAAGCATTAAGTGGAAAATAATACTAACATTAATAATAGTAAAATACTAATAAATAATAGGTTTAGTAGTAATAGTAATAGTAATGATAATAAAAGAAAATGTGCTAATATATGTGAAAATAATAGTGATAAAAATAAAACGTAGAAATTAATATTAGAAATAATATTGAAAATAGTCGTTAATACTAATAACACACATATATATATATATATATATATATAAAAGTATACAATAATACTAACAATGATAGTAAGCATAATAATAATAATAACGATAATGATAATAGTAATAAGGATGATAATGATGATAAACATATGAACAAAACAGAATAATGAGTACTAAAATGAAAGCAAAATAAGCGAACGTACATGGGATTAAAATGAAGATAAACAAAAATAAAATAAAAATGGCAGACGAAACAAGTACAAAACAAAAGGTAAATGAATAAATAAAATGATTCAAGACTAAAGGATTTAATTGAAATGCTAAAGGAAAATCAAGAACTAAAAGAACAAATAAAAGGAAACGGAGGGACTAAATTATAACGTGCGACGGACATATAGGGTCTGAAAGGGAAAATATCCCGATCTCTTAAAGCGCAACGTTTTATACAAGGCTGAAATGAAATAAAATACAGCTTTTAAGCTAAAATTGAAAGAAAACAAAAGAACAAAAGACCCGATTGAATCTGGCTGAAACAAAGGAAGGGCCGATCTTGTAAATAACCCATAAGGCGCAGAAACACGCGGGTCGTGGCCTCCATCGGGTCGGGTCTCCGGGTCATGTACGAAACGCCATCGTTTCGCATCCGGAGCGCCTCCATAAAACGGTGCCGTTTGGCACCTTTTTAAGTAACAAAAACCCTAAAAAAATCATTTGAAAATTTCTTAAAAAAATAAAAAAATAAAAATAGGAACGGCCCTCTTCTTCTTCTTAGCCCCGATTTAGGGTTTGGCAGCATCCCCTTATTGCTCGGCCGCCGTTCTACCATATACGGTGATTGAAAGGGTGTCGAAAACCCCTTTTCAAGCCCTCTTGAGTCACTTTTTAATTTTATTTTTAGAAAAGCACGAAAAGTAAGAGAGAATGGGTTTTAGAATCATTCTTATTTCCCTCTCGGGTATTCACAAAGCCGAATCCCCTCCGGTTGCCTTTCGAATCCTTGTCAGAACCCAAACAGGTTCTTAAGTATTCGGATACCAACAACGCTCGAAGGAGAGGCGAGAGAGAGCCCCGGTAAGATTTCTATTCCCTTTTTATTTATCCCTTTTTTATAAAAATATTTCGAATGACCAGAAAGTAAATCAAAGATTAAAGGAAGCACCTTTGTTTCTTGTTTCTGTATCTTTCTTTTTTTATTCGAAAAAGTGCCCCCCTTTTACAATCGATTTATGGCCTCGTTTTATAGCCGAATACAATGATTTTTAAAACCTATACTACTGTTTGTTTTTTTCTTTGCTACTGTTGCTGCTTTCTGTTTTAGTTTGTTTTGCAGGTCTATGAGGAGGTCAACGAAAAGGGGTTTTGGCCATTTCGGTGTTTAGGGGCAGAGCAGAGCCAGCTTTAGAGCGCTGTGCGCCCTGGGGGGGCATGTGGGGAGTACGGCGCTAGGGTGGCTAGGGTTTCGGATGGCCGACGCTTGGTTTGGGCGTTTGGGTGAATTGGGCCAACATGAATTGATCTGGATTAGGTTTTTAGTGTATTTGGGCCTCTGGTTTGGGTTAAAATTGGGGTAGGTTTGTAAAACGAGTATTGGGTTATGGACTTTGACATTTAATTGTAATTTGGACTTTAATACTTTGGTTTTTTGATATTTTTGATTTATTTCTGTTTGGTTTAAAATGGGTGCAAAATTGGGCTACAACAATTACTATATTATATTGTTTTAATATTTATTTTTACTATTATATCTATTATTTTTAGTATTCACTATTATTA
The DNA here is from genome assembly GCA_020496765.1 of Gossypium stocksii. Lineage (NCBI taxonomy): Eukaryota > Viridiplantae > Streptophyta > Magnoliopsida > Malvales > Malvaceae > Gossypium > Gossypium stocksii. The sequence goes on from CM035620.1 coordinate 89,524,963, forward strand.
ATTATTAATCTATTTTTATTTCATCATGCTTGTTTTTCTGTATTTTATTATTATTATCATTATTTTTACTATTATTGTCATTATTATTAGTATTTGAATTTACTTTTACTATGTATATATTTTTGTAGTATTAATGATTATTTTCAAAATTATTTTTACCGACTTCTACATTTTATTTTTATTTTTATCACTATTATTTTATATCTATTATTATATTATATTTGGTTTGTATTTTAATCTCATTTTTCTATTATTATATATACATATTTTTACGTACATATTTTTATTCTCTAGTATTTATTTTTTCTATTATTATACTATCAATACGTTATTTTATTTATTATTTTCCTTTTATTGTAAATATTATTATTATCCTAATATTATATTTTAATTTTTCATTAATTATGTGCATCATCATTTATTCATGACTTCTCATTACAATTATTTTCATTGGTCTTTATCATTATTTTAAAACATTCTTATTTTTCAAATGTTTTCAATAAATAAGGCAATGTACCGATTTTAACATTAAGACTGTGATTTCATCGCTATGTTAGGTGAATCGCGGTGGCTCGTGTTTAAAAACAAAATGTCCTTCTAAGAAACCAAAAGCATAAGATTTTTCATTTCTTTTCAATCGGATCATAATTAAATGTCAAATTGAACTCGTATTTTGAAAATAAAGACAACACGTATTTGATAAGATACCAATTTCGGGCGTTGTGGGGGTGCTAATACCTTCCCCGCGCGTAACCGACTCCCGAACCCTATTTTTCTCTGATTTTAACGTAGACCTAAACCCGGCATTCTTTTGTATTCAAAAATATTTCAAAAAAGAGGATTTATTAGGTGCCCGATCACACCTAAGAAAAAATGATCGGTGGCGACTCCCTTTTTAATAAAATCAAAATTCGGTTTTCTCCAATTTTGCAATAAATCGCCATAATTAGCGACCAAGCTAAAAATTTTACGTCGCTATAGCTGGCGACTCCGCTGGGGACTTTTTTGAGAGTCGAGTCGAATTAAGCGAGCGTTGTCGAAATTTTCAAAATTCCTTGTTCAAGTAAATATTTAGTCGTGATTCAAAAATTTCGTTTTTGAAAAATCATGCATTTGCATCTGTTGTAAATATTTTGCTGATTTGTTTTATCCTTTTGTTTTTAAGCTCTAAGTTTTTACGATTTTAGTTTAGTGTTGAATAAAACAAAAGGTTTGCGAGTTTTTTCCCACACACCGTGCACGTGCATTTTTTGCATAACATGAGCTCTATACCAGGGCTCCGTCCGTTTAAGTGAAAGTAAATGCTATGCCTCCGTGAGTTAACTCGTCCCTCCGTACAGGCTAGTGAATACTTTCGGGTTACATATGACTTATGCTTTCGTGAGTTAACTTGTCCCTCCGCATAGGCATAAGTAAATGTAATCCCTCGAATTGAATTCGTAAGCCTATGATGGGCCACGGCCGAGGCTCTGTACTAATCTTAGTAGATGATAGTACGGACAATTCGAGTACTTATCTAGAACCAAAACTGCATATAGTGAACCGTACGAGCCACCTAACTAGAGCCATGCCTAACCTTTGTCCGTTTACTAATCACCGAAATAAGTACACGAAAAAACACCTCTTACCTTCTGTTTCTTTTACATTTATGCTTGTTATGCGAAGGAATCAGATCCATTGGACCAAGTAGTTTAATTTGTTAGATTTTCCTCAGTTCCTCTGTTCATATGTGTTGTACTGAACAAAGTTGTTTGTCTGTATTTCTATTTTTCATCACGCATCATAGGCATCTTATTAGGAAGGTTTTGATTATAGACTGGTTGCCAAAAACGTGTTTCTGATGGAGGAACCAATTACACAAGTGACCGAAATGTTGTGCAATAGACTCTTTTGATTAAGGAAATGCCTAAGTATGGGGCTATCTTAAAATCAACACCAAATTATTACACATTCATCCATGACTAACATTCATTTATCCATTCATTTATTCATTGCATATCCCATAATCATTCACTAAGATTAAAATCGTATAATTCGAGGTTGTAATATTGGAATCACGTCATTCGTATAGGGGCGCACCGACAAGCTAGAGTAATGGAGGTTGAATTCAGTGAAAGGATTGAAAGGATGGAAAGAATCCAAAGGGAATTACAAGAGCAATTGGCTAAGTCGCAGCAGGACACGAGAGATCTGATGGTGAGATCTCGAGAGGAATCACTTGAGCGAAAAGATCAAATGGCCAAAATGATGGACATGATGTCAGCTTTGGTCAAAGGAAAGGAACCTATGCAGAGCCCTGAAGTTATAGAACCTCCGTTGAGAGTTAATCACGATCAGGATCCGCTCTATCTCCCAGGATTCACTCCACCGCACACCCATACAACACAAAGAGGGTACACTCAAGGGGAATCCGCAGGCCTAGAGTAACGACCTGTACCATCTGCTCACTTGGGGCAAGGTATATTTGTGTCGAATCCTGGAGCTACTCCTGCCAATTCTTTTGTTCCTGATTCAGATGATCCAATAGCCAAATTGAAAATAGACGATCATGATAGGTACAGGAGCCTAGAGGAAAGGCTCAAGGCGATAGAAGGTACTAAAGTCTTCTCTGCATTGAGTGCCGAAGAGCTCAGTTTGGTACCCGATCTGGTTCTGCCTCTGAAGTTTAAAGTGCCAGACTTTGAAAAATATGATGGAACGAGTTGTCCGAAGGGGCATCTTATCATGTTTTGTCGGAAGATGACTGGTTATGTAAATGAAGATAAGCTATTCATACACTGTTTTCAAGATAGCATAGTCGGATCAACTCTTCGATGGTATAATCAACTTAGCAGAGGAAGGATTCGATCATGGAAAGACTTAGCGTCTGCATTCTGTGAATAGTACAAGCACGTATCCGACATGGTGCCTGATCGGTTGACTCTGCAGACGATGGAAATGAAGTCAACAAAAACTTTTAGGCAGTACGCGCAGAGATGGAGGGATGTCTCGGCACAAGTAGAACCCCCTTTAACCAAAACTGAAATAGCGGTTCTCTTCATTTGCACTTTGAAAGCGCCGTTGTACGATAAGTTGGTAGGGAGCGCCACGAAAGACTTTGCGGATATCGTAATATCTGGGGAACTTATAAAGAATGCCATCAAAAGTGGAAGGATGGAAGGCCCCGAAAGCTCAAAAGGGCAGCACCCATGAAGAAAAAAAGCCAGAAACCTATATGGTGGGAACAGGAAACCACTATGCTCCTAAATTGTACCCAACTCAACCACGACCTCGATATCACCCACCTCTAAACTTCGCATACTTGGAAGTGTTTTGAACAATGGAACTGTGAAAGAGATCCATGCACTTTTAAAGCTAATCTAAAGTAATATTCAAAACATACTTATTGCCTTAAGCCTAGAGGCGATAAGTTTCCTTTTGTGAAATAGGATTGGGTCCAAGATCTTTATTGCAATGAAATGCATCTTTTTGAGTAAATTTTCTTCTATTTATAGATTCTTTTATTTAGACTTTCATTCTTTTATTTTACATTCATGATCATACCATGCAAATAATCTTCTTAAAAATCATTTATTCTTTGGAATATGCTTTCGTGCCCACGATAGGTCCCCAAATATCAATGTTATGAGCGATGCTGTTACTGATTCCCTTTAAAGTAAGATATGTGTCTAGAGGAATCTCAGGACTTCGAAGATGACAGAGATTGTACCTATCTTCTGATTCGTTAAGGATGGCAGAACGAGATGAAAGACAAATCCCAACTTACAAAGAGTCAGTTGACATTGTGAGCTTGGGAAAGAGATGAAGATCGAAACCTAACTCACCACAAAAATAAGGCAAGATTATTGAGTTATTTTCAAGAACTTCACAAACTTTTTAATACATGGGGCATAAATGTTTTGGGGAAGATCTCGTCAAAGGCTTCTGGTTGACATTATCGTTGTGATCGTCAATTGCTTCACTAAGAAAGTGAATGTTGCTTCATATGCCAATATTATAAAGTCAACAGTAATAAAAAAAAGACCAAATGCCAGAAAGAATCATGTTTTATAATACGCAACTGTACAATGTCAAAAGATTACAGTTTGTTCAAAGATTAGACGCCATATTACAATGTAACAAAGGCTGCCAAAAGAAAAAATACAAAAATAAAGAAAAGTTATGAAAGGTGACCGAGACTTGTAAATATTGGCATAAGAAGCTACCTTTTACTCTTTGTGCTTATTAAAGTTGACCAGGACCTTCGCTGAGGCATTAAAGGTGTTTCTGCCTATGGAAATTAAGATTATTTTTCTCCAAGCTTTTATTAAATCAAGAATTGGATGAAGTAAAATGTCTTCAGTAAACTTGACTGCAGAAAAGGTTTGAAAGTATTCATCATAGTCAAACGTGCAAAAAATGGATGATGCTGAGTTATGACGGAAAGGATTCACCCAAAGGAATTTCATGATGGGAACTTCGTATCGCAGAAGATCCTTTCTATACAAAAGGATTTCAAAAGAAAAGGAATGCTTAAGAACTTTATGAGGTAAAGGAGGCTTTCCCCGGAGGAGCAATGATCCAATCCTAAATTCGGATTCAGTCCAGAGATACTTAAAAAGGAGAGGCCAAGGTGAAAACCCGCAAAGGGCACTTTATGGCCTTCATTCATTCAAAAACAAAAAGGAAAGAAAGAAAAAGACAGAAAAGAAAAATGGAGAGGTCAAGATGAAAACCCGCAAAAGGCATCTTGAGACCAAAGGGGTTTTGAGTTGAAAACCTGAAAAAGGCGGCTCAAATTTTGTTCAAAGATGGGGCATACGATAATCTTTCTATGCTTGAATTGATCAAAGATGGGGCATACGATAATCTTTCTATGCTTGAATTGACAGTAAAGAAATATGCTACATCTTGGGGCATCGACAAAGTACTCCGAATCCCCTAAACACATGTTGAGCTCAAAATGGTCTCAAAGGAGTTTGTACAGAGAAGCTCAGGCTGCGATATCTGGGGCACCTAGCTTTCCATTTTACCCATTTGTGAATTTATATTTAATTATCTTATTCTTTTCAAAATACGCTTCCAATAAACTTGTATTTGCTCTCATTGTTTAACTTGTTTGTTTCGAGCTATGCTCTTAATCAATTTTCTTCTTGTCCATTAATACGATCCTTTCAAGCATTTCACATTAAAATAATGATTAATGGACTAATCATACTTTTATAAAAGGAGTTTCGTATATTACTCTAAAAGCTTCTAAATAGTACAGGAACCTGAAACACGACTGTTGTTTAAGAGCTCACTAAGTGTAAGAGTTGGAAATATTTGAGCTTAAATTGAGTTTATCTCTTCAGATTTTCTGTCAAAGATATTAGCTGAACATAAACAAAATATCGCGTCAGTAATATAACCTCGATGGAACAAGTTACAGATCCTATACCTTTAAGTTACAGTGGGATGGATGGAAGTTGATACAGATCATGTAGTCGGGAATTGTAGTGGAATGGTTTAAAGATAGTACCAACCTTGTGTCCCCAAATTACAGTGGAATAGACCCTGAAGTTACAGTAGGGCAAGCTGGTTGAGCAAAACGCGATTATTTCCTTGGGTTTTGGGTCAAAATACTAGCCGAGCAATGGGGCAGCGTATTACGTCAATGATAGAGCCCTGATGGGCAAAGAGTGATGACGCATTAAGTTTAAAAAAAAAAAAGAGAAGAAAATCAAGATGAAAACCTGAAAAGGGCGTCTTGATAAACAAAAATTAAGATGAAAACCCGAAAGGGAGTCCTAATGAAGCAGATTTGGGCCCAATGAGTAAAACGATATTTGAAGCATTTTCAGAAGCTCGAAATTTTCAATGCAAGAAGCCATGCTCGAAAAGATCCTGGATTGAGAAACGTGGAAGAATTCATACGTTGAATATCTAGAGCGTTTTGAAATAATACACTCTAACTAAAAGAAATGTTGAGTATTACCCGGATGAGAATTAGATAAGTACAAGAGCCTCAAAGCAAGGACAAAGTTCAACAGAGGACAAAAGAGTGATATCCGAGAAACGCAGATTACTTGTAAAGCTGGAAGACAGGTACAAAGCCTGAAGAGAAAGTCAAGAGTCAAAACAATGAACGCAGATCGTCAAAAATCGCAACAAAAGGGATATGTGACAAAAAGCCCAAAGCGTATAGCATAATCATGTAGGCATACAGGCATTCAAGACAAACATGTGCATATCATGATAACATCAAGCATAACATATACAGGTACTCCAGCAGAGCAAGAGGATGCAATGATAGTTGTACTGAATCGAGGAAGAAGACACCTAAATTCCACCAGATGAGAGATTTTGGGTATATTTTTTTATTTTGTTTTTCAAAAATCAACTCATATTGCGAGAGGTGAGTTAAGCCTCGGGTCACACGCTGAGGTATTTTTAATTTTTGCTTTTCAATTTATGTTTCAAAAAAATCAACTCATATTGCGAGAGGTGAGTTGAGCCTTGGCTCACATGCTGAGGTACTTTCAAATTCTATCTTATTATTTCTGTTTTTCAAAAATCAACTCATATTGCGAGAGGTGAGTTGAGCCTTAGCTCATACGCTGAGGTATCTTCAATTTCTGTTTTTCAATTCTGTTTTTATCAAAAATCAACTTATATTGCGAGAAGTGAGTTGAGCCTTAGGTCACATGCTGAGGTGTTTTCAAATTCTATTTTTCAATTTATGTTTCGAAAAAAATCAATTCATATTGCGAGAGGTGAGTTGAGCCTCGGGTCACATACCGAGGTATTTTCAAATTCTATTTTTAATGTCTGTTTTTCAGAAAGTCAACTCATATTACGAGAGATGAGTTGAGCCTCAGGTCACATGCTGAGGTGTTTTCAAATTCTGTTTTTCAATTTATGTTTCGAAAAAAATCAATTCATATTGCGAGAGGTGAGTTGAGCCTCAGGTCACATACCGAGGTATTTTCAAATTCTATTTTTAATGTCTGTTTTTCAGAAAGTCAACTCATATTGCGAGAGATGAGTTGAGCCTCAGGTCATATGCCGAGGATAAAGATTGAAATTGATCGAAGATGCAAATTTTACCTTCCTAAAGTTGCAATGGAGCAGGTCAAAGTTGCAAGTCTTATCACCCTAAAGTTGCAGTAGAGCTAATCGAAGAGATCAGATCTTACCTTTCTAAGGTCAGAGAAGAAAAGACCACAAACCTTATCTTACTGAGTCGATAGAAAAGCAGATTGAAGTTGTAGATCTCATCTTCTTGAAGATACAGTGAAGCAGGTCGAAGACAACGAATTTCATATCCCTGAAGATACGAGTAGATTGAAGCTACAAGTCATACCTTTGAAGTTACGGTGGAGTGACCAAAGCTACAAGATGTGGTGGACTGGAAAGAAACTAGCTGAACAAGAAAAGCACCAAAAGAAGTCGGGATCCTATAAGACCAGGCAAATTTGACCCTTTTGAAGTCTTTGCTCTATTCTCGTTACACGATAATGAGCAAAGAGGGGCAGCTGTAAGGGCCCAAATTTGCCCGGGGCCCATAAACCAGAAACCAAAATAAAGATAATAAATAGTCCATTTTTACAAACCCAAAATTAAATTACCCAAACCCAACAAGCCCAACAAGCCAAAAACCCCATTTCCAAAACCCATTTCTAAAAACACCTAGCCCAAATCGATAGGCCCAATGCCTAAACCAAATCTCGGTCAAACATAACCCTAGCTCTCCCTAGAGCGCCGCTCCTCTATGTGCGCCTCAGCGTGCACCACGCTCGAGGCCCGACTTTTCTAACGCTGCCACCGGCCTCCTCTACCTGCTTCCTAGGCCTGTAAAAACACTCCAAAAATGAACAAACAACAAAGCAAACACGCAAAAAGGACAGAAGCAAAGCGGAGAACAGAAACGAAAGCAAGAACAGTGTAATAGAATCGGCTATAAAGGCCATATTTTCAATGTATTTTGGGGGGATTTTGACAATATTGAAAAAGTGATAAACACAAAAATCCCTCTGAATTTTGGATACAAAAAAAATCAAAGATTAATCTCCTTAAGGTGATTTCCGCTTTTTTGTTTTTATTATTTTTCATCTAGTTCCTTCCTTTAGTTTCTTTTATTTTTTTATATATATGCGAAATAAAAAAAAAAGAAAAAGGGGAAGACAGATACCTTTTCGGATTTGGGGAGTTTGGCCTCCGGGTCTATCAAATCGGGGCTGAAATACGTCCATTTGCGAGATGTCGGCCACCGGTTACAGTGGTATACGGTAGACGGACGGTGATGGCCCCCAATCGGCAAGAAAGAAAAGGGTGAAAGCATGGGGAGAGGTTGAGGAGATGAGAGGTTTCAAAGCTTTTTTTTGTTGTTTTTCTTTTTAAAAAAAAATAAATAAAGGGTAAAAGAAAATATAAAGATGGGTTTTTAAGGCATTAAATGAAACAGCTGTTTGGCAGGTGAAACCGTGTGTTCCCACCTTAAAAGGGTGATTTACTCTTTTAGTCCCTTCCTTTTATTAGCACCTTTCAATCAGTTTCTTTTACCTTTTAATTTCGCCCTAAGATTTCCCTTGGCTTTCAAATGGGTCTTGCGATTGCCAGGCTAAGTGCATGCGTCTAGGCCATGGGCTATTGCCCTTTCGGGTCCTTGCTAACCAGAGCATGCTTCGTTTTGGTCCCCTCTTCGTTTTTTATCTTTTTTTTTTACTTTTTTTTATTTTAAATTTGCTTCCCAGATTTCTGTATTTAATTCAATTTTGGTTCTCCTTAGTGTCATTTTCTTTATTAATTATTACTATTATCACCACTATTATTTTATCATGTTTTATTTTTTTTATTACATAGTATTATCATTGTAGTTATTATTATTTTTATACTTTGTATGTATATATATATATGCGAATCTTTTTATATTTACTATATGATATTATCACTACTATTATTTTTATTTTGTATCATTACTATATTATATTGTTTTAATATTTATTTTTACTATTATATCTATTATTTTTAGTATTCACTATCATTAATTATTAATCTATTTTTATTTCATCATGCTTGTTTTTCTGTATTTTATTATTATTATCATTATATTTACTATTATTGTCATTATTATTAGTATTTGAATTTACTTTTACTATATGTATATATTTTTGTAGTATTAATGATTATTTTCAAAATTATTTTTACCGACTTCTACATTTTATTTTTATTTTTATCACCATTATTTTATATCTATTATTATATTATATTTGGTTTGTATTTTAATCTCATTTTTCTATTATTATATATACATATTTTTACGTACATATTTTTATTCTCTAGTATTTATTTTTTTCTATTATTATACTATCAATACGTTATTTTATTTATTATTTTCCTTTTATTGTAAATATTATTATTATTATCCTAATATTATATTTTAATTTTTCATTAATTATTTGCATCATCATTTATTCATGACTTCTCATTACAATTATTTTCATTGGTCTTTATCATTATTTTAAAACATTCTTATTTTTCAAATGTTTTCAATATATAAGGCAACGTACCGATTTTAACATTAAGACTGTGATTTCATCGCTATGTTGGGTGAATCGCGGTGGCTCGTGTTTAAAAACGAAATGTCCTTCTAAGAAACCAAAAGCATAAGATTTTTCATTTCTTTTCAATCGGATCATAATTAAATGTCACATTAAACTCGTATTTTGAAAATCAAGACAACATGTATTTGATAAGATACCAATTTCGGGCGTTGTGGGGGTGCTAATACCTTCCCCGCACGTAACTGACTCCCGAACCCTATTTTTCTCTGATTTTAACATAGACCTAAACCCGGCATTCTTTTGTATTCAAAAATATTTCAAAAAAGAGGATTTATTAGGTGCCCGATCACACCTAAGAAAAAATGATCGGTGGCGACTCCCTTTTTAATAAAATCGAAATTCAGTTTTCTCCAATTTTGCAATAAATCACCATAATTAGCCACCAAGCTAAAAATTTTACGTCGCTACAATGCTTATGTTTTTGGGTGGGTTATAATATATGAAGGAAGTATTATATAACAATTTTTACTTCAATTATAGCGGTTAGACCACAAATTTATATTTAGCAGCTCAGCTACATATTTATAAATGGCACACCGCCACATATTGTTGTGATTAGATGGATGGACTCTTGTAGTCTTATTTGTGATGATAGCTGGTCAGAGATGTGTGTAGCGGATGAGGATAGGACATGATATGATATGTTTTGATTCGATATGGTATGATACGTATGATATGATAATATATGAGTTAGCTTGAAATCTAATACAATATGATATGATACTATATGAGCTAGCTCTGATTTGAATTTTGTTATGCTATGTTACATTTTGATATATATTTATTTGTACTGAAATTTATGGGCCAAATCAGACACAAGACTTAAAGCTCACGCTTTTGTATATTTCGTTTCAGGTGATCCTCAGACTTAGGATTGAACGACAACATTGGAGCTTAGGTTTTGTATGTTACGGACTTTATATTTTTGGACTTTGGACATTTTAATCTTGTTTTGGACATTTGGATTTATTTCGGTAATTATTTTGTTAAGTTTTAGTTTTTAACTAGTATTTGGAACAAGACGACTAACTATAAACTGAAAGGTAATAAAGACTAAATTGTTATAATGTGTCTGCTGCCAAAATTTTGTCGAAAATCACTAAAATGTTTTTAACTCGCAAACATTTTGAGTAAATTTGATTTGATTTTAGTAAAACTATTAAAGATATGTTTTCAGAAATTGGTATGTTTTTCGAAGACTTGTTCAAATTGATTTTCTATTCGCTAAAAGTTAGTTTTTTATCAAAATTAGATATCAGTATTTTTCACATGCAAATGTCTAGGCCGAATATGGAGTGTTATACTCCAATTAATTCCAAGTTCTTGCCAAACCTACAAGGTAAGTGGATAATCACGGTTTACATATATATTGGTTTCAGAGTCTTCACCACATCCGGAACAAATTGCATTTGTCCTTATTCTTGAAAATTAATTAAAAAATAACTTAAAAAGGTGAAAATATATGTCTTCAAACAAAAGGCTTATTTTAAAATTTTTTATTTATTCAAATTCATTAACTTAGATCCAGAAATGTTGATTTTACGTTTCATATGCTTTATAGAGTAGTAAATTTGGAAAATAAATGCACCAGCATGTAGTTATGGCAATGAATTGGGATTTATGAAATTTTTATCGAACGGAAACGTGTTAAAATTTAACAAGTACTATAAATTGCATATTCAAGATTAACTTGGCAAAAACAAAAGTTTTATTATTTGTTTTTCTTCTTTTCCTCGTCCTAGCTATCTGTAGGTATGTGACATTATTTTGTGGGCAACATTGTATAAACATGTTAATTTATTTTATTTTTTAATTTGATGTATTTTGTAGTTTTTTCTCTCAATTATTAATAACTATAAAAAAAAAGTCATGGAGAATTTAAGCTGTTCTAATCTCAAAAACTTGCAGCATACAATAAACTCTATCAGAGCCAATGAAACCAACTCCGCAAAATCCCCTTAATACATAACAGTAGAAATAAAATAATTAATCAAACAAAGACCAATACTCCCATTCTCTTCAACACTCTCACCACCATGCTTTAAAGGTATCCGAACGCTTAACCTCTGCTATTGCCAAGTGCAAAAGCCATTTCGTTCTCTATATTTTCTACTTTCCCAAATGACAGATATGATCTTCTCTCAATTTCAACAGAAAATAGTGTAAATTTCTCGGTCTTGACTGAAATCCATTTAAATACCACATTAGAACCAACTTTAATAAAAAATGGACAACATGTTGCCCATCCCATACCCTCATACAAGTCAAGTGTGACTCCAATTGACTTCAATTCTGCCAATTCAGCATCTTTTGTCTTGCTCCATCTTCATCTCTCAATACCCCTCCACCTCTTGCTTTGTCCTCGAACACTACCCCGCATACATTAAATTTCAGCCAACCCTTTGGAGGAAACCGCCAACTCATCTCCAAGCCCTTATAAGTTTTGTTATGAGACCTGCATTTTAAAGGACAGTACCACCAAGAACTTTCAGTTAAAATTACTTCATTATACACCGCTGTTACCCACATCAATGCTTTCATCTTAGAATGGAAAATAAGAGATGCATGTGTATGTATTCCTAGTCATGAAAGGGAAAATAATAGTTATTGCATTTGAATTTACAGACATTATGGGCGCAGATTATCACCGTGGGCCATGTACGCATGGAAACGATGATCAAGCTCCTGACGGCGACTGCTTTAAGTTTTGTACCACTGAGATGCTCTTTGCAAAAATAATGATGTGTGCCACTGCGCTTGTTGACATTAATTGTAAGCAACCAAAAATTGATGTTAGATTTATTATATATTATTTAATCTTTGAAATAGTGAGATCAGTAACAAAAAGAAAAAAGAGTAAGCATAAAATGCTTTCTACCCTGAACAATGGTTCTTGGAAGCAACTGACTACTCTTTAGCGGGATCACGAAGAGGAGCCACCGAACGTGCGTGGTGTCGATGCGGAACCATCGGCGGGAAAACGGATCTCTTTCAAAGATAAACTACTTTATAACTTTCTAGAGGAGGGGAGGTAATTGTTATATGTTTTACCTTCTCTGTGTCGCTTCGATGGAATTGTGCTGGATATTTATCCCGTCGAGACCCATCACCTCACCTATGATAAGAACCTCACCATGTATCATCTGCAGCTTGTAAAATACATCAAGCCATTAACATACTGCTGAGAAATGTGTCCATATTTAATCTAAAATGTTAATCCTGTTGATTTGGTAGTCTCATCCAATCAGCTCCTTACATGTTTATTGTCACGTCATTAATTATACAAAAAAAAAATTATTGTAATTTTCATTTTACTTTCAGAATAAAAAAATTAAAAATTGAAAACTTAGGTTAATTTCATTGAACCCTGAAGAACCCATTTAAACTGAATAATTCTCTTTGCAATTGGAAAAAAGCAATACAAAATGAGAAATTGATAGAGAAAAAGAAGAATAAAAAGCAATGGAATTTGGGTTTTAAGTAGATGTTGAGAAAGTTTTATTGTATGGTTAGTTGAGTAGAAAATTGTGGGTGTCATTTGGTTACTGGTACGATAAATCAAAGCGAAGTCAGACAATTTTTTTGGAGTAGAGATTTGAGTTATATATTTTTATTAGAGTTAAAAATGTAATTTTAATATTGTATTAATATATTTTTTATAGTTTTAAAAAGGCTTAATGCCTAATTTAGGAGAAGGGATTATATGAAACTATGATTTCACGTCATCTCTATCCATTTTCAATAGGAGAATGATAAATTAGATTTTTCATCTTGATTTTCATGAAAAAAATCAAATCCAACTAAAAATACTAAAAATCAGGAGGAAAATTCTGATTTATCATTCTCCTGTTGAAAAATGATAGGGATAACGTAGAATCACAGTTTCATACAATTCTTTCTCATAATTTGATACCTGAGTTTAACATTATATTTTTCTATTCTGGTACTCGCGTTATTTTTTGGTCTAATGTGATACATATATTTGACAACAGTTATACATTTTGATACATGAAGATAACAATGTTAACTTATTATTTTTTTTAATTTGGGTTTTAGAGTTGATTTGATGAAAACTCATAATTAATTAATAATATTAGCAATTAACCTTCATCAAATCAACTCTAAAACAGGAATTAGACCACATCATTAGACTGTATTTAACAAATCAAACACAAATTTAAATAAATTCACAATTTATACTAAATTTATTCTATTAATAAAATCATGAAAAATTCAAACCTAAAAATATTAGAAATTAGCTTTCATCAAATCAACTCTAAAATAAAAATTAAATACTAAAAGTTAACATTGTTACCTTTAGATATCAAAATATATTACTTTTGTAAAATATAGTATCAACTTGGACCCAAAAAAACTTAGATACCATATTAAAAAAAAAAGTGTCAAACTTGAGTATGAAATAATATATTAAGCTTTTTTAGAATGATTAAATCAAAATTTTTAATTTTGTTGGGAGCATAAATTAGGGAAAAGATTGTATGATATAGTAACGTTTCATACAGCATTTTCATCTTGAAAAATATCAAATCTAAATTAAAAATTCTTAAATTGAAGATAAAATTATTGATGTAATATGAAACTATTAAAAGCTGATATTATCTAATTTCATACAATCTTTTCTCGGATAAATTATAATTAAAATGATACGGAAATGACTTTTGTTTAAATGGATGGATTAGCTAAGCTCCTAACTATTACTCAAACGAAGCTACGTTGGAACACTGGTTCCTGTTTCCTTGCCCTAAACAATTGAAATAAAAGTTTACCCAGCCGGCCGGCGGGCAGCCCAACCGATCCCCATTTACTCAGCAATAACATCACCAACGAGTCGGCATCACCACTGAATTACTGAACCAAAAAAAAAAACAAAAAAAAAAGGAAAGAAAAAGACAGTTGCCCTAGTTGGTCGTCAGAGATGATGACGGCGCTGCGTGAACAGTATAATAATGGGATATGCCAAAAGCTACTTCCCTTCTTTTTTTTCTTTTTTTTTTATGGATATGTGAGGCAGTCAAGTCCTGATGGAGGACTTAATTAAATAAGAAATAACTTTGGATGATTAAAATATATATATTATGTTGTAACCTAGGAAGTGACCATTTACGACAAACCTGAATATTGGATTCCTTGTCTTGTGGGGACATAATTTTTATTACCTTGTTTAGACTGAATTATAAATTGTCAAATTAGCATGGACTGTGTCAACATATGGTGGTCGGGACACGTTTGTTCACCTTCACACTTGGCCACGCTCTTGTCACGTAACATAATTTTCCTGTTCAGTTCAATGAAGGTAAAAGTACAGTAAGCTGTTATATTTAGAGATAGATTCTATTTTGGTTTTTTTATCAAAAAAATAGTTAAATTAGTTTTTATACATATTAAAATGCGTAAATTAATCTATCTGTTAAATTATGAGGTGGAACATTTAATCCACGCTGAAAGTTATTTTTATGGGTAAATTATAAAAATGGTCACCGAACTATGTCATTTGTTTTATTTTAGTAGTCTAACTATTAATTTATTTCAATTTAGTCACTAAACTATTTGAAATTAAATATCTTAGTCACTAAATGATGTCGACTTTTTTATTAGTTTAGTATTAAAATTAGCCCTCTAATGTTTATACATTTTAATAATTTAATCCTAAATATAAAAAAAATTAACAAATTTAACCCTCAATGTTTACAAATTCTAAAAAATCAATAAATTTAATCCTCAATATTTATAAAATCCACAAATTTAATCATAACTCTAAAAATAGAAAAACTTAGTTTTAACTTTTCATCACTTATCGGCTAACCATATGAAAATTAAAGCAACAAAAAAAAATTACTTTTTTCAATTCAAATATGAGTTATATAAATTAAGATGAAAGTAGATTTTGTAGTTTAAAGTAATAATATAAAAATGATTTAATGTCGGTCCCTAATCTATGTTTTTTCAAACCACATTCCTCGTTGAGAGGAAATTAATTACATTATTACACTAACAAGTGGCTTCCACTTTGGTAAGAAAGCACAAGTTAACATGGCAAATGCATCATTCTTTGTGCACTTATGGGTCCGTTTCAACCCCGCCGCCGTACGTCATCTTATTCTTCTCTATGTTTTTTCATATTTAGTGATGTGTAATTATCTAGTGGTTATTCATGTTATCTCTTAAATATGTGATCAGAAGTTTAAATTATCTTTGTTACAACCCAATTTTGCCAATAGAAATAAAACCCAAATGAATAATTTCAAGTCCAGTCCATTTACAATAAATCAAGACCCAGACCCGTAACCCAAACATAACCCAATTACAACAGCCCAATTACATTTTTTAACTCATCAAACCCTAGCCCAATAACACAGACCCGATTAGCCCAAAATTGAAGAAACCCTAGACCTAGCTGCTGCCGATTCAGCCTCTGCCACCGCCACCCACTTGCCTCTGACAGTCATCACTGTTTCTTGTCAAATCCACCGCCCATCCACCGCCCTTCACACCTGCAAAGTATTAAACGAGAAGGGACAGAAAGTAACAACAAGTTGTAAAAGAAACGACTATATATACCGAATGTAAATCCAATGTAAAAGGTCGACATTTTTTTGCAAAAATCAATACAAACAATCAGTTTCTAATTTCAAAACTTGCATCAAAAGAGATAGGCAATCAGAATCCCGAAATCGGAGACTCGAAAAACACCAGAGGAAACCGAAACAGAAGACTAAGGTGATTTCTTTTTTTAAATCTGTTTTTACAGGTAAACGTATATATATTAACTAATAATACAAAAAATAATAACAGCAAATAAAGGTAAAAAAAAAAAGTATAAAAGATCGTAATTTTTTTACCTGTCCGGCCACCGTGCACGGTGGCCGGCACCGGCGACGACGGCGGTCCGGTGACCGAACGGTGACCGGCCCGGCGACCGGAGCCCGGAGACCCCCCTCCTTCCTTCCCCTCTCCTCTCTTCCCTTTCTCTCCTTTTTTTTTTCTCTCCTCGGCGCAAATGAGCCGAAATCAAAAAAATTGGGTTTATATAGTTTTGAACTCGGGTCGGGTCGACCCGACCCGCTCCGCCTAGGATCCGCGTGCTCTGACGCCAGCAGGGTTTATTTCTCGATTGGTCCTCCCGCATTTTTATGTTTTGCAATCAAGCTTTTATTTATTTTAATTTGGGCCCTAAAATTTATATCCGTTTTTAAGTCAGTCTCACACTGAAACGCTGCGTTTGGGTGAGCGGGATATTGTCCGTTTTAGCCCCTCTGTTGTTCACGCGCATTTGAATAAGTCCCTCCTTTTATTTTATTCCCGAATTCGCCCCAAAAATTCTATTTTTAATTCAACTTCATCCTTTTTACCTATTTTCGTTATTTTATTTCACTTTTAATACTATTGTATTTATTATTTATATTGTTGCTGTCATTATCAATAACATTAGTATATGCTTTGTTATTTATGTATATATCTTCAATATACGTATATGTATATATTTATGTATATTATTAATATTTGTTTTTAATATTCTATTATTTTCCCATTATATTATTAGGTATGTACTTTAGTATTTTATTATATACATATTAAATACCATGTTATGTACATATTATTATATCTATTTCATTACTATTATATTTTTCAAATGCATTTCATTATCATTATTACCGCTATCATCATTACTATTTTATGTTATTAATACATTATACCTAGTATTATTTTTGATACTATATTTTATTACTATATTATTATTGTTAACTATTACTACCTATTACTTTATTTTTTTATATTATTATATTATATGTTCGTATTGCTAGTACTATTATCGCTATTATTATTATCATTACCATTATTATTATTCTTATTATTGACTTATATATATATGTGCATGCATTTTTCATGAACCTATTATTATTTTATATTGTTATCACCATTTTTTACTTATATGTAATTATCACATATTTGTTTTATACTATATATTTCATATGTCTTTAATAATTATGTTCCTATACATAATATAGTATATTATGCACATACTTTAATAGTCTTAGGTATTCACTTTTCATGTAATATTTTGAGTTGTCTTTGATATTAATATGATTTCTAATATATATATGATATATTGTGCATATACCTTTTAATTATTCCTAATACGTGTATATAAATATATTATGTACAAACATTCAATATTATCGTATACCTATATTTTAATATACATGAATTTGCGTTACTAATAGTTATTTTATCATTATCGGTTTTAATACTTATATATTGTATATATATATGTGTATATTTTCATACTATCATGCGTATTTTGTTATATTATATGCATATTTTAGTATTATGTTACGTATACTTATGCATTTATTTTTCATTTTGAATTATTATGTATGTATCGTGTTTATATATACCATATCTTTAATATCATTTTATGTAAACTTTCCATCTACATTATATTACATGTTTACACATATATATATGTACAAGTACACAGCATCATTAGCATTTTACTATTATGTTTTCATCTTACTTTTCATTACACGTATACTTATTTCTATTTCATGTAAAAATGTTATTGTCATATTTATTGTTTGTTTCAATATATTTCTACCCTTATGTTTCACTTCTTTCCACTTTAGCATTCATTATTTCGAAATAATAATTTTTTCACGCTTTTAAGGCAATATGCCGATTTTAACATTATGCCCGTGATTTCATTGCTATTGTTGGGTGAATCACGATTGGCTCGTGTTAAAAGCGGGATATCCTTCTAAGAAATAAAAACCTTTAAATACTCGTTTTTGATCGGATCACAATTAAGTTTTAAATTGAACTTGTACTTTTGAAAATTAAGACAACGCATGTTTGAAAAGATACCAATTTTTGGGCGTCGCGGGGGTGCTAATACCTTCCCCGCGCGTAACCGACTCCCGGACCCTACTTTTCTCTGAACTTTAAACGCGGACCCAAACTTGGCCTTTTTACCCGAAATTTGATGTTTTTTCAGGTGTCCGATCGCACCTAGAAGAAAAGATCGGTGGCGACTCCTTTGCTTTAACAAAAATCAAAACTCGTTTTCAAGATTTAAGATCGCCACAATTAGCGACCTAAGCTAAAAATTTTTCGTCGCTACAGCTGGCGACTCCACTGGGGACCAGCTTTCGAGAGTCAAATCGAATCAAATGCGTTGTCAAAATTTTCGAAATGCCTTTTTCAAATTAATATTTAGTTGTGATCCTCAAAATTTTGCAAAAATCATGTACTTGCATCTCATTGTAAATATTTTCTAACTTCTTGTCTACTTGTTTTGAAGCTCCAAATTTCTAAGCTTCGGTTCTCTAAGTCTAGTTTTTAAAATAAAACGAAAGGTTTGTGAGTTTCTCCCCATACACTGTTCACGTACATTGTTGCATAACATGAGCGCCATACCCGGGCTCCGTCCCTCTTAAGTGAAAGTAAACGCTACGCCTTCGTGAGTTAACTCGTCCCTCCGCACAGGCTAGTGAATACTTTCGGGTTACATATGACTTATGCTTTCGTGAGATAACTCGTCCCTCCGCATAGGCATAAGTAAATGTAATCCCTCGAATTGATCTCGTAAGCCTGTGATGGGCTATGACCGAGGTTCTGTACTAATCTTAGTAGATGACAGTACAGACAATTTGGGTACCTTTCTAGAACCTAAAACCACATATAATGAACTGTACGAGCCACCCAACTAGAGCCATGCCGAACCTTTGTTCGTTTAGCAAACACCAAAATAGGCACACGGGAGAAATGCCTTTCACCTTTTGTGCTTTTACTTTGTATAAGGGGAAGGGATTTATCCGGTAAAATGAATCGGGTAGCTTAAATACTTTAACTTATTTCTGCTTATTTTTT
Organism: Gossypium stocksii; assembly: GCA_020496765.1. Classification (NCBI taxonomy): domain Eukaryota; kingdom Viridiplantae; phylum Streptophyta; class Magnoliopsida; order Malvales; family Malvaceae; genus Gossypium; species Gossypium stocksii. The sequence continues at coordinate 89,544,435 of CM035620.1, forward strand.
ATCACTAACCGTGTTTGATTGTCTTTGTTTTATTCCTCATCATGCATCATAAGCATCATAGTAGGACGGTGTTGACTAAAGATTAGTTGCCAAAAATAGGGTTCAAATGGAAGAGTCAATTGTACAAACGACCGAGACAAACACCGTGGTTCGGAACTGGTCTTTGAGGACTCAAAGAGAAAAGGGAGACAGCCTGGTAGAAGGATGCATTGTCAATCTACCCGAGCGGGTGACTGTGAATGTCCGTCAAAATAACTTTGAAGACTTGGTTGGGATCTGGAATCAGTGGGATTCAGATACTCGAGGTATTTTCACCGAAAGGTACGGGGACATAGCCCATCTGATTGTTGTCAAAGTAGACGAAAGATTGATTCAAGCTATGATCAGATTTTGGGATCCGGGTTATCAGTGTTTCACATTCAACCAAGAAGATATGACCCCTACGATAGAGGAGTATGCTGCTCTGCTGCGTGTCGAAAACATGCAAACCTACAAAATATATGTCAAAGAGCCCAAGCCGATGACATTCAGGAAAAAGTTAGTAAGGCTGACGGATATGACCGATGCATGGGCCGAAAAGCAAATAAAGAAAAAGAATGAAATCAGCTGCGTCCCATGGTTTTCCCTACGAGACCTGGTTTTAAACCATCCTGACATGTTGAAACGGATAAATTTGTTTGCTTTGGCTATCTATGGTTTAGTTGTCTTTCCGAAAATTCTCGGACATATAGAAGTAGCGATAGTGGATTTCTTTGAAAAGTTGAAGCAAGGTATCAACCCTGCCCCAACCATCCTAGCAGAGACCTTCAGATCTTTGAGCAGTTGCAGGAAAAGAGGGGAAGGACGATTCATCGGATGCGCGCAGCTACTTAACGTTTGGATTTTGAGTCACTTTTGGAAGGTAGAGCGCACACCGTTCCACATGTTTTCGAAGACATTTGCTCCGTTGGAAGCTCACCTTAAGAAAGAGTGGCCGAAGGAGGTTACTGAGCAGCATTGGGTCTCAGTGTTTCAGAACTTGCGTGCCGAGGACATAGTATGGAGAGCGCCGTGGATACGCCCTTCGCTTCTGTTATACAAGGTCGGAAACCAAGATTGGATACCACTACTTGGATTGTGGGGAGGGATTGGTTACGCTCCTCTTTTGGTTCAAAGACAGTTCTCTTCACGACAGTTTATACCCGCCACCAGTGGTCTGGCTCAGTCGGAGTTTGTTTTTGCGGGCGAAGGTTATATGAGGAAAGTCCGAGACACTGCAAAGGCTTGAAAAAGAATTCATCTGATGAAGTTGGCTTTATATGCTGACACTATCACCCAGGACTACGATGCATGGAGAAAGCAACGGATGAGTAGTTTGCAAGTCTCATCGGCAGATTACGCCTTTCAGAATCCTTTTTCGAATGAAATTCCATCCGAGCTAGAGACGGCGAGACGAGAATTCGAACGTGAAAAGACAAAAATGTTACGAGACCTTAGTGCCCTTCAAGAAGAAAATTATCAGCTGAAGATCGATGTTCAAATTGAAAGATCCAGGGCCGAGAAGGTGCAAAAAGAAGCCGAGGTCGTAAGAAACGACTTAAGAGATCTTCATCTAGAAAATAAAAAGTTAAGAGGCACCATAAAGAACAGCGGGCTGGGCAAGTCGTCAGCGGAATGGAAAGAGGAATTGAGTAATGTCAAAGGTGGGATGGAATTTTGGAAAGGAAAAGCAAAGAAAGAAGAAGGAAAGGCTGCACGGGCTGCAATAGAGTTAAGAAAGAAGTCTGCTGAGTATGAAGCTACATCTGTTGAACTGATGACTAGTCGAGCTAAGCGTCAAGAATTGAAAGAAACGATACGGGATTTAGAAGACACACTACAAGCCCGACAACAACAACTGGATACTCTCTTGGAAGCTTTGGAAGAAAAGAAGGGTCAGTATGATAGAGATATACATGCCTACGAAAATGCCCTCTGCGAAAAGGATGAGAATCTTAAATATTTGATCAACGAGATTCGTGCGGCAGCCATCCACATAATGCAAATAGCGGATGAAGCGGAGACTCTCAGCTGCCAGTTCTCGCCTAGACAGAGATCGAGCATATCAGAATTTTTGGAACGGGTGAAAAATTATGGCAATGTAGCAAGGAAGTTTGTATGAAAGCTGAATCAAATGATGAAAAAACGTTGTGTAAATAGACTCTTTTGATTAATGAAATGCCTAGATAGGGGCTGTCTGGAATCAACACCGATTTTTGCATATGCATTCATAACTAACATTTGACGTGCATTCATAACTAACATTTGACGTGCATTCATAACTAACATTCGACATTCATTCATTCATTCATTCACTGCATATCCCATGATCGTTTGCTAAAGAGTAGAATCATATAATGCGCAGTTACGAAGTTGTAAACCTGGAATCACACCATACATATAGAACACGTCGACAAGCTAGAGCAATGGAGGCTGAGTTTAACGAAAGAATTGAAAGGATGGAGAGAATTCAGAAAGAATTACAGGAACAGTTAGCCAGGTCGCAACAGGAGACGAGAGAGTTGATGATAAGGTCTCGGGAAGAATCCACTGAACAGAAGGACCAATTAGCTAAAATGATGGAAATGATGTCGGCCCTAGTCAAAGGGAAAGGACCTCTACAAAACCCTGAAGTTGTGAATCTTGATCAAGAACCGCCCTATCCTCCAGGGTTTACTCTGCCCCACGTGACATATAGAGGATACACACAGGGAGGACCCGCGGGCGTAGAACAACGGCCTGTAACACCCCATCCTGTAGGACAGGGAGTATTTGTGGCAAACCCAGGAACTGCTCCGGTTGATCCACCTGTCCCAGACCTAGACGATCCCGCAGAAATCGCTAGGTTAAGGATAGAGGATCATGAAGTCCAAGAAAAGTATAGAAGTTTGGAAGAAAGACTTAAAGCAATAGAAGGCATTGAAGTCTTCTCGGCGCTAAACGCTAAAGAACTTAGTCTGGTACCTGATTTGGTCCTCCCTCCAAAATTCAAAGCACCGGATTTTGAAAAGTATGATGGCTCGAGATGCCCGAAGGCACATCTCGTTATGTTTTGCCGAAAAATGACTGGTTATGTCAATGAAGACAAGCTGCTTATACATTGTTTTCAGGACAGTTTGACCGGATCAGCTCTCCGCTGGTACAACCAACTCAGTAGAGAAAAGATCCGAACCTGGAAGGATCTAGCCGCGGCATTTTGCGAGCAGTACAAACACGTCTCCGATATGGTACCCGACCGCATGACACTACAAATGATGGAGAAAAAGCCAGCAGAAACTTTTAGACAATATGCGCAGAGGTGGAGAGACATCTCGGCTCAGGTGGAACCTCCATTAACCAAGACCGAGATAGCAGTCCTGTTCATCAATACCCTGAAGGCGCCATTCTATGATAAATTAGTGGGAAGCGCCACAAAGGACTTCTCGGATATTGTCATATCCGGTGAACTAATAGAAAATGCGGTTAAAAGTGGAAGAATGGAAGGAGAAGGTTCGAAGAAGGCAGTGCCTATGAGAAAAAAGGAGCCGGAAGCCCACATGGTGGGAACCGGAAACCGTTATGCTCCTAGTCCATATCCTAATCAATTTCGACCCCGAAATTACCCGCCACCAAACTTCTATCAACCACAAGCCCCCTATTACCAACCACCACCTCCCTATCCTTCTTACCCTGTCTATGCAACCAATAACCCGAGGCCAGCCACCACGTTTTCTCAAAATGCCGGCTCCACCCAAGGCCAACCCAGAAGCGAACCAAGACCAGCGAGGCCTAACCCTGAGAGACCCCAATTCACTCCTATTCCTATATCTTACGGGGAACTGTACCCTAAGCTTTTGGCAAAACAGTTGATATCTCCTCATTACATGGCACCGTTGAAACCCCCGTACCCAAAGTGGTACGACCCTAATGCTAGCTGTGCATACCACGCGGGGAACCAGGGGCACTCTACGGAAAACTGTATTGCCTTTAAACGAAGAGTCCAAGGACTAATCGATGCGGGTGTCTTACGCTTCGACGGTACTAGTGGTGCGACCGGAGACCCGTTCCCAAATCATGCTGAAAGAAATGTAAGTGCAGTGGAGGAAATAAGTGAATTGCAAACCAGAAGAGTCGTTTCAGAAATAAGCACACCTTTGCAGAGAATCTGGGAGGTGTTGCTTGAAAAAGGGTTACTCTGTCGTCTTAGAGGAGTAACCGAGAAAAGAAATACCAACAGTCAAAATTTTTGTGACTTCCATGAAGTCGAAGGACATAATATCCAGTCTTGTGAGCAATTTAAAGAACTACTCCAAGACATGATGAACAGCAAAGAGATTGAAATCTTCAACGGAAGAAGAGAGGCCAATGAAAGAGAAATATGTGCCTCTGATGGTCAATCATCGGATCTCCCTTACACTGCTGAACGACCATTGATAATATATTATGATGCAAGGAGAGAACCAGTAAGACCAAAAATGATAATTGAGGCGCCATCGCCTTTTCCGTACCAAGATAGTAAGGCAATACCTTGGAAGTACGATGTTAATATCGTCACTCCTGAAAGTGAAAAATCCCAAGGCACGGCCAAAAATATCGGAGAAGTTGGTCACTTTACCCGGAGTGGAAGATGCTATTCCAAAGAAGTTGAACCAGCAAAGAGGAATAATGATTCCAAACAAAAGGGAAAGGCACCCATGTTTGAGGCTAAGTTGAGTCGGAAAGTCCGCCCGAACGACAAGAGACTAAAAGACCTGTAAATGAAGAAGAGGCACAGGAATTCTTGAAATTCATTAAACACAGTGAGTACAACGTGGTCGAACAATTAAGTAAGCAACCTGCACGTATTTCGGTATTATCCCTATTATTGAACTCAGAGCCACATCGAAATGCCTTGTTAAAGGTATTGAATCAAGCCTATGTAGCAAACAATATATCGGTCGAAAAGCTTGATAGGTGGATCAATAACTTGAACGCTGATAATTTCATCTCTTTTAGTGATGATGAAATACCACCGAATGGTAGAGGCTCCGTGAAGGCACTGCACATAACAACCCGCTGTAAGGGATATATAATACCAAACGTGCTTATTGATAATGGATCAGCACTTAATGTTATGCCCCTGGCCACACTTTCCAGAATTCTGATAGATTTGTCCTATTTGAGGCCGTGTCATTCCAAGGTGAGGGCATTTGATGGAACGAGACGAGAAGTTGTAGGAAAAATTGAGATCCCTCTAGAAGTGGGTCCTTATGTCTATGACGTCGAGTTCCAAGTTATGGACATCACCCCTTCATATAACTGCCTCCTGGGGAGGCCATGGATCCATTCGGCTGGGGCAGTTCCATCATCCCTTCATCAGAAAATAAAGTTTATCATGGATGGCTGCTTGGTTACCGTTGAGGGTGAAGAGGATATTGTTGCGTCTATCTCTGCAGACACACCTTACCTCGAAGCGAACAAAGACGCCGTGGAATGTTCCTTTAGATCTTTTGAGTTCGTCAACGCCACATTTGTGGCTGAAGGAAACAAAATTCCCGTGCCTAGGCTGTCGAAGAATACTAAAATGGGAATCAAGCTGACGGTAGGGAGAGGGGCCCGAGCAAGGAAAGGTTTGGGAAGACATCAACAAGGAATAGCCAGGGCTCTAAAACCAATTCACCACAAGGCCCGTTTTAGGCTAGGATTCCAACCGAATGCACATCACTTGAAGAAACAGTGGAAGAAGGAGCAAGAAAGAAGGGTTGCGAGGACCCTAGGACGGGAACCGGAATGGGAACCCATTGAGTACCCCCATCTGTCAATGACATTTACATCTGCTGGAATAATATATCCTGGGCAAGATAGTGTGCACAGCCTACTGTTACTCATTGAGAAGGCTTTCCAGAACGTTTGCATAAATGCCATTGATGAAGAAGCTGGCACAAGTAAGAACGTTTCGAAGATACGCCCTTGTCCCCCGGGTTACATGTTGAACAATTGGACCGCTGAAGATCTCCTTGTGGTTTACAAGTCTTCCTCAGAGTAATATCCGATATTCACTTTTTGTGTCCCTAAATATAATGGGATTCTTTTGTAAGAGCGGTCGTCTGCTCTTTATCTATTAAATGAATATTAATGAAGAAGCATTTTGTCATAACCCTTTGCATTTGCATCTACTCCATAATTATTCTTTCATTTCATGGCCTGTTCTTGCTCTTACCTCATACCATGCCATAATGTTTTGTTTGTTGTTTCCAAAACTTGGATGTCCCTCTATAGTGTTCTCTTTCCCATCCAATTCTCAGGTGTTCAGATGCCAATGACATGAACGAACCCGTTACCAATCTAGAAATCGACTTTGAAAGGACCATTTGTTTAGGAGAATTCGAGGATGAGGGAAATGCCGAAGACTATGTCTCGTCTCCTGACTTGCTAAGGTTGGTGGAACAAGAGGACAAACAGATTCTACCTCATCAAGAATCTGTTGAAACAATAAACCTGGGCACTGATGAAAATAAGCAAGAAGTGAAGATTGGGACCTCACTTTCAGAGGACACCAGGCATCATTTGATTGATTTGCTTCATGAGTACAAAGACGTATTTGCATGGTCCTATCAGGATATGCCGGGATTGGACGGGGACATAATGGTTCATAAGCTCCCGCTGAGACCCGAATGTAAACCCATCCAACAAAAATTAAGGCGGATGAGGCCCGAAATGCTGCTGAAGATAAAAGAGGAAGTCAAGAGGCAATTTAATGCAGGCTTCCTACAAACTTCCAGATATCCAAAATGGGTGGCTAATATTGTCCCAGTGCCAAAGAAGGATGGTAAAGTGCGAATGTGCGTGGATTATCGTGACCTGAACCGCGCAAGTCCTAAGGATAATTTTCCCTTACCACATATCGACACATTGGTGGACAATACAGCGAAGCATTCATTATTTTCTTTCATGGATGGATTTTCGGGGTATAATCAGATCAAAATGGCTCCCGAGGATATGGAGAAAACCACCTTTATAACGATGTGGGGAACTTTCTGTTACAAGGTGATGCCATTCGGGCTCAAGAATGCCGGGGCCACGTATCAGAGGGCCATGGTGACATTGTTCCATGATATGATGCATAAGGAGATAGAAGTCTATGTTGACGACATGATCGCTAAATCCCGAGGAGAAGAGGAACATATTGTGAACCTCAAAAAGTTATTTGAAAGACTGAGAAAGTTTCAGCTAAGGCTTAATCCGGTTAAATGTACATTCGGGGTTACCTCGGGAAAGTTGTTAGGCTTCATCGTCAGTGAAAGAGGCATCAAGGTGGATCCGGAAAAGATAAAAGCCATTCAAGAATTACCGCCTCCGCGCACTCAGAAAGAGGTCAGAGGATTCTTGGGAAGGCTAAACTACATTGCCCGATTCATTTCTCAACTCACTAATCAGTGTGACCCCATCTTTCGACTCCTTCGAAAGCACAACCCGGGAGAATGGAACGAAGAATGCCAGGAGGCCTTTGACAGAATAAAACAATATTTGTCTAGCCCCCCAGTGCTAGTGCCACCAACTCCAGGGAGGCCTTTGATTTTGTATCTAACTGTGTTTGAAAACTCAATGGGTTGTGTACTCGGGCAACACGACGAGTCAGGAAAGAAGGAAAAGGCGACATACTACCTCAGCAAAAAGTTCACAGAATACGAGGCAAGGTATTCGTCGATCGAAAGATCCTGTTGTGCTTTGGTTTGGGCAGCTAGGAGGCTCAGGCAATACATGTTGTATCATACGACATGGTTAATCTCAAAGCTGGACCCGATAAAATATATGATGGAATCACCCGCACTCTCGGGGAGAATGGCCCGATGGCAGATCCTGTTATCAGAATATGATATCAGCTATGTGAACCAAAAATCGGTGAAAGGGAGTGCAATAGCTGATTTCTTAGCGGCTCGAACAACCGAAGAGTATGAGCCCCTGAGATTTGATTTCCCGGATGAAGATCTAATGTGCATCACAGAAAGAGAGTGTGAGTCATCAAAGGGGACACCCTGGAAGATGAGCTTTGATGGCGCGTCAAATGCCCTGGGGCACGGGATTGGGGCAGTTTTAGTATCACCGGAAGGAGATCAATATCCTTTCACTGCTAGACTCAATTTTTTCTGCACCAACAACATAGCAGAATACGAGGCTTGCATCATGGGACTTCGGGCAGCTATTGAACGAAATATTGATGTCTTAGAGGTATACGGGGATTCAGCTTTAGTGATCTACCAAATCCGTGGAGATTGGGAAGTGAGAGACTCAAAGTTGATTAAGTACAGCTATCTGGTAGCTGAATTGATCAAAGATTTCAAAGAAATAACTTTTAATTACTTCCCACGAGAAGATAACCAATTGGCTGACGCCTTGGCCACCTTAGCCTCAATGTTCAAAGCAAATAAAGAAGCAGAGATAATGCCCCTCAAGATGAGCATATACGAGGTCCCTGCACATTGTTATAGCATCGAGAGGGAGGCTGATGGACGACCATGGTACCATGATATCTTAGAGTACATCAAGAATCAAACGTATCCTGAACAGGCCAACGAGAATGACAAAAGAACAATCAGAAGAATGTCAGTGGGATTTGTTCTTGATGGAGACACCTTATACAAGAGAGGCAAGGATCAGGTGCTTATGAGATGCGTTGACACCGCTGAAGCCAAGAAAATACTTGAAGAAGTTCACGAAGGAATATGTGGGACCCACTCCAACGGCTTCACTATGTCCAGAAAAATTATGAGACTCGGGTATTACTGGTCGACGATGGAAAGGGATTGCATTAGCTACGCAAGAAAGTGCCACAAATGTCAAATTTATGGCGACAAAATTCATGTAGCTCCTTCTCCCCTTCATGTTATGACGTCTCCATGGCCCTTTTCAATGTGGGGCATGGACGTTATAGGGCCGATTTCTCCCAAAGCTTCTAATAGGCACCGATTCATTTTCGTGATCATCGACTATTTCACAAAATGGGTAGAAGCTGCCTCATTTGCTAATGTGACAAGGGCCGCTGTCTGTAGGTTCTTGAAAAAGGAAATCATTTGTCGATATGGTTTGCCTGAAAGAATCATCTCAGATAACGCTTTGAATTTAAACAATAAAATGATGACAGAGGTGTGCAAGCAATTTCAAATAAAACATCATAATTCCTCGCCTTATCGCCCGAAGATGAACGGAGCTGTTGAAGCAGCTAACAAGAACATAAAGAAGATCATCGGCAAAATGACAGAGACCTACAAGGACTGGCACGAAAAGCTGCCATTCGCTCTGTTCGCATACCGCACATCTGTGAGGACGTCCACAAGGGCAACTCCTTTCTCCCTAGTCTATGGGATGGAAGCCGTGCTACCTATTGAAGTTGAGATACCGTCCCTACGAGTCTTAATGGAATCGAAACTCGAGGAGGCCGAATGGGTCCAAGCTCGATATGATCAATTGAATCTCATCGAAGAAAAACGCCTAAAGGCAATCTGTCATGGACAGATGTACCAAAAGAGAATGATTGCGGCCCATAACAAGAAGGTACGGCCAAGAGAATTCCACGAAGGAGAACTTGTTTTGAGAAAGATCCTCCCAATACAAAAAGATTTGCGAGGGAAATGGGCACCTAATTGGGAAGGACCGTATATCGTAAAGAAGGCATTCTCTGACGGGGCCTTGATCCTTACAGAAATGGATGGGAAGGAGTTACCAAATCCAGTAAACTCCGATGTTGTGAAGAAATACTACACTTAAACAAAAAAAAAAAAAGGGAGATCAAGGTGAAAACCCGAAAAGGGCGCCTTGGTCAAACACAGAACATTAGGATGAAAACCCGAAAGGGCGTCCTAATAAAGCAAATCTGGGCCCAATGGGCAGAAGTAATTTTGAACAGTGGGCCAAGTGACCAGGCTATAGTATGAAGCATTTCTGAAATACTCGAGATCTTCTACACAAGAAGTCTTGCTCAGAAAGATTCTTGATTCAGAAACGTGGCAGAGTTCATGCATTGAATATCTAGAACATTTGTATCCACTAATATGGTTCCTTTTCTTCTATGGCACTTTCAATTATCCTTGGTTGACTTTGTTTGTTACCTTCGAAATTAATGTGAAGTCTCTTTCTTGTACCTACCTGACCATTTGCATGCGTTTCATTATGTTGTTTATTTAATTGATAAATAGTAATATGACATGCTCTGAACAAAAGAAATGTTGAATATTACTTGGATAGAAAACTTGATAGGCACAAGAGTCTCAAAGCAGGAACAAAAGTTCAACGTATACCGGGCAAGTGATATCTGAGAAACGCAGATTACTTGTAAAGCATAAAAGATGGATGCAAAAACTGGGAAGGAACTTAAGAATCCTAGCGTTGAAAGCAGACCATCATGATAAGCAAAATAGGAGCTCGAAAGCAAGAACAACAGCTCAGATGGGGCAAGATCACTGCGAGAGTCGTGATGAAAAGAGATCACGACAAACGAATACAAAGCACATAACATGTTCATGTAGGCATGAATGCATTTAAGGCAAATAGGTGCATATCACGATAACATCATGCATGACATATACAGGTATTCCAAACAGAGCAAAAGGTTTTGGGAAAGCTATCCAAATCAAAGAAAAGATACTTGAACTCCACCATGTGAGAAATTCTGGGTGATTTTTATGTTTCAAAATCAGCTCATATTGCGAGAGGTAAGCTGAGCCTCAAGACGCGTTGAGGTACATTTAATTTATGTTTTAAAATCAGCCCATATTGCGAGAGGTGAGCTGAGCCTCAAGTCACGTTGAGGTATTTTTAATTTCTGTTATTGACTCATATTGCGAGAGGTGAGTCAAGTCGCAAGTCATGACCAGATGTTTTTAACATCTGCCTTTATGTTTTAAAAATCAGCTCATATTGCGAGAGGTGAGCTGAGCCTCAAGACACATTGAGGTATTTTAATTTCTGTTATCTGACTCATATTGCGAGAAGTGAGTCAAACCTTAAGTCACGACGAGATGTTTTCAACATCCGTCTTTAATTTCTGTCCTTCAAAATCAACTCATATTGCGAGAGGTGAGTTGAGCCTCAAGACACGTTGAGGTATTTTTAATTTCTGTTATTTGACTCATATTGCGAGAGGTGAGTCAAACCTCAGGACACGTTGAGGTACTTTTAATTTCTGTTATTGACTCATATTGCGTGAGATGAGTCAAATCTCAAGTCACGGCAAGATGTTTTCAACATCTATCTTTAATTTATGTTTCAAAATCAGCTCATATTGCGAGAGGTGAGCTGAGCCTCAAGACACGTTGAGGTATCTTTAAAAATCAACTCATATTGCGAGAGGTGAGTTGAGCCTCAGGACACGCTGAGGTATTTTCAATTTCTGTTTTCAGTTTCAGTTTTTAATCAACTCATATTGCGAGAGGTGGGTTGAGTTTTTTTTAATTTTAGCTTTAAATTTCTGTTCATTCAACTCATATTGCGAGAGGTGAGTTGATCTTTTTCAATTCTGCTTATTCAACTCATATTGCGAGAGGTGAGTTGATCTCTTTCAATTCCAGCTTTTAATTCCTGTTTGTAATTTCTGCTGTTCAAAAATTAACTCATATTGCGAGAGATGAGTTGAACTTTTTCAATGTCTGTTTGTAATTTCTGCTTCTCCAAGGTTAACTCATATTGCGAGAAGTGAGTTAAGCCTCGGACCTCATGTCTAGATATTTCCAAACTCTGTTCTTTAAAAAGTCAACTCATATTACGAAAGTGAGTTGAGCCTCAGTTCGCATACTGAGGTACTTGCAATTTATGTTGCAAAAATTAACCCATATTACGAGAATGTGCAGGTCAAGCAATTTTTGACTTCATCCCAATAAAGGATGAAGATTGGAGCTGATTGAAGACATCAGATTTTGCCTCCTTGAAGCTGCAATGGAGCCAGTTGAAGATACAAATTGTGCCTTTTTGAAGTTACAAGGGATCCAATCAAAGGTGTAGACCTTGCATCCCCAGTGAAGTTGCAGAGGCGCAGTTCGAAGTCGCAAGTTTCATTTTCCTAAAAGTTGTAGCAGAGCGGATTGAAAATACCAAGATCTCATCTCTGAAGTCGAATAGATCACGACGAATTCCATATCTCTGAAAAAGAGATAGATCGAGGTTACAAGGCAGATCTCTGAAGTTGCGGTAGATCGAACCAAAGTTACAAGATGTGGTGGACTGGAAAGAGACTACCTGAACCAGAGTACCAGAGAAGTCAAGATTTAGCAAGATAGGGCAAAATTGGCCTTTCATTATGTCTTTGCTCTATCTTCGTTGCACGACAATGAGCAAAGAGGGGCAGCTGTTACAACCCAATTTTGCCAATAGAAATAAAACCCAAATGAATAATTCCAAGTCCAGTCCATTTACAACAAATCAAGACCCAGACCCGTAACCCAAACATAACCCAATTACAACAGCCCAATTACATTTTTTAACTCATCAAACCCTAGCCCAATAACACAGACCCGATTAGCCCAAAATTGAAGAAACCCTAGACCTAGCTGCTGCCGATTCAGCCTCTGCCACCGCCACCCACTTGCCTCTGACAGTCATCACTGTTTCTTGTCAAATCCACCGCCCATCCACCGCCCTTCACACCTGCAAAGTATTAAACGAGAAGGGACAGAAAGTAACAACAAGTTGTAAAAGAAACGACTATATATACCGAATGTAAATCCAATGTAAAAGGTCGGCATTTTTTTGCAAAAATCAATACAAACAATCAGTTTCTAATTTCAAAACTTGCATCAAAAGAGATAGGCAATCAGAATCCCGAAATCGGAGACTCGAAAAACACCAGAGGAAACCGAAACAGAAGACTAAGGTGATTTCTTTTTTTAAATCTGTTTTTACAGGTAAACGTATATATATTAACTAATAATACAAAAAATAATAACAGCAAATAAAGGTAAAAAAAAAGTATAAAAGATCGTAATTTTTTTACCTGTCCGGCCACCGTGCACGGTGGCCGGCACCGGCGACGACGGCGGTCCGGTGACCGGACGGTGACCGGTCCGGCGACCGGAGCCCGGAGACCCCCCTCCTTCCTTCCCCTCTCCTCTCTTCCCTTTCTCTCCTTTTTTTTTTTCTCTCCTCGGCGCAAATGAGCCGAAATCAAAAAAATTGGGTTTATATAGTTTTGAACTCGGGTCGGGTCGACCCGACCCGCTCCGCCTAGGATCCGCGTGCTCTGACGCCAGCAGGGTTTATTTCTCGATTGGTCCTCCCGCATTTTTATGTTTTGCAATCAAGCTTTTATTTATTTTAATTTGGGCCCTAAAATTTATATCCGTTTTTAAGTCAGTCTCACACTGAAACGCTGCGTTTGGGTGAGCGGGATATTGTCCGTTTTAGCCCCTCTGTTGTTCACGCGCATTTGAATAAGTCCCTCCCTTTTATTTTATTCCCGAATTCGCCCCAAAAATTCTATTTTTAATTCAACTTCATCCTTTTTACCTATTTTCATTATTTTATTTCACTTTTAATACTATTGTATTTATTATTTATATTGTTGCTGTCATTATCAATAACATTAGTATATGCTTTGTTATTTATGTATATATCTTCAATATACGTATATGTATATATTTATGTATATTATTAATATTTGTTTTTAATATTCTATTATTTTCCCATTATATTATTAGGTATGTACTTTAGTATTTTATTATATACATATTAAATACCATGTTATGTACATATTATTATATCTATTTCATTACTATTATATTTTTCAAATGCATTTCATTATCATTATTACCGCTATCATCATTACTATTTTATGTTATTAATACATTATACCTAGTATTATTTTTGATACTATATTTTATTATTATATTATTATTGTTAACTATTACTACCTATTACTTTATTTTTTTATATTATTATATTATATGTTCGTATTGCTAGTACTATTATCGCTATTATTATTATCATTACCATTATTATTATTCTTATTATTGACTTATATATATATGTGCATGCATTTTTCATGAACCTATTATTATTTTATATTGTTATCACCATTTTTTACTTATATGTAATTATCACATATTTTTTTTATACTATATATTTCATATGTCTTTAATAATTATGTTCCTATACATAATATAGTATATTATGCACATACTTTAATAGTCTTAGGTATTCACTTTTCATGTAATATTTTGAGTTGTCTTTGATATTAATATGATTTCTAATATATATATGATATATTGTGCATATACCTTTTAATTATTCCTAATACGTGTATATAAATATATTATGTACAAACATTCAATATTATCGTATACCTATATTTTAATATACATGAATTTGCGTTACTAATTGATGGCGTCGAATCCACCAAAATTAATTCCTACTAAAACTCTAATAGTAGTAAGAGTGGTAATAGGGTCAAATCCACAGGGATTGGATCAGTCAACTTCCGTGTTTGCTTTATGGACAGAATCTCCTTCGCGTCTAATGTCGTGTCAAGAGTCGTGCCCACGACTCCAAACGCACCTGCGAAAAATAAAAAAAATAAATACGTAAGCGGGGGTTTAAAAATGTTTAGGTAAATAATCCAGAATGAACAATTAACTAATGTCGAAATTAAATGCAATTCGAAATTAAATTTAGAATAAACAGAATTAAATAGCCTTAGCCTTAGACTCGGTAATTCTCGTGTCAAGAATCGATCCTTGAAAGTTGATTTTCTCCTCCAACGATAAGCTGGTTATAGTGATTAAGAACGTCCTAATCACCAGTTCTTCCTCTAGTAGCTGGTCCCGGAACGTCCTGCAAACCAACCCTTACCAATTATCTAACCGAGATACACGTGTCCCCGGTTGAAGACCTCGGCAGCCTTGCGTTCTGAAGAACCCAACTCAAGTTAACGGCCTCAACCGCGTGGGTCGTTTAAACCCGATCACCTCTTCCTTGATTTGTTCTCGGAGAATCGAATACAGCACGGCCGATTCTTTCCTCCAACTGTCGGTAAACACGCCCCCAACTCAACGAGCTCTTTTTGACTTGGAATCGAGTTAACCTTAAGGGATGAGTTGTCAATCCCGATACTTAGGAAAAAGGTGAATACCGCTTGGAAAGATTTTTAGCTCGATTGCATATCTCACAATTTTTCGACCGAAAAGAATACCGGCTTAAGGCTAAGATGGAATTTAGTTAAGCATGAATTTATTCATGCTTGAAGGTTACGGGAAATGATGGAAATTGTATGAAAGGTGATGGAAATGGATGAGAGAAATACTTGAAGAGAGAATTAGACAAATTTTGTAAAAGGAAGACCAAATTATCCAATTCTCAATTGAATTAGAAAGAAGAAGACAAAGTAGATAAAGGAATTCCAAAATGAAATAGGAAACTTGATTAATGGATGATTTTCAAGGATGTAAAGTCCCCTATTTATATACATAAATTTACTAAAAATAGCCTAGCTAAAAATAAAATAAAATCAAAATAAAATCAAAATAAATTAAAATTAAAATCAAAATTAAACTAAAATATCTTCCTATTTATAGTCTTTTACAAAGTCAAAATTCATGTTGAGTCCTTAGCTTGCTCCATCTTTTTGCTTTGACCCCAATCAAATAATTTGTTTTTCAATTCAACCCCCTTTTTGCTTGATTTCGTCCAATTACATCCCTGGCAAATATTAAATCATAAAAACACTTAATTAGTAGGGTTCAATTCAATAATAAGCCAAATTAAAAACAGAAAATATGCATTTTAATATGTTTATCACTAATAGTTATTTTATCATTATCGGTTTTAATACTTATATATTGTATATATATATGTGTATATTTTCATACTATCATGCGTATTTTGTTATATTATATGCATATTTTATTATTATGTTACGTATACTTATGCATTTATTTTTCATTTTGAATTATTATGTATGTATCGTGTTTATATATACCATATCTTTAATATCATTTTATGTAAACTTTCCATCTACATTATATAACATGTTTACACATATATATATGTACAAGTACACAGCATCATTAGCATTTTACTATTATGTTTTCATCTTACTTTTCATTACACGTATACTTATTTCTATTTCATGTAAAAATGTGATTGTCATATTTATTGTTTGTTTCAATATATTTCTACCCTTATGTTTCACTTCTTTCCACTTTAGCATTCATTATTTCGAAATAATAATTTTTTCACGCTTTTAAGGCAATATGCCGATTTTAACATTATGCCCGTGATTTCATTGCTATTGTTGGGTGAATCACGATTGGCTCGTGTTAAAAGCGGGATATCCTTCTAAGAAATAAAAACCTTTAAATACTCGTTTTTTATCGGATCACAATTAAGTTTTAAATTGAACTTGTACTTTTGAAAATTAAGACAACGCATGTTTGAAAAGATACCAATTTTTGGGCGTCGCGGGGGTGCTAATACCTTCCCCGCGCGTAACCGACTCCCGGACCCTACTTTTCTCTGAACTTTAAACGCGGACCCAAACTTGGCCTTTTTACCCGAAATTTGATGTTTTTTCAGGTGTCCGATCGCACCTAGAAGAAAAGATCGGTGGCGACTCCTTTGCTTTAACAAAAATCAAAACTCGTTTTCAAGATTTAAGATCGCCACAATTAGCGACCTAAGCTAAAAATTTTTCGTCGCTACAATCTTTATGAAAATTAGAACATTTTATGGTTATTTGTAAATATTTCTTTTCGTATTTTCAGATATAATTTATAAGGGTTTGTTCGTTCTTTGTACATAAATTCTTATGAAATTTTTGTAAAATTTTTATAGTTTTTTCACTTCTAGAATAAATTCTTCTATTTGTGCCTTATAAATAGAATTAGCAGATTAATGGATCGTTACACTAATAATATAACATAATAAAAAGTTCTTTTGGCTTACGTAATGAGACAAGAAAAATAACTAAAGAAAAATAAGAAAGAAAAAAAAGATAGAATTGAACAACTGCATAGGATTTTTTGTGCATCGCATATAATTTTACAATGAAATTCTCTTTTTTTTTTCATTGAAAAAGGAAAAAGAGAAAATACAGAAAGCGTCTATTAAATCCAGACCATTAAAAAATACAATGATCACTCTTTTTTTTTTTTCAGAAAAGTTAAAAAATACTATGATGATTTCATTGCTTTATATATTTTTTCATTGTGATTCAGCAATCCCAAATTTCTTTAGAAAAAAAAAATAATTAGTCACTGTTGTCGACGATAAATACTCTAATTACGACAAATAAATGGTGTTAATCATTTTCTTTTCTTACAAATATTAATTCTTTTAGAATTCGTAACTATATTTTCAAATAATGTTATGTTTGGTGAATGAAAATTTCAAATTTCTTCTTTTAAAATACAATAAATTTTATCATTGCACTAAATAGATATTCTTTTAGTGATTAAATCTTATCACTTCCTTAATTAACAATTTTCAACATTTAAAAATTCTATGCAAATAAATTTAAAAAAAAAACTGAAAAAACCCCTTTAAATATTCATTTAAAGTAATTGATCTGATGTCATATATAGTTATAACTTCGATTAAATTATTTAATTAGTCCCTTTGTTATATAAATTAAACGATTTAATACGTGAAGAAATAAATTTAAACGACAAAAAAATATTGAATACTAAAAAACACTAAATTTAATATTTTTCATATAACTTTAAAACACAAAGTCTAACATATTTTAGTGTTAAAATAGAGAGAAATAAATCAACCTTTCATGTGAAATAATTAAAATTCTATAAACAGAAATAAAATTGAAATCTTTAGAGTGACAAAATGCAAAAGAAATCAAATTAATAACCTTTGTAGCCAAACATAATTTATCATATTATGTATCAAGAGTGAATTCAGAAAATCCTTTTAAGGGGAGGAATTGAATTATAAATTTTTGAGTAGTTAAAATATAATTTTACCATGTATTAGTTTATGATTTCATTATTTTATAAAAAAAATTATTAAAAATATTTTATTTTAAAAGGGGCAAAGTGCAATTTAACCATTTATTAATTTCTAATTTATACATTTCTTAATCAACCTGAAAGCAAATTTTCTATAATCATAAGATATTGATAGTTATTGTAGGGCTTCTAAATAATTAAAATTCTTGGTTATTAATGAAATATAAACTTTGGTTTAAGATAATGTGTATCTCATTACTTTATTATAAAAATTTTAATGTATTAATGTATAAATTAATTGGATATCAACTCTATCGTAAAAAAAGTTAATATACATTATTTTTATATGATAACCAGAATTCAATTAGAAGAATGTTAGTATACTTTAAATGATAATTAATATTATTTTAATAATATTTTTGTATTTTAATAATTTGATATGATCTTTAAATAAAATAATTTAAAATTAAAGATTTAAAATACAATATTTCTTAAATAATTTTTTCTAAAAATAAAAATAAGTTTTTGTGTGTGAAATAATCTAATGTATATAAAATATTTGTGTGATAGTTTCTTAATTTAAGTGTGTTCATATCCGCTAAATTCTGGTATATATCGAGGGTGCCATAGTTCAAATCTTGCGAGACAAAACCTAGTTTGTGACTCGTCAAGGAGGAAAAAGACCAAGCTGCGCAAAAAATCACCCAGTTATGGGGGAGGAGTGTTGGTTGTTTCAATACTCAAATAATGCAGAATTATCAGCGTTTGGATCGGAGGAGGCGTTTTCCAGTTGCTGTGAGTGGGATGAGCTCCTTCTCAAGTTCAATATCTCCCAAGAAACGGCTTGGATGGACTTATTGGGTGATGAAGAAGAAGAAAGGGCTAAAGCATCGTCAGAGTGTAGCGACAACTCCATCGACGGCGTAAAGGAGGAAGAGGTTTGCTCAGAAGGACCCAAGGAAACGAAGAGTTACAGAGGGGTGAGGAAACGGCCATGGGTCAAATTTGCTGCTGAGATTAGGGATTCAACCAGACATGGTGCCAGGGTTTGGCTTGGTACATTCGACAGCGCTGAAGCAGCTGCTTTAGCTTACGACCAAGCCGCATTTTCAATGAGAGGACCATCGGCTACTCTCAATTTCCCCACTGAAGCTGTCAAGGCATCGCTTAAGGAACTCAAGTGTCGATGCGATGAAGACAAGGGTTGGTCCCCTGTGGTGGATCTCAAGAACCGGTTTTCATCAAGGAAAAGATCCAAGAACAAGAAAATCAAGCCAAAGGACGCGGCACTAAGGCAACAGCAAAACTTGCTGGTGTTTGACGATTTGGGAGCTGATTACTTAATTAGAACAACTGTCAATAAGTTCATGTGAGTGAAAGTAGAGCTCCTTGGTTGCTTTGGGTACTTTAATCCCATTTCATATCTTCTTTTCTCTTGTCAATTTCATTGCTTTGGTGAGTTGATTGATTTTAAGCACACTCTTCAATCTTCTTCCTTACTTCATCTCATCTCGTATTCGGTCTCTTGCCACACATCGTGGAAATGTACAATAATTTCACCTCTTATGTTCACATCCCTCTTTTCTTTTTCTTAAATTTTTTTTAAAAAACTATTTCCCTCACTTATTGCACAATAATATGTTCATATATAACTCATGAACACCTAGTAAATTAATAGTTTAATCTGATTATATAATAACATTGAATAGATAAAACTTCAAATCTAGCTTATATTATATATGATAAAGAGTTATCAAATTTATATTTATGTAATATTAATTAATTTTACACATATTTTTCTTATAATTTTATATGCCTGCGTCTGACATTTTAACGAATTAATAGTTAAATTGATTTATATAATAACAGTAGTTAAGTAAACCCTTAAATCTAGCCCGTATTATATTATATTAATAAAAGATATAATATTTTATAAATTTTTGGGTTATTGACTTTTTTTAACTTGAATAAAATAATTAAATATTTTTTAATTTACTCAAAAATGGATAAAATAACTTCAATAAAAAAAATGAGGGATTAAACCAAGGGCTTCCCGTTCTATGCCCGAGTTTATAGGAAGTTGAAGGATTTGTGGACTAGGTTTACAGAAGGCTCCTGAAGAATTCTAATCCATTGTGAAGATAATACTACTACAACAAGATCATTTATAATGTGCTTCCGATTGATGCTTGGCATCTTGGGGGCTCAAATATGCCCTTGATTAAGACCATTCATTCGAGTTACAGAATCAACTGCTTTATTATAAACTGCTAGTAACAACAATGGCCTTGAAGATCGACATACACTGAAGGAAGTTCAAAGGCTGTGCGATAGAGATTAGCAAGTCAGGTTCAAGCACATGTTTATAGAGGCCAATAAGCTTGCAGATCATCTGCCAAAGTTGCTAATGCCAATGTCTTTCATCTTTAATTATTCGGTCAACCCCTTTGGATATATGCAGATTGGTACTAGATGACGTTAATAGTGTTGCACAAACTGCACTTAAAGATTAAAGGGGAAGCAGGAGATGTGCCTAAGCATGGAGTTGGACAAGATAACAATATAAATGCAATTTACAAGCCACCGCACCCCAATAGTTTTTAACATTCGTTTTCTCTCTCTTTTTTTTTTTTTTTTATGTAATGTCAATAGAGTACGGTTTCCTACTACTAAAACCCTTAAAAAGTTACATTAAAATTTCAACTTGAATTACTTGATGGATTTCGAATAAGTCTATTTTGATTGGATTGATTTTTTTTTTTTGTTTAAAAAGTAGATTCGGGACGAGACAGATTTTTTATTTTGAATAACGACTGACTTCACTATATAAAATTATTATTTTATCTTTGTATATATAAACTATTATTAAAATAATAAAAATGTAATAACATAATATAGAAAAAAAATTATATATTTTATGTTTAATTATTTTTTAAGAATTATGTTTAAATATTAATTTGACTTTAAAAAGATTCAAAATTTTAAAGTTAAGTAGCAAAAATTAAAATTGAAAGCAGCACGGGATGAGGCGAGGATGGACGCATCCAACATCCATGAAGGTAGTACTGATTTTCAATATTATATATCTAGGCAGAGGAGATTCTACGGGGGCTAGCATGGGGGTCGGCCCCCCTAAAATGAAAAATTGTCATTTAGGCCCTTTAATTTTTTTTTAAATTTTAATTTAATAAATGTAAAATTGTACTTTGGTCCCCTAAAATTATAAAAAATTGATTTAATCATTTAAAAATTATAAAGATATAGACTATAAAAAATTAAAATTTCATTTGGCCCCCCTAAAAAATTGTTCTTGCTTCGCTCATGTATCCAGGCTTGGCCCTGGGATTGTTTGAGAGTCCAGTCGCCTACGGCGGGAAGGAGGCACAAAAAAAAATTTCAGCTCTTAATGTGAGAAAAAAATTCAAACTATAATAAATTAATTAAATGTCTATGGTTTTCAAATTTTCATCATAAATGCTTCATCTTTTAGGGTCCCAATAAGTCTTCAGCTTTTATTATATTATATTTTATATATTTTTTAAAAGGGACTTAATTTATTATTTTGCTTAAGGTCCAAAAAAAATCATAAACTGGTCCGTATATATCCATAATAGAATGCGGTGATGGATTTAGCAATATCTACCCCGCCATTGCAATTCTTACTTAAAATAATCAAAATACATAAAAATTATTTTTAATAAATATAAATGCTAAATATATACATAAAATAATCCATAAATTTATATATTGCAACTACTTGAATTTAAACAAGCCGATGGAACTTAGATTAACACTTAGTGTTAAGTCTCATCTAATCTAAAATTTAATAATTTCTAATTTAATATGAACATTGGATATCCAATTGTAATATGATCAGAATTTTCAAAGCAAAAATCCAATTTAATCCCCAAAACTTGGAGAAAAGATTCAAACACCCAACTTTCAATTGTAATTTTAAAATTACAAAAATTATTCTTTCCAAGGTTAATTAATGCATGCAATGTAATAAAATTGTAACTCAAAGTTTTGATTTGCTTTATAGACCATGCATGTTTTGTTGCGTTTCAAGAAGGTCCTCTAACAACTTGTTATCCAAGCACTCAAATTCAATAACTTCATTTCCTCCTCCTCTTTGGGGATTTACTCTTCCAACTGAATTACAAGATGAAGAGGCTGGAAAGCTCGGATTCTGACATTGGAACTCGTTTGGGAAGTTGAGAATAGCCGAGTGACCCCGGAAAGCAAAAGCAGCCCTGTCATAAGCCCTAGCAGCCTCCTCAACCGTCTCGAAAGTTCCGAGCCATAGCCGTGTCCCATTCCTCGTTGGATCACGAATCTCGGCTGCAAACTTTCCCCATGGTCGCCTGCGGATTCCCCTGTATCGAACTCCCCCATTTTCCATCTCATTCTTCATTTTCCTCTTCCCTCTATGAGATGCTTCCATTTTGTTTCAATTTCTCAAGTCTATGAATCAAGAAGAACATGTATAGGGTTATATATATATATATATTTGACATGGATCGTGGTCATTATATTCGTCCCCCCAAATGCATGTGCCATGTGAATAAAGCTATGGGGTGGGTCACACTTGGCGCTTGGAATTTTTTTTTTGGTGGGGGGCTGTTATGAAACTTCCTCACACATCCTTGAAATCTCAGGCGAGGAACAAAAGTTTCGATTTAGTCCACTTTAATTATAAAAATCACGCTCACCAAAACATATCTGAAAACTGGTGTATGAATAGAGTAGTAAAATAACTAGTTTTATGTTTTTCCGAACTAGATTTTGTGAGGGTGCATGCATGAGAGCTGTTTCTGATGACGCTTTTTTTTTTCCTTCGGCGGGCGGCGGCTCTACGTTTACGGTGATCATCCCTTATGTCATGTTTGACAACATTAAAAATAATCAATTCAATTCAAATCCAATTATATCTGTACACACCCAAATTTGCCCGGCCCATTAACATAAACCCAATACGATTTAGACAAGCCCAATACCCATTTTCAATACCTATTTACAAATTAAAAAATTAAAAAAACTAGCCGAGCCTAACCCTAGCTACTGCCCAGCGCCGCAGCTCTCGTGCCTCGAGCGTACCCCTTGTGCCTCGTCCCGAGGCCTGGCTCTTCTCAGCCCCGTCCCATCGCCCAGCACCTGTAAAGGAAAGGACGAAAGCAACAGCAGCAAGTAGAAACAAAAGAAACGCAAGCAACGATGGCAAAATAGACAAAAACATTTGATGTATTTAGGCTATAAAGCCTTACCGAAATAAAAGAAGGGGGATTTTTTGGAATGGTTCTACCGAGTTTGGCTAGAACAGAGACCAAAAAAACAATTAAAAAAGGAATCCCCCAATTTTTTGTATGCACATATCAGAGAAGAAAATAGAAAGAAATCAAAAGAACAAGAATACAAGAAGGTTTTTTTTATTTTTCTTATTCTTTCTTTTCGTTTTTATTTTTGTTTTATCATCTTTATTTGCAATTTCATTTCAAATAACAAGAAGTAAAAGGAAAAGGGGAGAATCTTACCGAACCCTCCGCGGTCGCGATGTCGGGGAGTCCATCTCCGTCGTCGGATCTAGGGAGGGAAGAAAGGAACCCTCGTTCTCCTATGCGCATAGACCTTGAAAACGCAGCCCTTCGGACTGCTTGGAACAGGACTAGAAGGCCCCTTTCGCACAACGTCGGCCACTGGCCATAACGACGGTGAAGCGGACCTCCGGTGATGGTATACCGACAGCAAGGATGGGTTCTCCTTTTGAAACCCTAGCAAAGGAAATAAGGGAATCGGGGTGATTGTTTTTTTTTTCTTTCAGAAATTGGCAGATAGCCAAATGGGTTTCTTTTTTAGTTTTAATTTATAAAGCAAATGGTGCCGTTGGGTGGGGGTGGGGATTTGCCTTTTTGCTGTAAAAGGTAGATTTATGCAAATAGTCCCCCCCTTTTTGCAACACCATTCAATCAAACCCTGTCTTCTGCTTTGTTTTTTTTAAATTTGGCCCTTCGGTTTTATTAGCTTCCAAATCGGTCCCCTGATCTGTTGGATTGCATGTGCACGGGAAACCTAGGGGGTATTTACCCATCTAGTCCCCACTAACTTAGGCGTGTAACAATTCGACCCCCTATTAGTTTGTTTATTTATAATTTTTACCCCACGTTTTACTTCAGTTTCGATCCAATCCCTGATCCCTATTTAATTGTTTTTATATGTTACTATTTAAATTATATTATGTATATTATTTGTTTTATATGGTCTTATTTATTTATTTTTAAATTTTTGTATATGACATCTATTTTAAAAATATATTTTATTTAATTCCAAGCTATTCCCATGCGTTATTATTTCTATCTCACATGTGTATTATTAACTTCAAATTTTATTTAAAATATATTTTATATGAATTATCTTACGTATATTATTTATTTTTGTTAAAACTATTTCTATCTTACATGTATATTATTAACTTCAAATTATTTTATATGTATTTTAAGTTTTTTTATGTAGTTGTATATCTATTTAAATTAGCTTATTTCATGCTCTCTACTTTTACTTTTGTTTTTATTCTGATTTAGTCCTAAGTTTGGTTGATTTTAATTCATTGCTGCAGGTTTGCTATTTATTTATTTATTTTAAGATCTTTTATATATTAATTATTTTAAACTATTTTATATATAATATCTATTTCAAACTTTTATATGTTATTTAGCTTGAAGTACTTTACATGTTAACCTTTTTATATTATTTATTTTAAATTTGCTTTATTATTATTTATCTTAAGATTGCTTATGTATTATTTATTTTAAATTTCTTTTTATATTATTTATTTCAAGCCCTTTATATATTATTTTATATTATTTTAAACTTGTTTTATATGCATTCATCCCAAAATAGTTTTGTTTACCTTAAATTTTTTTGGTATACTATTTAATTTCAAATATATTTTATATGAATTATCTATTTTAAATTCTTTATTATTTTTAAACTGTTTTGTATATTATTTATTTTAAATTTCTTTTACATTATTTATTTTAAAACAATTTCATATTTTGTATATATTATATATTTTTAATATCATTTTTTATATATACTATTTATTTTAAACTTCTCATATGTTATTTTAAACTACTTCATAAATTATTTATTTTAAATCACTTCAAATCCTTTTATTTTAAAGTTGCTATGTATGTTGATTATTTTAAATCATTTTTACTATTAACTTTAGATTGTCTTTCATATTCGAGAAATTGTGCCCTAACTTACTGGGCTTCAATTTTCTCGTCAATTCTAAAACGACAAGATATCCTTTTAAATTTCTAAACATAAGATTTCAATAAAATTTAAAGGCAAACTTGTGCTCGAGAATTCAAAATGTTGTGTCTTAACTTACGGGATGCGATATTTTGGTATCTCAAAGACGAGTGGATCTTTAGCAATTGTCCCGGTTTAATTCAAGCGTTTTTTAAAATCAATATTAATATAAAGAATCGTATTTTAAATTTTTTTCAAGTTTTCAAATATTCGACATTAAGACATCAATTAATCAATTAGGTACCAATTTTGGGCGCATCGAGGGTGCTAATCCTTCCTCGTGCGTAACCGACTTCCGAACCTATCTTTCTGATTTTCGTAGACCAAAATCTTTGTTTTGATAAATCAAATTGTTTATTAAAAACAATCCCTTTTCGAGGTGATCCAATCACACCTCATATAAAAGATTGGTGGCGACTCCCCGTTTTTATTTCCATTTTTAAATTTTAAAGTCGATTCCCCCTATCCAAAAAAATGGTTTCAACAATATCATTCAAATAAGTTAAACCATTACACTGTGCAATTTAAAATTCCTAAATTGACGTCATCAAATGTAATTCACAAAAACAATGCCTATGCTGCACGTGTAATTAATTAAGATTCATTGATGATGTGTTAACACAACCCACACCACATGTTATATTCCGTTTTAGATATCCAAAACTAGTATTGAATTGCTTTGATCTGAAGCAATTTGCCTGTTAGCTATAATTGAATTTTCTAGCCTCTTTTGTCACCATATTGATAGACCTTAATTGACTTGAAGAGTAAATTATCCGTCCTCCTCCACCAGTTTCTAAATCACCATCGGGCCGTCATCCACTCACTAGACATCACGTTTCCGGTGAAATCCCTCTTTGGCCAATAGATGAATAACCTGATTGTCCCTCTCTTGATATGCTAAAATTTACATCTCTCAAAATCAAGCACAATCTGTTTCGCTTCCTATATGTGATTACTAATTTCCGATCAATCAATGCATGTCACTCGAAGCTTCGTTATAACCATCAAGGAATCCCCTCAGCCTCTACTGCCCGAAGTCCCAACTCCTATGCAAATCTAAGAGCCTAGGTACCAACCAACACCTCTACCGCCAATGCATTTGGTACATATCTATTCCATAGGCAAGCTGCTCCCATTATCAGACCAGTGATATTTCTAATGACAATCCCCGTACTTGCTGCCTCCAACTCCTTGTAGAAACCTGCATCAAAATTTTCTCGGACAAAAGGCTTCGAGGGAGACCACCACACCACCGTCTCTTCTACTGCTCTTCCAACTCTTTCCCCAGTCAATAGTTCTAACTCACAAGCGTATCCCAAAATGAAAGTACTAACTTCAATCTTAGATTGCTGCTTTCCTTCATGAACTAATTTATCTCTTGAAAGCTAAATTGCCCAAATTACACTTATGACTATTAATTTTTGTTGGTTACTGTTCCCAGAAAATAATGGTCGAACCCAATTAGCCATAGAATCTTCTATTTGATTCACCCCAAAATTAATTCCAAGCTCTTGCCAAACCTACAAATCAAATGAATAATCGCGACTTGCACATATATATTGATTTCAAAATCCTCACTTTAAAAAAAAATTCTATTTATTCAAATTCATTAACTCAGAGCTAGAACTGTTGATTTTACGTTTCACATGCTTTCAAGAGTAGTAAATTTGGAAAATAAATGCACCAGCATGTAGTTATGGCAATAAATTGGGATTTTTTAAATATTTATCAAAGCAAACTTATTAAAATTTAACATTACTATAAATTGCATATTCAAGATGAACTTGGCAAAAACAAAAGTTTTATTATTTGTTCTTCTTTTTGTCCTCGTCCTATCTGTAGGTATGTGACATTATTTTGCGGATAAAATTGTATAAACATATTATTTTATTTTATTTTTTAATTTGATGTATTTTGTAGTTAGAATATATAATTCAGGAATAGATATATGTGTATGCAATTCTAGTCATGAAAGGGAAAATAATAGTTATTGCATTTGAATTTGCAGACATTATGGGAGTAGTTGGTGAAGGATGTTGCGCAGGTTATCACCGTGGGCCATGTACGCATAGAAAAGATGATCAAGCTCCTGACAGCGACTGCTTTAAGTTTTGTACCACTGGGATGCTCTTTGCAAAAATAATGATGTGTGCCACTGCGCTTGTTGACATTAATTGTAAGCAACCAAAAATTGATGTTAGATTTATTATATATTATTCAATCTTTGAAATAGTGAGATCAGTAACAAAAAGAAAAAAGAGTAAGCATAAAATGCTTTCTACCCTGAACAATGGTTCTTGGAAGCAACTGACTACTCTTTAGCGGGATCACGAAGAGGAGCCACCGAACGTGCGTGGTGTCGATGCGGAACCATCGGCGGGAAAACGGATCTCTTTCAAAGATAAACTACTTTATAACTTTCTAGAGGAGGGGAGGTAATTGTTATATGTTTTACCTTCTCTGTGTCGCTTCGATGGAATTGTGCTGGATATTTATCCCGTCGAGACCCATCACCTCACCAATGATAAGAACCTCACCATGTATCATCTGCAGCTTGTAAAATACATCAAGCCATTAACATACTGCTGAGAAATGTGTCCATATTTAATCTAAAATGTTAATCCTGTTGATTTGGTAGTCTCATCCAATCAGCTCCTTCCATGTTTATTATCACGTCATTAATTATACAA
The DNA here is from genome assembly GCA_020496765.1 of Gossypium stocksii. Taxonomy (NCBI): domain Eukaryota; kingdom Viridiplantae; phylum Streptophyta; class Magnoliopsida; order Malvales; family Malvaceae; genus Gossypium; species Gossypium stocksii. The sequence continues at coordinate 89,572,357 of CM035620.1, forward strand.
ATAAAAAATTATTGTAATTTTCATTTTACTTTCAGAATAAAAAATTTAAAAATTGAAAACTTAGGTTAATTTCATTGAACCCTGAAGAACCCATTTAAACTGAATAATTCTCTTTGCAATTGGAAAAAAGCAAAACAAAATGAGAAATTGACAGAGAAAAAGAAGAATAAAAAGCAATGGAATTTGGGTTTTAGGTAGATGTTGAGAAAGTTTTATTGTATGGTTAGTTGAGTCGAAAATTGTGGGTGTCATTTGGTTACTGGTACATAAATCAAGGCGAAGTCAGAAAATTTTTTTGGAGGAGTAGAGATTAAGTTATATATTTTTATTAAAGTTAAAAATGTAATTTTAATATTACATTAATATATTTTTTATAGTTTTAAAAAGGTTTAATGCCTAATCTGGGAGAAGGGATTGTATGAAACTATAATTCCACGTCATCTCTATCCTTTTTCAATAGGAGAATGATAAATTAAATTTTTTTTCATGAAAATTAGATTTTTTATCTTGATTTTCATGAAAAAAAAAAAATCAAATCCAACTAAAAATACTAAAAATCAGGAGGTTGTCATTCTCCTGTTGAAAAATGATAGGGATAACGTAGAATCACAGTTTCATACAATCCTTTCTCATAATTTGGTACTAGAGTTTAACATTATATTTTTCTATTGTGGTACTTGTGTTATTTTTTGGTCTAATGTGATACATATATTTGACAACAGTTATACATTTTGGTACATGAAGATAACAGTGTTAACTTTTTAATTTTTTTAATTTGGGTTTTAGAGTTGATTTGATAAAAATTCATAATTAATTAATAATATTAGCAATTAACCTTCATCAAATCAACTCTAAAACAGGAATTAGACCATATCATCAGACTGTATTTAACAAAACAAACACAAATTTAAATAAATTCACAATTTATACTAAATTTATTCTACTAATAAAATCATGAAAAATTCGAACTTAACAAAATTAGTTTTCATTAAATCAACTCTAAAACAAAAATTAAATACTAAAAGTTAACATTGTTATCTTTAGATATCAAAATATATTACTTTTGTAAAATATAGTATCAACTTGGACCCAAAAAACTTAGATACCATATTAAAAAAAAAAGTGTCAAACTTGAGTATGAAATAATATTTTAAGCTTTTTTAGAATGATTAAATCAAAATTTTTAATTTTGTTGGGAGTATAAATTAGGGAAAAGATTGTATGAAATAGTAACGTTTCATACAGCATTTTCATCTTGAAAAGTATCAAATCTAAATTAAAAATTTTGAAATTGAAGATAAAATTATTGATGTAATATGAAACTATTAAAAGATGATATTATTTTAATTTCATATAATCTTTTCTCGGATAAATTATAATTAAAATGATACGGAAATGACTTTTGTTTAAATGGATGGATTAGCTAAGCTCCTAACTATTACTCAAATGAAGCTACGTTGGAACACTGGTTCCTGTTTCCTTGCCCTAAACAATTGAAATAAAAGTTTACCCAGCTGGTCAGCAGGCAGCCCAACCGATCCCCATTTACTCAGCAATAACATCACCAAAGAGTCGGCATCACCACTGAATTACTGAACCAAAAAAAAAAAACAAAAAAAGGAAAGAAAAAGACAGTTGCCCTAGTTGGTCGTCAGAGATGATGACAGCGGCGCGTGAACGGTATAATAATGGGATATGCCAAAAGTGACTTCCCTTCTTTTTTTTTTTTTTTTTATGGATATGTGAGGCAGTCAAGTCCTCATGGAGGACTTAATTAAATAAGAAATAACTTTGGGTGATTAAAATATATATATTATGTTGTAACCTAGGAAGTGACCATTTACGACAAACCTGAATTACTCATCGACTTATTTTTAACAATTTATTACTCATCGACTGACCCATGTGAAAATTAAAATAAGAAAAGAATTATTCTTTTTTTGTGAATTATAATAACAGGGTAAAGCTTGAACAATAAATGTGACTAACGTAACTCAAACCCAAGTCACACCTAAGACGATAAATACACTTAACTATCAGGCCATTACATGGGTTCAAAAAATTACTCATTTTCAATTCAAATACTGAGTTATATAAATTAAGATGAAAGTAGATTTTGTAGTTTAAAGTAATAATATAAAAATGATTTAATGTCGGTCCCTATTCTATGGTTTTCCAAACCACTTTCCTCGTTGAGAGGAAATTAATTACATTATTACACTAACAAGTGGCTTCCACTTTGGTAAGAAAGCACCAGGTTAACATGGCAAATGCATCATTCTTTGTGCACTTATGGGTCCATAAGTTTCAACCCCGCCGCCGTACGTCATCTTATTCTTCTATATGTTCTTTAATATTTAGTAAGGATGGTAGTTACTCATGTTATCTCAAAACAATGTGATTGGAAATTTAAATTATCTTCATGAGAATTAGCTTATATTTTATGGTCATTTGTAAATATTTCTCTCTATGTTTTTGGATAATTTATAGGGATTTGTTTGTTCTTCGTATATAATTTTTTGTGAGATTTTTGCGAAGTTTTAATAGTTCTTTTTGTTTTTAAAAAAACTTATTCGTGCCTCTTAAAAGGAACTAACAAGTTGATGGATTATTACCTTAATTATATAACATAAGAAAAGGTTCTTCCAACTCACGAAATGAGATGAGAAGAAAAGTTAAAAATAACTAAAAATGAATAAGAAAGAAAAAAGATAAAATTGAACAACTGTATAAAATTTTTTGTGCATTGCATATGACCTTACAATAAAATTCTCTTTTTTATTTCGTCGAAGAAAGAAAAAGAGAAAATATAGAGAGCATCTTTTGAATCTATACCCTTAAATAATCCAATGACCACCTTTCATGTTAAATAATTAAAATTCTATAAAAAGAAATTAAATTAAAAAAATTTAGAGTGACGAAATGCAAAAGAAATCAAATTAATAACCTTTGTAGCCAAACATATTTATCATATTATGAATCAGGGGCGAATTCAAAAATCTTTTTAAGGGGAGGAATTGAATTATAAGTTTTTAAGTGGTCAAAATATAATTTTATTATGTATTACTTTATAATTTCATTATTTTATAAAAAGACTTACTAATTTTTTTTTTTTTTAAGAGGAGCGAAGTACAATTTGATTATATATTAATTTCTAATTTAAACATTTCTTAATGAACCTGCATAACAAATTTTCCATTTTGGGGGCAAGCACTAATGTATTAATTTTAGGTGCTAAAATCAAAATTTGAAATATATCTTATCTATACTTATTATAATTTTTTTATTGTATTAATGTTATATCAACTTAATTATAAAAAATAATATATAATTTTTTAGATGATAACGTAAACTAATCGGAAGAAAATTAGTATACTCTAAATGATAACTTATATTATAATAATATTTTCATATTTTAATAATTTTATATGATCTTTAAATAAAATAATTTAAAATTAAATATTTAAAGATTTAATATACAAAGTTTTGACTATTGTTAAATAATTTTTCTAAAAATAAAAAAATTTTTTGTGTGAAACAATCTAATGTACATAAAATATTTGTGTGATAGTTTCTTAATTTAAGTGTGTTTACATCTGCTAAATTTTGGTAGATATATAGGGTGCCGTACTTCAAATCTTGTGACACAACCTAGTTTGTGACTCGTCAAGGAGGAAAAAACAAGCTGGGCAAAAAATCACCCAGTTATGGAGGAGGAGTCTTGGTTGTTTCAATACTCAAATAATGCAGAATTATCAGCGTTTGGATCGGGGGTGGCGTTTTCCAGCAGCTGTGAGTGGGATGAGCTCCTTCTCAAGTTCAATATCTCCCAAGAAACGGCTTGGATGGACTTATTGGGTGATGAAGAAGAAGAAAGGGCTAAAGCATCGTCAGAGTGTAGCGACAACTCCATCGACGGCGTAAAGGAGGAAGAGGTTTGCTCAGAAGAACCCAAGGAAACGAAGAGTTACGGAGGGGTGAGGAAACGGCCATGGGGCAAATTTGCTGCTGAGATTAGGGATTCAACCAGACATGGTGCCAGGGTTTGGCTTGGTACATTCGACAGCGCTGAAGCAGCTGCTTTAGCTTACGACCAAGCCGCATTTTCAATGAGAGGACCATCGGCTACTCTCAATTTCCCCACTGAAGCTGTCAAGGCATCGCTTAAGGAACTCAAGTGTCGATGCGATGAAGACAAGGGTTGGTCCCCTGTGGTGGATCTCAAGAACCGGTATTCATCGAGGAAAAGATCCAAGAACAAGAAAATCAAGCCAAAGGACGCGGCATTAAGGCAACAGCAAAACTTGCTGGTGTTTGAAGATTTGGGAGCTGATTACTTGGAACAACTGTTAATAAGTTCATGTGAGTGAAAGTAGAGCTCCTTGGTTGCTTTGGGTACTTTAATCCCATTTCATATCTTCTTTTCTCTTCTCAATTTCATTGCTTTGGTGGGGGCGTTGATTTAAGCACACTCTTCAATCTTCTTCCTTACTCTCATCATCTCATCCCATATTGGGTCTCTTGTAAAGTTGAAACAACTCACACATCATGGAAATGTACAATAATTTCACCTTTTATGTTCACATCCCTCTTTTCTTTTTTGGTAACCTACTTCCCTCACATGTTGCACAATAATATATTTTTATAATTTTATAAACAGCTCACTGCCAGCTTAACAAATTGGTAGTTTCATTTGATTATATAATTACATTAATTAGGTAAAGCTTCAAATCTAGCTTATAATAAAGAGTTATCAAATTTATATTAATGTAATATTAATTAATTTTAGATGTATTTTTTTATAATTTTATACACATACGACTGACATCTTAATGAATTAACAGTTAAATTAAATTATATAATAGCAGTGATCAATATGTATAACAGAAATAATGTATTTCTATAATCTTCACTGACAGCTTAACATATTAATAGTTTAATCTGATTATATAATAGCATTGAGCGGGTAAAACTTGAAATCTAACCTATATTATATATGATAAAGAGTAATCAAATTTATATTTATGTAATATTAATTAATTTTATATTTATTTTTTATAATCTTATACTAACATCTTAATGAATTAATAGTTAAATCGAATTATATAATAGCAGTGATCAAGTAAACCCTTGAATCCAATCATAGCCACCATTCGATCCACTAGTCAATTCCCTTCACGAAACACATGTTTAAGCTCAATTTCTCAATCACAAATAACAAATCTTTTTATGTTCCTTAGCACATCATTATCATAATCCATCTCGCCCTTCATACGAACAAGATCCAAAATTACTAAACTATGTGTTTATAGAAACACCCGCCTCGCCTTCGTCTTCTTTACTAGCATCAATCCACCATATATTCATATAATTTACTAATTGAAATTGAATTTAATTAAGAATTATACAATTGAATGTATGTATAAGGCTATCTATCCATTGAATTAGACAAATTTGGTAAGTTGATTTGGTGGAATATTCTTCGATTTTAGTAATTATGCTTTAGTTTCTGTTGATTTAATTGTATTTTTTAGTTTGTATTTTATTGTGGTATTAGTTGAATAAATTGACATTACATTAATAAATTTTGATTTCGGGCTTATTTTGTTTGTTTAAAGATTTTATTCTTTAGCAAATCTATTAATATATTACTTTAATAACAATTTTGACTTTTTATTTAATTTTTTTAATATTTTTTTTGTCTATAATCTCTCCTTTTTATTTTTCCTTTATATATTAATTGCTGTAATATATTTTTTATTCTATAAATCCATAATGAAAATGCTATGAATGCAAATTATGTGTTATACCTAGACCTGCCTAAGGGTCGGGTTGGACTCACCCGAAAAATGAGAGGATTTAAATGAAAAGATAAACATGAAAAATAGGCTTGGACAAAAAAAAATAAGACCCATATAAAAAACGAATCGAGCCTAAGGTAAACTCGGCTCGAGCTCAACTCGGCTTGAATATGCATATTCTTTTTGATATTTTCTTATTAATATAAGATAATTAAAATCTCTACTTAATTTGATAGTATGCAAACTAATATTATATTTGCAAACTAACCAATAAAACATTTATTATCAATTTTAATATAAAATTTTAAGTTCAATTATTCATTTTAATAAAATAAAAAAATTATTTAATATAATTACATTAATATATACAATCAATGCATATATCCCACATTAACAAAAACTAGTTTTAATTAACTGAAATTCAAATTTTAAATGTACATGATTGAGTTTATAATTACTGTAACATGTTATAACTGTACTATATTAAATGTTATTTTTTATACAAAATGTTATTATATTCATTTACTCACTAATTGAAATTGAAATTGATTATTAATGGTTTGAATGCAATAGTTTTTAAATATTTTTATAAAGGCTTAATATATCAAAAAATCTTTGTAAAATAATTCAATAATTAATTGAGCCGAGAATAATATTTAATTGAGCCCTTAATTAAATATAAGTAATCAACTAAGTTCTCAGAAAATCGATTTCCGTGTAAGCTCTTGACGTCCGTTAAATTCACCATGTGATGCGTGTGAAATCTAGTAATTTCCCTTTAAAATGTTTTAAAAACATAAAAATCATAAAAAAAAATTCTTATAAAATTATAAACAATTGAATTTTCAAAAAAAATTAAAAATATAATTTTTTTTTAAATTATAAAAAAATTTAGAATTTAAAAAATATATAAAAATAAAAAATATTAAAATTTATTTAAAATAATATAAAATTGCAAAAAATTAAAAATTACAAAAATATAATTATTTTTAATTAAATAACATTCCAATAATAATATATAGTATTACATTCTGTGTCAAATCTATCAAACAAAAAAATTACTAATGAATCTTCAATAATTGGACTAAGGTAACCCTTTGAACAAAAGAAAATGGGCTTAAATAATCCCATGTTCATCTTGGTTTGCACTAAGAATCAAACTTTAATAAATAAAAGAAATGGTCCAAAGTGAACTCAACAAAAGAGGCCCAGAGAGAAACAATTAAAAAATTATTGCCCGGGTAGTCCGATCGAAAAGTGAGAAGATTCGGATAAAAATATAAATTTAAAAAATAAGTTTGTGCAAAAAAAAACCCATTTAAAAATGGGCCCGACACGTATTTGTAAACAAAATCTTGTTATTTTGCTTTTATTTTGCTATCATTTCATTATTTTGTTATTATTGTTTAGATATTATATAACTCTTATTATATTATTAATTTTACTATCATTTTATAAATATTTGTTTATTAAATTTCACATATATTAATGTTATTTAAATATAAATATTTTTTAAAATTTATTTTTAATTTTTAACACTGGGTCGAACCAGACCAGAACCCACAAGTCCAATATTGGTGCTAATGCTATGTGGGGACGATGTGGGAATTAGATTCTGTCCAACCAAACCAAAAGCATTAAGAGTCAAAACATCTTAAAAAAGCATGAAATGCAATTTATTTATTTAAATACAACTTTGAAAAAAAAATCTAAAAGTTATTGTAATGATGTTGGATGGTAGCAGGTAACATGAATGCTTTTTTGTAATATTCAAGGAAGGTACGTGCGTTGGAACACCTGTTCCTCAACTCCCTTGTCCTAAAGAAAAATAATTTCCCAGCCGGCCGGCGGGCAGCCCCATCTCCTGCTTTCACCATCCACTGACTGAAGTATGATTGGATTTACCCACCAATTGATCTACTTAATTATCATTTATCACCATCTCTAATTTCTCTTAATCTATACATTAAAACACAACCTCCATCTTAAGCGAAACTGACAGTTTGTGTTTTTTTTTACTTAACCAAAATAGTCAACATGATCGTCGTATAGTGAATTCGACAGAATTTTTAAAATATACATATACGAAGGAATGAGGTAAGAGATGATGATCTGATTTTATCATGGGCCGGGTTGGGTCGGATCGATATAAAATTTAAACTTGTTTTTTAGGTTTGCGTCTAAAAAATAAGTTTAAAATTTTATTCAAATTTGACCCAGATTAAAAATACTAAATTCGAGCTTAACCCGATACACTCGTATTATTTTTCTTTAGATTGTTTTTTATATATATATAAATTTTAAAAATATAATGCATTAAAAAAACTGAAATCATTCAAATAAATGTTTTCCAACAAATTGGAAATATTTATACTAAAAATAATTGCAATATAGCAAGCAAATTCCTCTAAAATAGTAACAAAATTGATAATAAAATGATTTATCCGTGGTCTTATTCTTGTCCAGGTCAATTTTGCTTAAATTATTTTACTTTTTTCGAGCAGATCTTGAAGTCTAGACAGGCAATCTAGTTTTTGATGAAGTAACATGAATTAATACAGATTTCATTATTAAGATCCCATAGTAATAAACAGAAAACAAAGACAGTTGACATCTATAGTCGCCGGAGACGATGACGGCGGCGTGGTCGGTAAAATAATGGGATATGGCGAAAGTTGATTTATTCCTTGTATTTTTAGGAGACGTGAGGGGGTCGGGGCTGAATTAGTAAAGTACAGGGATAATGTAACCTAGGAAGTGACCACGTACGACGAACCTGAATCCTGGAGTTGTTTGTGTTGTCGGGCATAATTTTATTACATTCAAATGTAATTTGTCAAATAAACATTGACTCCGTCAACATATGGTGGTGAGGACCATCATGACCACGTGACCTCGCTCTTGTCACGTGACAGAAATTTCCTAATATGTGAAGTTCATTGAATTTGTGGCAAATAATGGCAACCAAATCTAAAGGACCTTTTCCATAATTATTTTCTCCCCATAAGAGAGGGAGAGGGGTATGATTTTTGGATTTCATTATATGCTACTAGTATAAAGTTATTATTTTCATCTTCATTTACCATATATATATATATATATATATATATATATATATATATACACGGTGGCAGATTTAAAAATACAACTTAAATGAAGTAGGGGTGAAATTAGATTTTTTTTAAGGAGGCAGAATTAAATTATATATTTTATACTAGTAAAAATATAATTTTATTATTTTAATAACTTATATCTTTATAATTTAGGTTGACGATGCGAATAAATGTGACACTTATTACACTATAAACCCACATTAATAACATATAATACAGGGTAATTATTTAGCATATGTGCGGTGGAAAATTTTAATTCCATAAGTGAAATTGATATTTTGTCACTTGTCCCGTTTATTTATTTAAAAATTTTTAAATATAACTTAAGGAAATATGATAAAACCTCAACAAATATAATATTGACATATACCAATACTTGTAATGCACGTAATCTAAGAAATTAATGTTAGTATAAGTGATCAATATCGATATATACCAATTGATATAAAATTTAAATTTTTAACAAATTTATCTTTTATATATATTTTTAAATCAATTCTTAATATTTTTTTGTTTTTATTTTATTATAATTCTACTCAAAATATATTAATTTATAATTTAATAAACTATAATTTATTATATGTTAACAATTTTATATTTGGTTTTCTCAAAAAAATTTGAAGTGTTGTTTCATAAATTAAAATTTAAATGTTGACAAATAAATGCCAAATTTTAATATAGAAATTTTATAATTACTGAATTAATATATAGAATTGTTTGGTATAATAAAAATTTAATACTTGAAAATAGTTATTTGAGTATTTAATTTTCAATAAAATATAAAAATAATTTATTTCAAATATAAGTTTTTTTTTTTCTAAATAAAATTAACTAAACATTTTTAACATTTAGTAATATTCTAACTCTTTTATGTTTTAAAAAAAATTATATTAATAAAAATCTAATATAATTACCGAATATATTTGTTATCCTCATGTAGCAAAACTTCACAAACGTTTTGACATATATTGCGTACAACATATCCATAGAGATTTAGATACGTGTCTTTCGATGGAATCAATGATATTATGAATTTAGGGTTAGTTCGCAAACCTCAACTCGGTGAATCTTGACAAGAGGCACATCTACTAAGCTTATATAAAGACCACGTGGAGGTCAGTGTAATTGATCACTAGCCATCTTAAAACATCTCATTCTAGGATATAATATTATTATCACTGCCCAAAAGTATCAAATCAGACTTCGACATTAATGACCTTAAGACACGAATTCAAACTTATCCCCCACTATAAAAGGGCTATACAAACAACTCATATACACATAGAAAAAAGTCTAAGTCAAACTAAACCAACTAGCAAATTCGCCCCTTTTGAAGGACTTCCAGAAGAAAAAAAAAAATCAAATCTGAGTTTAAATTAAGATCAAAGCAAATCTTAAAAAAAAAAAAGTGAATATATATATAAAAGGAAAGTTGATATAATAAATTAATTAATGGTCGGTCCAAGGTCTAATAAATTTTCCTTAATTTCAGTAACAAAAATTTCTTTTTTCCAATTTGGTATGTACTGTCACAACCCTTTATAGTCTATAGTCTACTCTATATGGATAATTAGTAACAATAAATTTATCATTGATATATAAGAGTTTAACGGCACTAACATGATAACTCGAGTGATAATCTAAACATATTTCATTAAAATTTAAAAAATTATTAAAAATTTGATAAATTTAAAAAATACATATTTTTAAAAAATAATCATATCAACATGTAAATATAATGTTTAAAAATTAAGGACTAAATTGAGAAATTCCAAATTTGGAAGATGTTTCCTCGTTAAGAGGAAATTTTTTAATACATTATTATACAGACAAGTGCTGCCACATATGTCAATAAAGCATTACAAAACCCGAAGTTAAACATGCTAACATGGCAAAAAAAATTCATTATTATTTAATTGCGGGTCCACCCAGCCGCCGTACGTCACCATACGTCATTTATATATATTTTATTTTATTATTATCAAAATTGAAAGACATCAAATTTTTTATAAAAATTATATAAAAATTAATTAATTACAAAAAATTAGTTGGTTTGGACAGTCCTGTCTCTCCTTACTAATCATCAAGCAATAATGAGTTTTTTTTTTTTTTTTTAAGTTTGGTATTGTTATTATGTCGAATGATATTAATATATATTTTTTGAAAAATGCTCGAGAAAATACATAAATATCGAAAAATATGTTTTTAATGGTGCCGTTAATATGTTAAATGGTATAAACAGAAACTGTTCAGAATAACCTACTTTCGTAATAAATTAATTTTTATATTATTTTTGTAAAAAAAATTTTGAAAACCATAAAATTGTTGCATTAATCATGTATTAAAATATTAATCAAATCTCATTTAATCTTATCACTTCATTAATGAACAATTCCAGCATTTAAATAATTGATTAGAAATAAATATTCTAAAATTCAATTGGATGAAGAAAAAAAAACCTCGTTAAATAAAATAGTTTATCTTATGTCTGATTTAATTATACTTTCGAATATTGATTAAACTATTTTATGAACTTTCTATTATAAAATATACTAAGGAATTGGATAATTTAATATTTTTTATTTTAAAGTAGAGAAAAATACTTTTAGAACAATAATTAAATAAAATATATTTAGGGAGTTGATATTTTAATTGATAAATCAATTGAAGATTGAGTTTTAATTTAGTTGGTATAAGCATTATTATTAATATAAAAAAATTTATTTTGAGTGTATTTTTTTATTTATAGATTAAGAAAAAATTATAAATAATTCTAAATATTATATAAAATATTTATCTAAAAATAAATTTTTAGGGCTTATAAATAATTAAAACTTGTTCGCCTACTTCAAAAAAATAAAAATGTGGGCTGTTATTGACTAATGACGTGATGGTCGCCGTGCAGTATGTGGAACAGTATATGAAATGTATATACTGTTACTATATATATACATATATTAAATACAAAGTTTTACTTAGTGATTTAATGCTTCTTAATAAGTTTTTTGTTCGCATCTGCTAAATTCTGGTATAAAAGGAGGATCAGGTGCTTCCGATGTACAAAACCTAGTTTGTGCGTCGTCAACGAGAGAGAGAACAGATAGAAAAAGAAAAAAAAAATCACCCAGATATGGAGGAGTCTTGGTTGTTTCAATACTCGAATAATCCAGAATTATCAACGTTTGGATCGGCGGAGCAGTTTTCCAGTAGCTGTGAGTGGGATGAGATTCTTCTCAACTTCAATAACCCTGATGAAACGGTTTGGTCGGATTTGTTGGGTGATGAAGAAGAAAGGCGTAAAGCATCCTCAGAGTCTAATAACACCTCCACCGATGGCGGCGTAAAGGAGGAAGAGGTTTGCTCAGAGGAACCCAAGAAAGTGAAGAGTTATAGAGGGGTGAGAAAAAGGCCATGGGGTAAATTTGCAGCTGAGATTAGGGATTCAACCAGAAATGGTGCCAGGGTTTGGCTTGGAACATTCGACAGTGCCGAAGCAGCTGCTTTAGCATACGACCAAGCCGCATTCTCAATGAGAGGTCCATTGGCTACTCTCAATTTCCCCATCGAAACCGTCAAGGAATCCCTTCAGGAACTCAAGCATCGATGTGATGAAGACAAGGGTTGCTCGCCTTTGGTGGCCCTCAAGAAGCGCTACTCCTTGAGGAAAAGATCCAAGAACAAGAAAATCAAGCCGAACGCTGCCGCATTAAGGCAACAACAAAACTTGCTGGTTTTTGAGGATTTAGGACCTGATTTCTTGGAACAATTGTTAAGCTCATGTGAGTGAAACTACAGCTCCTTGGTAAATGATTTTTGCCATGATGAAACCAATCTCATGTCATATCCTTTTCCTTTTCTTAATTTCATTCAATCTTTGTAACTTCTCTTTGCTGGGGGATCTGATTTAGGGCCTCTTACATCTTGTTCCATACTTCATCATCTTCATCTGATGTTGGTCTTACAAGTTGAAAAATAATGGAAATTAATCTACAATAATTTCACCTTCCCTTTTATGGCATTATTAACTATATAAACGAAGTCATCTCTTTATATTTCTGGAAATAATTTACAATTTTATAAGCATCTTACTTACAGACAACTTAACTAATTATTAAATAAATCAGATTCTATTATAATTAAGTAAAATTTCAAATCCAGCCTGTACTTTGTTACATATAAAAGTAGTAATCACTTTATACTACTATAAAATTAAATAAGTTTACACATGATTTTATAATTTTTTATGTATACATCTGAAATCTTATTGAATTAATAGTTAAATTTAATCATATAATAGCGTTGACAAATAAAATATGAAATCCAGCCTGTATCATATGCAAAAAAGAATGATCAATTTGTACTAGTGTAAAATTAACATATTTTTAAACTTTATAGGCACGTCTTACCATACTAATAACTAAATTTAATTATATAATAGCGCTGACAAAGTAAAATATCAAATCCAGTCTGTATCATGTTATGTTAAAAGAAGTTATTATTATCTTTTTAAGTATATTTTAATGATAATAAGTTTTTTAATACCTAATAAGATAAGTGAATATGCTTAATTTACTCAAAAATTACATGAGGTGTAAAAAACAATGATGGATTAAACAAGTGACAAGATTTTAAGTGCTTCCCATTGTACGCTCGAGTTTATAGAGTTGAAGTATTTGTGGGGTAGGTTTACAAAAAGCTCCTGAAGAACTCTAGTGGATGGTTAAGGTATGAAGATGAGGACGACAACAACAAGATCAATGGGTCATATTATGTGGATTGCAAAGGTTGAATATGCTACTAGGTTTCTTTTGAAGTTCATCTTTCACATTTGGGATTTTGGCTAAAATATGCTTTCTCTTTAAAAAAAAAAAAATTAACTTTAATGGATTGTATATGTATAAAGAAGTGGATCATTAACATTTCAATTTCATAATTTTGAGTTTCTAAAATCGTGTAATTTAATTAATAAATAGCTGGAAGAAGTAAAAATGGATTTTTTTTTCCTTAAGTATTTGAACCAAGTTGAAATTCTGGAATTGACATTATTAGGAGGTTTTAACCTGAATCCTACCTTTAACTCGAACAAGACTATACTTAAACTATAAGATGGAAGAAGACACCTATGATTTATAATAAAAAAAGAGTTTTATTTTTATTTTTTTATTTTTAGTAATTTTTACTTATTAATAAATAAAGTCATCTAAATTTATTCTTAAGGTTTATTACAAAAGTGTAATATTTTTTTAAGTTATAATTAATTATAACAAGCATGGAATTGAAAAACTTAATTTTAACTAATTAGGGGCTTGATTCAACTTGAATAAATAGAAAAAAATTTTAAAATTTCGAGTTCTTCAGTTTTTTTTAGTTAACTCGAATAAGTAATTCAAGTTTCGATTTGAAAAAATTTCAAATCGAGTTAAGATGATAAAATGAGACTCACCAACTCGAAAATTTTTTCACTCGATTCAATCGAACGTTCACCTCATAACTAATTATTTCACACATTAAATATAAACCTATATATTTAGGTTAATGGAAAATCTATATATCAATTCATATCATGTGACATAATTAAATTTTTATTTAAAAAAATTTATTTAATACCCATGATATAATTGAATATGGTAAATATTTGTTAGTAAATAAATAAATAAATATATTTTTAAAAATAAAATCTAATTACTTAAATAAATAAAATATATAAGTTACAGTGACAATCCCATGGAATTTAATTATTTCGCATATTCATAAAATTAAGGGTCCACTTTCCCTTCCTGTTCCTACAGAAGCTAAAGTAAACAATTACTTTACAACACATTATTATTTATTAAATGTAAAAAAAATTCATCTAAGTCATCTTTATAGTTCGATTGATATCAATATTGTTATTATTGTAAGAGAATGTAAATTTAAATACATATTATCTTCTTATTTAAAGATTAGAAAAGAGGTACGAATAATTTTAAGTATTATATCAAAATAGGGAAAAAAAAAGTGCCCTTAAATCCATATGTATGATGGTCAGAGCTCAAGTAGGAAAATAATCTCCATCCTTACTTACGAAGGAGTTCTATGTTAAAAGCTTTAATTTCCCAAAAGCCAAGACCTCCTTTGCAGCTTCTACCGGTTCAGTGCAAATTCAGACTTCTGAAGATGATCTTTGAGAAAATGGTCTTTCAAGCTTTTCGATAGAGTTGCAATGGAATTGCTGCAGAACCCTCTTGGTGTTTTCAAGTTAATATTCGGCTGCAGATGGATCGTTTCCTTTCAGACCTTCAAAGTCCTCACCGCGAAACTTTCTATACTTTTAGATAGGGTTTCTTCGACCACCAGTCAAAGGCTGGAGCTTGAGGGATGGCTCTAGCAAACCTATCGAGAATGGCGGTCATAGACTGCATAAAATCTGCTTGCTCAGGGTTGGTAGCAGCAGTAGGTGCTTGAACATCCGGCGCCTAATCCAGATTAAACTCCTAAGCAGCACCCTCATGGGCTGGTGCAGGTCTAAGCTGTCTTCTTCCTCATGTCGTGAGTGGTCCGACATCTTTTAACTTAACAGAATTGAGATGAGTTGGTTGCATCAGAGTCAAATCATATAGATACACAGTTTAAAGTTCCTAAATGGCATGTACCGACAACTTGCTACCTATTCAGACTCAATTTACTACTTCAACCAATAAAACTTAGATTTTGATACCACTCAATGTTATATTAGAGCTTTAAACAAAACGAAACTAGATCACGAAACCTGTTCTAAACCCGTAACATGAATAACTAATGTTCGAGAGTTAATTTTCTCTATATAATTTTTAAAAAATTAATAAAGAAAAGAATAATATAACACTTGTACTTTGGAAATATATTTCACTCAATCACCGAAATCACATGAATTCTAACATTAACATTTTGGGTGCACTAGATAGATTATATCTATCCCTCCAAACTTAAAACATATTTTGTATAGAGTGTGTAGTAACTATATTGCTACAAACAAAAAAATCATTAGAAAATGAGAAGTAGAAAATCTGTTGTTTGCCCCATATGTGGTAATGAAGATAAAACAATTGAGCACTATTCATTGTTGTTGGGTGAGTTGGTGCAATGTGTTTGGTAGGAGGGATTTGGGATGTATGGTGGACACATAACAAGTGTTTACTTTTGATGTTTGTATATTAAATGGAGTGATGATAGACACATTTATTCAATTTGACCCTTACTCTCTTTTTTTTTTTAAGTAAAATAGAAATTTTTAAACTAATCAGCCTAAAAGGTAAAAAGAAAACCTTAGTGACAAATTTTAAAAAATCAATTAAGTCCTTTTAAAAATTAAAAACTACTAAAAGATCATTAAAATTATAAACAAAATTTATAAAAGGTTATAAAAATTTTTATTAAAAATAACAATACCGACCCAATAAAAGAGCAAGGGTCAATTTTTTTTTCAAAATCTTTTAACCATTAGATTTTAATGTGCTAATATTTTTTTAATAACAAATTTTATAATTTTAAAATTTGTATAACTTTTTTTATATTTTTATGATCTTTTAATAATTTTTAAATTTCAAAAGGGATTAATTAATTTTTTTTTAATTTGTTACTTTTTTTTTTTTTACTCTTTAACCTTATTAGTTTCAAAAAATTTCAATTATTAAAATAATAAGATCAAATTGAATAAATATGTGAAGATTAAAGACTAAATTTATTACTATATATTATGTATAAACCCCGAGAGACTAATTTATTATTTTTTCAGTAAAAAAAAGGTAAAATAGAATGTAAAATATCATAGAGCCAAGAATTTGCAGGAATAATTTCTTTCAACAAAGCCACTAGAACATGGGGAAGAAGAAAACAATGACAAGAGTATAATACACCTCTTCCTCCACTAACAATTGTCTAATACTTAATGCCTAATTTAGAAGTTTAACCACCACGATACTCTAGCTGTCTTATCTTCGTATGGTGAGGCATACATTCATTAGTTCTGTTTTAATGTAAGATTAAGTATTATGAAATTAAAAATGCAATGTAATTAAGAATATTTTAATAATTATTAGAATGTGAAAGTACTAAGCTTTCTAAACAAAATCTGTCAATATTCTTTTAGGGTTATGTAATTTGGGCAATTAATCTATCCATATTTTACTTATATATTGATATTGTTTTTAGTGCAGGAGGATATAGATTTAAGTGTGCTGAAGCGTATTATCTTTCTATTTAAGGGTTGGGGGAGTTTATGGATAGTTTTAGACATTGTATAAAATAAATAAATATGATAAAAACTTTTAATGAGATTGATGTTTTACATTACATATAAGAATATTTTAATTAAAATAATGGTTTAGTTTAGTCAAGTATTTCATATAAATTACAATGACACAGTTTAAGCAAATTTACTTGTAACCTTCCTAACCCAAGCTAGATGTTAGACCCGAATTCGAAAGACTACATCAACCGCTGAGATGGTCTAGCAGAATTATCAGAGTTTTTGAAAACAATTATTTTAATAGAAAACGTAGTTTAAAAGTCATTCTACTATTCCTCAAAGTTTTAATTATCATCTAGTAGCTGAAAAAATGGCATTTACTTACGTATTTAATAAAACCGGGATTTATAAATACTAATTAATAATCAAAGCATAATATCTTAAGAATTCAAATAAAATGTCATGTAGAACAATAAAAAAACCTAAGTCCTAAATCTTATGCCACAATTTGAAATAAAATATTATAGTCCTTGAATAACAAAATAAAATAAATCAAAAGATTAAGCCTTAATAAATTGGTAATAAAATAGATAGTGCCGAGACCCCCAGATGCCATGGCCGCGTCCTAACCTGGTGGGTTATCTGTAAGGATGAAAATTTAAGGGGATGAGCTTTGACAATCAGTGTGAATCCATTTAAAATAAAATCAACACGACAGTTATTAAAACACATTAATTAACATTGCATAAAATAATCGTTGTTGGCAATACAATTCATAGTATTGGATTTTCAAGTGCAACTATCATTAATATGTTAGAACTCACAATAATAGTTTTCAGAGTTAACCAAAATTCTCAAATTGTTAACCAAAATTCTCAGATTTGCCCACAGTAATCATATGCACGCACATATATACATCTATATTCACGCATATGTATCATAACATAATTTTCTAGATTTGTATATATATGATTTAAATGATGTCTTACAGTTTCGAGTTTAAATAGAATAAGTCCTACCCTACTGCTACAGACCATAATAGGAGTTCCCCAGAACTCCCTTTTCCAACACATAGGGATGTGGATAAACCACTACTGGTTCGCAAATAATAACTGCCATTTGACTGTGGACACACAGTAAGACCCCGTAGTTGGAATCCGCCTTTGGCTGTGGGTTCACAGCAAAAGTCTTGTAGATGAAACTGACTTTTTTTTTATTATAGATTTTACAATGTAAACCCACCATTGGAATTGACCTTTGGTTGTGGATTCACAACAGTACCCGTAGATGGAATCTATCATTGACTATGGGTACACAACAATTTGCAGATAAGAACTGTCGCATAACTATGACTTTGCACAGCCATTTTTCTTGCAGATAGACTGCTTGATCTTCCTCCGTACATAGCATCTCAACCCATGCAATGCATTATGACATATTGAATTCAGACAAAATATGATAGTATTTAATGAACTAACACATGGCAAATCAGTAGCAAAGTCATGCTTTTATCAAGTATTCCGGTTAACAGTATTGTAGTGCATGTCGTACATATATTCGCGAGTATAGATTCAATAACAACATAATATATTCATGTCTCATGAAAATATTCATAAATATAAATAAATACCGCAATAAACTGATCAATCTTGAATTCTACCATATTTCTTATCATCAGGGACTTAATTGCATAATTTAATTCATTAAAAGTAGTTCAGAACCTATTTAGGGACTAATCGATGGGATTTTGAAGGTTTGACAAGAACGATGTTTATTCCAAAATTTTTGGGTTCTACTTAATAGGAAACAAGAATAATTACTTATCTTTGATGGGATTTCGAAGGCTATCGATAATAAATTCAACGCTCGAAGGGAAGACAGGTTAAACCGTGAATTGATTTTGATTTGGGATTTCAAAAGATTAGCTTCCAGCAAAGAATGTAATTTTTTTTTTAAAGAAAAAAGAGGAATAAAAGGAAAAGATGTATTTAAAAGAAGAGAGGAAAATTTCTAGTTGGAGTTAAAAGGAAGTAGAAATTCACATGTAATTAGGAAAAGAGATTAAATAGTTAGGATTTCAAAAATTTGAGGGGCTGAATGGTAAAATACCCTTTTTTACTAAAAATGAAGAAAAAGGAATTGGGGGAAATGAGTTGGGGTGACTTAAACTTGGATGCAAAAGTGATTAATCTTAGTTTATTT
The DNA here is from genome assembly GCA_020496765.1 of Gossypium stocksii. Lineage (NCBI taxonomy): Eukaryota > Viridiplantae > Streptophyta > Magnoliopsida > Malvales > Malvaceae > Gossypium > Gossypium stocksii. The sequence goes on from CM035620.1 coordinate 89,591,679, forward strand.
CTACCACATTTATTATATATCTTAGTTAGCCTAGGTTCTTAAAATAAAAGAAAAGAAAATGAGAAGAATTGGGTTTAAACTTTAGTTCTCTAATAAATATCCTATCCTCTATTAATGCTAATTTCTTAGTAATTAATTAAATTTCTAAGTACCCCAACTATTTTGGTGTGTTACATTACTTTTTTACCATATACATTTTTAAGGCATAATGAAAAATTAAACTGGTCTCTCCTTTTTTTTAGTTAAATTTAATTTTTAACCTTTTAAAAAGCGTTGGATTGTTATTTTAACAGAAATACGAATTAAAACGTTAAATTTTAAACATGAGAGTCCGTATAACAATTTAAGTGTACGGCATGCTATTTTTTAAAAAAAATTAAGAAACATTTTTTATTTTTTGAATATTCTATTTTTTTTAATATTCTAATTTGATAAAAGATATAAACCCACTATACTTATTTTTAGTTATCCAAATTAAGCCTATAGTAGTATTTAATGTAGCCTTGTGGGGTTTGCATGCCATAATGGTGGATAGAGGTAATTTTAAATTCCAGTTGATACTTATTCAAGTATGATCCAATTAATTTTAGTTGGATGCATGAATAGCCTTAGATCTAGATTTGATTTTTACAGATTTTTAAACCTCATTTTCAGTAAATAAATAGATCATGGCCTTGCCATGTGTGATGTGTTTTGGACTTTCTTCTAAATTGCAATTAATAAAGCTTTAATCTTAGTTTCAAAGTTAATTAAGAAATTTAAATAAAAGATACCTTTTAAATTAATTAATGTCTTAGTCCACCTTAAAACTTCATATCTACACATCCATAGTTCAAATTAAAAAAATTGAAGATATTTATGTGTAAATAAATAGGTAACTATCGAGTGTTAGTTTAGTTGGTATTGATATTGTTATTAGTACTAAAGATGTGGGTTCGAACAGGAGCGAAGCTACAAAATTTTTTTTGGAGCGGGATTAAATTATATATTCTTACAAGAGTAAAAATGTAATTTCACCATTTTAATAGCTTATATCTTTATAATTTTTAAATGATTAAATCAAATTTTTATCATTTTGGGGCCTAAATTATAATTTTACAATTACTAATTTAAAATTTTATAAAATATGTAAGATTATTTTAATAATTCATTTGATTTAATAATATAAATCTCAACTAAATCGTACTACCAACCTTAACCATACCCATTTGAAATGTAATACTAAGAAACATGGCCCAAATCTTCACATCTCTGTATAAACAGTTCCAATTGGTTTCAAAGCCCATTTAAGCTTTCATATTTGACCCAAAGTCAAACAAGTGGACTGGGTGGAAAATTAATCCCAGCCCTTAATCTCTAACTGTGCAATTGAGCCCAAACCTCCTAATATTGGACTGATCAAAATGGGTTTAAAACAGGTCGAAGGAAGAAAATTTTTTTAGAGGATCGAAATTAAATTTTAAATTTTATGATAGTAAAAATATAATTTTATCATTTGAATAGTCTATATCTTTATAATTTTTAATGAATTCAATTAATTTTTTTATCATTTTTAGGGGGCCAAAGTGCAATTATACATTTACTAATATAAAAAATTTAAAGAACTTAAATGGAAAATTTTTCATTTTAAGGGGCCGAGGCCCGTACCAGCCACCGCTGGCTACGCCTTTGGTATAGAACAAAAAGCATAGAAAAACGTTTAAGTAAATTGAAAGAAAAGAAAATGTTTAAAGGCAAATGGAGGGCTTTATACAGTGAATAGTTGAATCTTTCGTCTAATTGGTAATCCCTAAGATGAAAAAAGAAAAATATAGATTGTTTAGAAAAGGAAATGGCCTTATTATTATGTAGGGCAGACTGCATCAAAAGTTATTAAATTATTATTAAGTTTATGTTTTGTTCACTCAATTTTAAAAAGTTATAAAATAATCATTGAACTATTCGAAAGTTTTTATTTAAGTAATTGGGTTGTTAAGTATTTTTTTAAGGTTTGACAAACAATCTTCAAGTGATGATTTGATAATCGATATAATGGATTAATACCCATTGACGAGTAGAATAGCATATATACCTTAGATCCAAGTCGATCTAACAGTCAGTATTGAAAATCAGAAAAAAAAAATGTTTGGATTTTTATTTACAAGTTCACGACATTTAAATATATTTCATGCATTGAGCTGCAGAAGAGAAGAAAAAGTAAAACTTTTAGTTGATATAGATAGTGCAAATAGAAAATGTCATATAGCAAATTTTAATAACTCAATGACTTAAATAAAAATTTTTGAATAAATTTAATTATCATATTATATTTTTTATAAATTAAATAATCAAAATTAAACCTACTAATGACATTTGACGTAACTTATCCTAATATCTATAACACAAAAAGATGATATCTATGACTTGATATGGTTTTGGTTATATATATATATATATATATATATATTATTACTGATATATTTGTATAAATCTTTTTTATTATTATTTTAAGTGTATTTATAATTTAACCTTTTTTTTAATTTTAGTAATAGTTAATTGTATTAAATATTCTCAAATCATAAATCTTAAATTGATTTATAAACTTTAAAATATTCTAATTATATCTCCAAACTATCGATATTATATGAATTAGGTTATTTCGTTATTAAAATCATAAAATAACACGGCAAATTTTATGTAGCCAAATTTAAAATGAAAATTTAAAAAAAAAAATACCGTTGTGACGTAACTTTTAAAACCAAAAACTAAAAAGAAAGAAAAACTGAAAAAGAAAGAGCGAATTATGTTTGGTTTCATGAAACAAAGACCATTTTCGGTTTCGTTTTTTTGAAAGATGAAAAATACCTAAGAAAACATATTTGATTGAAAATTTTAAAATAATTTTAGAAAATGAAAATTAGAAAACAATAAAAAGTTATTTCCACTAAAAATGCTTTGTAAAAGTGAAAACAATAATAAATCTAGTACCCTAGTTCAAGCCTATATAAACGCAAGAGTAATAACAATTCAGTAGTTTTTCAAATATTAAATCTAGTACTCTAGTTTGAATCCATATAAATGTATATATATATATATATATATATATTTCTTGTGTTTTTATTATAGAAAATAAATTTTTATTTCAATTTATCATATTTATTTTTCAATATTTAAAAAATAAAAAATAAAATTGTTTTTTAAAAATGAAAATGAAAATAGAAAATAGAAAATAGTTTCAAAAACCTACTATTTTTGCAATATTATTTTTTCTTAAAATTTTCATTTTAAATTATGTCACACAATATTTAATATATTATGTTTTAAAAATTAAATAAAAAATTATCTAATTAATATAACCTCGATAATTTAAAGATATAATTAAAATAATTTACTGTTTAAAGAGAAATTTAAAATAAAAAAAATCATAATTTCAAAATATTTGATAAACTCAAGGATTGTTATGTATTGAGAGAGCCTTTTTGTTAAAACTCGTTGGATTGTTTGATTTGTCTTATCAAGTCAAAAGAATATTTGGAGTTGTAATTACATATATTGGAATATGTTAATAAGCTTTTCGAAAATTGAGAATTTAGTCTTATAAATTTGTATTTTTAATAATTTAATCCTTTTATTTTCATATTTTAAATTTAATTTTTTTAATTAAATTGGTTGTTGTGACTTTACAAAGATTACTCACTTTGTAATCATGTAATTAAAAAAAGATATTGTAATTAATCTGAATTTAATAAAAAAATTAACAATTAAGTATGAATTTTAAAATATAAAAAGTATAGGGACTAAATTCTTGAAAATACAATTACAGGGACTATAGGAAAATTTTAACCATTGGAGAAACTAAAATCCAATTTGATATTTTTACCCAACTGCTTCTTGACCGATCCTAGTGGAAATTTGTAGGAACCCCCAACCTCATTTCTCAAGTACTGCTGCTTCTTCAACCATATGCCTAGCCGCTCATAATGGTTTAGTTGATGCATTGGCTTTTTGGTATATGATAATGTTGGCCACTAACATCATGAATGCAACAGCAGTTGTTGTTTTCAATCAAATAAGGGCGGAAATGAACATTTTCATCGTTGATTTCTTGATTTTTAAGCTAAAGAAATATCCAGGAAGTTCATCTTTAAACCATGGCCATCAACAATGGACTTTTGAAACCCCTAATATTTTATTTTCAGTGCACATGGATGGCTGGCTGGCTGGCTCAAATTATCATCCTATAGTGGGGTGGTGTGGGGGGATGAAAGTTGCCACCTTTCGTGGCACCATTTAAAACAGGGAAGTCACTTAATTTTTGGGGGTCAAACATGGAAGTAATTTTAAAATATCTTTTAAAAATTAGTTCATATCATACGTTAGTTGTTTATAATATTTGTTGCAATAACATCAAATTCCGTTCATCATTTTTAATGGAATTCAAAAAGCTTAAAAAAAAAGTTTACAACCACAATTACAAAATTACACCTATCAATTAAAACTAGAATTAATTCAATATAATAAACAAATGATTGAAGACCGGATTAGACACAGCTCACAAATAGTAGTACGATACGGATTACAAATAATACATGATAAGCTATAAAAGTAACATATTTTAATCCCATTCTTAATGCGTTTTTGGATAATTAATTGCGTAAATTAGTGAATTTGATGCTCTTAATCCTTTAAATTCATGTTTTTATACTTAGGAGAGCACTTGAAAGAAAGGAGTGAAAAACGAGACAAAACCAGATAAATAGAGTTGTTTCCAGGTTCTACACGGGCTAGTCACACGCCCATGTGCACCCTACTTCCCAATTACGCAGAAAAACCCAAGTTTTACGCTTTCTTAGCATTCTAAAGTCTATAAATAACCACTAGAAGAGGATTTAAGGGAGCACGTAGAAAAAAACGAAGAAAAGACTCGAAGAACGCCACAGGATTCATTTCAGAAGCGGATCTCTTTCAAGATTGAAGATCTCCATTCAATTTCTTTAGAAGTTTTACTGGGTTTCTTTATGTCTTGTTGTTTTTCTAACTTTGAGATGATGTTATTCCAGATTATGAACTAAATTCCCTAGATATCCAGGGAAGATGAAACCTATATGAATCTTATTATTTGATTTCTAAATTACATGATAATTACTTGATTCTTGTTCTTAATTATGTATGCTTATTTCATGTTTTAATATTTTCAGGATATTAATTCATGCCTAATGTGATTATTTCGGTGGAGTAAAAGTCCTTGTTTAAGAGTAGATCTAGCATAATTGAGTGGAGTTGCATGCAATCCTAGAAATAGGACGACATAAATCTACCGGATTAGAGTCAAATCTAATAAGGGAATCCATAGATTGAGTTAATGCGACAATAGGGGTTTTAATTAGAAAGAGATTTCAATTAATCAACCTAGAGTCAGTTGTTTTTACTCTCGAAAGAGATATTAACATAATTTAGGGATTTCTACGGATCAATACGCAAGTGAATAAATCGTTTAATTCAGATTCAGAATAATAAGTGAAGTTTAGGTGGATTCCTTCCTGGGTGTTACCTATCTCATTGGTTTTATTCATTTATTTTTTCAAATTCATTCTCTGTTGCGTTCTTCGTAATTAGTTTAGTTAATTTTATATTAAAAAAATCCCTTCAATTTATCGGTTAGATAATCGAAAAATAGTAAGTACGAGTACTTTTAGTCTTTGTAGATACGATATTCCTGACTCACCATAGTATACTATTATTCGATAGGTGCGATTGCCTTCGTTGTAATTATAGTTAGTTTAATAACACATCAAGTTTTTGGCGTCGTTGCCTGGGACTAAAATATTAGAAACACTTCATTTTTATTAATTTAGCCATTTTATTTTTATTGCATTTTACTTTTGTTTTTAGTTTACTTTTCATTTTCTAATTCTTCTTTTATTTGCTTCTGGCAGGTTCTTTTAGTTTATGACTAGAAAAAAACCTGTCGGGACCATTACTATTTGATAGTGAGATTGAAAGTACAACTCGCAGAAACCGTAGAGAAGCAAGGCAGAGTCAACAGAGTATAGTAGATGAGCAAGAGAACGTTGTTATTGTTACTGAAGAGATGGATGATAATCGGAATAATCAGCTACCTCTTGTAGTTTCTGCAAACCCAGATCCTGCTCCTCGTACTATGTACGATTATGCTAAGCCCACTCTAACTGGGGTTGAATCGAGTATTGTGCGACCCACTATTGCTGCAAATAATTTCAAACTGAAGCCGAACACCATTAAGATGATTCAACACTTTGTTCAGTTCGATAGTTTACAAGATAAAGATCCAAATACTCATTTGGCTAACTTTCCGGAAGTCTGTGACACTTTTAAGATTAATGGTGTTTCTGACGATGCCATTCACTTACAGTTATTTCCCTTCTCATTGAAGAACAAAGCTAAACAGTGGTTGAATTTTCTACCAGAAGGTTCTATCACTACATGGGAGCAAATGACTGAGAAGTTCTTACTGAAGTATTTCCCACCTGCTAAAACAGCTAAGCTGAGGAATGATATTTCTTCATTCGTACAGATGGACTTAAAAACTCTATATGATGTACTGGAGAGGTATAAGGATTTATTGGGAATATGCCATCACCATGGGTTACCTCATGATTTGAACCCTTCAACTAGGCAATTGATCGATGCAACCGCCTGTGGTATTCTGAATAATAAAACACCTGAAGTGACTTACGAGTTTATTGAAGATATGTCACTGAATAATTATCAATGACAAGTCATGAGGACAAAGCCTAATAAAGCAGCCGGTGTTTTCAATATAGATGCAGTCACCATGTTGTCGAATCAGGTAAAATAATTAAATAAGAAAATTGATGGTTTATATATTTCTACGCAGGTATATCTAGTGATGCAATGTGATACAAATGGAGGAGGGATGAACAATCCAAAATATCTACCTTACGGTCCTAGCATAGAGAACAAACAAATCAAGTATATGGTAATAGTCTTAGACCTCAAAACAACCCTTACAGTAACACTTATAATGCAGGTTGGAGGAACCATCTCAATTTCTCTTAGGGTGGTCAAGGAAATCAAAGACCACAACCTCCTCTACGCTTTCAACAACAACTTTACCAACAAGAGAAAAAGCCGAACCTAGAGGAGATGTTGACGAAGTTTATTTTAATGTCAGAGACCCGATTTCAAAACATTGAGACAGCATTTAAAAATCAACAAGCGTCAATTCAAGGGCTCGAGAACCAAATCGATCAACTTGCAAAGTTGATTTCAGAATGACCAGAAGGTAGCTTGCTTAGTAATATAGAAACTAACCCAATAGAGCAACTTTATACAATTACTGTGCGAGATGAAGAAGGGTTAGTTGAATCTGAACTAGAACCAAGGCAAGAAAGTGTAGTAAGTAAAGGTTAGGTTGATGTAAGCCAAAATTAACAAAAATCGGTCGGTAAGGAATATAAATTTCGAGTTCCATATTCAAATGCAATGAAGAAAGACCACACTAAGAAACAATTTGGTAAATTCCTTAAATTGCTTAAAAAGCTGCATATTAACTTACCGTTTATTGAAGCTCCTTCGCAGATGTCCAATTCCATTAAATTTTTAAAGGAGCTTTTGGCAAACAAACGGAAGTTAAATGATTCGTCGTACGTGAAGCTAAACGTAGTTTGCTCAACTATTTTACAAAATAAACTACCCAACAAATTAAAAGATACAGAGAGTTTTACTATTTCTTGTTTAATTGGTAGTTTAAATGTGAATAATGCTTTAGCTGATTTAGAGGCAAGTATTAATGTCATGCCTTATAAAATGTTTAAGCAACTAGGTCTTAGGAAACACAAACAAACTAGTATGAGTATTCAATTAGCAGATAGAACCATTAGATTTCCTAGGGGTATTATTGAAGATGTACTTGTAAAAATTGATAAATTCATATTACAGTTGATTTTGTTGTTTTAGATATGGATGAGGATAGTAGTGTACATTAATTTTAGAATGACCCTTTTTAGCAACTGCTAAAACTATTATTAATGTTGATACAGGTGAACTAATACTTTGTGTAGGTGATGACACGATTACACTCCAAGCTCGTAATTTTGTTAAGACATCTAGTGATCGAGCTGATTATATGAGTTCTGTTAATAAAAAAAACATTATGGCTCAAACTTATTTATAGGAAACCCCTTAGAAAAATGTGATGGAGCCATGTTCCAATCCATGCAACAAAAACAGAATGACTCATGAAGAACGAATGCTACAGATCGATGAACTAGACGAATGACGGACACATGTCAAAAAGCAACAAAGAATACACAAATATAGAACTAGAGCGACGCCATTACGAGCATAAGGATGGAACAAATCAATTTAAGGTTGGGGACTAGATATTGTTAGATAATACAGGCCCTCAAGTTGCCACTTCAGAGCTTAATGCAAATAGAGCAACTCCTTTTACGGTATTGAATGACTTCCCATACGATACAGTCGAGGTAACTCGTTTTGAATTCTGCACTTTTAAGGTGAATATTACTTGACTCAAACCTTATTTTAATAGTAGAAATGACAGTAAGAAAGAGGAGTTATAACACCATGAACCACTATGACTGTGCAAATATGAGGTAAGTCGAGCTTAGACTTAAAATAAGCACTTCTCGAGAGGCAATTCGAGTGCTAACACTACTAATTATTTTATTTTCTCATGATTAAATACGTGTTTTTAAACCTCATGACCTGGACACACGGGCGTGTCCCAGGTCGTATGCACTTTAAGAGGTTCGACAGTGAGTTACACAGCTTGGCGACATGACCGTGTGGGTACGGGTGTGTCCTTGGTCGTGTGGAAACAGGGACTTAATTTCTTAAAAAATCGACAGAAACATGGCCTACACTAGTCCACACGGCCGTGCGATACGACCATGTGGAACTTGGAGCTAAAATTTTTATTTTTAGAACAAGTCAGAGAGTTACAAGGGTAAGGCACCGGCCATGTGTGAGACACGGCTAAGCCACACGAGTGTGTGGGAGGTTACATGAGCGTAGGAGAAATGAAGGAAGCTGCATACGGCCATGCGATACGACCATATGTTCTACACAGCCTGGACACACGGGCGTGTCCGAGGTCGTTTAAAGACTAGGTTTTAAATTTTAAATCACACATGGGCTAGAAACGAACCACACAGACGTGTGGCCCAACACGGGCCTTACATGGCCGTGTCCCCCTTTAAATCCCTAAATCCCATTTTTTTCTTTGTTGTCTTCTTTTCCAACCCCTCCCACAAACCATAGCCATCGCTCCATCCAACTGTCCTTTTTCAGCCACTATCGCACCACCCCACTATCCCTCATTTCTTCTCCCTTGCTCCACTATCCTTCCCTCACCAAGCCACACCCTCCATTTCTCTCTTCCTCTTTTCTCCTTCCTTTTTTCCTCTTCTACTCTTTCCACTATGAATCACCCCCGCACCACTAGCCTCTCCGCCCACCCTGCCTCTCTTCCGACGTCAACAGTCTCACGCCGTTCCACCGTCTACCGCACCTACCACCCCGTGCCAACCCTACCACCGTTCTGTCAGTTCTCCCTATTTTTCCCATTTTCAGCTCTTTATTTTTATATTTATTTTATTTTATTATTTATTTATTTTCTTTTATGCTATTTTCTTTTACCTTATTCTTATTATTATTATTATTTGTTTGTTTCTTCTTTCAGATTCTCTATTTACTCTTCTTATGCTTCTTATTATTTTTTTTCATCTCTCTTAGTTTATTTTATTTTACTTTTTTTCACTGGTCCCTTACATTTGTGTTAGAATTTCAGTTCTTACTTTCATGATCAGTCTATTTAGGTTACTATATATTTTATTATTTTTATTCTTCTGACTTATTGTTGTTATTATTTTTATTTTCAGTATAACATGTCTCTTAATTCTGATTTCGTATTTTACTTATTATCTTCATCACTTAGGAATATTTTACTATTTAAGACTCCTTGAACTTTTCTTTCACAGCCTTTGTTTGCATATTTGGTGATGCGTTATTTATTGATGAATTAATTTATTTCAAGAACACCATGCTAAACACATAAAACAAGTCCAAGGTTGCCGTCCCAGTTTCAAAAAAATAGAAGGGCCCCGGCGCAACCTCCTCCTCGAGCGCTTCCGCCGAGACCCCCCATCTTTATCTTCGATTTTTCGTGGGCCTCAAGAGGACCTATTCCAGCTCCTTCGAGTGCAACCACTCGGTTTGGGCCGATGGCTTGGCTGTGCCGCTTTGGAGTAGGTTCACCTCACTGACCTTATTCGGGCTTTTCTTACCATAGCCTCATGGGATCGATTTTTCTCTATCGTAGAGCCCACTTACATGGAGCCCACTTTGGAGTTTTCCTTGACATTTCATCTTCAGCATGCAATGACATCTCATGACGAGCCAGGGGCCATCGCCTTCATACTTGGTGGCCTAGTGCGTCATATGAGTGTACCTGATTTTAGGGCTGCTTTGGGCCTCTACACTGAAGAATTTATGAGTGGCGAGAACTTCCTCTACTTACATCGACACATTTATTACTCACCATCTTGCTATTGGACAGATCTTACAGCGAGTACGACTCTCTATGACGCGAGTCGCTTGAAGGCAACTTTTTCTTTCCCCAGCTTTACGGTATCTTCATGCACTTTTAGCTCATAATTTGACTGGTAGGAGAGAGAGCATTGGCATAGCTAGTACTACTGATGCTTAATATCTATGGAGCATGACCACCGGGCATATTTTTGACTTGGCCTATTTCATCGCCCTAGCCTTCCGCCATTAGACAGACCACCAGAAGAAGGGCCCTATCTGTTTAGGTCCTTACGTGACTGGACTCGCTCAATATTTCGATCTCCTCGACACACCGGAGTAGTCCTCTAGACTTACTCTAGTCAGCCTGATGTCTCCACAGGAAATCTCAACCATGATCCATATGAGGATGATAGAGCGACTTCATGGAGTTGATCCTCATCAATATCGTTTACTTCATTCTAACTCTTAGAATGACCTAGAGAACTTTGCTAATGATATTCTACTCCATCACGAAGATTTGCCTCATCCTCCACATTCGAGTCACCACATTTTTCTTCTGCTGCCACTTTGACAGACCTCTTCGAGCATTTTACTAGTTTCGAACAACTGTGCTTCCAGCAGTTTAACAGTATCGATTTGACTTTGCAGCAGATCTGTCAGCATCTCCCTATCTTCTCTTCGGTGCCGATGACTCACGACGCGTCTGATGATGAGGACCATTGAGTCCATTTGTTTTATTTTATTTTTATTTTTATTTTTATTTTCTTGGACTTATTTTGTTTTTATATTTTGAACTATATTTATTTTTATGGTTATTTCTAATCGAGTTTTAATACATTAATCTTCTTCATTTGTGTTTACTTTCTTATTAGTTTGCTCGGAATCGTGCTCTACATTTAGATTTGTCTATAATTTTACTTTTCACTATTCTGGAAATTTCATCCAAAATTCAGAGTAGTTTTAGTTTTCTCCCTCTCTTATAATATTCTGTTTATATTGCGATTATCTATGTTTGTACATTAAGGACAATGTACATCTTAAGTGCGGGGAGGTTATTTATATAATTATTAGAAAATCCCTGAATTATGTCTTATGTTTAAGTAATTTTCTTATACTTCTATTAGAATAGATTTTTACCGATTTGAGATTTTATTGATGTGTTTTAGATTAATTTGTAAATAATTATGTATGGGTTGAATTAAACTTGAAGACATGAAAGAATTAAGCATGATAGGCTATGTTTTAGAAATTAAAATCTTTTAGGTTGTTTCTTTAAATTTAAATATTATCTTGAAATATGAAATTTGCAAGATTGACATCAAAAACCATAAATTTTTGTGAGATTTTGAGCCTTTAGAGCGTACATTTTTCTTGCTCACTTTTATTATTGGTTATGAGTGTATCAATATGATTTGTTATTCTAGAACTTGCATCGATTATACATGTCGAGACCACATTTTTTGACTTGATATACTGAGATGATAAAGGCACTTAGGTTTAACCCACTTATCCCATAAAAAGCATACCTACATAATTGACCCTTAGTGAACCCCGTTGAGCCTAACACACCGTTTCTTAAATCACCCATTGATGTTAACCCATAACTCATTCCTTTTGATTCTTTAAAAAATTTTACCATTTTATTGACTCCCTTTTTATCGAGATTTGATTTAGTTAGTTGCTTAACTATGTTATTTTGTTTAATTTGCTAAATTATTAATTCATGAAAAAAAAAGAAAGAAAAAGAAAAGAAAAGAAAAATATATCTATATATATTTATTTAATTACCTATTGTTTATTATTTAGCTATGAGCTTGAACAGTTAAATTCATATTTTGAGAAGAAGCTCATTTTCTTATTATTGAGTAGTTCGTAATTTTGGCACTTTTTTTAATTTAGCATTTGTTATTTTTCTTGTTTGGTAATTTATTAAGTTAATCTCGATTTTAACCATCTTTTCGGCCTTTCTCCACACCTTTAACCTAAACCCCATTACAACTTTTTAAAAACCTTTTTATTTGCATATCATATCATTTTATAGTGGTGGAGATTTGATTTTCATACAAGTGTCATCGACCACAGTCCAAAGCCCGTGACCATCCACCGTATACATCCGATTGAGGTCTATTGTTTAGATGTGGATCATTTGGCCCGTAAGAATTGGCCCGATTCAAGAAGCTGTTGGAGAAGCCTGTTAGATTGAAGCCTAGTTGACCCAATAATGAAGATTTGGCAATTTAGGCTAATTTGGTAACTAATCTTTAGAAGATTGAGGGAATCATATCTTGTAAAGATTAGAATAGATTTGATATGACATATCTTTTAAATCTCTTAAATTAAGGGATAGGCTAATCTCGTCTGTCAATATATTTTGATCTTGACCGTCAATTTTGGCGGAGCTCAACTATAAATAGAGAGCCTCCCCCTCATTTGTAACTCATCCATTGTATGTTGAATTCTTAAGAGTAAGAGAATATTGAGAGCATTTACTCAAACACTTTGTGTGCATTCTTTCTTTGGCTTTCTGTTGTTCATTTGTAGCCTCTTTTGGCACAAACGCTTCTGCTATTCAAATTGATGTCTTAGAGGAATTCTAAAGGAATCTTCACTTTTAGGTGTAAAGGTTGACTTAGGCGAGTTTGGAGCGAACAGATCATCTAAGGCTGTACGGATCGCGAAACGAAAGATCTAACCCCGTGACAAGTGACATACGAGCTATTGGTTTGAAGGCATTATTGGGATGTTGAAAAAAGAGTTCAAATAAATGTGGACTAGAAAGTCTTTGAGAGAGATGCTATCGACTATTGAAGAACGCGTTGGTAAACTTGAGGAGTCCATGGAGGACACAAAAAAGTCAGACAATGCACTTGGGGAAACAATTAAGGACTTAAGGGAGCAGTCCAGGGACTTTGTGACCATGTGTCTCGCTTTCTAGAGGGATAGTATGCAAGAGTTACTAGATTCCTAAAGGAAGAAGCTGACAGAGAGGAACGATGCTCTTGAAGCCATGGTGAAGGCTTTGAAGGAAGAAACAATGGCCACGACGATAACTTTGAGCAAAAAAATAAAAGAGCTCGAGAGAGAGTTGGCCTTGTGCCGAGCAGCCATAGGGAAAGGAGTGGCAAGTGCAACACTCAGTTACGAGGATGTCCTGAAGATGAAAGAGTTTTTGGGGATAAGGTTTGCATGCGATGTGGACAATTTCTTGTAGAGGATGGAAAACTACTTCCGTGCCATAAGCATCGTGGATGATGCGATTAAGGTAAATATTACTTCAATGTTTCTTTCCAATATTGCATTATTATACTGGTGAGGTAAGACCGCAGATAAAAGGCAATGTGAGATTGAGAGGTGGCAAGAGTTCTAATGTGAGTTGAAGGGACAGTTTTACCTAGAGTTTGCCAAGGAAAAAGTTAGGGCAAAGTTGAAATGGATAACGCAACGGGACACAATGGGGGAGAATGTTCGAGAGTTTAAGAAACACATGCTCCAAGTTTCAGATGTGACCGAGAAAGAAACATTGCTTGCTTTCCAGAATAGATTGAAGTCGTGGGTCAGACAGGAGGTGGAACAAAGAGGTGTCCAAAAGATGTCGAAAGCCATGACGGTAGTAGAGTCCGTGGTAAAGGTTGGTCTAGGAAAGACAAGCTTGAGTCTTTCAAGTCCGAGGACAGGGGCGTATGTGAAAAAGATCACAAAGAAGACAATGGTGATGGCAATGGAAACGGCAACAATTGTGGTAGTGAGAAACCACAAGTTGGGAAGAAAAAACCCGAGAGGAAAAGGGATAAGTTGAAATGCTTTCTCTATGATGGTCCACACATTTTAAAGAAATGTCCAAAGAAATGTCCAAAGAAATTCCTGCTTAAGAAGAAGCCGGAGGGTAAGGCCTTGGGACTTGGTTCGAGCGCAATGGGTATCGAAGCCAAGGAGGCCGAAAGCGAGAAGAAGCCTGTGGAGTGTTTCTTATGTCATGGTTCGCATAGGTTGCGGAAGTGTCCGAAGAAGTCTATCACCGAAAGGGACGATGGAGCAGACAAGGAGCCCAAGAAGCTTGGTTCGAGTAAGGGAAAAGCCAAAGCCAAGAGGACAAAGAAGATAAAAAAGAAGTGAGTAAAGTGCTTCTTATGCCGTGGTCTGTATGAGTTATGGAACTATCCAAAGCAAGCTGTAGTCAAAGGAAATGCAACGTTTGAGCTTGGTGAGTCATTCGAGGGGCTTCCACCCAAGAAAGAAGTGAGTTTGTCATCGGACTTAGAAGAAAAAGTTGTGATGCAAATAGTAAAGCTGGGACCAATGAGACTCGATTCGAGTGAAGCGTCGGAGTTGATTGAGTCATTGGAAAGGCTTCCACCTATGGGAGAGGTGGATGGTGTATCGGACATTAAAGGAAAAGAAGTGATGCAAGTGAAACAGTTGACCCGAGTAAATGCAAAGGTACATTCCGAATACTTTGATAATGTGTTACATTCTTACTTGTTGACTCGGCAAGAACGTAAGGGCTCTTTTGAAGCTCTTGAGCAAAGAGGCCGAGAGACTGTGGGCAAAGCAAAGCCAAGTGTTGTGAATCAAGAAAATCCTATTCGAGTTAAGTTAGAATGTGGGCAAGAGAGTTACATAGCTTCTTGTCGTTGATATGTACAAACGTGTAGGACGGTTCGAGTTAAGAAGGGATGTAAGCCGAGGCAGAAGTCCTGGAAGAATTGAAAAGTTAAGGCGTCGAGATGAGACCGAGGTGAATCAAGTCAGTACCATTCAAAAGTCGCAACAAGTACATTGCAAGAATTGGTGGGGGAGAATGTCACGAGCCGCAGTTCAAAGCCTGTGACCATTGCACCAAATGCATTCAATGGAGGTTTATTGTTTAGATGGGGATCATTTGGCCCGCAAGAACTAGCCCGATTCAAAAAGCTGTTCGAGAAGCCTGTCAGATTGAAGCTTAGTTGGCCCAATAATAAAGATATGGCAACTTAAGCTAATTTGGTAACTAATCTTAAAAGATTGAGGGAATCAATTTTTGTAAAAATTAGATTAGATTTGATATGGCATACCTTGTAAATCGCTTAATTAAGGGATAGGCTAATCTCATCTGTCGATGCATTTTGATCATGACCGTCAGTTTTGGGGGAGCTCAATTATAAATAGTAAGCATTTCCCTTATTTGTAACTTATTCATTGTATGTTGAATTATTAATAGTAAGAGAATATCTAGAGCATTTACTCAAACACTTTGTGTGCATTCTTTCTTTGGCTTTTTGTTGTTCATTTGTGGCTTCTTTTGGTAGAAATGCTTTCGCTATTCAAATTGGTGTCGTAGAGAAATTCTAAAGGAATCCTCACTTTTGGGTGTAAAGGTTGACTTAGGTGAGTTTAGAGCGAACAGATCGCCTAAGGCTGCACGGATCGTGAGACGAAAGATCTAGCCTTGTGACACAAGCCTATGGTAATGACTTTTTATGATTAACTATTGAGTGCTTACTCTTGAACCTTAAACACTTCGAATGATTTGAGTGAATCTTTAGTAAGGATTTTAATTCTTGTTGATTTTGAATTAAAGGTAATTATTTAGGTAAGGAGAAACACTTATATTTTCGTGTTTAAAAATTTTTAGCTAGATTGTTTGAGACTTTAGTGTTCTTTTAGTTGAATTGCCAATGCATGATTATTTATAGATTATTTTGGGACATTATTGATGAGAATTACAAATTGAAAAAGATTAATTCTTAATTTTGAGTTAAGAATTTTGCTCGAGGACAAGTAAACGTTTAAGTGTGGGGATGTTTGATAAGGGATGTTTGATAAGCTATAAAAGTAACATATTTTAATCCCATTCTTAATGCGTTTTTGGATGATTGATTGCGTAAATTAGTGAATTTGATGCTGCTAATCCTTTAAATTTATGTTTTTATACTTAGGAGAGCACTTGGGAATGAAATGAGCAAAAAACAAGCCAAAACCGGATAAATAAAGCTGTTTTCAAGTTCCACATGGCCTAAGCACAACCATACAGGCTAGCCACACGCCCATGTGCCAGCCCATGTCGATAACACACCCTGCTTCCCAATTACGCAGAAAAACTCAATTTTTAAGCTTTCTGAGCATTCTAAAGTCTATAAATAACCACTAGAAGAGGATTTAAGGGAGCAAGCAGAAAAAAAATGAAGAAAAGACTCGAAGAATGCCACAGGATTCATTTCAGAAGCGGATCTCTTTCAAGATTGAAGATCTCCATTCAATTTCTTTAGAAGTTTTATTGGGTTTCTTTATGTCTTGTTGTTTTCCTAACTTTGAGATGTTATTCCAAATTATGAACTAAATTCCCTAGATACCTAGGGAAGATAAAACCTATATGAATCTTATTATTTTATTTCTAAATTGCATGATAAATACTTGATTCTTGTTCTTAATTATGTATGCTTATTTCATGTTTTAATATTTTCAGGATATTAGTTCATGCCTAATGTGCTTATTTCAGTGGAGCAAAAGTCCTTGTTTAAAAGTAGATCTAGCATAATTGAGTGGAGTTGCATGCAATCCTAGAAATAGGACGACATAAATATACCGGATTAGAGTCAAATCTAATAATGGAATCCATAGATCGAGTTAATGCGACAATAGGTGTTTTAATTAGAAAGAGATTTCAATTAATCAACCTAGAGTCAGTTGTTTTTACTCTCGAAAGAGATAATAACATAATTTAGGAATTTCTACAAATTAAGGCCAAGTGAATAAATCGTTTAATTCAGATTTAGAATAATAAGTGAAGTCTAGGTGGATTCTTTCCTAGGCATTGCCTATTTCATTGGTTTTATTCATTTATTTTTCCAAATTTATTCTCTATTGCGTTCTTAGTAATTAGTTTAGTTAATTTTAGATTAAAAAAATCCCTTCAATTTATCAACTAGATAATAAAAAAATAGCAAATACTAGTACTTCTAATTTTCATGGATATGATATTCTCGACTCACCATAGATATACTATTATTCAATAGGTGCGCTTGCTTTCATTGTAATTATAGTTAGTTTAGTGACACATCAATACATGTCCAATTAATTAATCTTGTTTGCCTTTATCAGTACATCTTCAACCACCCATTTTAGGAAACAAAGAGTTTTATATGTCATTTCTAGCGTGATTGAGGTAGGAATGATTTATCCCAAGCCCAATTTTTGAGCTATAGAGAGTGGCATCAAGTTAATGCGTACTCCGAAATCACAATGTGCTTTTCAAAAAGTATGCAAGCCAATAACATAGGAAATCGTGAAAGTTTTAGGATCCTTCAAGTTAGAAATAAGCTTTCTTTGAATTATGGCATTGCACTCTTCAGTAAGTGTTATATTCTCATAATCACATAGCCATCTTTTCTTAGACAAAATGTCTTTCATATATTTTACATAACTAGGTGTCTGTTTTAAAGCTTCAACAAAAGGAATATTAATGGACAACTTTTTAAATACCACAAGAAATTTTTGGAACTACTTATCCAACTTATTCCTATGCAATCTTCGTGGGAATGGTGGAAGTTGAATTATGATTTAATCTCCTCCGTTGATGGCTTCATTACTTCTATCTCATCGTGAACTTACTATTTAAGGCTTTTATCAAGCTCAACAAAACTCTCGTCGATAGGTTGGAATAGACAATTGATTTTCCGAATTCATCTCAACTAAAAGAGAAGCACTAGGTATCTCCTTACAATACTCTATCAAATTATTAGTATTAGGAGGAGGCTGAATGTCTAATAGTAATGCTCCTTAAGGCCTATTATGAATAACCTGAGCTAACTAACCTATTTGAATTTCCAAAGCCTTCATCCTAGCACCAGATGCCTATATGAATTGTTGAATTAGCTCTTCAGTAGCTGACTTCTTTTTCAATGCATGTGATTGTGGCAGATGTGGCCTTTGAAACTGATTTTGGAAAAAACCTAGAGGTCTAATTGGCCTAACTTGTGAAGAACTACTTTTATTATCTCCCTAAGCAATGTTAAGGTGAGTTCTCCATCTTGGATTATTTTTTTTTTTGGAAAAAGGGTTATTCTACTATCTTCCTAGATTTCTAACATATCCAACTAGTTCTGATCCAGCTGTATTTTACAAAGAATGATAATTATCCCTACGCTAATCATAAATGACTTAAGCTGCTTGTTTCATACTAACCCTAATTTTCTCATTCATGTTTTGTCTCTAAGCAGCCGTTCTAGTGACAAAGGTAATCATCTCATCAACCTCTACTACTCTAATTGGTTTCTTTTGGCTTGTGCCAATTCTGCTTGAAATCCATTGTAGATTATTTTCTATCATGTCTTCATTTATCTTGGCAGTTTTTTAAAGTGACGTACTCAATAATGGCCATTAGTTGTTGCATCTAGATTTCCTCTATACTCCCTCAAACCAGTGTAAAAAGTCTCAATCAACAATCAATCCGATAGTTGGTGGTAAGGACATTTCTTTTGCATATCCTTAAACTATTCCCATGCCTCGTGTAAAGTTTCCTCTTCATATTGCTGGAAACTAGTAATGTCATTTTATAATTTTGTTATCTTCACTGGAGGGGAAAACTTAGCCAGAAAACTTTTCCACAACTTGATCCCAAGTTATAATTGACTCATTCGGAAAGTTCTCTAACTAGTTTGCAGTTCGTCTAGTTAAAGAAAAAGGGAACAACCTTAACTTTACAACTTGTATTAAAACACCATTAAATCTAAAAGTTTTGCATAGTTTAATGAAGTTTCTTAGATATTGGTTGGGATCTTTATGAAAGAAACCAGAGAATTGATTAGCTTCAACAATCTAAATGACTACTGGTTTAATCTCAAAATTGTTCGCTTCCACTACCGAAAAGCGAATACTAGTATGAAGCCCATCGACATGTGTTGTGGCATAGTCTTTGATAGACCTAGGTGTAGGACGGGCACCAGGCGAAACTTGTGCATTATTTTGCTCATTAACATTGTTATTCCCATTAGGATCAACCATTATTGACTCTTCATGTTCAACCTCGGAATTGATGCCTAAATGTTCGAGTCTTCATAAAGTTCTTTAAATTTCCAAATCAAGTGGTAGCAAATTTGAATTTTAACTTCTGCATATATCAATGCCAAAGGTACCTAAAAATTAAACAAAAAAATAAAAATAAATTTGAGCTAGGCGAACTGTAATTAAATTGATGTTAAAAAAATTAGCAATTGGCTCCCCGACAACGGTGCCAAAAACTTGTTGATCAAAAATGACACATACAAACATGTGTCTCGTTCTAAGTAGCAATTGGCTCACCATATATTACTTTAAACCCTATCCAAATTAATTGATAATAAAATTTTCTAACTAATTTAAAAGAGAACGAAAATAAGCAATGCAAATTAATTCAAATAAACAATCAATAATAAAACCTTAGGATTAAAATTTCATCTAATGCATAAGCTAATTGATCCAACTCCACCTAATTTATCCTAATACAGCTAATTAATAACCTAGAGAACTAAATTCCCTTAATTCTCTTCACTAATTCATTCTAACTATTGAGCTATATTCCTATGCCAATAATGCAGACCAAATTGATTAAGAACTACCCCAATTATGGTTACCCAAGGTAATTAGGTATATTCCTATTCTAATTATGAATCCTGGATTGACCCATCTTATTAAGACCAAGAGTTATTCATTCTAGACCTAAAACTAAAAAATCCTCTACCGATTTGGCCAGACTATTATTAAAGAAGAACAAGAATTAATATATAATCTAAACTTTATCAACAATAAAAAAATTGAAAATATATAACATTCAATTAACTAAACATGAAATCCATTGTAACCTTAAAAAAGAAATTTAGTCCATGAAGAATTTGGGAAACATCTTAAAATTAAAACAATAACTAGACATAATAAAAGGAAATAAGAAGGAAGAACAAGGGATAAACTTCGCGTTCTTGTTGAAATTCGTCGATTCTTGATGTGTGAAAACTTAGGTGGCTCCTCCTTTTTTTTTTTCTCTTCTCCTCCCTCATTTTTGGTTTCTTTTTCCCCCTTTTGTAACCCTTAAAAATTGTAATTTTTAAAAAACTATTAGGTATATTTGTCACTCCAATGAAAAATCTTTTCGTAGGAGTGAAAAGTCATTTATTTGCTTTCGTTGGGCGGAGACATTTTTCGTTGGGATGGAGAGTCGTCTTCCTATGTTCGTTGGGATGGAGACATTTTCTTTTGGAATGAAAACTGCTTATGTCAAGTTATTTTTTTCCATGCTTCGTCGGACCTGCATTGGATAAGAACACACCAAAAAATAGTCTAATTCAACAATATAAATATATAGTTAACTTAAAACATCAATGAAATAAAATTCCTAAATCTAAAAAAATTAAATTATAAAATAAACTAAAAATCCTACTAAAATAAGGAATAAAACCTTCAAAATTGATGAAAACTGCAATGGATAATGAATTTGTTGTGAAAAAGATAAGATAATTGAAAAACAATGAAAATTGAGAAAAAGAATTTGGGGGGCATTTGAACGATTGAAATGTGTTGAGGCAATTTTTTTTATAATAAATATCGATAATGGCAGTAAAACAATCGCAAAGTAATAAGAAAAGAAAAATAAGAACACACGAATTTTATGTGGAAACTCTTTCGGGAAAAACCACAAGTGGAGGAGGAGAAATTCACTAATGATGAAAAACGAATAATACAAAAAGAGTTTTGACTACATCTATTTAAGGGTTGAAAAACACTATTCTAATTTAAGTCAAATAGTAGAAGCATAGTTCTACACAGACTCAACTTGTGCGGTATGGCCTGTATTGTAGGGGTAGAGATCTCATTATTTTGCCACTATATTTATTTCTTCAAAAAGTGATGGGATTCATGTCACACAATCTCCACCTTGACAAGAATTCTCAATAAACAAGTTCTCCACCTCTTCCACAAAATCTCTAAAGGGGTATTCTTCAATAATGAACACCAACCAAGTCTAAGTAATGCTCAAACTTGGTTATAGGAAGTGACTTAGTCACCATATCCGTAGGATTATCATGAATACTAACTTTGCTTACAACAATATCACCACGAGCAATAATATCATGCACAAAATGATACCAAACATCAATGTGCTTTGTTCTCTCATGAAACATTTGATCCTTCGTAAAGAAGATGTCATTCTGACTATCACAAAACACTGTATTGATTTGAAAGTCTTTACTGAGTTCACCAAAGAGTCCCTTTAACCAAATAGCTTTTTTACAAACCTCAGTAATCGTCATGTACTCAGCTTCAGTAGTAGAAAAAGCATCTGTAGCATGCCAAGTGGCTTTCCAATTGATGGCACAACCTCTAATAGTAAAGACATACCCTGTAAGTGACCTTCTTTTATCAAGGTCTCTAGCAAAATCAGAATCAACAAATGACGGGATTCAGGTCACACAATCTCTAATATTTTTGAAGTGGATTATTAGTGACAATTGGAAGTGACCACTTCTTTTGTCCCTGCAACAACCTATTACTTGCCATACATGAAGTTAGCAATTTATTGAAACATAATCTATGTGCTTTAAATTGTACTAATAGTCCAGATGTATGTAAGCCTAACTTTGAACAACAATCTATTTAAAGCAACTAACCTTGAAGATTAATTGGATCACATAGGATCAGATCTAATCAATCAATAAAATCTTTTAAATTGTAGGCAATAGATCAAGATTGCATTGAAGATACTTTTGAAGAACGAATCTCCAACAGTCCACTTTACGTTGGTCTTTATTAGTATATTGTATTTTTCTATGTTAAATCTTAAGGGGTTGGATTGTAATTGGCCTTTATTATGTTAGCAAGTCTCGAAAAACTTCTACATATTGAGAGACTTGTATAGGCTTTTGTACCAAAAATAGATAGCACTATATTGTTCATTGAAGAATGTATTTTGTGAGTGTGTTTAAGAGTAAACAATTTATGTTTATGGCCTAAATTCTTAGGGGGAGAATTTAGAGATGAGTGATTTAGTCTTTTAAGTACAAAATTGAGGTCATTACAACGAAGTCTGTTAGGACATGATTCACTTGTATTGGTGAAAAAGATAGTAGATTTACTCATTAAGCTAAGCTTCACAAACATAGGGAAACTAAATTGTGTAAACAATTCTTTGTGTCTGTTGCTTACTCCGTTTTTTGAATGATCACAGTAACTAAACACTTAGTTTCGAAACCAATTAACAACTATTTAATTCAACAATGAAATAGATAGAGATTTACACAATTAAGGCTAAGATAGAGACTAATCCCGCCAATAATTTCTTGCCTACCCTGAGCTCAACCCACCATCGTTAAGGCATACTGAAGAACTCTGCCAATGACCCATAATCCAAGCTCGATAGTGTTGGAGACCAACCTTAGACTACTAAATATCATAGTGATCGACAATATAACAAGTTTCTAAGCTATGGTAGGGTTAGGAATAGCAACGAGACTTGAATATGTTGGGTCAAGAGAATTGCGAGGGTCTAAGTCAGAGATAATGGTTAAAGCAAAGGATTGATTCGAAGAGGTGAAAGAAGAGCTATTGAGTTCGAGGTCTCATAGTTTTTATAATCTTTTTTTTCCATTTTTTTATAAATTATATACTTGTAGAATGATTTTGATATTTTTCTAAAAATTTTTATTTTTTATTATTTAAAATTTTAATTTTTAGTAAAATTTATAATATCTAATAATTTTACATTTTTTACATCTTTTCGAATTTTCTATTTTTCTAAACTTTTGTGGAATTTTTTATAATTTTAATATAAAATTCCAAATTATAGATGATATCATCATTTGAGGTGGCATGTCACATTGGACAAAAATGTTGAACGTCACTTAACCTTATTTGAATTTTTTTGCAACACCATAAGTGAAAATGGGAAAAAATGAAGGGGCAAAGTGAAAAAATTACACATGCATCAGGACTGATTTTAAATTCTACCTTTTATATAGATATATATATAATTTGTCAGAACGTTGATTTTTTTCAGCAGAGAACATTGTTACCTTTATCTTTATTCTGTAATAAACAAAATAGCTTTAATTTTCTTTTTCTTTTTTTAATTTGGTTGTTAGAATAGAAAATTAAAGGCAACGTCCCAAGCCTTCTACAGGTGGCCGTGGTCGTTTAGTTGTAGAGGCCCCACTCCACCCGTGTTTTGTGTTTAACAATGCCACCTGTAAGTTTTAAAGGCAACAATGGCATCTATAATAATAATGATTATTGTAAATATTTTATATTTAATGTATTAATTAATAGTATATAATTTTAAATATTATAAGAGAACTAAATTTCTATCAATAAATGTAGGTATAACGAAAGCATATATTTAATCTTTAAGAAAAAAACTCATCTTCAAATCGCAAAATTTACAAAACAAATTTACAAAATAAAAGAAATATGAAAAATACTTCAAAGGTATGAAAAAGTAAATGAGTAACATAATTTAAGCCACTAAACTGTTAAAACTACTATTTATAACATTTTCTGCTCGCACTGTTTATATTAATCGGAAGCTCTCATTTCTTTTCTATTTATAATTCAATTTTTTTTTATAAAACAGTTTTAAACATCACGAATCTGCGAACTGAAATCCAAAAAATTTTCTTTTTTGACCTTCGACACTAACCATTAGATCGACTTGGATCTAATGTATGTTTTTCTACTCATCAATGGATACTGATCCACCGTACCGATTGTCGAATAGACACTTAAAGATTGCTAGTCAAACTTTTTTTTTTAAATCTTAACAATCGAATTACTTAAATAAAAACTTTCAAATAGTTTAATGACTTAAATGAAAACATTTAATAATGACCATTTTATAACTTTTTTAAAATTGAATAACTATAATATAAATTTATTAATAGTTCAATTACATTAAGTGTAATTTACCCATAAAATAATGATAATCAATCATTTTTGAAAAGTCAATTTCGTAAGCTTCACAACTCAACAGTGGACTTCGAAAAAAGAAACATGGAAATAATCATAAAAAAATAATAATAATAACTTGAGCTTAGTTCACATGTGGGTCTAATATATTTGATTAAATTTAATATTTTTCTATTCCAGCTAAATTTAAATTTAAAATAGATGTTGAATTGTTGATAGAGTCTTAATTCGATTAATATGGATATTATTGCTAATACAGAATGACATGAGTTTGAGTGTACTGAAACGCATTATCCTCTTATTTATGAGTTGAGGTGGGACTACATGTCTATATCTAATTCTAGACATTATATTAAAAAAAGAACATGTATATAATCAGAACATATAATAAAATTATTAAAAAAATAAAATTCAAACTAGATAAAAAGCTATTTTTGAAGCCACAGAAGTCATAATATGAACTCTTAGAGCAGCTAGGACCACATTTGAGAAAGAAAATCACATGTTTTGAGGAAGAGATAAGGTCCTCAGTAATATCATTTTCCACCAACTAAATCAACCCAAGAAAACAACATCTGTGATTTATGATGATGCTACCTTTACCCTTTTTCCCTTTTTCTATTTACAACAGTTACTTTTGTTTCTTCGAAAATACATAATGAAATTAAACAAAGATAAATTCCAATATCATTTTTTGAACAATACATGTATATATATATATATATATGTATAAGGAAAAGAAGATCATATGGGAGGATTTAGAATTAGATTCTTCTTTTCCCTCTAGATTTTGAAAATTTCTAATTTTAGTCCAAAAAGCAAAAAAGAAATTCCTTTATCAATACCAAGAAAAAAATTATAAATAAATATATAAATACCAATGTTAAAATATATTATACTTTCAAATTTGAACATTAGAGGTGATATTGTTAAGTTGGACAATCGCATATATTTGAAAGAATTAGTCTTCCTAGACCTCTCAATCCTCGCAAAGAAGAGTATTAATTAATAGTTCAAACTTCAAACTTTAATATGTTTTTTGTATCATTGGGATAGATATTAAAACTATATATGAATTTTGATTTTGTGTGATTTTATAAGTAAAATTTTGATTTGATTCAATTTTCATAAATCACTAACAAAATTGTTGAATAATTGAATGAAAATCAAAGTTTCATGCATATATATGAATCACAATTCAAGTTCCATGTGTACAAAATGCACCAAATCGAAATTCATGTATCAAATTGCACATTGGACTAAAATTTATGTATAAATTTGATATTTATACCTACATCGTTTGATTATTTTGACCTGTTTAAGGTATCATCTTTTATCACATTTGTAATTTGTAAGTTGTTAACGATAACAGTGTTCAAAAAATTAATTCACGAATTAATTTGACAATCAAATACCATTAACTATTATTTTTAAGAAACAAATGGTTAATATTTAAGAAAATAATTAATTTTTTATTAGTATAATTTTGTTTAACCTATTTTTCTATTGGTTCATGAAATTTTAATTTAATCTATTGTGAACGAGAAGTACACATGACACATGATGAAGGAAGAATTAAACCAAGAAGTGCATGTATGAGAAATCCTTCTAAAAAGTATGAGGACTTTGTGATGGGAGCCAATATAGCAAATATAATAGAATCAGTTTTGAGGGAAGAGCATTCAATATATATAGAAGGAAAAAAGGTAGAGTTGGTTAGGCAATATCTAGAAATTGTTTTCTTCTTTTTTTATCTCAATTGCTATGTTTTTCTTAGACTTATTTACAATTACTAGTTTGTGAGGAATTATCAGAAATAAAGTTGTTGTTCTCTTTTCCTTGTTGTTTCTTCTCTTAAACTTGTAGAAAAAAATGGTGCATTGGTGCTTTCATTGAGCCATTTGCAAATATGGTGAATGGAACTTGTCTCAAGGTGCTCGATGAAACTGTCAATTTTATGCAAGAATCTCAATCTTAGTAGTGTAAGAAATTTGATACACTGAACTCTTTAATGTCTACTCGGAAGCAAATGCTTCAAGATGTTTTGGGTCATCTTATAGTTTTGACTATTCAAAAGGGGTTGCCCACCATCGATTCTAAATAGATGTTCTCTTAAATAAGAATTTTTATCAGTATCTAGTTCTTACACGTGAAACCCAATCCTGGTTGTTGGGTTTTACAAGTGAAACCCTATTTTGATTTTTATGGTATTGAGGAAGATGAAAGACTGACTATTGCTTCTTTTCTATCTTGAGGATGAAGTTGTCACACCTCAAGTTTGGTGAATCTAAGAATAAGGGGTGTAGTAGTGAAATTATCTGTTTGGCGTAGTGTAATCTGCCATGTTAAGTCTTTTGGCGAATTGAAACGTGGCGTATAGTACCCTCCGTTAAATAAATAAAGGTTTTTAGGTTATTTTGTTATCTAAGAAAATGATATATCAAGCGAAGTATAAGTCAGGCGAAAGTTATTGTCAAATGTATAGTACGTCTAATTTGTCTGAATACTATGCTAGTTGGGTTGTGACCTGGTTGGGAACTAACTGGATTGACTAGTTTAATACTTGTTGGAAAAATAGATTTTTGGAAGCATTGAGGCATATTCTCGTTTAGTAAATGTGGAGATTTGAATCATAAAATTATGATTTTATATTCTACCACATGAGACATTTACAACGGTATATCATATACTCAAAATGGTTGAGTGATGAATGAGAAATTAATGCTCAAAGTAAGCCACTTGTGAATTATGTTGAGGAAAATGGAAAGCTTAGTCTCACATTGGTTAGATATCAAGTATGAACTATGTTTATACATATGAACCAACTTGATAGTTATTGAATGACTAAACTAATACTTTCTCTCGCACACAAGAGGTGTAAATCCAAACTTGTTGGGTTGGGGGTACACCCGCACATTGTGGGCGATGCGAAATGTTCAGATTAGTTGGGCCTTTTTGGGCCTACGGATATTTTAGCCCAATACGTAATTTTATTTTTTCTCAACAGAGCTTATCTGTTTGGAATTAAAAGGACAAATATTAAATTAAGGTTAATAGCTCATTAAATCACAGACGTTATTGGCTCCATTAATCAAAATTTCCAAAAGTTTTTTTCATTTTGAATTTTATTTAAAACCGAAATACTCTGCAGGAATAAGACACACAAAATTTTTCTCTATTTTCTTGCAATAATTTTGAGAACCTTTCACTACATATTTAAACTTGTTTTCGGTAACAGAAGAAAACTAGGCTACAGTTTGTTGATCACTGTAGTCGTGCTATTGCCATGCTTATCTCGTTTTTGTATCTTAGGAGATAGTCGACCAACATTTCTCTAGCACCAAAGGAGTGACCGAATCTGTCTTAAGGAAACTGTGAAAATAGGCCTCAACTACCAGTCGAAATTTTCTGCCTACCTATGAGTACACAATTTCAATTCATTTTTATTTCCAATTTCTATTTTCCAAATTTTATATACATATATCTATATTATTCTGATTCGATCTTATAATTTAAAACAATATTTTACATTATTGTTTATTTCAATAACGTGTATGCAACAATATCTATTATGCAATATTTTTATTTATGTTTCTCTCAGAATCTATAGGTCATTAAGGACAAATTCTGAATTAAATGACACTTGTTAAGTTCCACTAAGCAGGATTGGGTTATATAAATGTGTGAGAAGGGTTCGTGAGAAAGGTTCTTCCCTATTCAATATTACTCTCTGATTCTTTTTCTTAAATCTAACTGTATCTCTTCCTTATTAAGCTAGAAACTAAGGTTATTGGTTTAATCAATGGTCATTCCATCTCTAGTTGTTGATGCTGGTTTGAAAATGATGTTTGAGTTTGGAGCTTCGAGCTATAGTCTAGTTGAGTATCAGATGAGTCTCTAAACTAGTTCTACATGTGAACTGTTTAAGTAGAGTTATACAAATAATGATAACATATCATATAAATGGTAAGGGTGTAAGACATATTAAAGATGTTATATGTGCGATGATGATATGTATGGAATACTGACTAAATAGGAAATTGAGTGGTAAGTATACGTGTGAAGTACGATATGAGAAGGTGTGAATCAATTAAATGTATGAACAAATTTGGGTAAGTGAATATTGGGTAAAATGTCCCATTGTGATGTTTTTAGTAGGGCAGTTGTATTGCAAACCAAACTGGCAAATCATGATACGAAAATAAGTGTAAGACCACGTGGTTGAGACCCATGGAATTGCATGATATGAAAACACTCATGATGATGCTTCCACTAAGATGAAGGCTAAACTGGCAGATCACAACTTGGATTGTATAAGTTCATGTGGCTGGGACCCATGACAAGATATGATTGTATGAATATTCATGGTAATGGCTTCGGTAATATGTAAACCGAACTGGCAGATCATGACATGAAAATATGTATAAGTCCATGAGGAAGATACCCATAACACCTTTTGAGCAAGTCCTTCAGGACAGTAAACACGTGATTTTGTATGATAGCCTATGTAGTGTAATATGCTAAGTCTTTGTTGTGTATTCTGTATGACGTTTGTGGCAAGTTTTGTATCATCCTATTGGCGTATTCAATGATATGTATGTGTATGGAAAGTTAGGTTATTCACCATTGTGTTAATATGTGGGGTAATTTCTGATATTTCTTCAATAGCTAGTCCTATGATGAGTATCTGATGAGTTCGAAAATAGATTGGGTTGTTCAATCTGGTAGTAAAGTTTGATAAGCCATACGAGATATATTCTGAATGAGAAATTGTGTTTGTACTTCTAAAAAAAATCGCCATATTAGTCTATCAAATTAGAATATGAACGTATTCAAATTACGGATGGTATAAATGTCTATTAGTACAAATTTTGACTATGCTATGAAGATTGAAATATGAATTATTTGATATATGTCACATTTGAGTAGTATCATGTCTTATATGGGGATAGTTAAAATCTAAGTTTTTGATAAATTTGATATTCTTATGTTGTGAAATATAGATGTTTGAATTTCTTCTGAATGACCTAAAGTGTTTCCTCATCAGTATAAGTATATATTAGGTTGAATCAGGGTATGATCTGGTTGATGATTTGATTTAGCAAAATCAGTATGAGAATCCGCCAAAAGAAAAATCAGTATGTAGTATCCACTAAGAGAATAGTACTTGTGATTAACTGTTTTGGAATAACCAAAGGTAGTTGTTTGATGAGAAGAAAAAAGTAGTATTGTCTAGTAAGATCTGGAGTCAGCCATTTAGTTAGATGCATCTTACTTCATGAAAAGTCAATTACTATCAAATAGTATTTAAGCCATTTACCACAAAAACAAACGACTCAAGGACACGTTTACTTTTCATTTATCATGTAATGCCAATGAGAGGATATCATTTACCTATTTATTATGAATTTCATTATTATGAATGATACTACATACTGCAGAAGTCGTATACCCAATGCATCAACTTTTAGTTCCTTATCTATCTAAACTCAAACTTTTATTTACATCAAAGCATACAAGTCACACATAGATAGTCCATCATCCACTCAGGATTAAGGTATGTCACACTATAAACGTCACAAGTGAATAAATCCATAAACGGATTCAAGATCTATTCTACTTAGTTCCTGTTTGATGTACTTTCAGTCTAGTCAGTCACATATTTGTCTTTATCTTCTAGGAGTTATTTATTCCGATAGTAAAGAATGCATCTCCCCAATTGGACTTGATAGATGGCATATTAGTCTTTCAATCGTTTTGCTCTTTTGATTAAATTAAGGGCATTTGTTTAGGTTCATCTACTAATATAAACTATCTTTTCATATTACGATTCAATCACATAATACCACTTGGTATTAGTTAACCATTAAATAACCAGTGAACTAATATTTGCTTCCATTATGCTTTGTTCACAAAAACCATTGAGGATAATATACAAAGTGTATTAATGTAATTTATGGATAATTTTATTAAACCAATTTGTTCGAAAAAATAAAAGTATACAAAATGAATATATTGCAGTTAGGGCACTAGATCTAATAGTCTCCCACTTGCCCTAGTGAAGTAGATGAGTTATATTTTGCATTATCATACTCTCTACATGTTTTTCAAAACTCTTAACTATTAGAGTCTTAGTACACATGCGACACTCACATACGATTTCCAACAAGTAACACAATTTAGCCATTCATGATGAGACACGTAACTTCTTTGCGTCATCACTATTGATCGCCTCAATTACCCAATAAATGCACCGTCATATCAGTGCATGCTCTCAAAACTTCTTCACCAAATCTACATTCAGAGTTAGCTTTAAATAGTAAAACTCAAATTTTGAATTTCAAAATTTTCAAGCTTCTATATTAAAAATTTTACAAATCATTATTTCTCAAAATTATGCAAAATT
Source organism: Gossypium stocksii (assembly GCA_020496765.1). Classification (NCBI taxonomy): domain Eukaryota; kingdom Viridiplantae; phylum Streptophyta; class Magnoliopsida; order Malvales; family Malvaceae; genus Gossypium; species Gossypium stocksii. The sequence continues at coordinate 89,622,523 of CM035620.1, forward strand.
ACACTAACCTCAACAAAGTTACAGCTCACATCAACGAACCCACCTCTTTTAATAGGCTTAGCTTCCTTTCTCAGCAGACTCAAAAAGGTCATTTTATAACCTTCCCTTGTATGGGGGCAATTGTTATACTACCTCCACGAGCCTTAACATGTGTTCTTAACAGGTAAACCACATACTATACATGTGTCTTCGTTGGGCGATCCTTATGTCAAGCAAACCTTAGATGTCAAGCAACACCATGACGAATTGCTAAACCATCTTCATCAGGTGCACATGGAGCCTCGAGCCCATTGGTTACCGAATTATCCTAAAATGTCATATCCTTGACCTAGAATGTTATATCACCGCCACTGTAAAGAAACAAAATATGATTCTATCATTAGCAAACTCAAGACTTATGGATATATTTGTTTTTCATATATAAGCTCAACCACAGCACTTGAGAGATGATAGAACCCACACTGGAATACTTAGAACCATCTTTTCCACCCAACTCCAATCTCTCATTCCAACTCTCTTCAAACTCCTCAAGAAGAATAGCTTTAGCCTTACCTGATGTTAAACTACCACATCACAACCATTGATTCCTCCTTATTAACAATAATAAATTTAAAATTATATAAATAGAAATTTTTATGTTTATTTCCTTTTATCATCAACTTTTTTCCTATCTTTTTTTTCTCTAAATTTAAAATTATGTAATTTCACTCTGTATTACAATTCAATAGGATAACTATTACTCTCTAAAGATAGAGACAAACTAAATACCCTTTTCTTCTATTATATAGGATTAAATCATGTTTATCATTATGAGACAAAATCTAAATATATATATAATATATCTTTAAAATATTAGAAAATAATAAAAATTTAATATTCCTTAAAAAAATTAACATCTTAAATTCTCTTGTGACTCTTTTTAGGGTAATCTACAAAAATAGTCACTTTTGTTTGCCTCGAGTTACATTTTAGTCACTTATGTTTGAAATGTTACATTTTGGTCACTTATGTTACTATTTTGTTATGAAGTGATCCCTCTACCGTTAAGTTCCATTATCTCTCTAACGGTAATCCTACGTGGCAGCCCAACTAGATTTTCGATGCCAACTTAGATTTCTAAATGGGATGAAAATAGATTTTTAATTAAAAAATTTAAGTAATTAAAATTTTTAAACTTAAACCATAACTAAAAAAACTGTTCATCTCCTCTTTTTAATTTTTCTTCAGTCTCTTCTTTTTTTCAATGGTTTTTTTTTCATTTGACTAGAAAGACTATTATTAAGATCAAAATAATTGAAATCAAATTGACTGCTTCATAAAGATGGATTCAATGGAGGGCTCAGGTATGTCTTCTTTGCATTCCTCTATCTCTTTTATTTAATACTAAAAAACAAAAGATTGGATTTTTTGTTATTTAATAAAAACCCTATATTAAAATTCTTGATATGAATATTAACAACTAAAAGAATTTCAGATTAGATAAAAGGGATACCCACAAAGGGATTGTGAACAAACAAGCCGATTCAGATTAGAAAAAATCGGATTGAGAAATCAATTATTCAAGAACGTGAAGAATTGGAAAATACAATGATTAGGAACAAAAACAATTACCATCTTTTTATTTGTTGACAACCACTTCATTTTAAGTCTTAGAACATAAATTTGTCGGAGAAGAAAACATACATGGACCCTCCATTGAATCCTCTTTTGTTTTTATACGTGAATAAAAAATTTTGATGATAATAACTTTTTTGTCAATTGAAAAAGAAAACTAAAAAAAGGGGAGAGATGAATGATTTTTTAACTAAGATTTAGGGTTTAAAATTTTTAATTAATTAAATTTATTTAATAAAAAATCTATTCTCATCCCATTAGTAAATCTAAGTTGGCACTTAAAATCTAATTGGACTGCCACGTAGAATTACCGTTAGGGAGATAATGGAACTTAACGGAAGAGTAATCACTTCGTAACAAGATAGTAACATAAATGACTAAAATGTAACATGAGGCAAACAAAAGTGACTATTTTTGAAGTTTAGCCTTCTTTTTAATCTACAATAATATGATTAATTAATACACGCGGTTTTCACAAATCTTGACTTTGGGAGTCTACCTTTTGTTTTTTGGGAAAGAAAAGGTCATTAATAGAAATAATGACAGCTCTTGGGACAAGATGTTGACGATTAAATATTTTGGTCTTATAATCAGAATCATGGACCATGTTTGATAAATTAATCATAAAAAATAAATAAATTTGCTGTTAACATTAAATTTATTTTAGTAACGAAAATCATAAAAAATTCAAACCTAATATTAGTAGCAATTAACTTTCTCTAAATCAATCAAAAAACTCGAATACTCAAAGTTAATACTATCACCTTTGAGTTAATTGCTTTGAGTTAATTGCACTAGATGTCCAACATCTAATTATAATTTTTTTTAATAAAAAAGTTTGAGTTAATTGCATCAAAAATCATTAAATTATAACTTTCATTTTAAATTGGTCTTTAAACTCTAAAATATTTTAATTACATTCTTAAACTATCAATATTTTATTAAGAATGTCCTTTCGTTACTAATATCATTAATTTAACCATTAAATGAGGCATTATTTCTTATATGACATAATTTAAAATGAAAAAAAAATTAAAGAAGAACGAATATTGTAAAAATGGGTATTGAAAATATCTCGATTTTGAGGTTTTTGAAGCTTTTATAGAAATGATCATTAATTCTCTCTTCTTCTTCTTTTTTCAGTTTTACTTTATTTTTAATTTTTTTAATTTTAAAAGTTATGCACCAACATTTTACTTTTCTTTAAAATTTTATTTTATATTATATCAAATAAGATTTTACATGTAATTTAATTGTTAAATTAGCGGTTTCAATAATGAAAGGACCTAATTGATATAACATTGATAGTTTAGAGATATAATTAGAATGTTTTGAGATTTGAGATCAATTTAAAATGAGGGTCATATTTTAGGGATGATTGGTACAATTAACTAAAAAATTCAAATACAAAAAAAATCGTAAAATAATTAAAAAACAATTAAAGGATTAACTAAACGTTAGCAATAAATTAACTCTTAAAAGTAAGTTTTTATGTTAAAACGCAGATGATTGAAAGAAGTAATGGCATGGCTTGACAGCTAACATGACGATTCACGTGTAAAATATATTTAAACTTTATATAAATTATTAAAATTATTAAAATTATATCTTAAATTTTGGAAATTATAGAACAATTATAGAATTATAAAAATATATTTAAACTTTATATAAATCATTATAAAATTTAGAAAATAAATTTTATTTATTTATTTTGCAAGTCTGGAATTTCTTATTTCGATAATAAGTAAATGGGGAGCTTGAAGTATAATAGGAATTGAATTTGTGTGGAAGGTTTAACGAGGAGTTTGAGTGATAATAAATTTACTGCTTGGTGGCTTAAAGTTAATAATGGGCAATAGTTCTGATTGAAAAGAGCTGGTGTGAGGGAAGTCAATAATGATGAACTAAAGCATGACTCACAACGGTGTGTGAGGAAAAAAAAAAGTAATTTTTTTATAATTATTTTAATTTTCTATAATTTATAATATTTTAATAATATTTGTTGTATTTCTCCGTCACTTGGACACATGTCACCAATATAGGATGTGTTAACTTCTCTTTTGACTTAACTTGAGACAATGTTTTGGTTAACCACCTGTCCCGGTTAGAGGAGTGACACTGTTTCATTATCTAGGCCATCTGCCAAATAACCATTCCTAATAAGCCCTCCACTCCTTGATAATGAAATGAACACTCAGGCGTAAGAATCTCATATAAATTAAAGACATAATAAAATGGGTTTTATAGTACACGTCCTTCACGCTCTACATGATGACAACTTTTCTTATAACAACTTGTCACGCCACACTAATAAATAAAAGGACCTCCCCTATAAAAACTATCCCACCGATGAAAAATGGACCAACTTTTCAACCCTAAAGTTACTTTGAGCAAATCCATTCTCTTTCTCTTGATCAGCCTGTCCTCTTGCTCCTTTCCGGCTCTCCGCCTCTTTAAATGAATCTGCCTTTATAGAACTACCACTTATTTCTCCTCCCTTATTGTACTTTGTACCAACAAGATTATATAATATTTAATAATGTTTAATAAAATTATAATTTTCTATAGTTATATATTTATTTTTATAATAGTTTTTAATACATTTTTAATAATTTTTATATACTCTTCTTTAATTTTATAATTTTCTAAACTGCTAATTTTTTTTATGTAGCATTTAAGGAATAGGAATTCGATGGGAAAGTTAATTTCAATAGCTCAATTTATTCTTAACTTTCGGTTAAGACCCTGTTTGTGTGCTATTTCTAATTAGCAACTTTTTCCGGTTAGTTTCACTAAGTTTCAATCTCATCCTTTTCTTTAAAAAAATCTTTTAGGTAATCTTATGTGATGGTCTGGTAATTAAAGATGTTCATCGCCTCAAGTGTGATTTAAATTCGAGTCGCGTTAGTTGTATTAGTTATACGAATTTTGCCCTCTTATTATAATTAAGTAAGAGAAAATCTTTTTTGGTTGTTAAAAATTAAAATGCAAACCGCAAAAAAAAAAAGTAATAATTAATTCATAAAAGGAAAAAAAAAAGATGGAAAGAAAAAAGGTGAAAAAGGCAAGAGTCAGAGTCATAGTGGGAGGATTGAATTGTATCACGATTGAATCTCTAATATTATACAAACAATTAGAGGAATATACCGATTGCCATTCGGAATATGTCGACTGCTTAAGTTGCTTCCCCCTCTACTATAAATACTCTTCCATGATCTTTCACTTGCCTCCCATCCTCTTCCTTACACCCTCTTTTTCTCACTTCTTCAAGAAACAGACGGAAAAAACACCGGTTAGTTTCACAAACTCATGATGCTTAAACCCCTCTTTTATCTCCCTCTCCATGATTCTGTATTTCTTGTTTTGATTTACCCCTATGGTTGCTCTCAGTTCTTTTTCTTTATTGGTTCATGCATGCAAATGGGATTTGCCTTTTATTAATGAGGACAAGAAATAGCTTTTTCCTACATCTGGGTTTTCTTTTTCTTTGCATGATTCCATTTTGTTAAAAGTGATATACCCCAGTTTACTATCAGGGTCTTGATTTGATTCTATTATTCAGTGTTAGCCATTTTTTCGGAGCTTTTTCCTAATGGTTTTATGGGATTTTTGTAAATCATGCAAAAAAGACTGATATCCGTCCTGGTTTTTTTGTTCGTGTCTAAACTTTTGGATCTGTCTGCAACACTTTATTGAAAACATAGAATCACATTATTTTAATGTTGGTTTTTTAATATAATATTTATATTCTTGGGGTTTTCAGTTCTATAATAATACGTTTTCCATCGCCCTTGGACTTTGTAAGAATCAAAGTAAAAAAAGGTTTTTTCTTGCTTTTAGCGAGAAATCAGACTTTGAAAGAGTTAAAAAGAATGGAAATTTCCTACAACTACTTCATCCTTTCCTCACCATACCTTTTTTGTTATTCAACGATACGTATCCCCTTCATAGGAATCGTTGTAAACAGCCTGTTTATAATAATATTCCCCGAATATTCATCATAATTATTATTCTTGCGTGTCTTTTGTTTCTTTATATAGGATTTTGTTGACTTACTTCCACATCATCTGCTTAGCATAGGGGTATGGTCTCCCTTGTATATTTAGGTGGGAGGGCTATGAGTATAACTATAGGTATGGTGATGGCCTAGTGTGAACATGACTTGTTTGGGTTTATATATATATGTATATATGAGGGTTAATATGGTACTTGTAATTGTAACAAATTATTGGTGGTTGAATACTTGAAGCTACCTAATGTTAGGATGTAGGATAATCAAGTTGGCTAAGGAAAGTCAGACAAGAGGTTTAAAAGTCTAGAGTGGAAAATGATATTTTGATTAAATATTTTTTCTTATTTGGTTGTAACCTGTGCCTATATATATCTTTGCAGAGTAAGAGATAGCATAGATAAAAGAAGGTTGTGAGTGAGCTAGGTAGGTATGGCGGGAGAACAATTACAGGTGCTTAATGCTCTTGATGTAGCCAAAACACAATGGTATCATTTCACGGCTATCATCATTGCTGGGATGGGTTTCTTCACTGATGCATATGATCTATTCTGCATATCTCTTGTCACCAAATTGCTTGGCCGCATATACTATCATGTTGATGGTGCGGAGAAGCCTGGAAGTTTGCCTCCCAATGTATCGGCTGCAGTTAATGGTGTAGCGTTCTGCGGAACACTAGCAGGCCAGCTCTTCTTTGGTTGGCTTGGTGATAAGCTAGGCCGAAAGAAGGTGTATGGTATGACTCTAATGCTCATGGTCATATGCTCTGTTGCATCAGGTCTCTCTTTTGGTCATACCCCTAAATCTGTCATGGCGACCCTTTGCTTCTTCCGGTTTTGGCTTGGTTTTGGCATTGGTGGTGACTATCCACTGTCTGCCACCATCATGTCTGAATATGCTAACAAGAAGACTCGCGGGGCTTTCATTGCGGCAGTGTTTGCAATGCAAGGTTTTGGAATTTTAGCAGGTGGTATTTTTGCAATTATATTATCCTCTTCATTCAACGCCATGTTTGAAGCTCCATCGTATGAGGTTGATGCGCTTCGCTCCACGGTTCCGCAAGCAGACTATGTTTGGCGTATTATTTTGATGGTTGGAGCACTCCCGGCTGCTCTTACCTACTATTGGAGGATGAAGATGCCTGAAACTGCTCGTTACACTGCACTTGTTGCTAAGAATGCAAAGCAGGCCGCATCTGATATGTCAAAGGTCCTACAGATGGACATTGAGGCTGAGCCACAAAAGATTGAGCAAATAAAAGAGCAGAAATCTAGATTCGGTTTGTTTACTAAGGAGTTTGCTAAACGTCATGGGCTTCACTTGCTTGGAACAACAAGCACTTGGTTCTTGCTTGACATTGCATTCTACAGCCAGAATTTGTTCCAAAAGGATATCTTTAGTGCTATTGGCTGGATTCCTTCTGCAAAGTCCATGAATGCCATTGATGAAGTTTACAGAATTGCAAGGGCACAAACACTGATTGCTCTTTGCAGCACTGTACCAGGCTACTGGTTCACAGTGGCTTTCATTGATAAGATGGGAAGATTTGCCATCCAATTAATGGGATTTTTCTTCATGACAGTGTTTATGTTTGCACTGGCTATCCCGTACGACCACTGGACCCACAAGGACAATCGAATCGGCTTTGTTATTATGTACTCATTGACTTTCTTCTTTGCGAATTTCGGACCTAATGCCACCACATTCGTCGTACCAGCCGAGATTTTCCCAGCAAGGTTTAGGTCCACCTGCCACGGTATCTCAGCAGCCTCGGGAAAGCTTGGTGCTATTGTTGGCGCATTCGGGTTTTTGTATTTAGCTCAGAACCAGGATAAAGACAAGGCAGATGCAGGGTACCCTGCAGGCATTGGGGTGAAGAATTCACTTATTGTATTAGGTGTAGTCAATGCCTTGGGCTTTCTCTTCACTTTCTTGGTGCCAGAATCAAAAGGAAAATCTTTAGAAGAAATGTCAGGCGAGAACGAAGATAACGAACCACAAGGAGAGGCAGAGCCGCCATCATCTAGTGGCCGCAGGACAGCTCCAGTTGCTTAAGCCATGGACTAATGAACTAGTTCTTGAACACCGTTGTAAAGCCCTGATTATGCTGCTATATAGTAGAGTTTTAGATGTCAAGTTTCAGTTCACTGTTTTTTTTTTCCCGACTTAAAAAGTTTTTCAGTTTCAGTACCTTAAATTTGAGAGTTATAATAGAAAAAGTCCCATGATTTGCATTTATCAACATATTGCTTGGTGAAGAACAGCCATCAGAGTTGAACCCAGAAATGATGGTTGAGATTCTGTGAATGAGGTGAAACTAAATACGTCACAATCTGTCTGTTTATGCCATTTTTTTCAACCAATGGTTAGGTGTTCAATTATATGACAAAAGCCCTTTCAAAGCCCAGACTTACTGGCACATAAGCCGAGGTGAGTAGCTATGGAAGCCATTATTTGCTTGCTCCCCTTTGACTTTGATTACTTGTTTTAATGTTGGAACAAAGGATTTCAAAGATGGTGTCAAGACCTTAAACACCGTGCTTTGATTCTTTGGTTGCATTCAATTTAGCAATAACGTTGAGCCAAGGCAACTCATCCATCTCATTAAAACACCCTAATCTCCTTCCTGCACCCAACGAAATTGACTCAAACATAGATTCAATTAACATTACTTTAAAAAAATATATTTTACAAAAACACTCTTTTAATCGAAAGCAGAAAAAAAAATTTTAACATTTTTTCAAAAGTATTATTTTGTCCCAAATAATATTTAAATAAAGTCGTCCCATTAAATACGAAAACCTATCCATAGACTGCAACTTTATCTAATATTTATTTTCGTAACAGAAACCAACTCCCTTGTGAAGGGAGTGGCATTGCACCATGAGAAATGCGTGTACATGTTGATTTATTTGAAAAAGTCATAGGACATGCCTCTTGTCAAGGGGATAATGACTTATTTGCAGAGGCCATCCTCGTTAGGCCCACAATTTTTGAAAATTATTGTTACTTTTTAAAAAAAAATTAAAATTCCAATTAAACTCTTTTTTTTTTTTAATTTCATAAAATCTTTTAAAATTTTAAAACTTCTCTCTAAAATTCAATTTTTTTCAAATTTTAATTACACACCCAAAACTTATTGCCAAGACCCGCCACTGTTTATTTGGCCTTTCAATTTTTAAAAAAAATCATTTTAACTCTTAATTTATTTTTCGTCTATTTTAATCTTTAAACTTACCTTGTTTTGACAAATCACCCTAAAATGAATGAAAAAATTAACCAGGATTAACTTTATTAACATGAAAAAAATATATATTTATATATATCAATGGAATTGGACTATGTTTAGGGAGTTGTGAAACTTCATTTTTAGTTCAAATTATATATATATATATATATATATGTATGTTTCGATTGGGTCTTAGTTCACTTAACATTAGTATTGTTGTTAGTGTAAGAGGATGTGGGTTTGAATACGCTAAAGTGCATTATCCTCTTATATAAAGATAGCATGAGTCATTATATGAAGAAATTATTTCAAAAAAATTTTAATGATATTCTTGTTATTTACAACTTGACCTAAAAGTTTAGAGAAATTACGAAATTACCCTCCTTATAATTCTGTGAAAAAAAATTTATTCGAAGCAAGCTCACACTCAACAGACGTAAGCTTGAGGATAGCAGAAAAGACTACTCGATTGAAACATTCATCCGAGACAAACCATAAAGGTACGTTTTTTATTAAGTGTTTATTATTTTAGATAACACAACCAAGTTCTTATTTTGGAGAAAAAATTTAAAACTCCAGGTTTCCTTAAACCTATTTTCCGTTGTGTTTTTTTGAACCCGATAAGAAATATCTACCATTCCTTTCTGCTAGTACTGTTAGATTGCCTTTAACCTAGCTTTAATTGACATGGCACTCAGTATATAATCATTCAACCTTCTAAAAGGCACCCTCGGTCGAGAGCTTCTTTTTAGGCTTTGCTACTCTGTAACACTGCAACCGTTAGGTCTCAACTACAAGATATCACATTCGTTGTTGAAGTAAATACAATCGATTACATACAATTTTCATCTTTAATCATTTAGTTACAATATTACACGCTTAAAACACAATATATATATATATATATATAATTTCAGGTCATATACGAAGTTATGAAAACTCAATACCATCCTAAGGTCAAACTAGGACTAAACTGAAAAGTTTGCAAAATATTTCAAGTAGGTATCGCAACTTCTAAGGCTTGGTGTCACGATATTGAAAACAGTAGCCAAGCTCTCCAACCTGATGATCAAATTGAAAAGTTTTCAAAATAAAACAATATCAACATCGCAACGAGATGACCTAATCTCACAACATTCAAGTAGTGAAGTCGCGACATCTAAGGCAGAATACTAATCCCCTATTTTCCAATGACAACAACTCAACATACATAATAACCATTGGCCTCAAGGTTCCAATTAAGCTATTCCAATGTTCAAACTTACCTAAAACATAGTTACTAAAGCATCAATATCAATTCCATATATGATTATAAATAAACTCACATATTCACAACTTATATACAAACCATTTTTTACCATTTCTAACATTGAGTAAAACATCCCTAGGTACATGCCATTGACAAAATGGAAAAGACTATACAAACATAGGTTGAATCGATGCTATCGTCTAGATGCTAACTTAACTTTCCCGGGGCTTTGAGAATACTTGTACCAACGCACGAAACAAACAAACCATAGCTAAGAAAACAAGTACATATAACATAAGCATTAACAATATGTTTCAAGACAAATCATGCATACATGTGCTCAATATCTAACCAAATCATGTTCCAAAGTGTCAACCATTTTCCATCATCAATCTACATGTGTAAGTATACTAAGACATTATCAACCAACTTATCCAACAATGCACATAAATGACCAACTCCAACTTGTTTACCGTTTACCAATCATTCAATATATATCAAGAATCAAACACACAATTATGTAACTTTACCACAGGCTATTAACATCATATTATTCATGTTCCATGGCAATAATTTCTTTTACTTTTATTTCATACCATTCAACTCATTTATGGAGTTTGACGACTAATTCGCATTTGTCTCGACCCCCAGGGCTCATTTTCTTTTGATTTGCATAATCAACTATATGATTTCAGTATTCGAATCACATTTAAGCATAAATTAGTCCAATAACATCAATTGTTATCACATTCATATTGTTTACCAAACTTACATTTTGCAACCTTTATTAATCTAACTCAGACTTAAACGAATGCTTGGATTGTCCCATCAACATACCAAACTGGCATCGAAGTGCATCATCAAATAAACCAAAGTAGGGTAACTGGCACTTAACATGCATATTGGTGCATGAAGCACATTATTAATGCACAAAGTGCATACTAGCACGCAGTGCATACTGGCACACAGTGCATCCTGACAAACGAGGTGCATCTTGGCACATAAGCACATAATCCGCACACAAACCAATTCTATGACATACCAACTATATCCAACTCAGCTCAACTAGTTACTAGGGTACCAATGTTCAATTCCGTTTATAATTTAGTACATATATCATTTCTCAATAAAATCCAATATCACAGTCCAATTTATTAACATGTCAAATATATTTCATATCATTCTATACATTTTTACCCAATTTCATAACATATATCATAATTCAAGCAATTCATGTTATTTTATATTTTATTCAATTTAGTCATCTATCTCAGTAATTCACATTCAAGCTCACTCCAATAGTATAATTTATCACTATATACTCACCTTGACATTCCCATGTGCAGATAACATGAAAATGCAATCAATTAATACGACCTTAAGTCATAAATGTAGAAACTAGAGTTTTCGATCACTCGTCGATCACTTTCGCTTTTCCTTTCCCTCTTGAAGGTCCACTTCGACATTAGCTATGTACATTCACAAAACATATCAAATAATCAATTTCCATCTGATTCACAACCAAATATTAATTCATGCATATTTTGCAAGTTATTAAATTTGGTCTCTGAAATCGGGACTAGCATAACTTTCATTCTAAGGCTTCGGATTAAAATTCGATTTCACATTTATTCATTAAAGACCTTATACTTTCTATTCCTTTTGAATTTTTATAATAGTTTTTTATTTTATTCAATTTGGTCCCTAATGTATGAAACAAACAATTAAGTTTTACAATTGAGTCCTTTTCATAAACTAAGCTTAATTTCTATCAATTTCACACCTAAATCATTCAATTCTCAACAATAAACACTTATAAAAATTTCACCAATTGATCAAATTGATCCATGGGTTAGCTTAATCAAGTTCCCATGATAAAAAAAAATACATAAAAATAAAAGAAAAATGACTAGAGACTTATTTGAAATTAAGGTTAAACGTCAACTTAGGTTTTCAAAGCCTTTCTTCAATGGTGGATGGTGAGAAAGGTTGAAGAAGATGATGATTTCCATCTTTTTCCACTAACATTTCCTATATATATTATGATTAATTTTAATTAAGATTAATTAATTAACTTAATCATGCTTAATTAAACTTTAATCTTTAATTAACTTAAACTAATTACAATTAACATCACATCCCACTATTGTCCACTTAGAATTGGTTTATTTCCCATTTTAATCATTTGGTTAATTTCTATCAAAGTCCTCAAGTCTTATTCTAATTAAAAATCTATAGCGATTAAACATTTACAATTTAGTATTTGGGCCTTATTAACCACATTTTTGGCTAAATTGCTTAACTAAATTTCAATTCAACAATATAATTACTCCGTAAATATTTACGGACTCGGTTTATGAAAAATAGAGTCGCGAAATTGCATTTTTTGGCACCACTAGAAATTGAGTCGTTACATACTCGATAGGCTTAGTCATCATCATGTGCCTACTGGACTTGTTAGTCATGCTGAGCTTGTTGTTATCTCATGCTATCATTAACAACTTTTTTGTTTAATATGTCATTTCTATATCATGTCATGTTATCGTAGATTTTTGAATATTTAATTTTGTATAAATTAAATATGTTTAATTATTTATTCAATATAGAAAAGAAAATCTTTATACTGTTAAATGTATTATGAAATGTTTGTGTGAGACTACAAGTGGTGTTTGTGTTTGTACAAGTGTTATCTGTATTATGACAAGTTTATAAGAATGAAAATTGAAAATGTATTTTTGATGCTAAGAAAAAAAAAAATTTATAACCAATTTTTTAAATACCATTCAACAATTGAAGAAAAATCAATGTTGTTTTGGTTGGACTAGATTGATTTGGAGAAGGGCTTTGAATTGATTGATCGAAAAACCAATACGAATCGGTTAAACCGGGTAAAAAACCACTTGAACCAGATTTTAAATTTTTTTAAATTTTTTTATGTAATTTTTATAATGTATTTAATCGAAGTGGATGGACCGATGAGATTGATCGGATCGACGAACTTAATCTTATCGGTTTATATTGTCAAAAAACTATAGCACACAAGCATGCATAATGAGAAAATAAATGTCAAATAAATCTTAGTAAAAAGGCATCTTTTGACTTGTATTAATTTTGATATTAAGTAAATTGCCATTTTAAACACGAATTTAAAGTTTAAACGATAGGTTGATAAGTTTAGGGAGTTGTGGATCTTTATTATTTTTTCTTTCATTATAATTTTTAAATTTGATTTATCCAATCAACTATAACTAAATTACCATTCCATAACAAAATATTTTCTTAATTATAAAATATTAATATTAATATTAATATTCTTTTATTTTTAACAATAAATAGGACTATTGTTGGATAAGAAGATTAACAAATTAGGGTTTAAAATTTTAGGGTTTTTTGTTTTCGAGTGGAGGTGGAAAGAGTTCATGCTTATGGCTGGCACCAGGTGGTGCATAATCTGTGATTTCCATTAGCATCCTTTCTTCATTGAATTCATGTCCTAAATATTCCCCAAACATTTCCTCAGCTTCACTTGATTCTTTCACATCCTACAAAATAGTATTCAGCAAATGTAATTTAAACGCAAGTTTAATATTGTTTCTCAAAATATTTTTTGGTCAAAAAAACACTTTTGAGTAAAAGTTAAAATTTTTTGCGTCTATTTTTTGTCAAAATAGTGCTTTTGCAAAACTAATTTTTGTCTCTAAAGCACTTTTGAAAAGATCAAAAGCATCTTATTTAGCAATGCTTTTATCTCAAAAGTACTTTTTGACCCAAAAGTACTTTTAAGAAACAATACTAAACTAACCCTGAAAAGCAAAATTCATAAGAATAGTTAATTAATTAGTCTTAAAAAAAAGGCAATTGTTCAATAAGTTTGCTAAAAAATAAAAGTTATTCAAAACATCCTCTTTCGTTTTAAGATTTGAAAGATAGAGAAATAACCTGAACAAGTAAATCTTGGACGGAAGAAGGGAATAATTCCTTATTTGAGTTGAGATTTCCTATATAAATATATTACGAACAAATTTTGTATAAATTAATTAACTAAAAACAACTCAAACTTCAAAATTTAAGATATTACCCTTATTTGTTATAGGAACAGCAGCAGAAGAAATCATTAGGCAACATAAACCCAGAAAAAGTAGCATCAATCTAACATTAAAACCTTTGTTCTCCATGCTATTCATCAACAACAATGAGAAAAGAAGAGGAAATTTGGTGATGGTGGGCTTGATGATTACTACTTTATATAGAGTTGATTTCACATTAGTATTAAATTAAGTCAATTATTTTAAAATTTTAATTTAATTTTAAATTAATATATGCTATGGTTTTTGCTGCCAATGATGGTAAGAATATTAGAAATGGTAAGCAGTATTACAACAACTCTGAGAATCAACACCTTCCATATATTTTATTTTAAAATGAGAAATAAAATCCTACCCATTAATTCATACTTTAAAAAGATTTAAATGTGAAGTATTACTATATTTTTTTATAATTTATAAAGTTTTTTATTTGTGGAAATTTTTGAAAACAATATAGATTTTGTGAATAAAAAACTTTTTTTTCATTTATTTAATAACAAAATAAAAATGTGTTTTGAAAAAAAAAAAGTGAAATCTACTAGATAAATATGTACATTATTAAAGTTATTAATTTTTTATGCAAATTATTAGACCAATTTATGAGCCGGGTAGGACCTTAATAAAATTTTGAGCCTGGCCTAAAAAATGGGTCTAATTTTTTGCCCAAGTCCATCTCGGTTATAGATGTTAAATTTGGTATTGGCTCGGCACATATTAAAATTTTTATTTTTATTTTTATATAAAAAAATTTTAAAATACAATACATCAAAAACACTAAAAACATTATAATAAATGTTTCCCAAAAAATTAAAAATAAATTAAAATAAATTTTATACCTAAACAACACTGAGATAGGTGCAACTTAACAAGCAAATGTCTCTAAAATAGTAGCAAAATTAATAACAAAGCAAGAGTTATATAATATCCAAACAATAACAACAAAAGAGTAGTAACATAATTGTGAAATATGAGTAAAATAGTGAGAAAATAGCAAAAAAAAAAATGTTACTTAAGGACAAAAAAACTTTATTTTTTGCCCAAGCCCATTTTTCAAGCTTATATTTTTGTTCAAACCCTTTCTCTTTTTAGGTGAGCCTTCCCGACTCGATCCATGGATAGGTCTACAAGTTATCAATATTTTATTTAAATGTAACTTGTTATTTATCTACTAGATAAATATGTAAATTACTAAACTTATCATTTTATTTTTTAAAAAAAGAGAGAACAACAATCTTTTTTTACCACATAAATAAACATGATCATGGGTTAGGCCAGGCCGAGTTGATGCAAAAATTTAGACTCGTTTTATAGACATGGGCCCGACCCATCCCAGAAAATAGGCCTAAAATTTTGCCCAAACTCATCCCAAATAAAAAAAAGAGCTAAACTCGAGCTCAACTCGACCTATCCATATTAAAATTTTTTTATATAAAAAAATTTTAAAAATATAATACATCAAATACACTAAAAGCATTAAAATAAATATTTCCAAACAAATTGACAATAAAATAAGATTTATATAATATTTAAACAATAACAATAAAAGAATAATAATATAATAGCAAAATAACAGAAGCGAAAATTATTTTAATCAGATTTGGGCTAGGCTAAGCCCAGGCCGAAAGAATATTATACGAAACTTGACTCATTTAGAAAATAAGCTATAATTTTTATTTAAGTTTATTTTTCGAATTTTTATTTTTATTTAAACTGCTAATCTTCTAATATAGACAAATACCCTGAGCCATGATAATTGTACACGTAAGTATAGCCTAGAGCCTCAAAACAGCGGAACACCATGCAATGAAGAGAATCGTCAAATAAAAAGTCAACTTTTTATCTTCAAACCAATTTATTAGGCGAATCTCAACCGTCCAATTGGTCATCGTCTATTCAATCTCTTGGTCTTCTAGTTGCCGCGTGTCAAATTTTCTATTATGGAAAAAAAAGGAATTTCTAAAGCAAACCCCATCTAATAATCAAACTTAGTACAAATGGAGAAATTGTATTGGCTAGAAGATCTGACAACCTGATGTAGACAATTCGGACCCATTCGGAAAACGGGGTCTTTTTCCTTTAAACCACGTTTGAATTTCGGAACCCGAACCGAGTCCGACAAAGCTTTCATAATCAAGATTTTGGAAGAAACCCTACTTTTAGATTTTGAGGGTTCTAAATAATCTCAAAAGTTTTTTCGCGCTAAAATATGGATCACAATGGTAGCCGTTACGATACATTCTTCTTTTTTTCTAGGTAAATGTTTTAATTTCGATTGCTTTTCTTATTAAAGAAGAATTGAAATCTTTGCTTTCAGGTCAGAGAGGATCATCAACCCCGTCAGCTATGCTGGCTACTTTGCTTAGTAGAAGAGCTAAGCTTCAAGAAGAGCTTGGAAACATCGAGAGACAAGTAATTTCATATTCCCCCCTCCCCCCAATTTGGTTCAAATTAGATTATATTTTCCATCACTGTTTCTGGTTTTGAATGTAAGTGGGGAAGCTAAATGCAGGTGTACGATATGGAGACTAGTTATTTACAGGATCCAGGTCAATGCGGCAATGTTTTGAAAGGTTTTGAGGGGTTCCTCTCTTCCTCTAATAAGAACACTGCCCTGTATGTAATGCCTGCTTTAACACTTTTTCCTTTATGTTTTTCCTCAACTTATCTGCCTATCTAATGTTAAACTTTATATTATGCTTGTTTAGGATTTAACTCTGCAAAAATTGAACTTTTTAAAGTTCCATTCCTAGACATTGTCTGAAATTCCTTGAGATGAATTCAATTAAATGCAAATTTGTCTTAGGGATTTGTATATTATGCGTCAGCCATTTATTGAAGTTGATTTGCAGCTCGAAGCGGTCCAGGAAGTTCCAGCCTGAAGACAGGCTATTCTCATTATCTTCGGTCGCTTCTCCGGCGGTGCGTATTCTTCTTTATTAAGTTGCTATCCATCCTTTGTCTTTTTTTCTTGTTTGCTGGCATATCTACTTCCTGTGCATGTCAATTGAAGTGAAGTACATGAGATTGATTTCTCCAACTGTTTGGACCTAACTGATACTCAGCTTCAGGATGTACATTGTTATAACCGAAGAACGGGGCTATAGGCAATGTTAAGTTGCCTTACTTTATGTAGGATTTTGCATGTCCATTATAAGCATTTATGACTTTTAATAGGATGAAAATGTTAGAATATAAACGAGATAGCATTTGCATTTGATCTATAGCATTTTCTTTGGTTGTAAAGGAGGGGGTGTTTCCTGTTTCTTTTTTATCCTCATTTCACGAGGGGCTCATATCATCTTGCATTACTATCGCATACTCAGGTACAGATTGAGCAACAACCATTCTAGTACCCACAAGGAGTTCATCAACTGATCAACTTTGTTCAAGATTCATATTGCTATTAGTGCAACAAAATTATGCATTGATGCCCATTCTACAGAAAATCCTACCAAAAGTTTCAAACTAGATCTATAACTGGCTGATTAAGGCCATATCAAGTATGCAGATCCTGCTGCAATTTCAAACATGTCAGCACTTTGTTTAAAGAGTGATGGATATTAGAATTACTATGACTACATAATATATATGTATACATGGGAATAACTCTTCATGGATACATGAAAGGCAAAATTCTCAATGAAGTAGTTGTTTTCTTTTACTGCAGCTTATTTTCAGTAGCTTCGAAGTAGCTGGAGATGTCTACAACTTATTTTCTTCAGAATTTTGTTCACTGCGAGGTTTTTCGGACTGATTTTTTGCTGCTATTGTTGTTTTTTCAGGCTGAAGAGATTGCCACTGCTAGAGATGGTGAGCCTTTAATATGCAGGTGCATCAACACATTTCCCTTCTAGATGTTTATTGTTTGTTGCTATTGTTGTTGTTATTGTTGTGTGTGTGTGTGTGTGTGTGTGTTTTAGCAGATGGGAAATTAGACAGGCCTGTTCGGTCTAAGAATCAAGTTTACTTTGCCAATGGGCATTAAATGAACTAATTTTGTTTTTTTTCTGAATTTTATATGTCCCTGTTTTCTTTACAGAGGAAAACCGAAGAAGGGAAGAGGTAGAGAAGCAAAGAAAATACGACACTTCAGTGAACCAGATTATGACTATGATGATGATCCTGATGTGACTTTATGAAATGAGTTGAATCTAGCGAAGTACTTTTTGGCTTTGCCTTAATGCTTTCAAGCTTTAATGTCCAATCATAGACGGTTTTCGTATCACAACAACCGGTGATGGCAGAGGTTATTTACATGATTTTCAAGTATGCCAGATGAAAAAATGATTTTGGTTTTTCATGGTGCTCAAAATCGACTCAGGGGTTACATATGGGCAGAATCTTGAGTGATAATGTAAATGGCCCTTCACGGTCTGAATCTTCTGGGCTAGTTCTGGCAACTAGTCTCATCTTGTTTTGTTCTACTTAGCATTTTAACAGAGATTCTAGTTGCTTTGGATCCTTATTTTTATATTCTAAGGGGGCCAAAACCTTAAAAACTTGAGGCTTTTGGTTGAATTTGTATGATTATATGCTTGGTTTGGAACACAAAAAATTGCTAAATAATCTAGAATTTTAAAGCTAAATTGGGTTTCAGTGTTGAATTGCCTGCTAATCTTGCAGTTAATAGTAGCTTCTTAAATCACCAAAATCTCAAGTAGACTTGCAAATGAATATATATTACTTCAATTCTGTGAAAATATTATATTGATAAGATCTCGACCATGCAACGCTCTATGAATTTAATTGATATAAAAAATAAAGAAAAATAAAATATTCAAGCAACCCAAATATAAAAATATATACAAGTTTGTAATATAATTTATAAATTAATAAAAGGCAGATATCCAAGTGTGTTTAGGGACAAACATATTGAAGTAACATTCGGACGCAGACACACTACCCAAAAAGATGCATGTAAAAGCAGAGCTCTTCCATGCTTCCCATCATTTTTCAACTCAAAAAGTATCAAATATAAAGAAAACTAACAATTTAATGGTTACCAACCATGGATGCTCCAAGACCTGAGGAGCAAATAAGAGCACCCCAATGGAAGAAACTGCCTCAAACAACAGCCATCTCAACATTCACCTATTTAAAGCAAAAATCAAAAGTCAAACTATCAATCAAATTGTCTCTTAGTTGTCTGATTGCAAGAAACAAATCAATGATTATAAAAGGGGATCATAAATTTGTCAACTTGAACCAATCATTCCACACAATGTGAATTTTGTAAAACAGTAGACTACCTACATTAATCGAACGGCAGAAGGGCCAGATATAGCAGCTACTTTCTGAGCTTGCTGGGTTTCACTCCGGTATAGCTCTTTCATTGCCTTTTTCATTTTCCGTGCTTCACTTCGTTCCCTTTTTACAGCAAGCTGAAAGTATACAATTCATCCATTCAGCTGTGAACATATTAAACATCATTTCAAAGCAATTAAATACATTCCCAAGCAAATAGGGCTGAACACCATTCAAACACGCATGCAAATAGATACGATACCTTCCGTTCTTTCTTTTCCTCCTTAGTCTCCTGACCATGTTGCTTTCTCTTATGCTGTTCAGGTATTATGCTACCTGCAATCTTGACTTTTTCTGCTGTAGCCTTCCTGCTATTAGGTAAAAAGTCTAGCGGGAGCTTTTCTTTTCCCCTGAGGGATATCACCTGACTTTTGGCACTCAAAGCCCCAGAAACAGTTTCAGCTAACTTCTTTTTCCTAGTTACCCCCGGAGCTTCAATTTTTCCTGGGTGGTTATCAAGGGTCGAATACGTGGAGATGATGCTCTCACAGTCAAATTGTTCTGATTCATCGCTGCTTTCTTGCACAACCATCACTTTTTCATCTTCACTTTCATTTTCATAATTTTCGGCGTATTCAGCACAACGACGCATGATATCAGCAGTTAGCTCCTTGCTTTTAGGACTCTTACTACCATGCAATAAATCAGCAGGAGCTTTATATACATCATCATGCTCCAAATCATCCATATCATTTTCATTTAGAACATTTTTCAGCTTGTCTGCCAGAAACTCTTCTTCTTCAGCCATGTAACCCTCACAATCATCATCGTCGTCATCGGAGCCATATTCTTTAAGTTCAAGCTGCAATAACCAGAGAATTCAATAAAATTATCATTAGTACCATGTTCTTGAAGTTCAATCAAAAGGAAGCAAGCAAAAGGTAAAATCTTCATGCAACATTCTAATTCAAGGAAATACACTAAACAAAATAGACATAACTAAAATTTCTCGAAATAAAACTCCTAAATTGAAAGGAAATCTTCAATTCCATAAGTTCTAAACGCAGAAATTACAATGGAATCAAGAAAACCAAAATAGACTATAAATTACTCTAAAAAGACTCACAATGTCAAATTGCTCATCCAAAAGGCGCCGGGAGCGTGGCTTTTCTTCCCCTTGGTAATTCCTTACTTCATTTGCAATCTCTTGATTGCCAGATTTCGTATCAGTCTTAACACTGGCATCAATAAACTCAAATTCTTCAACAAAATTCAACTTCTTACCACTCTCATCACCCTCCCCTTCTTCACCAGTGTTTGCCCTAACAACGAAATCCTCCTCCAAATCCTCAACATCAGATCCAAAACGTGACAAATCACTATCATCAAGCAGAGCAGCCACTTCAGGATCAAACACTTTGTTCATCCTAGCATTAAGTGTATTTGAAGCAACACTGTAAATCGATTTCTCATTATAATTCCCTTTTGAATTTGATATCTGTACTCTTGAAGCATCATAGGCCTGAGCATAACAAACAAAAACAGTAATCAAACATAAATTAATCAGAAATTACACAAAATTATTTAAAGAACACTGGTAACTTGAACCAACCTTAACATCATGAGGAAGCTGGTCAGGCTTGAACTTAGGGTTATGATAGAAAGCAGAGCCTCCACCGGTGTTTCTAATCTCTCTCAAATGAATCAAATAATTGTAACCATCATCTGGAAACCCTAGCTCCAAAATCTCCTTCCTGACATTCTCCGGCAATGCACCCTTATCGTTCACGACCATACGAGAGGAGCTTACCAACACTCTATCGTAATCGTCACCACTGTCACCATTGTCATTGGGTGCATCGGCGAATATAGAGTCCTCGTTATCATATTGACAGTCATTATAGCAATTATTATCTTCGTCAAAGACGGTGTCGAAGGAGACAGGATTATTGTCAACTCGGACAAAGACTCGGTCGCTACCAGGTGAGTCACTGTAATTGGGATCAGAAGAGTCTCGAGCAAGTAGTTGGAATGTTGCAGATTTCTTTTTATCGATGAATTTCTTTTTTCCCATTATTAGGAATTTTTCAGATACTGAAAAAATGGAACAATGAAAACAGAGATGTTATATTTATTAGTGCACTATAAACCCTAATTTTTTAGTAGATTTATCATCACAAATCAACAATCTCAAATAGGCTTGCAATTCCATTTCTGGTTCAATCAGCCATTAGGGTCAAAACATGAGCTGAACCTAAGCCGAACTACCCATCCCATGACCATACAACAACGATTCTAATGAGTAAGCCGAACAGAGGTGAGCAATCAGTTGGATTGGTTAAAATACTCCAAAAACCGACTTAATCAACTTTGAAAAATTGAGAACCGAGAACCAAAACAACCTTAAAGAAAACCACAATAACCAATCTGGCTTTAATCGGACGTTCAGTCAGTTAACGGAATTAACCCAGAAACTGAAATTTCTATACAAGAGCTATATACTCGGAAAACAGAAAAGAAAAGTTGACAAAAATACTAATATGTTCCCATTTTCCCAAGATATTCTGGGGAAAAAAATTAGAAATCATCACTGATTTAACAAAAAAAAATAGCTATAACGTTTCACCGAATCGATGTATTGACTGGAGTTCCAAAAAAAAATATAATGCTTCACCAATATGCTCATCCACTTTTATGCAAACATATGGTACAAAACAAGACCACTGTTTTTACGTGATTATCCTAAGCTTCGGCGCTACTACAAAAGAAAATTATTAAGTACCTGCAGTAAATCTCCCTTTTTCCCAATATATATACACCAAATGCCAATTATATATATACATATAATACAGGATTAACCCAATAGATTTCAGTAGCAAAAGAAAACTTACACTTACGGTGATGGTTGGTGTGGGTTAATTTCAGTAGCTGTCGGCTCAGCTGTGGGTGGAGCCAACGACAACGGCAAAGGAGGCGTGGCTGTGTGCAAAGGCTAAGTAGGCAAGGGAAGCTGAGACAGAGAGGAACTGTCGACTGAAAGCTATTCCTTCTTCAAAGTTTTTCTTCAGCTTAGGGTTTAACTTTTTAGTATTTTATATATATAAAGGTAAATTATGCTATTAGTCCCTATATGATGCACAAATTAAGGATTTAGTCCTTACTTTGTTGCTTAATATCACAAACAATCAATCTATTTTGGTTTGAATCAATTTATTTTCTCATGTTATCTATCGAAGCTAACTCAATAACTAAATCATGCACATTCAAAAAGACTATTAAGGGGTATATGCCGAGTACAAGTTTTAAAACTGCTTCATATTTAACATGAAAATCGAACCATTAATCATTAATTAAGATAAAAAAATATTTATCATTTCACCTAACCCTCGAGGATTAATTAATGAAATTAGGGTAGTGGCTAATTAATGTTAATGGATTCGGGTCGGGTAATATCATATCTTCGGGTTTGGGCTTTGAATAGTAGTAAGTCACATCCCATATTAAAGAAAAAACAAAAGGCAACTTTATCGTCGAAAGTGAAAACCGGAAAGCTCCCCCTTTTCGATTGCTCCGCTCGGACTTCCCCCGATTCTTGCGCCTTCAATATTTTATCTTCCCTTTGGCTCCAAATGAATTTGCTGGTAACGTTTCATACTTCCCATGGTTTGAATTTTCCTTTTTATTTATTTATTTTTATTTTGAAATTCAAAATGAAACAGGATAAGCTGAAGAGGCAAACAAAGAAAGAACCGGGTGAAGTTAAAGCACCCCAAGTCCAAGTTCCAGTTTACTGGCTGGAGACCTCCGATACCGTCTCTCGTCGTTATGAGTTTGAACCCGACGGCTACCTCTCTGTGAGTGTTATCTCTTTAACTTTAGCTTGACATTCAGATAATTTTACATATACTTGGTCTGCGAATTTAATCTTTCTTTTTCTTTCTTTATTTTGGCATTCTGAACGAGTAATTGTTTTACTTGTGATTCTTTTGTTTGGGTAGTTCATGAATGTTGTTTCTTTTTCTTTTTGCTGCAGGTGAAGGTGGTTAATGATTCAAGACCAGTATACCATAGGGTGGTTGAATCTTTCCTGAATAAATTTTTCCCCTCTGGATATCCTTATAGGTAAAATGCTTCCTTTTTACTTGTTGAATTTATGAATTGGGACCAGCCTGAGAGTGCATAATTATTATTTTTGGTGTTTGATTTGAAAACAGTGTGAATGAGGGTTACCATAGATACACACAATTTCGGGCATTGCAACACATGACAAGTGCAGCATTATCAGTTTTATCGACCCAGGTCTCCTTCTCATACCTAGAAGGATTCTGCATATCCTTGTGAAAGTAGTTTATAGATGTTGCCAAAATTTTCAAACAAAAAAAAAGGGGGATGGTGGGGAGGTAGGATAAGACTGTATATTTGGGTGCGAAGATATTTAGTTGATTTCTTGGCATTTGACTACCAACTTAATATATCAGGTCATTTCCTTACATTTCTCACTCCTTTGCAGTCACTTTTATTTGCTGCAGGCTTGCGACCTACCCCTGCGCAGGCAACTGCAGTTAGCTGGGTAAGCTTTTATTTTAGTTGAAGAATTCATGCTGAATGTGTGTTCCAAATCTTACTTTTTGGCTAGAGGTTTGCATTTATTTTGTTGATGAGCAGATATTGAAAGACGGAATGCAGCATATGGGAAAGCTCATATGCAGTAATTTAGGTGCAAGAATGGACTCAGAACCAAAACGTTGGAGAATTTTGGGTTTGTGTCTTAATTCAGTTTCTGCTGAATGTCAATGCTACCCATGTCATATTGAATATTTGAATAAGCCTTACTATTGCAGCTGATGTGCTCTATGATTTGGGTACTGGTTTGGAAGTTCTTTCACCATTATGTCCTCACCTTTTTCTTGAAGTAGCAGGGCTCGGTAATTTTGCAAAGGTGATTAATCTTTGTGATTACTTTGCTTTTACTTCTAAAATTTTCCTTTTACAGTTTACTCTAAGATGAGCATATTTAGCTACATGTTAAATACTACTGTACTTTGTTGAATTTTACTTCCCTATGTGAAGGGAATGGCAGTGGTTGCTGCAAGGGCAACTAGATTACCAATATATTCTTCATTTGCCAAAGAAGGGAATCTTAGTGACCTATTTGCAAAAGGAGAGGCCATATCAACACTTTTCAACGTGGTTGGGTTAGGTGTTGGGATTCAGTTGGCATCTACTGTTTGCTCATCAATGCAAGGGAAGGTATTAAGATTATATTGGTGCTGATTTCAGCCATTTATTTTAGTTATGTTATTGAAGCAAGATAAGGGTACTGCAACTTTTGGACTTGCATGCTAATCCTTTCTGTTTTTTATCCTCTCGAGTCCTTTTTACTTTGCGCGTGTTTGTCATTTTATGGCAATTTGGATTGCTGATAATAATAAGAAATTGCAGTTTATTGCTGGGCCTCTTCTTTCCATCATACATGTGTTTAGTGTCGTCGAAGAAATGCGAGCTGCACCAATTAATACATTGAATCCTCAGAGGACTGCCATGATTGTGGCTGATTTTCTAAAGGTTTGTTTTGTATGGTATGAACCCTGACTTTTACATGCCTGAAAAGGTTATTCATCTGTCTGATTTTCCAATTGAACTCACTCAGACTGGAAAGGTATCTAGCCCTGCTGATCTCAGATACCGGGAAGACCTCCTATTTCCTGGACGGCTAATCGAAGATGCTGGAAATGTGAAAGTAGGAAGGGCTTTGCACAAGGTTGTCAAGCCTTCAAAGCTTCAGGAATGGAAAGAAATATTCCCGGAAGAGAAGTTTGTTTTGAGTCATGGAAATAAATGGACTGACATGTTGTTAGAACATAATGCTACCGCAGAAGATGCACTAAGAGGTTGGCTAGTTGCTGCGTACGCCACAAGCATGGAGAAGTCCTTCCATGAGCCAAGTGCTAGTATGTTGCTAGATGCTTACGACAAGATGAACAGCATTTTCACTCCATTCCTGAATGAGCTACAGGCTAAAGGTTGGCATACCGATCGTTTTCTTGACGGAACGGGAAGCCGTTTTGCATTTTGATATCTCTTTAGTTTACACCCTATACTAAGGTAATAGATATTGATTTGTTCAAACTAAGGTGGAAAAAGAGATACGAGGACATCTTTTGCATTTTCAGAAGGAGGATTGCATTTGTTTTAGAGAGGTAGTGATGTGCTTGTAATTTGCATGTAGATTCTAGTGTACTTACACTAACTTGGATTTGAATTTTATGAAATGAAAAATACAGGGAAAAATCATCCCTGTTTGTTGTTTAATATTTTATCTGATCTAATCACCATTGAATTTAACATTGGGGCTAAAGCATGAAGAAAAGTTTAATTTAGTGCTAACCCTTGTTTGATCTCTAAGTACTCAAGTTTCATTACACTTGTGTAATTACAAAATATTTTCAATTGACATATTTGAACACATGAACTTGTACAGTGTATTATGTTTTATACAAGAGGTATGTGGGAACAGTGGGTTTGGTTTTGTATCTATAGAAAACCTTCTTGCACTTGTTAATGTGATTGTGAATAAATATACTGATCATCCCTCTTTCATTTATATAATATGAATTCCTAACACACCGTCTCTCCCCCCCTTTCTTTTCCTTGTCTTGCAACAACACCTGGTATGACCCTTCATCCTCTGGTATGAACTCCTCTTTGTATGTTACATCCCATCCCACCACTGTTACATCCCATACTATTGTCACTCCAACCTGACCATTTCATTAAAAGAACGAAGTTACATTAACCCAAAACAGGAATTTGAATCGCAGTCGTCGATTTTGCTGCATTAGGTTTTGTATTTGTACCTCAGGGGCTGGAATTTCAATGTGTGTTGATGCATGTGCTTTGAGATTAAGCTCAAACACTTTGTGCTCCGACAAAAACTCGTTGTCGTTGATTCTTTTGTGTCAGATTTCAAGAATATTTGGGCATATCAATTATGATATTTTATCCCTGACTTTAAGGCATTCTATCCCTAACTTTAAGGCTGTACAGATCCCTAGAATTAGTCTGTTTCCTAGTGTAAAGTTTCCTAAGTTAGGCTAAAACTATATGTATAAATATGTATGTGTTCTATTGTAAAATATAATAAAAAAAGACTGATTTTTCACATGGTATCAGAGCCTGTTCTTTAAGCCCGATTTCTGGAATTTTTTAGCCGATTTCTTTAAGCCTGTTCCTTTTTTTCTTGTCTCCCAACCAGTCCTCAAGTCTATAGAACTTGTTAAACACAATATGACTGAAACTGTCAAAGTCAGTAGCCCAGAAATTCTTGTTAACCAATGCTGGAAACTCCATGGTAAGCCACAAACAACAAACAAAAATTTTTCAAAAAAGGGTGAACAATTTAGGGGACAAGGACGAGCAAATACAGCAAGTCAGCGAGATGAAAAAATTTCTCAGGAATTGCCGATTGAATTTAAAAAGGAGGAAATTGAGAAGTTAAGAAATTTGTTGGGATCATTGGAAAAATCTTCTCCAACAGGTACTTGTAGTTTGTTTTTTTCAGGTATATCCTCTTCTCAAAATTCTAAAGCCTTGAATACAGACACCAAAAGTTCTTGGGTCATTGACTCAGGAGCTACAGACCACATGACCCACTCCTCACACAAATTTGTTTCATATACACCCTGTCCTAGTAATAGAAAAATAACAGTGGCTGATGGTTCTATGATCACAGTAGCCGGTCAAGGTGATATTGTTATAAACAAAACCCTTACTCTAAAAAATGTTCTTCATGTTCCAAAACTATTTACCAATCTTTTATCCATTCAAAAAATTACCAAAGATTCTAACTGTAAAGTGGTTTTCTGTCACAATAAATGTTTTTTTCAGGAACAGAATACGAGGAGGATGATTGGACATGCTAAGGAAATAAATGGCCTATATTATCTTGAAGAATCCAGTGAAGAAGTTAGTGATCTGAATTCCTCACCCTTATCTTTCATTTCCGAATCTATTAAAACCAATAAAGACCAAATTTGGCTCTATCACCTTCGCCTTGGTCACCCATCGTTTAGAGTCCTTAAAATTATGTTTCCTTCATTGTTCAAAGGAATAACCATTGAAAAATTTCATTGTGATATCTGTGAACTTGCAAAACATAAACGTACCTCTTTCCCAGTAAGCAATAAAAAAACTTCCACTCCTTTTACTCTTGTTCATAGTGATGTTTGGGGGCCATCCACTATTTCAAATATTTCGGGAGCTCGGTGGTTTGTATCTTTTATCGATGATTGTACTCGTGTGTCTTGGGTATTTCTTTTAAAACAGAAATCTGATGTTAGGTCTGTTTTTTCCACCTTTTACAATATGGTCAAAACACAATTTGGGACTGAAATAAAAAGGTTTAGGTCAGACAATGCAAAGGATTATTTCAATAAATTCCTCTCAGAATATTTCCAAGAAAGAGGCATTATACATGAGTCATCTTGTGTAAATACACCACAACAAAATGGTGTTGCCGAAAGGAAGAATGGTCACATTTTAGCAATCACAAGAGCCTTATTGTTCCAAAAAAATGTCCCTAAACAATACTGGGGGGAGGCTGTTTTAACTGCTACTCATTTGTTAAATAGGTTGCCTACAAAGATCCTTGAGTCTCAGAGTCCTATGCAAGTTCTAGCCAAATTTTTTCCTGATTTCAATACATCCAGTAATCTCACTCCCAAAATATTTGGCTGTGTTGCCTTTGTCCATGTTCATTCTCAAAATAGAGGGAAATTTGACCCACGGGCTGTCAAGTGTGTCTTTATTGGTTATTCTTCCACTCAAAAGGGGTACAAATGCTATCATCCAGCCACTAAAAAATTTTTTGTAACAGCTGATGTTACCTTTGCTGAACAAGAAAATTTCTTTACTCGTCCTTACCTTCAGGGGGAGATTTTATTCACAGAAGATAAGGACAAAGAATTTTTTCTTCTTGACATTCCAACTTCTGTCCAGCAACCAAACACCATTCCAGCTCCAAACACTCCAAACACTCCCATTCCAGCTTCTGTCCAGCAACCAAACACCCTCATTCAGACCTTGCCTACTAACCAACCTGCCCAACTTGAAACAATGCCCCCTACACAAACAGAACCTAGTACACCAAAATCACCAAGAGGAATTCAGGACACTATTCGTCCTTTACAGGTTTACTCAAGGAAAAAGGCACCAGTGCAAGTTCAATCATCCTCTTCTCCTATACAGTCTGAGGTAATTGCTGAACCTACTTTGAATCCTAATAATACAGATTTAGATGATTTTCCCATTGCTATTAGAAAGGGAACTCGAGCCTGTACAAAACATCCCTTGCACCTATTTATATCTTACAAAAACTTGTCCCATCGACACAAAGCCTTTCTTACTAGCCTAAACTCTATTTCCATTCCTAAAACTGTATTCGAGGCATTAGAAGATGAGAATTGGAGAAATGCCATGAAAGTTGAAATGGAAGCTTTGGAAAAAAATAAGACATGGGACTTAGTGAAATTACCAGAAGGAAAGAAACCAGTGGGATGTCGATGGGTGTACACAGTGAAGTATAACTCAGATGGTTCTTTGGAGAGGTACAAAGCAAGACTGGTTGCTAAAGGGTACACTCAAATGTATGGGATAGATTACCTTGAGACATTCGCTCCTGTTGCAAAGATGAACACTGTAAGAGTATTGTTGTCACTAGCTGCCAACCGAGGCTGGAAATTACAGCAATTTGACATAAAAAATGCCTTTTTACACGGTGACCTAGAAGAGGAAGTATACATGGATGTTCCTCCAGGATTCGGTCCAAGTACAGGACAGGTTGTTTGCAGACTAAAAAAGGCTTTGTATGGATTAAAACAGTCCCCAAGGGCTTGGTTTGGAAGATTTACCAAAGTAATGATTAAGTTAGTGTATAAACAGAGTCAAGGAGATCACACTCTGTTCATGAAACATTCACCTTCAGGGGGAGTGACTGCTCTATTAGTCTACGTTGATGACATCATAGTAACTGGTGATGATCTAGAAGGAATGGAGAAGTTAAAGAAATGCCTAGTAAAAGAATTCGAAGTCAAAGAATTAGGCAAGTTAAAATATTTCCTTGGTATTGAGGTGGCACATTCTCGGGAAGGAATATTCATATCTCAGCAAAAATATATAGTTGATTTGCTAACCGAAACAGGGAAGTTGGGTTGTAAACCAGTAGAGACACCCATAGAGGTGAATCACAAACTTGGAGAAGCACTAGAAGATGCAGCAGTTGATAAAAAGTCATATCAAAGGCTTGTGGGAAAGCTTATTTATTTGTCTCATACCAGACCAGATATTGCTTATGCAGTGGGTGTTGTAAGTCAATTTATGCACAATCCTAAGGAACCACATCTTAAAGCTGTATATCAGATCCTACAGTACTTAAAAGGCACACCAGGCAAAGGGATCTTATTCAAAAAGGGAGAAAATTTAACCCTTGAAGCCTACACTGATGCAGATTATGCAGGATCTATGGTTGATAGAAGATCAACCTCTGGTTATTGCACCTTCCTAGGAGGTAATCTGGTGACTTGGAGGAGTAAAAAACAAAACGTTGTGGCTCGATCTAGTGCAGAAGCAGAATTTAGGGCAATGGCTCTTGGAGTTTGTGAATTATTATGGCTGAAGATTATTTTAGAAGACTTAAAGATCAAGTGGGAAGGTCCAATGAAGTTATATTGCGATAATAAGTCTGCTATCAATATCGCTCATAATCCAGTTCAACATGATCGAACGAAGCACGTTGAGGTTGACAGACATTTCATAAAAGAAAAGCTGGACAGTGGCTTAATTTGCACTCCATTTGTGGCCACTGGTGAACAACTAGCAGACATACTTACCAAAGGATTGTCTGGAAAGTTGTTTCAAAAATTAATAAGCAAGCTGAGAATGGATGATATCCACTTCCCAGCTTGAGGGGGAGTGTCAGATTTCAAGAATATTTGGGCATATCAATTATGATATTTTATCCCTGACTTTAAGGCATTCTATCCCTAACTTTAAGGCTGTACAGATCCCTAGAATTAGTCTGTTTCCTAGTGTAAAGTTTCCTAAGTTAGGCTAAAACTATATGTATAAATATGTATGTGTTCTATTGTAAAATATAATAAAAAAAGACTGATTTTTCACATTTTGAGACCTCCGTATTCAACTAGAAGATTTTCTGGAGATATGAATCTTTTCGTTCCCAAACAAAACACACACACACATATATATATAAGCAAATAAGATGACAATGGAAAGTAACGTAGAACCAATGAAGAGAAAAATAACATATTCTTACCTCAGAAGAGTCTCAGTAACTTTCCCTGGTCTGGCAAAAATGATATTGTTACTCGGTTTGTGAGTTATCAACCGTGAAGAAAACGAATGGGATACATAGTACCGTAAAGGAACATTTACAATTATCTGTCATTAATTAGCAATAAACAAATATGATGAGTTCATCAAAGAATATGTATACATATTGATTTGTATGTGTATGTTTTGATCTTACATATTGATGGATGATCCCAGGATAATGTTCTTCAAGCAACGTCCAACATTTTCGATAAACAGAACGAAGTTCTTTAGTGTGAGGTCCTTGGAAGTCCTTCCAATCTATTACCTGAATCAATGAGTCAGCTCCACCGGGTTCAAAGTTGAGTTCTTTGATGCACTTCTCCATTTGTTGAACTCTCCATCTTAAAAACTTGTCAGAATTCTCTTCTGATCTCATTTTTTTAAGATACTGCTTTGGCTTGTCTTTCAAATCACCATAAACATGGTAAAAGACAGGGCGACCTTCCTTGTCTACGGTATTGAGGTAAGCCACTTTTTGGAATTCAGGACCCAAATTCTCTTCCAGGATTTCATCAGCCTTGAATTCCTTCCGCCATGCCAATGTCTTCCGAAGCTTCTCCAAGGCCTCGTGGACTACATAGTTTTTCGACTTCAAGAATTTCAACAACAGGGTATCGGTCCCTTCGTGGGGTTTGCTCGGCATCAAAGCTACACCCCAGAGTTTGATCTCATTAAGCTGTTCAATCTCCCTTGTGGTTTGGTTATGGCAGGGATGAGTGTCGGGGATCCCAAACAGATAATTCCCATGCATCGCATCTTCTAGTTTGCACTTGAAGTCAATGAGAGCCCTTTTTATTAGCTTTTCATCTTCATGATCCAAAAGAGGTTCTTCATAGTTTTCTTCATGTTCTTTCTCATTACCTTCATGAATATGAAGCTCCACGTTTTGGTCCTGAATCTTACCCCTGTTCTTCCCCATGGTTTTTGCTTGCAAGAATCACGATTGGATGAAAAGATTCAAATAAAAAAGATGATTCTGTTCAAGCTTTAAAATCCAAGATGAGCTTTTCCCTGACCAACCAACTTGTATCTGGCTACCTCCAAATGTACGTCCACAGCATCTTCAGGGGAATAATGCATGGGCTCAGGTTTTTCAGACTGTTAATTGCCACGTTTCATATACTTGATTATAGGTAAAACAAACAGGTTTCTTTCTTTTCTTTTTCTTTTTTTTTACACAACTAAAAAGGTAATCGTTTTGTTAAAAAGGAAATGGACTTTTGCATGCAGAAATATAATGATAAAACAAGAATAAACCACAAATAAAAAATGAAACAATTGTCAATAAACTATTTTATTTTCCAAATTTTACTCGTTTTATTTATCATAAAACATATTTAGTAAATCCTTGTAAATCTGATTAAAATAATCATATTTACAAAAACCATTTAAAAATATATTAAATACTACCATCATCATTAAAAAAAACATAAAAATAGCATATCCAGAGAAATTGGGGCAAGCCCAATTTTTAGTTCGGAAACACTCAATACCCTAACAATGATTGCTAAACACCTAGACCTACCTGAAATGATTATAGATATGTCTAGTCCCTAACTTTAACTGCTCATACAGTTTTGTTCAGATACAAATAACCTCAAAGATTAACTAATTAGCATTTGGTTATGAGAATCAATCATAGTATATACAAGTATATTTTCACGATTGTATTAAACAAAGTTAATCTACACCACAGATTATTCAACCTGTATTTTTCTTCATGACTCTCGGTATTTGGTCAAGTCAAACGTTAAAGTTCTCGAGCAGCTGCTTAAAAAAAGAAAAAGGAGAAGGCATTATAAATTGTTGTTTATGTTTGGTGGATTAGACCAGATTAACATGTAATTTTACTGGATTCAAGAAAAACAAGGTGTGGTCTCAACAACTTTACCTCCTCTCTGAATCCCGATAAACCCCAACTAAAGCCTCGGCCTTGTCATAAAAGCTATCTTTAAGTGATATCACTATACTTTGGAAACCGCTTCCAATTTCACTGTCCTGGCTAGTCCTTGCTCCATCACATGATTTTGAACGGATGAATCCAGCTACCTTTGCAACGTTTAGATTATCCAATGCAGCATCCACTTCATCCAATATGAAAAAGGGTGAAGGCTTGTAGCTGATCCACACATGTATAAAGAGAACCAACATTAGCTCATATACAGAAAATATTTTTCCAAGGAACTTGGTCCATCAGATCTTCTCATAAGATGTTAAAGGAATATCCAGGCATTCTAGTATTAGGAAAATCCATTCGTAAAACCCACTGCTGCACTGGCAACAGATTCAACCAACAGTTGATAAAGGAAAGAATGAATAATATAAATCTGTCAGGTGTACCTGTGGATGGAGAAGAGTAGAGCAAGTGCTGCAACTGTTTTTTCTCCACCAGATAGTTGTTCCATATCCCTGAAGCGCTTTGTTGGTGGCATAGCTGTGTATTTGATGCCGTGTAGAAAAGGATCATCCTCATTTTCTAAGTTCAAATATGCTGTCCCACCCAATGGATGCGTACCACTCTTTGTTAGCTGTTTGTAAATCCTATCGATATTACTAGAAATGTGGTTGAAAGCATCCATGAACAACTCATATCTGCATAATCATTAAGAAAAGGGTCAAGCAACTAAGTTTCAAAATGTTTGGAAAAGGAACCCTTTTCCCTTACAGATGCGTATAAATAATATTGCAGGCAAAACAGCTTTCCCAAACCATTACGAGATCCAACTGTCAGTGATAAGCCATGGCCTCAGTTGCAATCAAGAAATCAATATAACAGTGCCATCACATACATTCTTAGACCACCTAGACATCAAATCTCACCAGGTTTAATCATTTCAAATACCATTTATTCTTTATTTAATTTATTTCTCTATGTTACCAAGATCAGAGTTGTTGCAACACAATAATGGTACCTCTTCTGCTTAACTGAATTGTATTCATCAGCTACTTGCTTCTCCTCTTTTCTGGCTAATTCAAACTCTTCAGTTACATCTCTTTCCTTCTCTTGAAGAGTCTTATATTGGTCAAGAGCCTTCAAATTGGGAGCAGTTCTTTCAATTTCAGACACTAGAGCATCAATTTTTTGTTTGAATTCTGCCTCAAGCTTCTCCCTATCAGAAGGTCTTCGATCCTGCAGAAGAGATCGATTTAACTGACTAAAATCAAACTCCTTCCCATTTGAGGATTCAGTTTCCATTGCGTCTGCAATGAGAGGAAGCTCAATGTGCTCTAAGTCACACTTTTCAATGATTTCCCCCTTCCATTCATCCAGTTGATTAATCTGAGTCTCCTGTAAAATTAAGAATGCATTGGGCAATTTATTCAACATTTGACATATCCAAATATTAGAAAACCTGATTGTTAGGAGGAAAAGAAAATATCTTTGGACCTTAGAATTTATTTGGCGATTAAGTTTGGATATGGATGTCGTAGCAGCAGAAGCCTGCTTCTTCCATTCCTGAATTTCCTTCTCACAGTCTTCTGACTTGGATTTCCACTCTAGCAAAACAGAAACAGAGAGACGTCAAATTATACACAATGAACCAAAGCAGAGTTGTTCTGAAGAAATTAAGGGAGACAAGCAGTATAACTGAACCAAAAGAAAGTTGCAACGAGAACTCTAATATTTTCAGAACTTCAAATGGACAACAAACCATCAGCAACCATATACAATGTTGAATGTTACCAATTTCCCTTCATAATTCTAATAAACTTAAACTATATTAGAAAACTTTTAAAAGAAACACAGTTATTGAGAATCAAGTTAGGAAGTCTTAAGAAGTCCATTGCACCACTCTAAGTTCAATGTTAGGTCAGCTTTCATAAACTGAACTGCTGGGTAGGATAATCAATTAACGGACATCATGCATGTCAGACTACAGCCAGTACACAGCTGAAACTAAGGTTTTCTATATGTTTGCAATGGCTACTGAATAACATGCCAGAGATTGAGTCACTTTAAAACATGGCACATCATGATCTACAAAAGTAAATTATTAGATCCAAATATCAATTTACTGTAACATGATTAACTATAGGGGTTTGTGACCAAAAAAATTTATTTTCATACAAGAATCATTGAAAGGATTAATTTACTCAACAAAAACATAGATGCACCATGAATGAATGGATAAAACGATACCCTTCACTTCTTCCTTCCACCGATTGATATCTTCAGAAGCCTTTTCTGTTGCCAACTTGACTTCAGCCTCTTTTTTGTGAACCAGTTTTAAATCATTTTCCAAGGAACTGATAGAAGATTCCAGCTTCTTAATTCTTGAATCTACATCTCGTTTACGCTCATACTCCAACCTGAAAGTAAGAAAGAAGGGTACATGTCAATTAGCTGTTGCACTCCCATAGAGCAGTTTTGTGGTATGATTTTGAAATGAAAGTACTAACTAGAATAAGGTGTAATGACAAGCTACATTTGGTATATCTACAAGGTTCCGGACGTAATAATGTTATACCATAGACAATAAAAGGTTGAACCCTTGTAAAGCAGCAAAAAGGAAAATTTTCACTTACTTTTCATTAGATTCTCATCGAAGTCTCAAAAACAGAACAAGATGCCATCATCATAATCACAGGCAAACCAGACATCTACATAATTCAGCAGTATGCCCACCAAAACCAAATGCCATAATCCTATTTAAGGAATTGCCTAACATCTATTAGTCACTAAATGTCAGTAATTTTTTTTTTACATAAAGGATTCACCTTTCTTTAGGGCCACTTCTTAGCCAGTTCAGCATAACCAGTATTACAGTAAAAAATTAGTTCATATCTACTCAAGGTTTAGTGTCTCTTCACTCTACAAGGCATTAAAGGAGCATTTTTAGGAGATTATACATTCACAGTTTATCCAAAAAGCTGATATAACATAGTGATTTCAAACATTTGACCACAGAAAAAAGGATTTGTATGCCAATGAAGTGATGCAACTACTAGGGTACTACCCTATTCTTTTGGTAAAAAAATGTATCAAAGCTGTGTCTTCTTCCTTTCTTAACATCATTTACCATGTAAAATTAGTTCATGGAGGTCTACAGTATTACCACTTTCATGCACAATGGCATAGTAGAGGATGACAACTAACTGATGCTAACTTAAGCTGAAGTTATAAATTCATATGGAATCTGAAATTCAGAATGCTACGACTTTTTACATCAAACAGACATGAAAACCCTCCAGTGGCCATTATGTAAAGGAAAATGTAAGAAGACTACTAAAATTGAAATACCCATTTACGAAGGCATCATAAATATTTTCACAGAGTACACTTATGGTTCATCAAGAAGGTTTCAATCAGCAAATAAACATATATTACATCAATGGAAACACTTATAATAGAGACAAATAGATGGAGAGAAAAAAAAACATACTGATACTTCAACTTTGCAAGTTGATTACTCAAGCTAAGCCTCTCTTCTGCCATATTCTGGGCAGCCTTGAGCTGATTTTCTTCATACTCACGGATGTTTGCCACCCCTACAGACTGACTAAAACTTTTGAAGAGTCGATCAACAATTTCATTAATCCTCTTCTCCAACTTCATGATGTCTTTGCTCCTTTTATCACTCACATCTTTTAACTGCCAGCAATTAAACCATATAAAAGAAGCAACATAATACCAAAGAGAAAAGCACAATTGCCATCATAAACAACCTTTTGAATCTCAGGAGTTATATGTACAATACAAGAGAAGCAACATACTACCAAAGAGAAAAACACAGTTGCCATCATAAATCACCTTTTGAATCTCAGGAGTTATATGTCCAATCCTATCCTTAATATTCTTCTTCTCCTGCTTCAAGTTTTTAAGCTTGTCTTCTATGCTTTTCTGCAACAAAAACATTTATGTTGCATCTATCATAGAGATCAGTTGTAAATAAAGGATTAATAAACACTTGCTTATCAGCACAATCAAGAAATCATTTAAAGAATCCATTATGGTTCAGATTAAATACTGTCAGCTACCGAACATAAACTGCATATATTACTTTCCCAAAACAAAAAATGAAAATAAATTTACCAATGAAATCAACAGAACTAACAAGCCATGATGCTCCTGATGGATCAAAAAGAACTATCTCTTATTTAAAACTATAAATAGAGAAGAATGGCAACTACACAAACTTCAAACACCACCTTTATAGAAACATTTTTCCCTTTAAAGGAAGGCATTCCTTTAAAAGGCATAAGGGGAGCCGTTTATATATTAGATGGTCAAGCTACCTTCTCAATATCAGCATATTGGATTTTCTTTTCAAGTCCACTAATTCTCCCAGATGTTTCAGACTCCTTTAGCTGCATCTCTCTAATTGATCCAAGCTCTTCCAGCTCTGATTCAAATTGTTCCTTCTTTTTTTTCAAACCTGTGAAAGAATAACAGTTAATTCTATAATGAAATGGCTTGGACAAGTTGAGCATGAAACCAACCTTCAATTTTCTTATCATCCCATTTATTCGACCTAGCTTCCATTCCACCACTTGTACCACCAGTCATTGTGCCGGACTTTGAGAGTAGAATCCCATCAACAGTTACAACTAAAGCAAGAATACAAATTTATAGATTAATATTGAGCTCTATAGAGAGGATCAAGAACTACTAAATGGAAAAGGATATTAAAGATCCACCTTTAAACCTCTCCCCAGTCCAGCTAAGAACCTTGGCTTCTTCAAGATCATCACAAACTAGAGTATTCCCAACAGCAAAAAGAACTGCCTTCTCCAAAGCAGGGTCAAATTTACGAATGTTAAGTACACAAAATGCATAGGCATATGGCTGCTCATTTTTCTTTTCAATTTTTTATTTCACATTTCTAATAGAGATAGTTTTTAAATTTGACTGATATAAGATAAAATAGAACAGACTAGGGCATTATCCCATTGAGGAAGAGAAACAAATAAAGAGCAGAACCCCAGTGGCATGGAGTGTTCTCAAACCATAAAAAAAGATAAAAACAATATGAAGTTGTTTGAAAATTGTAAAGCAGGATGGCATGTAGAAATATTTCTCAGATAATTACAGAAAACCTAATACAAGCTTCAGAAAAGGATATTGGATCACATCAAAGATAAGCTTCGCTGTGCCACCTAAGGTGCGCAACCTTTCAATGATTGGCTTAACACGCACTGATTGAAGAGGAATGAAAGTCTGAGGAGGAAGCCTTTGCTCTTTCAAATACTGTAAAGAACAATAAGGAATGCTCAAACCACCACTTTGCTTAAATATAAGTTTTAACCAACTCCAATCAAATTGAACACTGAAAGGACAAACAAGAACAGACTTATACCAGAACAATTCCTAAAATAACCAAACCAAAACAAAAACCTAGCAATTGCAAACATATGGTTATGACTATATAACAAACCCAACAACTTTTTCAATTTTCTCTGCTTTCTTACACTCATAGAAAACATACAAAAGGGTAAAAGTAAAGGAGCCAATTCTATAAAAGCATCAATCATCAATGCACAAAAGCAATTTCAAATTTAAATTATCCAACTTCTTTTCATTCTTATCATTTCAACTCAAAATTGAGGTACAAGGAAGAAGTGAAAGTATACTCCATTGCATAACAAAAATATCCAACCAGTATGCATGGCTCAAAATGATTAATAGTAATGCATACTTCATTATGCCTCTTGTTATGTGGAGTCATTCCTCTGCAATGATGGTGCCCCTGTCAATTTTCTTATAGATGCATAAAAGGATGTTCTATTTCCAAATATGTACCATACATCTTTCATTATCAAAAGATTGCCAAAAATAAGAAGGCATCATCCCATTTTATCAACAAAAAGAACAAGAAGCCAGACAGGTGAATGACTTTCATCACATAAAAGCAATCATATATATTATCGCTCACGCATCTTTGTACAGTTCAAGAAGGGTCTAAATACTTGCATGCAAATATTTGAAGTTGTTAATAGAAAAATCTAGAAAAATGTGAAGATTACTAGAGAACACAGCAAATTAGCAGACCTTAATACATTCCTTTCCGGTATTTTCATCCTCTACGACAACAGCATCCATAAATCTGCCCATGGCAACAGTGACTGCAAGGTTGTACTTCTTCTGTGTTGGTCTACAAAGATCAGTCATACGACCATGAACACCTTGAAACAGGCGTTTCAGAGTCTCAACAGCTTGAGACAACCTAGCATCCCTTTCATTTTCATGTCGATCAGCCTTCAGCTCACGTAACTGATTTTCTATTTCAGCAATTTTGGACTTGAGGTTCTCGTGCTTAGATCTGCATGTCAAAATTTAAAGAGGGAAGAAAAGCAGCTTAGGCACAAGTCATTTCAAGATTCCAGGTACAAAAAATAAACAAGAAAACAGGCAACAGAAAACACATAGGAATGTGACCTATGCACCAAATTAATTTATAATCAACTTCAATAACCTGGACTTCTGGTGTCTATCTTGCATTTCTCGTAGTTCCTTTTTCAATTCTGCAAGCTCGTCCTTCTGTTTAGCAGAGGTATCAAGAATCTTCTTCAGTCTAGTTCGCATTTGGTCTTCCTGTGCTTCCAACTCTTGCTCCCTATTTCTCAACTGTTGGAGATTTTCTTCCAAATTTTTTTGAGCTTCAATATCAGTATGTTGTTGCCTATCGAGAAGCTCCTTCTCATCTCTTAACTTAGCAGTTTTCATCCCAGCATCCTCCTTACTGAATGTCAAGATTCCAATATTGTATCAGTATACAGAAACTTTTCAGGCTTAGAACAGATTCACGTCTAACTTATAAAGTTTATTTGAGAAATATATAAAATTATGCATCACCAACCATTTAATGAGGTTGAAGGAAAACAAATTGCAAGGTATAACTACAATGGCCCCTTGGAAAAGGGGTTTTAATAATTCAAACAAGTTAACTAATGACTGATTAATCCTATTTATAACAGTTTGTAGGAAATTTGAAATCATGGAAGAAAGAAAAATATCCAACTCCAACCTGCAGAGAACCAGTTAAATCATTACAATTACTCATAACAGAAAAATCAAGCGATGCCCTGGAAACAAAGGTAGATGGCAAATTTTCTTTAATGAAATGTGCTACGAGAAGGAAGGCAAAGAATACATTGAGGATAACCCAGCAGAAGTAGATGGAGAATGAAACTGAAACAGTCAAACATATAAAAGAACCAGAATTCAAGAACAATAGCCAATTCTAAGGTTGAATTAGAGAGAAAACAGGTATTTAATATTTCAACCACAATAAAATCCATGCAAGCAATGAAACTAGAGAACCATGTCTTCATAAGGAACCCAAAAGATCTTACATTTGGAAATACTCGGTAAGTTGACTATCAAGCAAAGGGAGTTTCCCTGTGCCATCGCGACTTTTTTCATTTAACGCTTCCAACTTTGCAGTCAGATCTTGTATGCCTTTCTGTAATTCTTTTATATCATCACCATGTTTCCTCCTTTCTTCTTTTTTTCTTTCAAGCTCCTTTCGATTACTCTTGATTTTTGAATTTATACGAGACATTTCTTCATTTAATTTCAGAAGCTCAGGTTGCTGCACTCAATGAAGAAAAAAGAAAAGAAAAAGTCCAAAACTAAGTCATAGGCCTCTGTTCAACTCATTAAAATTACAGATAAATACAGAAAGATATTTAAGACTTAGAAATAGCTACACAATAAGTAATCATTATAGATATAGAAGCACAAAGATGTACATACAATAAAAGAATTCACGTGGACCATTGGCAGTGCATGTGTATGTCACACCAATCAGAAGTTTCCATCCTAATATATCATTTCTGTTCTTATATGTGTATAACCATGCTAAACAGAGCCACAAATACAACAAATTTCAGACAAGGAGCTAAGTATAAAAAACAATCAAGAATCACTTCCAGCTACAGGTTACAAAGCATGTTTCCCCGAGCATAATCAGCCAAAACAATCTAAATTATGTTTACCATAGAGACAATAGAGGGAAGCTTAATCCCACTTTGAACAACCTAATCGACACAGTCTGTCAAATTCTCTATTGAAGCTTACACCATAAATGCCAATACTACCAATACACGTCATTGTCATAAGATGACCAAGTGCCAATGTTGGTCCACTGTCTTCCAACTTATGACATCCTGCCTTACAAGAGTATGGTGGCAGGCGGTGGCCTTAAATTTTTACAATAACAGCTGAATTTTTAGCGCAACCTACATAAACCGTCCACCCAAACATTTAAAAAGATAAATATGAGAGAGGATGGCCAGGGAACATGACATTTTTACCTCATGATCAGCTCATAACAAAATCATTTTCAAAATGCTCAAAGCATCTGTGCAAAATAACGTGTTAACCTTAGTCTAGAAATAATCTCCTAAAACTGAGATCAAACATCGAATAGAAGTCCTACACTTTAAAAGAAGCAACCCAGTTACCACAAAATCCGCATACTAGACAATAGCCTTTTAGTACCCAAAAAGGACTCCAGTTCAAATCCCCCAGTCTCCCACTTAACCATCTAAAGAATAGTCCAAAAAGAACTTAACCAAAACTAATTGACAAACAGGCATTCCAACTAGGCTAGAACAATAGTTCAGGTCCAACAATACCATTCTTCACTCGCTCAAAAGAAAAAGACTACTCGTGGACTCACACTTTTATCAACTCTAATGCTTCTCTCGGAGATCCTTTTTTCACATTGAGCAATCTCCTTTAGGTATTTAGCCTGTTCCTTCTTCTTTTTAGCTGCTTCAGCTTCAAAACGTTCTAGCTCATGCATCACATCTTCACGGTTCTTTTTCTCAGAGTCGAGTTCATCAGTAATCTTGTCAATGTCCTTCTCTATATTATGCAATTGCCACAAATAATGCTCCTTTTTCAAAGATTTCTGCATAATTTGTAGACTATCAAAAGGATATTCTAATGTCTAAAAAAGTAAAACAAGCTTATAAAAAGCAAAGATTTGAATTAAACCAGCTCATCTTGCAAGCGGAAGTGCTTTTCAGCTTCTTCCTTCTGTTCTTTCTTTTGCTTTCTCTCCATCACTATTGTCCTCTTTCTTTGATAAATAAGCGCTGATTTTTCTTCAGCCCTAGCTTTTAGCTCTTCCAACTCCTCATATTTGTTCTTTACTGATTCAGAACCCGAAATCTGCTCGAGCAGACCTGTCAGTTCTTTGGGATTTTTTGAAGCAATGGACTCGACATCACCCTAAGAACACAATTTTTTTCACCAAATTATATCATTATGTCTTACAAAGTAGCTTAACTTCACAAAAATGCTATTCGTGGGTTGAGGGGGAACAAAATTACCTGAAAAACAAGAAAATTCCGGGCCTTAACGAGAATACCGAGTGATCTTAACTTTCCATTGTACTCCTCCACGTTGACAACACTGCTGTCGATACGGTACTCGCTACCTCCAGTACTGGTGATGGAACGAGTGAAACAGAGTTCGGAGCCACCGGCAAGCTGGTAAACCAATCGCACAAATGCGCGTCGGCCACGTTGTTCCTTTTCACGGTCGTCGAAAGCATATATTAGGTCTCTGAGTTGGCCCCCACGCAGCTGACCAGTTCGG
Source organism: Gossypium stocksii (assembly GCA_020496765.1). Lineage (NCBI taxonomy): Eukaryota > Viridiplantae > Streptophyta > Magnoliopsida > Malvales > Malvaceae > Gossypium > Gossypium stocksii. Next base: position 89,664,892 of record CM035620.1, read on the forward strand.
ACTCCAAGAACGAAGCTAATTGCATCCATGAGATTGGACTTGCCTGCCCCATTCGGTCCAATAATGGCGGTGAAGTCGGAGAAGGGACCGATAGTTTGAAGACCCTTGTAGGACTTGAAGTTCTCAAGCTCCAGGCGAAGTATTTTTCCTGGAGAAGTCAAAGACGGCATGGTTTGGGGTTTCCTTCCTTTGAATTTGAAATGTTAGGGTTTCCGTAGTCTAGGTAGAACAATAACAACGGTAAAGGTTTTGTTTGGGATGGAGAAAATGAGATGTGAATTTCCGGGAGAATTGGTGAAAATGGAACGTTTTAGGGATTTGGGAGGGAGGGAAGTGGCGGGAGTTTCAGAAATTTGGGAGATTTTAGTGAGGTATCGGAGTTTGAGATTCCATTTCCGAACTTCAGATACATAATACTCGATAAAATTGCAGAAGACGTTTGTTTTTAGTGGGCTTCTGGGATAGCATTGCAGGCCCACTTTCAACTTCACAAAGGTTTTCTTCTTTCTATGTTATACCATGTTTAGCTTTTTATGTGTAAGTCAATGTTTTCTAAATCCAACCTATAGTTAAATTGGTCAAGTTATCGGTTTATGAATCTAATTGGCTCAATAAATTTAACCGGTTCGATTAAAAATTAAAAAAAAATTGATCCAATCAATCTGTACCGATTCTCAAGTCAACCAATTCAAAACTAGTCTAATCGGTCAGTCCAGTTCAATTCTATTATAGATATAAACTTAATACTTTAATTATAATCTAATAAACGAAGAGAAAAATGGTTGTTAATTAACAAACGAAATATAATTACACAACTGAGTAACTAGTCATCGTGATTGGACAACATAGTCTTTTTCACTAATTACAATAAGCCGACCATAAAGTTACCAGCCCAAGAAATCATGCAACTTAAATTAAACCTAGCAAACCCTCTCCTCAGTTCTCGTTCCATATTTACATATCAATGCTGGACTCAATACCATCTGCTTTTGGGGAAGCACTTATCTTGGTTTCATTATGGGTGGGCATGGATGCACTGGTCTTGGTTTTGTCCTGGGCCGAAAGCGCTGCTCCCACTGTACTTTCCTTATTGGTCTCCACAGGAGCAGCAGGATTAGCCGCAGCTGTGTCAATTTTTGAACCAGTTTCCAGTCCCTCAAATTTGGAGATGACTTGTTGAAGCTCATCATTCAGATTCAATGCCTCGAAGAGGATACTATCATCATTACTAGTGCTTTCTATGATCATATGAATAGCAAGCTGTGACTGCTTGCACTTCTCCAGCATGCTCTCTGTCAGCTCGTTCTGCAAGCACACAAGGACATTTTTCGAGTCTTTCAGCATTGTATAAATCAAATTTTAAAAGAACATTGAGTAATTCCTACAAACTTGGTTGGAAGAACAAACAAATTCACGATGCGGCTAACAAAAAGCATTTTGAAAAATATAATAAAACTTAAATGCAGAAGCATTTCATTATCCTAGCATGCCTAAGAGGTCAATAGCAAGTAAAAATTATGAATTATGGAAGTTAAATCTCCAATACTTTTACAAGTTAAAATTTTGTCCTATTATTGAATGACGATAGCTACGCAGCAAAAATGGTTGGATATGTAGCAAGATCTACGAACTACGAACTACATGATGACAATTAAATCATGCTTTCGTGCCAGAAGCAGAAGAATTACCTCTGCTGGTTTTGGTTCTGTTCCTGTACTCAATATGCTAGAGAGCACCTCAAGGCTGTTCCGAGTTACTTCAAAAAGTTCCTTCTTTTGCTCAACAGATAAACTCCCATAATTATAGGCAAAATCATTACCCTGCAATCCTGTGTTATTAGCAGGATAATTTTCAGGGGGAGGCAATGGCTCTCCCATATAAGATTCCAAAGTCTGGTACAAGGGAGACGAGTTCTCATCATCATCATCCACCGGCAGTTGTGCGCTTCTTTCTTTCAAGCTCTAGTTTACGTTAAAAAAGGAGGAAAAAAGTAAGAAAGAAACTGGAAAATTAGAGTCTTTAATGCATGATGGCTTGCATGCAATTGGAAGGGGTAGGGAACCATCCATGGTAAGTTCAAAAGTATCCAAAAGATGACAAATTGACTATTCCTAATGTACATGTAGAAGATAATTTATGAAACATCAAATATCAACAAAAAGATAAGAAATAAAACCACATGTAGTAGGACCCTTATTGTTAAAAGTTCTTCAAGAAACGCATATTTTTACTGTTAAAATGGATTATGAAGTATCAAAACATCATAAGAGTAATGGGAGCATTATTAAGTAAGAACATGGTCAAAAGTAAACTTAGAAGCTTATATAGTTTGACTTGAGGACAAATAGCCTGAAAATTGGCATTTCCAGCATTTTAGTTCCATCATATATTGAGAAAATCGAGTAAAAAATAATTTAATCAAACACAATCATTTTAATGTGATACCAAAGAGGCTTTAGTGGCAGGGAAAGGAGTGGAAGAACGAGAATCATGTTTATGATTAATGATGGCAAATCGGTATCATCAGCACTACTAAAATTCTAACTGCCCAAAAACATGTCAGCCTTTCAACATCAGAGAAAAAAACAGAAAAGTTGTACATCAGTGGATTGATAGATTCTATTATTATAATGCCATAATGAAACTATAAATGCCATTATTGCCTAGTTATTCTCATCAAAATACCAGTAAAAACTATGTGGAACTAAACCAACATACAAAGAAATAACATCAACACTTGAAAGAATATGAATCAAAGCGAAAAAAGGGTTTACCATATAAGTTAGGGGAAACACAGGTAGGTATGCAAGATCATCAGACTGTCCCCAAGCACGAATCAAGTCCAAAGCCTTTTCTCTATTCTGGTGATATGTTTGCGGATTCTGGATCATCTTAACCATCTCTTCCAACACTTTCTCCGAAGCCACCTCAGAAGCTACCTTCTCGCAATTCACGGTACAAGCTTCCAACAAATCAAGACTCAACCTTTGGCTGGCAGCATTTTTCCCGGATATCTTCTTTTTTATGGCCCTAACAATTTCGGTCCCATTGAACTCCTCACTATTGATCATAGAACATATCCTCATATTCATTCCCCAATTAGGTTCTTCTAGGGTCTCTAATGTGGCTTCATCTACAAGTTTCGATTCGGGTGTCGGCCCTTGTAGAATTTCCTTCATTTTCCCACTAACCATTCTACTCATTTGAGCTCCACCAGTTTTCAATTTCTCACCCCATTGAGCTAGTTTCATTTTGTCCATACTCTCCTTGTTTTCCCTACTGTTTAAATCAAATCCCCAATTCAGGCTATTTTCTTAAAAAAAAAAAACTAATTTAAAAGAAATCAAATTCGTCAATATTACCCAAAATAAAACGTGGCTTTGTTTACTAACAGTGAAACAACAAACACATAGTAAATGGGTAAATAAAGATAATAGCATAAACAGAAAGAGAAAAAGAAGTAAAAACAATAATAATAATAATAATAATAAATTAACTAACCCGAAGTGAGATATGGCAGAAGAGACAACTTGGGGTTTTGGGTTAGTAGAATAAATTTTCCTCTTATCACTTCGTTGGAGAAGAAAGAGAGAGAGATAGAGAGAGAGGTGAAAATGACAGATGGCGATGAGAGGAATGGTCCAAGCCTATGATACACGTGGCTAATGGGCCCTATGGGACGCATCCCTCTCAAACAAGTCGTATCCGGCCACGTGTTAAATATTGTGAGAATGAAAATAAAAAATAAAAAACAATTTATGATTATGTCTTTTTACCAAATTTAATGGCTAAATTTCCCATATATGCGGGTTATTTTTTACCTTTATGTCATTTTTTTTAATTAGAGAAATAAATTATTTTTAAAAAGATAGTGAAAGCGTATCCAGAAAGCGTGCTTAACTGAACGCGCTTTCACTTTCTCTCTTTATGATTTTTTTTAAATTTTTTAGAGTTAGTGTTAAATTTTTTTGTTAAGAATTAAGGTTTGGGATTTAGGAGTGAAACTGTGAAAGTTTATAGATAGATTTTCCATCATCTACTAACATTCATATAGTGGAAAAATAGCTACTTTAAGCGTTACTTCAAGTATCAATTACAATTTCTTTTACGATTGAATTTTTACCATTTTTACAATCTAGCCTCTATACCTTAATAATTCACTAATTCGATAAAGGCACATACCCAAAGTTACTTATTTCATATCAAATATTATATATGGAAAATTATGTATAATTTACATTAGAATTTAACAAAGATAAATATGAGTAGAGGTGAGCATGGGCCGGGCGGCCCGGCCCGGCCTGAAGGCCCGCCCGAAATGTGGGAGGGTTTGGGCAAAAATATAGGCCCGAAAAATGGGCTTGAAAAAAAATAAGGCCCGTTTAAAAAATGGGCCGGGCTCGGGTAAGGAATTTTTTGCCCGAGCCTGGCCCAGCCCGGCCCGAATTCACTAAAGACAAAAATATATATTTTTAATATTATTTTCTTATTATTTTCTCCCTATTTTGTTACCATTTTACTATTATGTTGCTACTATTTTATTGTTATTGTTTAGATATTGTATAAAACTTATTTTTTTTTGTTAATTTTGTTATTATTTTAGAGACATTTGTTAATTTTGTTATTATTTTAGAGGCATTTACTTGTTAAGTTGCATCTATTTTATTGTTATTTAAGTTAACATATTTTTTAAAATTTATTTTTAATTTGTTGAGAAATATTTATTTTGATGTTTTTAGTATTTTTGATGGTTTATATATATTTTAAAATTATATAAAAATAATATAAAAATTAATATGGGCGGGCCGGGCTGGGCCCGGGTTTTAACATTTTTATTTGGGTCGGGCTTGGGTAAAATTTTAGGCCCATTTTTTGGGCCCGGCTCGGCCCGAGCCCGACAAACGAGCTTAATTTTTTAGTTGGGCCCGGCCCGAACCCGGCCCGGCCCGGCCCATGCACACCTCTAAATATGAGTTGCGATAAAAATATAAACTCAAAAATTGATCTTTTTTTTATTGATGTTATTTATACTTACATCACAAAAAGTAAATGAAAAATATATCATCAGTGTCATCGGGCCAAACGTGTGCCACAGGGTACGTAGGATTTCTATGTAGAAGTAGTGGTGCTGACTCCTCCTCTTCATTGTGATTATCGTTCTCATCTTATTTGCTTTCACCTCGACCATTGTACTCATCTTCATATCCACCATTTTCTTCATCTTCATCACCATTATCGGCTTTGTCTTCATCTCCATCGCATTCTAATAAACCATAAAAGTAACACATTTTTACCCCATGCTTGGTATATTTTTAGATGATTTATCTCATAATTTAATGAATTTGATGCTCCTAATCCTTTAATATCATGTTTTATACTTAGGTGAGCATAGGAAAGCGAAAGGAGCTAGAAACGGGCCAAAAATAGACAAAACGGGCTAATTTCAGTGTTTCACATGGCCTAGGCACTTCCACACGGGTAAACCACATGCCCGTGTAAGACACAATGACTTGACACACACCCGTGTGTCAAGGCCGTGTTGACTTCAAACCAATTCAATATTACACACGGCTTGAGCCTTTGTACACGGGCAAACCATACCCCCGTGTCCCTGTCGAGCCGGTGTTTCAATTTCACACGGAAAAGGCTAATTTTTAGGTATTCTGGGCATTCCAAAATCTATAAAAACACACTAGGAGATGATTAAAAGGAACACAGAGAGCAGAAAGCAGAGAATTACTCGAATAACGTCGTTGGATTCATCTCGGAAGCAGGATCTCTTTCAAGACTGAAGATCTCTCTCCAATTTCCCTCGAAGTTTTTGGGTTTCTTTATGTTTTGTTATTTTCCAAAATTTGAGATGTTTTCCTTTATGAGCATGAACTAAAACCCCTAGATACTTAAGGGGGATGAAACCTATGATGAATTTTATTATTTTCTGAATTATATGATAAATACTTGATCTTGTTCTTAATTATGTGTTCTTAATTCTTACTTTAATATTTCAGGATATTGATTCAAGTATTGATGTGCTTATTCAGTGGAGCAAAAGTTCCTGTTAAGAGTAGATCCAACATAATTAAGCGAAGTTGATTGCAACCCTAGAAATAGGGCGACATAAATCTGCCGGATTAGAGTCAAATATAATGAGGGAATTTGTTGACCTAATCAATGCGATAATAGAGGTTTTAATTAGAAATAAATTTCAATTAATCAACCTAGAGTTAGTTATTTTTAGTCTCGAGTGAGATAATTACATAAATTAGGGATTTCTACGGATCAAGTCAAGTGAATAAATCGTATAATTCAGAGTTGAATAATAAGTGAAGCCTAGGTGGATTCTTCGTTGGGTATTGCTTTTCTCATCGGTTTTCCAAAAAGTATATTTCCCAATTCGCTCTCTGTTGTGTTCTTAGTTTAGTTAGTTTCTAGTTTAAACAAATCCCTTTAGTTTTTAGGCTAAATAATAAAAATATAGTTAATACTAGTACTTTTAGCCCTCGTGGATACGATATTTCGGTCTTACCAAAGCTATACTACTGTTCGATAGGTGCGCTTACCTTTACCATGATCATTGTTAGTTTGTGAGGATCACATCACATTTCTTTGTGCTTGAGTGCGGTGTCGTCCTAGCCTCATATCGTGTATCCTCCACTCTACGAGAATGTGGTTGCGTCGATATTCGCATTGATGAAGGCATCCGTGCCGCAATCGTTATCGGTACATGTGTCAACATCTGTGTCAACATGAGGGTGTAGAATGTTGAGGACAGATGTGCCCTAAAAAACACATATACGGGAGGTGTAGATGCAGGGTGTTGCGATGGTACATAGTGTAGTACTTGTCCAAAAAAATACAAGGTTAATGAAATGAACAATAATAAGTAGAGTGAATTGATCAGGATATGATATAGACATTGGTGGCGCTTGTTGTATTGGACCTAAAGATGAACCCGTCATGGCACCTTCTCCGAATCTACGCTGCTAGGGCAATCATTATGGCATATTCTAACAAAGTTGCCTACTCCTCGCCTCCACCGACAACAAATATAGCTTGCTAGTGACTCTGAACCAAGTATGTACTCTAAACAGGCCATCATGTTCGATGAGAAAAAAGTTTCACAAATGGGTAATAATTTCATCCCACAATTTCAAATGCAATGTACTCATTATGGTAATCTCGCCAATTTTCGTTGGTCTTCCCCTGCAAATCAAACTTGTGCGGTGCTTTTATTTCTGGCGGTGGCGAAGGAATTTTTTGTCTCCACCCAAACTGCCACATCACTCCATCTGATTTGATCATCTCCATCGTCGCATACACTATCAATGACACTACATACTCTAAATGGCCAAAAATTTCGATGGGACACATTCTATGATATCCGGATCATCGCATGACATCCATTCAAACTATAATTCAGAATTGTAAATTATGTTATGTGTAGAATTTTAAATTATAAAATATTACATAATTATTATAGGTTTGAAAAAAATCATTAATTAAGCTTGACTTCCGAGCATTGATATAACAACAATCGAATATCTTCGAGCTACTTCGATAGTCACACGTAACTCGGCCCACGGTTTCACTTATTCAAACGATATGTTAATTCAAACATATAACAAGTAAATAATATTTACTATACTACCTATATATTATTATCAAATTATTTTTACCTTGTCACCAATGGGAACGTATAAGGCTCGTTTACTCTCGAACGTAGAAATGATGGTCGTCACCACCCTCATGATTGCAGAAAGAGTAGACAACAACCGATTGACATCTTATCCGATTTTATCGTCCGACACAACTCTCAGTACAACGTGGTCAACATAACTGATCCCCAATTTAGTCGTCTGCATTCTTTATAGTCGACTACGTGTATTAGCCACATTATGTGTACCAAATTCTGAGAACTATTGGGCATTAGAATGCCCCTAATTAACCTCCGGATGAATGCCCAAACGTATTGTTCTTTGACGATGTTGGGCGCATTCAAAGGAAGTTATTTGAAATTAATTTTCAACTACTTTATATCTATCCGATCACCTTGAAACTTATTTGACACATTCCCTAAAAATTCCTCGCAAAGGTTTTCTTTATCGGGAACGACCGTTAACCTTGTAATGACTGACTCATCCACTAGTAAATTGAGTTGTAAAGCTAAGTCCTCCAATGTGATTGTACACTCACTGCATGGAATATGGAATGTGTGTGTCTCGGGTCTCCTTCTTTCCACCAATACGTTGATAAGCGTAGGATCCAATTTGCAACCCCCGAGCATACGAGATGCATGTAAGAATCCCATGTCTTGTAGATAACCATGAATTTCGGTGTCTGAGCTCTTTGACAAATTACGTATGAACCCCTCAAAAATACGATCATCCGCCCATTTATGTAGACAAAATAAAATATTTTAATATTTCAAAAAAAACTTTAAATTTAACTTAATTGAAGATAACGGAATTAAAATTTTGTTTTACCGTTATCGCTTGAGTGAGAAATGTGCTTGTCGTCGAAACGAACCAAAGAGCTTGACATTCGTGAAAATTTAATCGAAACGAATATTTGAAATAATTAAATAAAACTATAGTATTTTTAAACAAAGTGTATAGGAAAATTTCAAACAAAAATAGAGAAAATTGAGAGAATTGAGAGAGCTGAGAGTTTAGAGAGAATAGATAGAGTTGAATTTGAGTGAAAAGAATGAAAAATGGCCTGATATTTTTAGGAAAAAAATTATCGTTGGCCCTTTTAAAAATTTTTACCGTTGCTAACGTTTAAAAAATTATTAGAAAAATGATAGTTGAAGAAAAGCGCGTCTAGCTGAACACGCTTTCACACACCCTCTCCTAATATGAACTATTTCTCTAATTTAAAAAAAAAAGCCTAAAAGGGCAATAAAAAAAAACATATATTCCTAATTTAGCCAAAATTAATTTTCAATTTTTTTTCTTTTAATATTAAATGAGTTGTAATGTTTTCTTTTTACATTTAAATTAAGTAGATATATTTAGATTGTCATTTACTAGAATCATGTACCAGAGGGTCTTGCCTAATGCATATAGATTGGTGTGAGCAATCTGTAAAAATAAAATAAAAAATTAATGGTAGTGACTAATTTACACAATTATTTTATTTAAAATTACTAAATTGAGAAAAAAAAAACTAGAGTAGCGAAAATAGGACATACTCTATTTTAGAGCGAACATAGGTATAGTTTACCATTTAATTTTTATCTTCTTTCTTTATTTTACTTCTTTTATTCTCATTGTCTTTTTCTATCTTCTCTCGCAAAGTTAACAGGTAACAACTGGTGCATTATTTAAACTAAATTCAAATAATGATATGGATTATTGAGTTGACTCGTGTAATAATCCATATTTGTATACATTTAGGGTGGGTTCAGATTAGAGGTGATATTGGGCCGAGCCAGGCCCGGAAAAAAATTCAGCCCGTTTTCTAGGCCCGGGCCCAGGCCGACCCGAAATATGGGCCTAAAATTTTATTCAGTTCCGGCCCGGAATAAAAATGCTAGGCCTGAGCCCGACCTGGCCCGGCCCATATTAATTTTTTTGCTTATTTCATGAAAAAATTTAGCCCAAAATTGCCCGGGCCCATCAGAAACAAAAACAAACAACCAAGGTCCACTATGATACAAATGCAGATTACAAGATAGGTTACAAGGCCCAATGCTCGAGGCCCAATACACGACCCAATCCCAAACTAACCCATCCTAACAGCAGCCCAAAACCCCAAATCCAATAAGCAAGGACAAACACTAGGTGCGTCTTCTGATGCCATCGCCAAGGCTTGCTACCGCCACTGTCCACCGCATTTATTGAAGCCATCGCCTGCAAAGGAGAAAAGACAACAAGCAGAGCAGGGGTAGAAACAGAGAAAACAATAGCAATATTTTAATGTATTCCATTCGGCTATAAAGCCGTGAAAAACGGATATGGAGGGGGGTTCGAGAAATTTAATAGAAAGAACAGATTCAAAAAGCAAGAATTTGTAAAGGTTGTTTTCTCTATCGTTTATTTCAAAATAGTAATATTAATAACAGAATCTTACTGTGTGTGTTTCTCCGTGTTGCTGGAGGCTTCCGATGACCCGAACGTCCCAGAACTCCGATGAGTTCCGACGAGGGTAGGAGCATTTGGGGGTTTGACCTCTCTCTCCGCGCGTTTGCTTTGTGTTTTGTTTACTTGCCGAGTGCGATTCGGGCATGGTTTTAATGGTTTAATGGAAGGAAATATGAAATGGGAAACGGAATGGGGCTAAAGGGTTAGATTCGGTTAGTATTGTAAACCCTCAGCCACCACTCACGATCGTCGCAGCGATGAGGGTATGAAACCCTAGCTGAACGGCGCAAGAAGCGGGTGTTCGGGGAAGGGGGCTTTCGGCTGCTGTTTGGAAGAGGAAGGAGGGATAAGGGGTCTGCTGATTAGGTTTTTTTTAGCCTTTTAAAGAGGGTTAAACGGCACCATTTAGAGCCTTCTTCAATGGCCTAAAACGGTGCCGGGTAGAGTATCCGGTAGCGTGACCCGACCCGCATAAGCAGGGACCCGCGTGTTCTGACCCCTGGGGATATTAGCGCGAGTGGTCCTTCCCCCTTTACTGCTCCATCCAATCAGCCCTTTTTTTCATCTTTTAATTTGGCCATGGGATTTCTTTGGTTTTCCAAATGAATCCCTTAACCTGTCCAGGCTAAACACGCGCACCAATGCTTGGACTATTATACCTTCTGGTCCCCATGAGTTTCAGTGTGCTTCATTTAGGTCCTGGGCAGCCCACGGTTGTCTATTTCTATTTTTACTTTGAATTTTGTTTTGGGTTTTAAACCAGCCCTTAACTCCTTTTTTAATTTTTCACTATTTTGCTTTATTAATCAAGTTATTATATGTTATTATTTTTCGTATATAAATATTTCAAATGAGTATATGTACTAGTCATTTCGTAAATTTGTTTGTATATATATTATCACCTATATTATTTTCGTTCATGCCATTCACTTATGATTTGTTTTACTCTTTTTTGTTTTGTTTTGTTGTTTCGTACATCAAATTGGAATTTTCATACATTATTTATATTTCCGTTTCCAAATTATCCTTTTTACTTCGTATACTAATTAATAAGTTACTTGCACTACTCATTTTGAACTATTTTCATAATCTGTTTCAAATTAGTGTATTATTTATTCTCCACTACTTTCGTTACCTATTTTACTTTACACTCTTCTTTGGTCCTTTTTTTGTTGTCTGTTTATTTGAATTTAGCTTACTATCACCATTATATCATTACCATATTTTATTATTATGATTGTTATTTTAATATTTTGTTATTATATTTTAATACTTTTCATTAATTTTTCTTTCTCTTTTTACTTATTTATTTGTCTGATCATCATTTATATGTGTAAGTTAATTGCATAGTTCTTGTTGTTATCTTTTGTTATTTCTTATTTGTAAATAATTCTCATCGCATGCTAATTCTTTTATGCTTTTAATATTTCTTGTTATCACGTTTTATTTGTACGTACTATTTATCGTAAATTATTTTTGCATTTTACCACAAATTCCTTTTGTCAATTTTTACTCGGCACATAAATGATTTTCTCGCGAAGGCAATGTTTTGCACTTTGAAATATTGAGGAATCGTGCCCTAACTTACGGGGTTTCGATTTTCTCGTTAAACCTAAGTATTAAAACATCCTTTTAAACCTCAAAATGTGTTTTGTTAAATACGAAACTCATATACGAGATTTCGAAATATTGCGTCCTAACTTACGGGGTGCGATACTTCAAATTCTCGAAACGAGGAGATTTTCAATAATTATTTTGGGCTTAAACCAAGAGTTTCAATTCGATATTAATAATTAATAAGAGGAATTACGTTTTTAAATTATTACAGACTTTCAACTCTTAACAAAATGGCATCAAATAATCAACTTGGTACCAATTTTGGGCATGACGAGGGTGCTAATCCTTCCTCGCACGTAACCGATTCCGGAGCCTGTTTTCTCAAATTTCGCGGACCAAAATTATTGTTTTAATTAGTTTAGGCTTTTTAAAAATAATTAATTTTTATAAAGTGATCCGAACATCTCGAAATAAAAAAAATTGATGGCGACTCCTTGTTTTATTTTTCATTTTTAAAATCTAAAGTCGATTTCCTTTAAAAAATGGTTTCGACATATATAATAAATTAAATAAATTTAAAAACATAAAAACAAATATTAAAACAAGAAACAAAATAAAATTGAGATAAACAATTCTTAAAATAATACACAAACTTAAAAAAAATAAAATTAAAAATTACATATGCTTAAAAAATAAAAAAATAAATATATATTTAAATAATTCAGGCCGGGCCCGGGCCAAAAAAAGTTGGCCTGAGGTCCGGCCCGTTTTCTAAACGGGCCTCGTATTTTTGCCCAAACCCATATATCGGGCCTATATTTTTACCCAAACCCTCCTATTTTTCGGGCGGGCCTTCGGGCCAGGCCGGGCCGCCCAACCCATGATCACCTCTAGTTCAGATGGATAGTGCATTTAGCTTACTTTTGTTTCACGCTACAATATCCTATAATATCTAATCTTTAAGCCACCGCTGTTTTTACACTAACCACAAGTAAATGCACCACCTATCAAATTCACCCTTAAATTAAGGAGTCACAGTAAGCCTCTGTGTCTTTACTTGGCCATAAGATACCTTAAAGTCCCCATAGGTTGGTTTGCAAGCTAAGTTGCTTTTGTAAGGACATCCATTATAAAATAAGAGCTTGTTCAAAGCACTTGTAAAATATATAGAAAGCCATGGTTTTGTCATTTTTATTTCGCTAACAGTTTGAACTTTTTACCCTTTTAACTAACCTCAAATTGATGTCCACTTGTTAGTCTCTCTTTCTCTAGGTTTGGTGCATGATTTAATCAATGTCATTCACTTAGGGTAGCAAAGGTGAAAGATGAACGGTGTTATTAGATTTGCACCTTTTAGATTCTCTTGAACAGTAATATTATATGTAATATCCCAACATTTTGGTGTTTGAGAAAGAATAAGTATTTGATAGGTGAATTACGTACTGGGAGAGAAAGTATGAATAAAGAAATTCAATAAGGATTAAATTGAAATTTTTTAAAAGTTGAAGGACTAAAAATGCAAATTTACCATGTCAAGAAAAGGGGCAAAATTTAAGAAATATTTTTTTTATGAATGTGATATGGGCATGTATTGACATTTGTAGATGGAAAATTGATATAAAGACTAAATTGAATAATGTGAAAAAGTATAGGGACTAAAGTACAATTTTTCATTTTATGGAAAAGGGACCCAAATGAAAATTTTCCATATTTAATTCATATTTTAGAGGCATAATGATGAGATTAAAATTTCCATGCAATGAGATGTAAATGAGAAAGAAAACTAATGATAATTAAGCATGAAATGTGATTGGTTGATAAGATAAAATGAAATTGACAGAAAAAGAAAAGTATATAATTTTTCTACACAATTGGAAGGTTGAATGAAAGTAGCTCGGGGCAGAAAAAAAGGGGGAAGAAAGGAAAGAAAGAAAGGGAGAAAATAGAAAAGGAAAAAGAAAATAGAGAAATAAAAAGGAAAAATCTCCTATGCATTTTTCTTGAGTTTTTCCTTAAAGCCATAACTTATATGAAGATGAGAGTGAAGGGAAAGTTTGGGAATGTGAAGAGAAAAGCTCATTTCAAGTGAAGAAATAGATAAGTACTTAATTGAATTTATATTTACTTACCTTAATTTAGATGTTTGAGTATTGAAATTTAGTGCGAAATAGCTAAGTAAGATACTAATTTAAAAGTATACTATGATGAATGAAATTTAAAAGTTATGTGATTAAGTTAAATTATTGTAATAATTATGTTCAAACAGAGGTTAGTCATGGACGCCGAAATTTATAAGTGAGTAAGAATGAAAGTAAATAATTTTTATTGAATAAGACATACTTTAGTATTTGAATATGTATAATGAATTTGATGATGAATACGTGAATAGAAGTAAGTTGCTAATGCAAGAGAGAAAAGAAAGGACATGTGAAATTAAAATAAAATGTTTATGTATACATGCATTGAAAGGAAATAGAAAAGTTAGTATATGATTATATGTGAAGCTAAATACCAATGAATAAATGAAACGATATATGACATGATTGTGGTTATGGTGTGATGAAAGGCCGAGGGTTTGGTTGGGAATAGGGTTGGTGAAACGGGGGTTACAGTGGGTGAAAGGTATACTAGAGTTCTATTTAAAATATGTTCATGTTTATGTTTTGTAGAATATAGTGTACAGGTTAGATAGTGGAGTTTTGTTATCAAAGTTTCGTTAAAGACGAGAGTTTTGTTTTGACCTAGGGCTCTGTGAGTTCTGTTATCGATATTCTCATTATGGTCATAATATGTAAAAGACATAACTAACACGTGATATGTAAATGCATAATATGTAAAAGACATAAGTAACACGTGATACGTAAATGGAAAGTTATATGATATGATAAGCCATAAAATAAGTGAAAATGTATGATTATGTGAAAGAAAAAAATAACGAATTTAGTTTAATGATATGTAAAATCGAAAAATGAAATACATGAAACATGTAAGATAATGTTCATGATCTGGAAACGATAAAAATGATACATGACATTAAAATGATAATGTAAGAAATTATATGACCAAATAATAAAAATAATTAATGAAATCAGCTAAAATACTTTGTAAGTTTAATAATAGGTTGCATGAAATAAGTAAGATTATGTTATTTCATAGGATAAGCAGTTAATTAATTTATTTTAATTTAAATGATTTGAAATATGCTTAAATAAATAAAACTGCAAGCTACGAATTCAATTAGGTATTTACTAAGCTATTCACGTAGCTTTACGCATTTGTTTTAAATGGGTAAGTGAAAGACAAAAGTAATAAAGATTTGAAAGTTTCTACTTAAGATCACATCACTTCTCAAGCTTCAAGTTCAAACTCTTTCGTATATAAATTTTGGACCTTAAATTGGCATGTACTTAGGCTTATTAGTAATAATGTGAATTATGTATGAAAGATAATGTTTTGTGTTATAAGTTAATTCGGTTATAATGAAACAAAAATAAGTTTAAGTGATGAGTTTAGTGTTAAATGTAACATCTTTTACTCGGATCTGTTATCGAATTAGGTGAGGGGTACTACACTACATTTGGTAGGAGTATTATTTTTTCACCATGTTTTAGTATATGAGTTAGCAATAAACTAGTTTCAATTAGTATACTTAGTGACCAAAATGTAACAATAACATTAGTGACTATATCGTGATTTTTTAAAATTAAGTGACCAAAACATATTTTAGAACATAGATGAGTGACAAAACCTATAATTTATCCAAAAGGAGCTTTAACTAAAAGACCTCGCAACAAGAATTCCAACGAAGCAGTGTAGTTAGCAACTCGGCAATGGCTTCTTTGTCGACTTGGTGTAGGTACATACGTCACAAGCTCGAGTACTCCTTCTCTCTTAGCTGGAAGGTCACATCTTCATTATCTTATTCTTATCTCTTCCATTTACTATCGTTTTTTTTTTTCATTTGCTTCTGATTTAATTTAATTTGATTTTCATTTTCATGTTTTCTTGTATATACGTGAAGAAATTTATGTTTTTGGAGCACTGGATTTTTTTTTCCCTTTTTGTCTGTTTTGATTATATTCGGAAATTGACTTCTTTTGATGGTTGATTTATTGGCTAAAGGTGGAGATTTTTCTTTCTTTCTTTTCTTTTTTTTTTTTATCTGGGGGAGGGGGCGGATTTGGGTAGTTTTGTGATGTTTTGAATTTGTTCTTTTAATGCATGAGATTTTTTTGGGCTTATTTGATTGTTATTGTTTAGGGTTTTTAGAATGTTTAGCTTCATCGTTGTACTGAATTTTAGTGATAATGGTTCTGATATCTGAATGTCATATTTTTTTAACCTTTTCTTTTCAATAATTTTTAATGAACTCCAATGGTGGTATATTGTCCTAATTACATGATAAATTCTTATAATTGTTCAAAAATGGATCGAGTATAATGGTAGCTTGACCTTGATATGACTAAAAACCTGTTTCCCAGATAGAATTTTGAAATCAGTGTTTGAATCTAGGTTTAGTCGTGGCAAAGTGTATGATGCATTCACTTGCATTATAGTCTTGATGCAAGTATTATTTTGAAGCCTGTTCGAGTGGTAAAGGTGGCACTCTAAGTCCACCTTTTTCGGGTTTAAAAAGGTGTTAGATCATATATTTTATGTTGTAACTAATAGTATATTTGGGAAGTGGGTGGAAAAATAAATCATGTTATGAAAGATGATTGAGAGCAATCACTCTTGGTTCTTTCTCCGTTTGTACCATATACGGCATTAAATTTCCATTCACTAGTGCTTATACTTTTGAGTTGAAAAAGCCGGGCATATTTGCTCTTCTTTCGTGAGTGAACATGTGCTAGGATCAGGGCAACCGTTTATTTCTCGAACTATTGTTGGGCATCATTTTTAAATAATAATTCCATAATATTCGTTTAGTACTCATTATTTATCTGAGTTCTGCTTCAAGATCTAGTAGGCATGGCGTCAAAATCTTTGTTAAGGCATGTACACTTTGTGAATGATTCATTTCAACATTGGACTGGAATAGACAGGAGAAGGAATTAATTTAATTTTTGAAGGTTTATTTTTTTTCTTTGCACTTGCTTCCTATTTCATGAGATCCAATCAGGCTTAGGTGGAGGGAAATTGTAGTTCATGTTATCACCTTATGATGAATTGCAATGAAATTTGCTGTACTACAACTTTTGCGGTCAATTGGTCACAAAAGATATATTGTTTGAAACTCTTGCCTTAGTTAACCACCATGCTTATTGCCAGGCTTTTATAGCCATAGACAAATTTCAGCAAACCATTCTTCCGGCTTTAGCCTGATGCCAAAAACTGGAATGAAACATTCAAGAATAAGCTACCAACTTCAAGTTTCATTTCATCAAGACAAACTGTGTATTATTATACATTTTTCTTCGCCGAATCATTTTTCATATCAATAGAAGTTCTTACTTGGAAAAGTTGGAATTTGAGAGGATTATATGAATATTTTTATATAAAAAGGTTCATCAACTTTATTTGTAAAATCTTCATGCTTAACTTATGATGCAGAGGTACTTCTGTTGATAATTGAACTTCTTAAATCTTATTTGCTCCTGTGGTTGGTTCTGCTTTGATTTTGTTCTGCATAAATTATACTGGTTTCATAAATGCAGAATTTCTGATAGATCTTTGCTTGATATGGAACAGAGCTATAAGAGAGGTCTAATCAGTGACCGGGAATTATATGATACAGTATGGAAAAATGTATTTCAAGGAAAATTGACTTACTTACACTGGAATAAGGGAGAGGCAATGGCCCCAACAATTGGAGAACAAGCAAGTACTCTTCTTGTTCGAAAGATTCCAATTGCTGACCCAACGTAATACATATTTTTCCCTTAAATAGTGTTCTTCTTGTTATTATTGTCATTGAGTGAATGGTTTATCCCTTTTCAAATTTGCAGCATTTTGAGAGTTGTTATTCTCCGCACAGTTCCCTAAAGATTCACTACACTTCTTACTGCACCTGAGAATTATCTTATGGTTTCATAACCCTGGTTGAGTTGGCCCATTGCATATTGTGATTATTCCACTTTATTCATCCCAAGCATCTATGCGTGTAGATGTTTCTGACCTAACCTCCGTGAAGGGTTTTAAATTTTATTTTTATCCAGTGTTGTAAATAAGCATGCACATTACTCATATGAAGGTATGCCTATATGCAAATATGTGTGATGATTACCATAGGTAAACAGCACTTGGACATGGCATCTTCACTCATGAGTCACGAGTTGATGTTGTCCAAGCAGATTTTCTTAGGATCACCTTTTTTTCCCTGCCATCTCTTTGCAATACCATATTACCATTTTATTTTGGGTGTGATTTCATTGTTCCATAACTTCATGCATAACTTCTGGGCAGTCGAGTTTTTCTTGGAGATGTTATTGTCTTGAAGGACCCTGACAATTCAGAAAACTATCTGGTCAGAAGATTGGCTGCCACAGAAGGATATGAAATGGTGTCAAAGGATGAAAAAGATGAGCCATTTGTTCTTGAAAAGGACCAATGCTGGGTATTGGCTGACAACGACAAATTGAAGCCCAAGGTATAAAGTATAAGTAGTACAACTAATCAAAGTTTTCATTGCTACTCATAACAATCGCTATGCATCATTAAGATCTGGGTAAACATATAACAGTTATCTTGTTCATAATCTTTATTCTAGAGGCTCTTTATCTCTTTAAAATAGTCAGCCAAGTTCTTTAATCCAATTTGTCTGAGTAATGAATACCATCGATTTAATTATTACCTGGCTTTTGTAGAACCTGGTCAGTATTCTTCATTTTCCTTTGCTTCATTTTTTCTTCTTTTGAGATGATAGGAAGCTAAAGACAGTCGGTTATTTGGTCCTGTTTCTATGACTGACATAGTTGGTCGAGTTATATATAGTCTGCGAACAGCTGTTGACCATGGTCCTGTTCTGAACAGGTACCTCCATTACTTGTAATTATTTGTCTCAAACCATTAGATTTAGCATCTGGTGAAAGTATGTTGACTGCTGAAACTTTTATGTTCCTTGAACAGTCATTACAGCATGCGGAAGGATTCTTCGCTGTTGGAGATAGAGCTGGATGTCAATGACATGGTGAAAAATCACAAAGCCTAAACCGTCCACCACTTGATGCTGACTCCTTTGGTTCTATCTATAGTCTTTATTGCCCATATTCCTCCGTGGGTATCATTTTAGTTCAACATGGAAATGAAAGGAGAGAAAAATAAAAAAAAAAAAAGAAACGAGGGTGTTTTGGGTTCATGTGTTATTCAGGATCTGCTTTTGTCCTTTAGGAAGCACAACAATCTGGGTAATTTTCTTCATAGCTTTTTCCAGCCAAAGAACTCGAAAGGCAGCCTGTCTTGAAATGAGTTTGTAGCTTGAATAACTTGGCTAAACAAGGTAAGACTATTAGGAATTAGGGCAGGGAGGCATCATTGTCTTTGGTTGGTCATTGTTTTTAATCTTCCTGTTCTTCATTTGTTATGATTTGGTATTTTGCCTCTGTTAATTGCTCTAGAATTATTGTGAAAGAATGGGTCCAGCTGACAATATATGATCTGAAAATTGGTAAAATCAAAGAAATGCTTCTTGCCTTGTTTGTTGGGCACTTTAAACTCCTGGAAAAGCTGACCAAAATGTAGTCAGAAGCTTTTAATGATGTCCCGCCCCAGACAATTGTCATCTTAGTCTTAAAAGTGGACCATTCAAGTTGGTGTCCCCTTTCAATCACATGGCTTGCAATGCCCACAATTTGCTATATGGTACAACTTTACACACAAAATGTTATATCCTATTAATATGTATTGTACTAACAAAGATCTTGCATTTGAAGTTGGCAGTATTAGAAACTCCTGCATTTGGTTCATTTCAAGCAGAACAACAAATATCCATTGAAATATGTTTTAATAGAGATGGGTGGAGACTTGGGTTGTTTCAAATGCTATTACATGGGGATTGGGAGACTTTGTTTGATGTTGATGAAATATGGTGTAATGGCTGGCAATGGATCATCATCTCAATAGGATAAAGATGGGGGCAAGCTGTTATAATTAAGGCAGCTAAGGACACTAAAACTTGTCTTTCTTTGTGCATTATTCATATGTAACCAATGAAAACAATCCATACGGGGGGCTCAACTTTTTGTCAATTCAATTGGCTGCTACACTTTAAAAAAAAAAATTAATCTTTTTTTAAAAAAATTATATAAATAAATTGAATTACTATTTTTTTCATTGGGATATGTATGCATATTTTATCTTTTTGGATTAAATCATTAAGTTGACCCTTTTTCTCTATTATTGGATGAATATTTGGAATGATCATGGTGAATTTTATTTTATTTCATAAGCAGTTTTAAAAATTAATATATGTTTTTTTTAATATTTTATTATATTTTATAGGACACTTGTCATTATTTAACTCTATTTGTAGAATTTAAAAATGTATTAAATATTTTTCTCATTTATTTATTTATTTATTAATAAAGGGTTGGGTGTCCCGTTAAAAAAAGGGATTAGTAAACAACAATATTTACCTATAAAAATCTAGGAAGTTAGAAGAGCAAATTAAAGGAATGCAACTTTTTTTTATTTAATTATAAAAATATACATTATCGTAAAATTATAGTATAATAATTTATTTAGTCTTCTAATTTTATAAAAAAATATTTTAACATTTCCTTTAACTTTTATATTTTAATCTTTAAATTTACATTATTTATCAAATCATCTCGAAATAATTGAAAAAGTTAACGTCCATTAATTTTACTGACATGATACATATATGTGAATATTACATTAGCAATTAATTAATTTTTTTAATTTTTAAAAATTTAAAAAATTATTTAAAAATTAAAATTCGTTAAATTCATTTTAACAATAAAAAATATTTTTTTAATTTTTAAAAAATTAATTAATTGCTCATTCCCAAAATTTATATGGAAAAAAGTTATCCCATTAAAGTGTCAAACAAAGTTTTAACAACCACTATAAATAAATCTGGACTATTATTATTTTATTATTTTTGGGTACCTATTTTTATAATTCTTTAGTAGTAAATGAATCTACAGAAATGCCGTCCATGGTCAACATAGATTAGTGGAGGGGAATTTCTGACAATCTAAATATGTATTTACATACATATTGTTGGTTTGAAGAAGACAAACTACACCTCTAATATATATATATATAAAATTTATCTTGTCCATTAAAAATAGCAATGGAAAATGACTGGAGATTGATATTTTCTTCCTTCTGATGGAAACTTGAAAATTGAGTTTCATCATCTACCACCCATCTTTTGCATATTTCCAATATTTTAAACACCATAATTTTAAGATTGAATTTTTTAGTGTATAAATGTGTGAATTCATTTTCCATAATTTTTATGGATAGTTAATTAATTTAATTTAATTCCATATATACTCATAAAACATTACTTGACTTTATACAATAAATTTTAAGTGGTAGGAACAACATTGGTTGATGGAGTAGTGCATATATGATTGAGAAATTATTCATTATGGTAATTTTCTACCCTGAAATGTTAGCTTAATTAGACGATCTGGGTGTTTTTATTTAGAAGAAAGATAATACATTCTAACATATTTGAACTCAGATCTTCTAACATTCATAAATATGAATATTTATGCTAATCAAGCCGAGACTAAATAATCTAAATAAATACTATTCTTGTTTCATCTAAATCATGATTGATATTAATGAATCTTAATTAAATAAAATCTCCCCCACTCTTAATTAATTTTTTCCTCAAAACCCAACAAATCTTCCACCAAATAGGGCCCATCCTGTTTACCCTTTTGCTTTCTTTTTTCCAGTATTTTCCCTATTTGTTTTTCCAGTTTCTTTATTTTCTTCAAGTTCTCTCTCATGCTGCTTTGCTGAGGAAGGCAAATAAATGAAAAGAAAATATATAGAAGCTGAGGTTGAAGTTATTATGTTTTGATGCTTAAAGGGTTAATATTTCTTTATTTTTATTGAAGATATTTCATTACTCAAATGTCTACCAAGATCTGTGTTTATTTCGTTTCACCTGCTTAAACCCATTTCAGGAAAGAGGTATAACATGCTTCCTCTGTATGGTTAAATATTAGTTTTTCATTTTTTTTTTTAATTTTGTAACATTTCTGCTGTTTTCGATTGTATAAACTGATGATTTTTTTTCTGGTCTTGGTTGTAAAAACTGGTATTGTTGTTTTGGAATTGGGTTTTAAGAGAAACCGGGTAATTTTCCTGCTTTTTCATGTGTATTTTCTTGGTGGACCGTGGAGAAGTATTTCAATTATAAGAAAAATAAAAGAAACCTTTTTTTTTTTTGTTGGTTTAGTGAATTTGCATAATACCCTTTTTCTCTGATGCTGAGAGCTAAATGGCAGAAACTGGAAATTTGGATCTTATGGTTGCTATTTTAAACGCAGTTTTTGATGTTGTTGAACTTCAAACTCTTAATAAGCTTTCTTCAGTTTCTAAATGAAGGGTGAAGAGATTGTTATCATTGAAGTTTAAGAGTTATCTTTCTCTATCTCTTTCACTATCATAAGAAACAATGGAGGTATATATTAATTAGACTTTTCTTTTTTTTTTTTTAATCAAGCTTTTCTACAACAAATAAACTATGAAATCAATTTTATAAAATTTCAATAGCTTTCGTTTTTGTGCTTTCCAGTATCACAATTGTTATTTGTGTTTGTTTCTCATGAGATAATTAGTAAAAAGCTTCTTTCACATGCCAAGCTATTATTAATTTGTGGAGATCTTATCTTTTATTTTTTTTTCATAGTATTATATTTTGTTGGAATAGTCTAGCCTTTCCTAAATGGGAAAAAGTCAACATGGAGAATGCCATGAATGTGTAAAAAATATATTTTCTTTAAAAAAAGTCTTCCTTTTTATTAATACTTGAAGTGTTAATGCTATGGAGATTGAACATTGAACCTTGACTATTGTAACTAAGAGTCCAACAGTCCACAAATAGATCACATTATTGTTGACCAGCCAAAAGCCTTTTTCTTACACTGAATCGTATAATATCTGATATTTTATTTGATGTTTTTTAATTGGGAATTGAGTCAAGTGGATTTCCTTAGATAGTGGAAAAATATCAATTTCCATGGCATCGGTGAACAAGTAATTTTCGTGAGCAGTGTATGTGTTTGTATGTGTTCCTCAGATATACATCAATCAAAGCCTTTCTCTTACTATAAAAAGATGTACAAATTAATCTTTTATCTTTTTTATTGACATCTAATGAGTGGGCTTCCTTAGATTATGGGAAAAAGTCAACACAGATAATGATGCAAGCTTAAGTTTTTTCAAAGGCACTCCTGTACTTATGAACAGATTATGTCTGAGCAGTTTTTATACTATTTTGATTTATAAGTTTTTTCCTTTTTCTATATAAATTCTGTATGCTTCATTGATATACAGGTCAGATGGACACAACCTCCGTGAGATGTCTTATTAACAGTATTGCTCGATTTGTTCATCTTGTATCATGCCAGACAAGAAAAGTTGTTCCTATTGAAAAGGATTACCGGGATATGGTTGTTGTGTTAAAACTTTTAAAACCACTGCTTGATGATGTTGTTGATTGTGAGATACCTTCAGATGAAATTCTGTGTAAAGAGTGTGAAGAGCTAGACATGCTTGTTAATGAGGCTCGAGAATTCATGGAGAACTGGTCTCCTAAGATGAGCAAAATCCACATGGTAAGTTTAATCTTAGTCTTTACTTTCGTGAAATGGTACCTAAAAAAAAAAGTAGTTCTGGAATCAAGGATTCATGTTTCCTTTGATTTGTCAATGTTTTTTGGTTCTATTATTTGTTTGTTATTTATTGTTCATGTATGAAAAACCAGTTTTCCTTCAATTCGGTCTGGTTTAGGTGTTGTTTTTATGCACAGAGGAATCAAGTAGTACCCACCATCAATTTTTGATTGTATGAAGCCATTGATAGGGTGGATGTCCAACTTCTTTAACGCCAGGAAACATGAGTATGAAGGATCTAAAATTGGCCTTATTTGAGATTTGTTAAAGTTTCAGTTAATTGTAGGTTATCATAGTTCATAGAAGAAAACTTCAATGATTGATTGCAAATATAACCCAACTTGTTATAGATTGCAAGAAAATCCATTTCTCGTATATGTAACACAGTCAAAATTTAAAGGTAACAAGGATGGTGCCAATTAGGTATTAAAATTTAATACTTTGTTGAAGAACACTTCAGTGATAAAGTGGCAAAGCTAATCCAGTTTACAATAGATTGCAATAAAGTACATATCTTTCCTCATGTTTATTCTGCAATCAAATGCAGCATTTAGTAAAACGAATAAGAATTGTGCCAACTATCCTAATTGTTGAAGTTCTTTGATATACCAAGGACCTAAGATCAAATGGTGCCTTCATCACAAGGAGTGGCAGTTCGGGGGTAGGAGGAAGGGAAAGGGAGGACTTCCTCTATTGTGCCCTAGTTGCTCAAAGAAAAGAAGCTTGAATGTTGGATGTTGATATGTATTATGCATGCCTTTCCCTCTTGAATAAAAGAAATGGGATTTTCATGCTTCTACTACTATCCCGTTCAAATACTTATTTTTGTTTTGAAAACATGTACAGGTTCTCCAGAGTGAGCCTTCTCTGATAAAAATGCAAAGCTCTTCACTTCAGATATGTCACATATTACATAAATCGTTGCAGTCATCACCATCAACTTCAAGTATAACCAGTGTTCAGGTAAGAATAAATCAAATGTGTTGCTTAAATAGTATGCTTAGATGACAAACATGCTATTCGTTTTCTTTTTCACAAATTTTGTTGCCCTTTTAGACATTATTAAGGTAGCTGGATGTCAACTGCTATCACTTTCTCGGTGCTGAGTTGGCTTTGAGTAGTGAAACTAATTAATGTTCAACTGTTTCAGCACTGTATTCGGGAAATTAAATGTCTGAACCAGGAGAGACTATCAGAAAACGTAGGAGATGCTTTGAGAAGTCTAAAAGATGGCGCTATTCCTTGTACTGATCATCTGGTAAAAGTTATCAAGTCACTGAACTTGACGTCAAACCAGGAATTGTTAAAAGAAACTGTGGCTGTGGAAAAAGAGAGAATGAATGCTCAAGTTAACAACGCGAAAGGGAAATTAGATCAAATCAATCAAATTGTGGATCTCATCTCTCATATACGTGATTATATGCTTAAAATTGAGCATTTTGAACCCACAAGTGGCATTTTGATCCCTCCCCATTTTGTTTGCCCCCTTTCATTGGAACTTATGATGGATCCTGTTATTGTGGCTTCTGGGCAAACTTATGACAGGGCCTCCATCCAGAAGTGGTTTGACAGTGGACTGACCATTTGCCCAAAGACCCGTCAAACACTAAAACATACAAATCTCACTCCAAATTCTACGGTGAAAGCTATGCTAGCAAATTGGTGTGACAAAAACAACTTACAACTTTCCAATCACACTGGGCATGCTAAACTTGTCTCAATCTCTTCTCCTTCAAATCATAAATCCTCCCAAGATTTAACCCATACTGATAGCTTCCGTTGCTTTGCAAACAGTAGTAGTTCCACATCGAGATCATCAATTGAGGTTGGGACTGGTTTAGAGAAGCTGAAGATTGACATCTCATCTAGATATAGCGGAGACTGCAATAGATGCCAAAGTGGGGAGATTGACAAGTATGACCAATCCTCTGATCATTCATATATTCACAGCAGAACTGAATCAGCAGCAAGTGAAGTTTCCAGTATTGATTATATGCCTCCTGCTTTAAATGACTTGTCAAGAAGGTTGAAGAAACCTGAAATGAATGAGGTAGCTGAAATTTCATCCGAGGGTCTTGGCACTTTTCCTATAAGAAAAGATTCTGGATTTTCTTCATGGACATCAGGAAAGCAGTTGCAGGTCTCTGGAACAAAAGTAGAAGAGGCAGTTAATGGAAACCATGATTATAACAGAGCATACTCCATTACGTTTTCTGGGTCAGGATGTGATGATTTAACCACAACTTCCCATGTGATGAAATTAGTAGACAACCTCAAAAGCCTATCAAATGAAGTCCAAACTAAAGCTGCTCTAGAATTGCGCCTTCTTGCAAAGAACAACATGGAGAATCGTATAATTATTGGTCGCTGTGGTGCTATTGCACCATTACTATCTCTACTGTACTCAGAAGTGAAGCTAACCCAAGAGCATGCTGTTACAGCCCTTTTAAATCTTTCAATCAGTGAAGATAATAAGGCTATTATTGCAAAATCAGGAGCAATAGAGCCACTGATTCATGTTTTAAACTCTGGAAATGATGGAGCCAAAGAAAATTCTGCGGCAGCTTTGTTCAGTCTTTCTGCCTTGGAAGATTACAAGGCAAGGATTGGACGCTCTGGTGCTGTTAAAGCCTTGGTGAATCTTCTGGGCTCAGGAACATTGAGAGGGAAAAAAGATGCTGCTACTGCTTTATTTAACTTATCAATCTTCCATGAAAATAAGGCTCGTATGGTTCAAGCAGGTGCTGTAAAATACCTCGTCCAGTTAATGGACCCTGATAGTGGGATGGTTGACAAGGCAGTTGCCCTTCTCTCTAACCTGTCGACAGTTGCGGAAGGGCGTGTGGCAATTGTACGAGAAGGTGGTGTCCCATTACTAGTTGAAATTCTTGAATCAGGATCACAGAGGGGTAAGGAGAATGCTGCATCTGTATTGCTGCAACTATGCCTTAATAGTCCCAAGTTCTGTACCCTGGTTTTGCAAGAAGGGGCTGTGCCACCCCTTGTCGCATTGTCCCAGTCTGGCACACCAAGAGCAAAAGAAAAGGTATGCAGCTTAGTTCTTTTCTCTTCTATTATGTTGATGTGGTCCTTGCATTCTCTGCTTCTATATCTGGGTCTTAGCAAGCAAAATTGTAATCACATTCCTTTTGTAGTCATTTGCCTGTAAAATTGAATTGTAATTGTATTCTTGACGGGTTTTTCTAGTTTTCCATTTATTTATCAGAAATTAGACCTAGCATTTGTGATTCTAATTGTAACTACTTAGAAGGGTAGGAAAAATGTGTTATGTTCCCACACCTATTGTGGAAGGTAGTGACATCACATCAGAAAGACATAAGATGTTTTTGTAAAGCTCATTAATCAATGATTGCTTATTAATTACATGTTTGATTACTTTTTAATCTAAAGAAAAAAAAAATTCTGGATGCACATGAGAAAAGACATGGTAATTTAGTTTTCCCTTTTTGCAGGCACAGCAGCTTCTCAGTCACTTCCGGAATCAGAGAGAAGGTGCCACTGGGAAGAGCAAGTAAAAGCTGACTAATTTTGTTATATTTTTCTTGTATGATTTTTTGATATCCTACTCCATGTAAGTTATTCTATCTCAATTGGTCCTTTTGGAGCTCACTTTTCATACATTCTTTAGTCATCCAGCTATATGCATTAGAATTATGAACTCTATTTTTTAATACCCTTTTTAAATGTGGTTAGGATATGGGGAAATAGGTTATAACCATTCCGATGAGGTGGTGGGTTGTCTATAATTTTCTGCATAATTTTCCTTAGAAAACTTAACTTGCCATAGCATCGAGTGTACGTTTCAATTTAGTTTTAGTTTATGTAGTAGCAGATTTGGCCTTAGATTTGTAGATATGTTGTACATATTCTATAGACTCTTGTAATCTGCTGTAGGATCTTGTTGAAAGATATTTTTGCTATTTGTTGTCAATTATTCTATTTTTGTGCCCTTGTTCTTAATCTTGTACCTTAACAGGCACTAGATTTTCAAAGTGTTTTAAGATTAGCTGAAATAAATTTGTTTTTTATGTGTTTTCCCCCTCTTCATTTTTTAAACTTCTTCTAATGGTTTGGCGCCCTGCTATTCACTTTCCTAACTAAGGAAATCAAATTGTTGACCATAATAACCATCTTGAACCAAGATTTAATCCCATCCATTCACTTCATTTTTGAAGGAAAAGCACAAACCACATTAAGCTGGCTAGCATCTATGGACATATCCGTTAGAACCACTACTTATTTCCTCTCTTTTACATTCTCTGGGTGAATTTCTTTGCAAGTTACAGCTAAAGCAAGCCAACATGTTCAATGATCCAACAACATCCAAAACCTTCAAAGCTATCAAATCGACTAAAGGCAAATAGTAGACAAACTAAATGATACATACAAAGCTTTGCTTGTTACTGCAGCTGTGATATGATTGTACGTTAGTTTTTCCCATCATTGTCACCTGAAACTTGCAGCTTGGTCCTACTACTGGTAGGAGTTACTGTCTAGAAAAAAGAGAAAAGTAACCAAGGCTAGCTCTGGTTCACTCATGTTATGCATGGCATGGACCCATATTATCCTTCTTGTTACTGTTCCCTGTATTGACCTTTCACTCTGATCCCTGACGTGATCAATTCTTATTCATGAAATCTCTACTTTGATCCTACATGATCTTTCAACAGTGTTCTTTTCGTGTGAAAAAGGTGAGATCCAAACCCCACATTGAAGTATGATGTAAATTCATACTTTCTGACCAAAGATTAAATGGATATCATCCTTCTTGTCATGTGATAGTGATGTTAAAAAGGGTCTTTAGATTAGTGAGGAATAGAAGATTATGTTTCATTGAATCTGTCCCAAAAATAAAGAGGGAGTATTGCCTACCTCAAGTAGTGGATACTGCTTTTTTAGTCACAATTAACCTGTGAAATCACCCAACTTCAGACCAAATTCATTTGATTGAGGTCGGCCATGGCTGTATATATCTAATTTCCAACTGGAAACATCAAGCACCACCAAACATTAAAACTTCCAGATTTGACTCAAATGTCAACTACTGAGGAATAGCTATCATTTTCTTTCTCTTTTTTATAAGAGGTCAGGAAGGGATATTTGAAGTTCAAACCCTCGGCTTGGGGTTAATCAAAACTTGAAAGCAATCCAGATGTTTTGTCACTACAATGGATATATATATACACACATGAAACAAAGGGATATATGGTTAAGAACTTGGATTTCTTCACGGTCTGGTCTGAAGTAAATTATTTAACTTATCGGATCCATAAATAAGTCTAATTAGGATTTAGAAGAATCTGAGATTTTCTTTGGGATATTTGCTTGATGATAAATAATTAAAATATGAATATAACATAAATGAAATGTGTAGATATGAATATAATATTTTTGATATAAAATTATTACACAAAAACATAATGGGCATAGGTAAAAATATCATGGAAGTCTTTATAGTAGGAGTCTGATTGTATTTTTTCATCTATTAAAAAAATATGTATGTTAGATCAAAGAGTAAACATGTCTTTTTTATTAAAAATTTCATCTATTTGTATTATTAAAACTGGCCTGGTTGATGAAATTACAAGACAGTGACATGTGGTGTGCCTTGTATACCATATATTAATGAACAGAGACCATTTTTTAACTGTAAAAATAAATAGAATTTTTAACAGAAAGATCAGTTTACACTTAACTCTAACATACATAGATCAATTTCTCATTTTGAATAAAAAGAATAAAATATAATTTGACTTTAAGTATAAAGATCTCCATCGTACTTTCTCAATTTTCGAATGAAAATACTACATGAATGGGATCTATTGGATTTGAGGGTCCAAAAATGGAAGGCCAGCTTTAAGCAAAGCAAAATTTTTGTCCCTCTCTTCAATATTAGCCAATAACTTGCTAACACCCTCATGTACTGAATAGTACAGTCTTTTGTACCCTCTTAAAGGAAGCTTATAATTCATCTCCCTTTACACAAGACTTTGAGTTAAAAAAGTCAATTAAGTATTAGTTTAATTGATATGAATATTGTTGTTAATGCTAGATGAAGTGAGTTTGAGCGTGTTGAAACGTATTATCCTCCTATTTATGAATTGTGGAAGGACAATAAATAATTCTAAACATTATATTAAAAAAATAGGTATGACAAAAAATAATAATGAGAATATTAAAATATTAAT
Source organism: Gossypium stocksii (assembly GCA_020496765.1). NCBI lineage: Eukaryota > Viridiplantae > Streptophyta > Magnoliopsida > Malvales > Malvaceae > Gossypium > Gossypium stocksii. The sequence continues at coordinate 89,694,565 of CM035620.1, forward strand.
AACAGCAATGACTCATACTTATGTGGTAGTCTCCTTTTAGATATTTTTCATTTATCAAATACCTTTTAAGTCAACAAAACTACAGTAAATTAGTTGACCAGTAACATATAACTTTTATTATTTTATTAATTAATGACTACCTTAATTAATTAACACCCAAATTTCCCAAATAAATTACCAAAAGAGAATTTTGCTTTGCATCGTTAATGTGAATCTTACCAATGTCATTCTTATGGATAAAAATCGAATCTTTAACTTTATGATTAAGGAATGAGGAGAGCAATAATCACATCACACATTATGATAAAAGTTTAATGTTAATATAAAAATTATTTTATTATAATTTTTAGTTTTTTAGGATAAATTTTACTACAACATCAAATACCAATTAAAAAAAAAAGGCTATAGCTCTATTTTAAATTTTAGAAATTTTTTAAGTAATTAAATAATTTTTCAATAATTATTAGGTTTATATGCATAATATGATAAACTAAGAAGCTATAAAATCATAAGAGAAACTTTAAAAAAATATAATTATAAAATTAAAAAATAATAATAAACTTAAAAACAATGAAACTTTTATAGAGATTGTGTCCTACTTTTAGTATAAATTATAATTTTATATTATTCTATGATGACTTTTAATTAAAAAAATATTCATCTTTTTTAATAATAATTAGAGTATGCCAATCTACCCCACCACATGTTTCCAAAAGCATTACATATGATTTGGATTCCACAAATCAGGAAGAATATTATTACTAATTATTTCATTATTTAATAATATAAATACGATTATTGGCGTAAATTATGCTCAACTTCATTTATCTCTCCCGGTTCTAATATATCACTATCCATTCTCATATATGTAACATATATAAATTAATTAAGTTTTAATTAAGCATTGCTTTTACCGATTGAGTCTTAGTTCGATTGACATGAATATTGTTGTTAATATAGGAGGATGTGGGTTTTGAGCGTATTATCCTCCTATTTATGAGTTGGGGAGGGACTATGAATAGTTCTAGAGATTGTGTCAAACAATAATTTCGCTAATTTCAAATAACGAAAAATATTTTACATAAAACCATTCAAACACTAAAAAATATCAATTTTTCCGATTTCAAGAATTATTTTTAATGAAAAAAAAAACCATAACTTTCCTAGTCCACCTATTATATTAGTATGATTAACATTTTCCTACATTTGACATTATATGTGGTATTCAACATTGTGTCGTTTGCAATGTGTTTGGGTCCATTTGCAATCACATCCAAAATCGATTTATGTACACCAGAAAATTAAACTGCCACATGATATGTTTTATGATATTTATTTAAGTCGGTCGAATTAGGTTCGAAAATACAGAAAACAAACCCTAATCCTTAAGTTTTGCATTTAAAATATATTTGGTGGGTGGGGAAATTAACAAAAATAAGTTAATTTTAGATATGTGTTATGTAGGGGATATGTTAATAAATGATCATATTTAATATTATTTAGAGACAAAAATTCTTATATTTGATTTTAAATAAAATATAAATTCATATTTTTTATTTATAAATTAGGTTAAATTATGCTTAAAATCTGATTTTTTAATTAAACTTTTAAGCCCTTTTTTTTTTAATTTAAGGAAATAAACCATTTTTAGAGTGTGTGTGAAAGCGTGCCCAGCTGGATGTGCTTTACCTTTAAGTTGCAATTTTTGATTTTTTTAATATAATTAGTTATTTTAATTAGATGGTTAAATACTAGTAGTTCCACTCACATTAGTATTTTTTAATTAATATTTTTAACATATCAACTTCCTTAATTAAATGGATATTATTTTTGAGACCCAAGTTCAATTCCCATTTTTTAAATATATTTGTAATTTGTAATTTTTTGCTGTTTCAAGCTTTTTAATTTTTAATTAATAAATAAATTGTTTTCAAAATTTATTTATTTGAATTTATCTTTTAAAATCTTTTTAATTAATAACTCTGTTATTCATAAAATCAAACAATAAATATGTAATTATATAATAAAAATATATATTTTACATATATCATTATGTTATAAATAGTTGAAATTAATAACTCCTTTATATATAATATAAATATCAACTAAATTTTTTGATATATTTTTATATATATAATATTTATATGTCAAATATTTATTTTCTCCATGTATATTATGGGTATGGTAATTTCTAATATTATAAAATGAAACAATTATTTCAAATATAATTATTATTTTTATATGTAAAATATTTAAAATGTCATTGTTTTTATCTACATTATGGGTATGATATTTTAAATATTTTTATAAGCGAAATATTTCAATTAGTTATTTCAAATATCATTATGTGTATATGTGAAATATTTTAAATACACATACAAAATTAAAATTTACTACACTCATAATATAGATTGAAAAATAAATATCATACATATAAAAATATATATTTACTAAAAATAATCATATTTGTAATAATTATTTTATTTTATAAATAAAGTAGTTATTAATTAAAAAATGAATTAAAATAAAAAAATTTGAAAAATAATTGTAACTTAAAGGTAAGCGCATCTACCTGGCCGTTTCTCTCTCCTAAAATCAACCTATTTCCCTAAATAAAAAAAAGAGCCTTTAGACCTAATTTAAAAAAATGGCCTTTAAAACTAATTTAGCCTATAAATTATGTAAATAATATTGTGAAAATAGTTTTGATACACCAAATAAAATTTTAAATCAAAAACCAAAAGGCATACAACATATCAAATTTGTAGCTATAATAAATCAATTTGAAAAACTAAAAAAAATCAAGATTAGTCTGATAATTAAACTGAATAACAAAAAAGAAATTATTATAAGTATATAAATTTTATTTATCTAAAATAATAAAATAAAATGCAACTAAAAAAAGTGTCAACGAGACCTTGGCTTTGTGGCATGGTTGAGGTCCGGGCAATTTTCAAAAACCCAAATTCAAGTATTACCTTATGTAAATCCGTGTTAATTCATTCAACAACAAGTATCGAAGTAATTGGTGCTGCTATTGGCACTGCTTTTGAAGAAACAACCCAAGTTGTTGAAAGGCCGTTAGTAAATCTTGTGCCTTATGAATCCTCAGATTGAGAAGATGTAGATAAAACTATATAGAAAGAAAGTGAGGAAGGGGGAGAGATGACTTCCAAAGACACTATTTAAAAGGATCAACTTCCTACTAATCCTGTTCTAGATGTTCAACCATATGAAAATGTTACAAGAGTTGTGGCAAAAATCATTATCTACTTGAGGATCCACCCTTGCTAAGCATGTAATGCCCCAAGTTCTTAGTATGTTGAATTGTTAAAATTGTATAAAGTAAATTGATTTGGTTTATTGGTTAGGTGTTTTGGATATGAGCTTGAGATCTTGTGTTTAATTCCTTTCCCTTGAATTTTGGTTATTTTTGTCTCTATATATGGCCAGTTACAACTATCTTATCTATAATTTTTGTTTAATTATGAATAAGAATAAGTTTGTTGATTCAGTGGTAAGGTCTTAAATTATTTGTAGGTTCCAAGTTTGAATCTTGTGTGTGCAAAGTTGAATTATTTTTATTCTTCCCTTGTTGTGTCGTCCATGCTGCCAAAGAGTGAGATGAATTTAAACTTTGGGAAAATCTGATTAGGATAGCACTAGTTTTTTATTTAAAAAAAATCAAGGGATTACCTCCTAAAATTTCTCAAAAGTTTTCCTATTGTTTCTAAAAATTCTTCTGTTGTTTCCCTTTTTCTATTCTTTTCTTTTCTTTTTCCAATTTTCATCTTTACTTTCTTTCCTAACAACCTCTTTCTTTCTTTATTTTTCTCTTCTGCCATTGTTATCTATTGTCTTATTACCGTTTAGACCTCTGGTTACTATGTCATTATTTTTCTAGATTTGTTATTGGTCGTGTGTGGTAAGGGAATTTTGGTGTCAACCGTACTTTTCTTTTGTTATTTTGTTATTATAAGTAGTATCCATTCATTTGTTGAGGGCGTTGTTTTCGATTTTTATTGAAGAAGTTGTGGTTGTGGATGTTGATTGATTCTTTTGTGTGGTTCTTTTAGGTGAGGATTGTGAGGCGCACATTCCTCTAGCTATTTAAGTGCGTTGAGAATCTTCGTTTCTAAGGGTAAGTACCGAACGCTCGAGTTTGGGGGTTGGTTTGTGATAATTTAAGTTGTGAAGGTTGAATGTCTTGTTGTTGGCCGAATGCTTTAGGGTGCAAGGGCCAATTTAGTAAGCAACCAAAACATATACATTGGGTGCGATATATATGTTCTAATGACTTCAACACTAGGAAATGAAAACCAATGGGGATAAAGCAAATAGGATGGAAGCACCTAAACAAGGATTGCTAAAGCTCAATACATAGATGAAATAGGACTTATCCCTTCAGATCATTAGTAGGGGTGTCCGGCGAGACTCAAATGCTATTTGGATTATTGGATATATAAGGAACATAAGGCCTTATAGTATAATGCAAGCTAGGCAATGGGTAATACATGATGGACTTTTGATAACATAGGATAAATGATACCAAAAACTAAATGTGGCGAGTGACAACAATAAACCTATTTAAGTGCTTAAAAATCAAAGAGAATATATATACCATTTTTCTCCTATTTGAACCAACAAAGAGATGTGTACATGGGAATGAGATATGCTTCAAACATATATTGTAACAGCCCGTTTTCAGTGAAATAGGAGTAGTGGTTTCGAGACCACAAATTCAAGGTTGAAAGAAAATTTATTTTAATATTATCTTATGGACTATGGTATGATAGGAATGTCGTATGAAAATTTCGTTAAGAAATTTTATTGATTACATCTCTAATTTGTTAAAAAGGACTAACTTGAAAAATATGCAAAACTTGCTAATTATGATAATTAAGTGATTAAATAGCTTAACTAATAAATAGGGGAGGACTTAAGGCATAAATATGCCTAAAATAAGTGGATGAGGTGGCATAACTTGAGAAATTAATAAAATAAAAACCAATTAATGGCAAAATTATAAAATTTGACAAATTAAAATGAAACAATTGGAAATTAAAGGTTTCTAGACATTTTCACCAACAAATTCGGCCAATAACAGCCATGGGAGAGAGACTTTAAGCTGATTCTTCAATTTTTGCTTCATGTGAGCCAAATCCTTACACGTTTCTTGAAATTTTTATGTTTTTGATATTGTTACAATTTGGTCCAAGTAACCTTTACCTTAGTTTTTGATTTTATTGAAAATTTTGGAAGTTACCATTGATGAGTTTATATGATTTTAGTTATTAGATGATGAATTTGAGATGTTGGGTATTTAAAAGTGTTTTGTTAAATAAGTTTATATGATTTTAGTTATTAGATAATGAATTTGAGATGTTGGGTATTTAAAAGTGTTTTGTTAAAGAATTTTGATGAAATCATGATTTAGGGATTAAATTGAAAAGATGTTGAATTCATGGAAAATTCTAAATTTTATGGAATTCATGGGCTACTATTGATATATATAAATGTACTAGGCTTGGAATAAGGATTAAATTGCATGAATTTCATTTTTCGAGCCTAGGGATGAAATCGTAATTAATTAAAAGTATAGAGGCAAAATGGTAATTTTGCCAAAGATGTGTATTGGATTGAATTGAGTATTAATTGTATTAAACTAATGTTAAATTCATTCATATGGATCCGAATAGACTAAATACGGAGTTAGATCAAGGAAAAGAAAGTGTCAGGTTAGTAGATTTTGCGTACACGAACACTTATCAAGGTAAGTTCGTATAATTAAATTGTAAGTTTAAATGTTAAATTGAATTGTATGTATGTGATATTATTATTGCTTTTTATATAAAAATAATCACATATTCGACGATAACTGACAAGCATTAAGTCCTGTTTGAATAAATGAAATTCGAACGATACAGGGTTCCCATATCGGTTGTGGCCCTGCATGTGTTGTGGACATACCATAGCTTGAAAGAGCGTCCCATTAGTAGCTCTCATGAGCTTCCCGTTAAATGGTTCTTGCAAGCTTCCCATTAATAGCTCTTCGAAGCATCCTGGTTGGTTTTGATTCTACATGTGTTGTGGACACATCGCAGCTCTTATGAGCGTCCTGATTAAATGCTCTTTCATGAGCTTCCCGATTAATTGGCTCTCTAGAACTTTTCAATATTGGTTCGCTTGAACTTCCCAATTATGGCTCGAATGAGCTTCTTGTTATTTGGCCCGAAAGAGCTTCTCGTTTACATGTTTGCATGAGCATTCATGTATATATATTGATGGATTATAGTTTTGTACACCTTGTGTGTACTACTCGTGTATCCATCGACATTTTAAATGATTCAATGGGCAAATCATGACACGAGAAAATATATGAATTCGAAAAGAATCATTATCTGTATATACACGAAATAAATGGAAATTTGATATTTGATGAGCTCATACATGTTTCTTGATATTCATGTGAAATAAACGACTAACATGTTTGATGAAGTATGTGTTTAGGCTATTAGCCAAATTGCTTTGGATGTATTTTGTATGCTTACATTAGATGTAAAAGAATGGTAAGTTAATTTCCTGTTATACGAACTTACTAAGCTTAAAAGCTTATTTTGTTTTATTTTTCTTGTTTTATAGTAATTCGGAGGCTTGAATTGGTTGGAAGCTGGTCGGAGCATCATTACACTATCCTGCGTTCATTTCGGTATAAATTATTAAATTACTTTTGGTTATAATTGTAACAGCCCAAATTAGGGCATAGTCGAGATAGTGGTTTTGAGACCACAAATCCGAAGTAGAAAATTACGATTTATGATTATTTTTAGGATTATAACATGATTGCATAATAGTGATAAAAATTCATGAGGAAATTTTGAGAAAATGTGACTAATTTGTCCTTTAGGACTAAATTGTAAAAGTTGCAAAATTGAGTTTCTAGAAGATTTAAATATGAAATAGAATTATAAAAATTATTAGGAGTCCTTATTTAGCAATTAGACCAATTTTTGGCACTATGGACAAAATGCCCATGGAAGGGTAAAATTTTAAAGAAATTGTGTAAGGGCATTTTGGTCATTTGGTAAATAAATGAAATAAAAAGGGAAAAAGAAAGCAAAAAGTGTCCATATTCTTCCCCTTGAGTGCCGAAAATCACAAGCCTTCCATAGCTAGGGTTTCCTTAATTTTCAAGCTCTAAGTAAGTGACTCTAAGTCTCGTTTTTCATGTTCTTCGTATTTTTGAAATCCTCGTAGCTTAATCTAACTATTTCTACCACTAATTTGAGCTAGAGTTTATATTCAAAAATATATCCATACATGACATGCAAGTATTTTGATGTCTAGTGGTAGATTATGAAAGTTTAAAGTGTAGTAAACACCTTTCTCTAGGTGATTTTTCATGAAAGTCCCTAATAGGGACCAAATTGCAAAGTTAGTAAAATGTGTAGTAAATATACAAATTGATGAGAAATGTGGGCTGCTATGAGCACATGAAAGGTTCAGCCAAGCTTGAGTAGTCAAGAAATTGAGTGCATTTCATTTTACGAGCTTAGTGACCATTTTGCAAATATGTAAAAGTTTAGGGGTAAAATTATAAATTTTGCCAAAGTGTGAATTATGGGCCATTTAGTCAATGTGGGTACTAAATAAGCTAAATTTGTCATTTTAGATCAAGAAACACGAAGCCTGGACTGAAACTGAGGGAAAAGTAAAGTAGTGGACTAAACCGAGCACTCACCCACATTTTGGACTCTAGGTAAGTTGTATGTAATAATCTAGCCTTATATTTTATGAATGTTTAAATGTAATGATTTTCTAAGAATCCATGAAATTTCATAAGGCTTATTGTTAAGCCAATGTATGAGCTATGTACAATTTTATGAAATTTATTGATATAAATTTTACCAAGACATGATGGAAACATGAAAGGAAAATTTCATGCAAGTATTGAAGGATATAAAGGATACCGTAATCATGTCATGAGCATTGTAGGTCCCATGTAAGACCATGTCTGGGACATGGCATCGGCACTGAACAGGGACCCCATGTAAGACTATGTTTGGGACATGACATTGGCATCCATATGAGGTCCTAGATAATACCATGTTTAGGACATGGCGTCGGCACCGAGATGAGACATGGATCCCCTGTAAGACCATGTCTAGGACATGGTTTGGGCATCTAAGAGAGAGATCCCGTATAAGACCATGTTGGGACATGGCATCGGTATCATTCTACGATCTCATGTAAGACCTTGTAGGGGACATGGCATCGACATCGATATGAGATCTCGTGTAAGACCATATTCGGGATATGGCTTCGACATCAGTTTGAGATCCCATATAAGACCATGTCTGGGATATTGGTTTGGCACCTTACCATGAGAATGACGCTACGGGTATCCTTCGATATTCTAAGCACGTTAATAGAGAATGTATCTAAGTTGTTTAACTAACAGGAGAGACTAAAGTTTCATGATGAGTGTTACAGGTACATTTGAGTAAGTTATGAGAAATTATGAAAATGTAAGGCATGAGAATGAGTGAAGCAAGTGAATGAGTAAGCCATGGGAAATAGTAAGTCACAGGAGTAAGTAAGTCTTGAGTGAATATGTTATAAGAATGAGTAAGAAACGAAAAAGAGTAAGAAGTTATACAAACTCATGATGCCATGTTTAAATGACTTTCCATGACATTTATTGCTATTTTATTTCATGCAACTTACTAAGCATTTTTATGCTTACTCCCTTATTTTCCCTTCCATGGAGATTTACCGTATTAGCTCGGGGATCACTCGATGTTGGAGCTCGAAATCATACTATCAAGGAATTCATTTTGGTATAGTAAAGTTAGTCTTTTTGTTGTATGGCATGTATAGGAAGTTTAGTTACTTTGGTATGTGTTATTTTGATTAGCCAAATATATTAGCTATTGTTATCACTAGAGTCAAGTTGTAATGGCCTTTGAAATTGGCTAATGTTGTCTAAGTTATATTTTATGCAATGAGAATAAAATCCATGATATGCATGATGACATGTGAGTGCCTCAATGATGAATGCTTTTAATGTATGTTATACCTTGATTTGTGAGTTGAAGCTGGTATGAGTTTGGATGTGTTTCAGGGTGGCAAAAAGGCTTAGAAAATAGCCTATAATTGTCCATACGGATGAGCACACGGGCGTGTGCCTAGGCCGTGTATGACACATGGTCAGCCTCAAGGGCGTGTTAATAGACCGTGTGTCCCCTCCATCCAATTTATTTAAGTCAGTGTTGAGCACAGGCAGAGCACACGGGCGTGTGCTTTGGCCATGTTAAACCTAAGTTGTTTTTGGGGTTAAGTCAGTATTACACACGAGCTAAGCACACGGGCATGTCTAGGCCATGTGAGGGACACGAGCCATAGACACGGGTTCAAAATAAAAATAAATTTAGCACGGGCTAGGAACATAGGCGTGTGTCACCACACGGCAGGCCCATGCGGGCGTGTTCTATCTCACAATGGCCTTATTTTAGGCAAAATTTTTCTAAGTGCTCGAAAGTTCTCGGACTGGTTCTGGAACACACTAGGTGTATGTTTTGGGCTCGTAAGCCCATGATAAGATTATTAAGAGAATGAATGAAAAGTTTTAATAAGGAAGAAAACTTTATAGCCTGAAATTACATGTTCAAGCATGATTAAGTACGGCAATGCCTCGTCCCCCGTTCCAGCGTCGGACTCGGGTAAGAGGTGTTATAATAATGGCATGTATAGGCTAAATTTGGCCAATGATGGCATGTATATATGTATGTGTTTAGTTAAAAACTAGCCATTGGTATGGCTTGTAAATGGTATGTTTTGATATATAAAAATGGCCTTAATATGTATGACATATATTTGAAATGGATGAATGTAGAAAATCATATAGACATGTTAGTGATTGGTTTGTAATAGTATAAATGGTAAAATATGCCAATATGTATGTATGGTTATTCTAGTAAATTGGATAGTTAAACATATGTATTGATATGTCATGCATATGACTTAGTTTTGGCTTGATTTGAATGTTTTGTATTGACTTGTGAATGTGTTAAAGTGTTAATGAAGGTGGAAGACAAATTGGGTGAGAAATGTGGCATTGGAAATGGCCTAATTTCTTCTACATGGGTAGAGACAAGGGCGTGTGTCCCCTGCACTTTGGAAAATTTTGAAATTTTCTGAAAAAATTTCTAAATTTTTGGTTTGTTCCCGATTTAATTCTAATGTGTATTTTGGGCCTCGACAACTCATATAAGGGACAATATCAGTGATTTCAATTGGTTTTTGATATGAATGCTATATGATGTGAAATATTTGTTTATTTGATATGTAAATTCCGGTAATGCTTCGTAAACCTATTCCGATGACGGATACGGGTTAGGGGTGTTACATATATAGAGAATAAAATAATATAGTCGGTACTAAGATAGCTTATGTAACGCCTTAAATTTTTGGGCCTAGAAGTATTGGGTCTTGAGCACGGGAAAAGTTAGAAGACTGCACATAAATATTTAGTTGTGCAAGAAAGTAACACAAATATCTGTTTGCTTCAGTGGTTAGGTGTTTTAGGAGTGTTTGAGAAGTCTTGGGTTCAAGCTATAGCTTGAGCAAAAATTTTGTTTTTATTGAGTAAACCCCTAGCTTTGGGCAAATAGGCTTATAATTAAATATGGGTGAACCATGACACAAAAGGGTCTGTTGGTCTAGTGGTAAATGACGTGTGGAGTGTTCTTAGGGTCTGAGGTTCAAGTCATGGCAATGCAAGGGAATATTTATTTTGCTGCCTAAGTCGTGTAGGTAGTAGAGTTGGACCGAAACACTGCTGAGTGGAGTTTGAATTGGTCATGGAGAGTTTAAGGAGTGGATCATGGGATTTGATGGGAGGTTGGAGAGATTTTAGGAGAAATTGTAGGAGATAATCATGGAAGTTAGGGTGTGGGAAGTAATGTGTCGAATTTGAACTCTATGCATGGAAAGAATTCAGTTTTGGGATTTTTGGTTGTGTTTTCTCCTCTTTTCAATTTTTTTTGGCAATTGTTTTCGTGATCTAACTGCACTTTTGGGGATAGCCAAATTTTATTGTTACCATTCGGGTATTTTGCGTGTGGATTCTGCTCTTCATCTGTCCCTATTGACCGATTATTTTCTTCCCATACTCAGTTTTTGTGTTAGCCGAATATACCATCTCTCCTTCCTCTTTTTTCTTTTTTGGCTTTCTAGAAGTTGGCGAACCGATTTTCCTTCTTTTTCTTCTTCTTTTGACCGATTACTCCTAATATTTTTTTCCTCTCTCAACATTTTCGGCTTTGGCTTTCTTGACCAATTATTCTACTTGCTTCTCCCACAATCGGCTATTGTACTAAGGCTGATCACCTTGTCTTCTTTTCTCTTATCTGCTTTCTTTCTCAAATCTTACTTTTTTTTTTTCACTTGGTGTGTGTTGGCCGAATATTGATTGGTAAGCCCTGATTTGATTTCTGTGCTCTCAGCCTTTCTCCTCTTTTGCTCTTTTGCCGATTCTTTTCTTTTCTCTAATGTATGGTATTATTTCAGTATTAGAACTTTTTGAGAAGCGAATGAGTTTTGCAAGAGTTATGGTAGTGTTCAAAGTTGTTCTTCTCTTACACGATCGAAGGTAACTTGGTTCTTATTTTTCCGTATCGAACTCGGTGCATGACTTGTATTAGAGGGTTGGCCGATTGCCATATTTTTTCCTTATTTCTGGTTTTAGGCTTTCAATAAACTAGTATGTATCGATTCAAGTCATGTGTTTGTACAATCATCGTTAATGGTTTTCGCTCATAATGCAGCTAATCGAGAATGAGGGTGTAACTGGTCTTTATCAGCGGTTTAAGCGGGATAAACCACACTCTTTCAATGAAAGCAAGTGTAAAACGTTATTTTGAGTTATGTGGTTGAAAGAGGGTGATTAACCCTGTCATTAAGCGGCTAATGGAATATCTTGGTTGAATGTAGGTTGGTGCTCGTAGGCTATTGGCACGTTTTCGTAAACAAGTGTGTAACAATACTCTATTGACACTAATCGGCGAAAAAGTCAAAAAAGTGTGTGTAATCACACTGTCTTAATCGTAAAACGGCAAAAGCCAAAAAATAGGACTTTTGACGCTACACGAGTGTGCGCTCGCTTGTGTAATAATCTGATTGCATAAAACGCTACACGACTGTGGACCTACTGTTGGGTCAGTAAGAATAACTAGACCCCAAACTAATTAAATGACTGATATGCCCTTAGAGGTAAAAAAACTGTTATACCCTTATAAGGTAAAATGGCCGATATACCCCTATTGGGTAAAATGACCGTTATACCCCTATAAGGTAAAATGACCGATATACCCCTATTAGGTAAAATGACTGATATACCCCTATAAGGTAAAATGACTGATATACCCCTCTTGGGTAAAATGATTGCTATACCCCTATAAGGTAAAATGACTGGTATACCCCTATTGGGTAAAATGACTGTTATACCCCCATAAGGTAAAATGATCGAAATACCCCTATAAGGTAAAATGACCGAAATACCCCTATAAGGTAAAATGACTGTTATACCTCTATGTGACAAATGACTGTTTTGCCCTTACTTTGTGTATGATTGTATTTGAGCATGCCACGTTGTATGTATGTTGCACCCATGTATGATATTATATTACGATGCATGACATGTTGCATGGGGATGGGAATATTATTTTGGAGGAAGTGTACTGTACTGGTAAGGTCGCATGGGTTGTCCAAGACGATTGTGGATCCACTGATGGCTTTGTGCCGTTCATATTACTGGAAATATTGCACGGGTCGCCCAAGACGACTGTGGACCTACTGATGGCACTGTTTAGTGCAGCAATCGGTGCTAACTTTGGAGTGTAGGGATGGGTGGGTGATTTATTCCCTACAGGAGTGCAGGGTTGGATAAGGAATGGTGTGCAGGGTTGGTTGGGCAAACATGCATTCTGCATACAACATACTGATTACTGATACACTGTTATGGGCTAAGGCCCAACTGATACTGTTACTGTGAAGGGCTCAGGCCCATTCTATTTCTGTGGCATAATGTTTGTATGTATATTTGGGGAATTACACACTGAGTTTTTGTAAACTCACCATTCTGTTTTAACTGTACAGGTGATCCCCAGTCTTAGATGGATTGGTGCTGCGAGGGACTCGGAAGTGGCCACACGACTGCTCCTACTTTTACATTCGACTTTTTATTTACAATAATTTTGGTTTAGGTATTTGTTTTATATAATAAGGCCTCTTTAAAGTTTTAACTTTAATTTTAGGATTTTTACTTGCTTTGATATAAACTGCTAGATGTTGGTAAAAGACGGGTTTTTTAAAAGATAATTGTTTTTCAAAGGCACCACGTTTACGTAACTTATTTTAAAAGCTTCCGCAACAAACATAGTTTTAAAATATACTAACAATCCAATATAATCAACAAATTTTTCGTTAATATCACAAAGAGGTCTAATACTGAACTGGTTTTCAATGAGAACATGTTTTTGAAAAACACTTCAATGTGACACCGCCAGATTTGGCCATAATGTCTAGGCCGAGTTCGGGGTGTTACAGCCTAGAATGCTAATCTTTTAGCAACCACTTGAAGAAATAAAGGCAATACATTTCAATGACGCTGTTGGAGTTACTTATGATCATTCTTGTTTTCAGGGTTTTTTAAAAAAAAACCCTTTACAGTCATGCCCTCTTTGTAACACTTTTACTCAATTTGATAACAAATCCAGATAAATAATATTACATTAAAAAATTTCAAAACTTTTTATAACGCTCAGATAGTTAATATACTATTATTGGGCTCGATTTCAACCTTCGAAAATTCATTTTTGTGTTTCATATCAAAATTTATACATATATCCACCATCCGAGCTTATTTCATAGTCTTAAGATTTAGTTTTAATTACTCTCATTAATTCTTCATAAATTCATATACACAACTTAAACAAATATCCCAAATCACGTACAAATCATAACCAATCTAACTTACTAATTTCAAATTTCTATCATTTGATTTCATGAAATATTTGATACTTAAATGTATCAAAATTTACTAAAAAGCCCCTATACCTTAGATTTTACAGTTTTTACAAAACAATCCTTGATATTCAAATTTTACAGTTTTACAATTTAGTCTCTAAAATCCCATATTTACACACTTTTACAATTCAGTCCTTAAAAATAAGATATTCTTATTTTAAAATTCAATCCTAAATCCTAGTTTGCACAATTTTTGCAAAATAACCCCTTTTTTAAATTTCCAAAATTTACAATTTTGTCCTTACAACTAAAATTGTCAAAATTTCCACAAATTACTCCCTAATTTTGAACCATTAAGATTTTAATTATGTTTCCATAATTTTAAATTATCAAATCATACGAATCAGTCCTAAAAACTCATGTTTTTAAATCTTTACATTTCAGTCATTTTAATTTAAAACATGCTAATTTAAGCACATTTTCCCCCAATACTTTAGATATCATATTCCTATAGTTTTATCATAAAAATCCAAACTTTAATTTCTCTATTTAATTCCTTGATTTTGAAATTTTACATAATTTTCAATATAGTCCTTATTTAAGTTTTTATCAAATTAATCACTTAAAATCATCCACCAAATTATTTGTAAAATCATTAACCATTCACATCATACATGAACATAATACTTTCATCACTTAGAACATAGAAAATACTTATACACACTCAATTCTTACAATTTCACATCAAATTATACATTCAAATAAAAATAACATAATAATTGGAACAACTTACCCCTTCTTTCTCCCACTTACATCTTCAAGCCTCCATGGTTGGTTTCATATGAAAGGACACTCTTGAATTAGAATTGGATGTGATATCTCACTTTAATTTCAAAGAATTTTAGGTTAGAAATATGCTTGAATAAGAAATGGACCAAATTGAAATAAATGGAAAATTTTTCTTCTCTCTCCTCCCTCCATGCACCCTACGTTGGAGTTTTTATAGAACAAAATACTTTCTCTTCATATCTCTAAACTTTTCTTTATTTAATAATTAATTAAATGGTTCACATTTAATTACATGATTTTAATCCAATGGTTATAATTTCTCCCATCAAAATATCTCTTTTTATAATTTAAAATTCAAAAATAATATTTAATGACAAAATGACCAAATTTCACTTTAGGATATTTTTTTTAATATTTAAGACATAAGGGTAAAATGGTCATTTTACCCATTTCCATCACTCATTTGTTTAACACATGGTATACTTATATGTACTAAGTAATTATTACTTATGTAGATATTATTTATTCATGGTATAATTGCAATTAAGCCCTTCTCTCACAAAAGGTAAAATTACACTTTAGTTCTAATAGTTTTTCCACTTTTCAATCTAGTCCATATCTCAACTTTCCAACTCCACCTATCAATTCATATTCATGTCACATTCAAAAAAAATTTTTCTTAAAATTTTGCCTTTTTTTTAAAAAAAATAGTAAATTTACACTTCTAGTCTATCTTTCACAAATTTTCAATTTAATCTTCACTAAAATATCACTAGTCATTCTTTCTTTTCCAATGTAAATTTTTTTACTTTACTATTAATATTCAATTGAAGAAAATTTACTTTTAGAAGATTTACTATTTATCTTTTGAATACCATTATTAGTGCCATTAAAATTTTTGAGGTCTTACACCTTAGTTACCCCCAAAATATGTTAACTAATCAATGAAATTGGATTCAAATAAAAAAATATACATATAAATAAAATGGATTCATATATTTTCGTTTGTTCGGACCAATTTGGTGTGTGTTTAGACATCAAATATTCAATATTTTTTCATTTAAATTTACTTCAAGTCTATTATGAACAAAAACCTGATATTCAAAAAAAAAATTTGTTATTCCAACATCTCGTCAATCTTGCACCATAGTTGACATTCTTTGAATTTAGGAGTTCACCAATGAAAAGGCTCATCCATCTAGAGAATCACCCATATTTTACCTAATATTTGTCAGATGCCTCTCCCGTCATGTCCACAACATTCCAAGCATCATGGCCTATTGCCACCAATCACTTACCATGTGACCTTTACTAAGCGGTCACATCACCCATAACTCTACTTATTAGTTTATAAAGTAAGACTATTATTTGCTAAGGTCGATGCTAAGGCAGTTTATGAACAGTTTCAAAGAGTTGTACCCATTGGTGTCTTGTACTGCTCAGCTCATAAACTTGTCATATTTAGTGTTGGCAAATGTTGGTAACAAAACTCTTGGGATTTGATCTTTACTGATTCTTTAGATGCGTGCAAGCCCATCTATGATATCCAAACTATTTATAGCAACATATCTTGAAGATTGGTTTAGATCGGATCAAGGAAATCGACTTTCCTAGTTTGAGTAGATTGGTTCGGATTGGGTTAACAAGGAAGCATATCGTAAACATTCAAGACTTATCTTGTACTCATTGAAGATATTCTACATGTTGATGATCTTGTTGTTTTATTGTGGAGATTGATGTAAATGATCTAGTATGTTAGCAACTTTCGATTCTTTATAAATTGAGGAAACTTGTATAGGTGAGGTATTAATTTGAGAACACTTATTCTTGTTCATTGAGGAACATCCTTTTTAGTGCATTAACGTGCAAAATCAAGTGTGTTAATTGGTTTTTATCCCAAGTTTTTAAGGGGAAAAACTTCGAGGAGAGTGATCTAGCTCTTAGGTGTAAAAGTGATGAGTCTAATTTGGTGAGTGTTAAAGGTCGTAATAACTTTTTGTACAAGATAGTGGATTGTCTCCCTAATAAGGCCTCACAGATGTAGGAAAACCAAATTATGTAAACATATCGTGAGTTTATTTTTTTTTCTGCTTTGTTTGTCATCGGTGCCTAAAGCTGTTGGTATTGCTTCTATCACTGCTTGTTTTTGCTTGCAAGTATCGTTTCAGAACTTATAACCCAATTATATTATCTCTAGGCTTTCACTTATAAATGGACCACTTCTCCCACGAAAAGACTAGATCACTCATTCTCTCCAAAACTCCCACTCAATGACTCTCGACACCTTAGCCATAGTATAAACCATATTACCCTAAACTTTGTATCAATAGCTCTTAAAGCAAGTAATAGTTGCATATTTGGTAGTTTTTTTTGTTGTTATCTTTTTTTTTAATAAATGTCAACTTAAAACATAAAATAGACATAATTACTATGTAAACCATCAAATTAAAACATAATTAGTAATTAAATAATATATAAAATAAAAATCAAATTCAAGTCTGAATAAATTATACCCGTAACCTCGTAAAGAAAATAATATACTTTAATTAATAATCTCAAAACTATTCAATAATTAGTTATAGTTTAGACAATAGATTTCTACCAAGTATAAAGGATTAGGCTTTTTCACTTTTTACTGATAATAATTATTACTAGTAATAAGTTTTTAGGCTAAAGTTGATTACCTACTTTCATTCACTTTTTATGTTAAGCCTTAACTTCACTTTGGAAGAGATTTTTTAGAGATTTATTTAGATTGGATTGAAGCAATCATCATCTGTTAACTTATGGATCGGATTGAATCAAGCCATAGAAGGAACGATATCTAGTTGATTCAAGTCTTATCTTATGTTATTTAGAAGAAATTATTTGTGTTTTTTTATCTTGCTTAAGAATAATTAGTTGTAACAGATTTAGTATGTTATCAAGTCTCATTCACTTATATATGGTGGGGACTATATAGGTTTTGTATTAAGGGAGAGCAATTTAATTTGTTCAGTAAGGGACATTTTTGTAAGTGGAATTAGAGCTTGAAAACACTTGTTGTACAATGTGCTAAGATAGTGAATATTCTCTCTGAACAAGACCTTGTAGATATATAGAAATCGAACTATGTAAACATCTTTAATGTTATTTATTTTTCTACACTTTATTACTAGTGGCTGAAGCAGTTGAGACTACTCTTAATATTGCTTCTAGTACTGTATGTATCAACCTTCAAATATCAATTTGGACCCAACACTTTTATTTCAAGAAATTTAATCCTATTTTCGGATTTATTAACAGTGCTAACATTCTTATATTAAATTTAAGTTCATTACAATGTTATTTTTTTTGTTACATGACTACTGAATATTTTTTTATTTAAAAATGTCACACTAATAAATTTAACAAAAGAACTTTAATGGAATTAACAATTAACCTGGATTTTGAAATTTAAAAAATAAAAAAATAAAAAAAAACAAAATAAATTATAATTGTATGAAGAACATAAAAACACATTTTAATCCAATAATATTTCTCTCTTATTTTGATTTGATTTGTACATTCATAATTTTTTTCCCTTTAAAGAGGTGGGGTTTTGATGGTAGATATGCAATTAATTGAAGAATTCAAGTATGTATGTATGTCCAGGGCGAAACTAGGAATGTTAGGGGGCGGTCCTTAAATTTAGATTTTTTAAAATTTTTAAAATTTTAAATTAAAAAATGTAAAATTTCCTAAAAATATAAAAATTGATTTAATATTTTAAAATTATAAAAATATAAACTATTAAAATAATAAAATTATATTTTTTTATCGTAAAAATTATAATTTAATTTCCACCTAAAAAGATTTTCTGATTTCGCTGTATGTAGGTATGCATACTACAAGTTGTCAACTTATAGAAGAGACATACTAAATTTTGCTTTACACTTGAGGTTATGCTGGTGGATTTTATGTCAATTTGCTTTTGGACCAATTTACTCCTAAGGCCCAATCAATTCTCTGATAATACTCGTAACTTGATATTCAAGCATTTTATTTATCTTTTTATTGCCTAAAATAATAAAAATAAATTTTGAATATATTCTTATATTTTTATTATATAATTTATTCTTAATTAGTAAAAATAATGCCCTCATATTAATATTTTTTACTTTATAAAAAGAAAGTTTATAGGTATAAAAAATTTTTAACAAAAAAAATCAATTAAGCTCCTCGATTTAATTTCCACTCAATTTTGTCGTTGCCGTTAATTTAAAAAATTAATTAAACCCCTCCATTAATGGTTTTAGTTTTTAATTATGTTGACCATTAAAATCAATCGATAAACCAATCAAATGGCAACATGTGACAAGTCTCGATTTAGTTTTTTAGTTTTCTTTAAAAGTCATAAAATATATTATAAAATATTAAAAATATATATTATAAAAAGTCATTTATTGGTTCCTCTTTTTGAAAAATAAACTCCTAAAAATCAAATTGAACACGTGACATCAAACCAAATGTTGGATAATGAGAATATTCGTTAGAACATTTCATGCTGACATTTGTTAATATTTGCAACAATTAAATAATGAAAATTTGGTTTTACAGTATCTAGCCAAACCAAAAATACTTTATAACATAAAAATATTTAGCAAACAATTTTAAACTTTTCAAGGTCTAAACTACTATACTGCACTAAAAAAAAATTATCAATAATAAAGAGAGGGTCTTGCAATTGTCATTTTATTCGTGGAAGGTCGACAACATTTATTTTATCATCAAAATTACCCTCGACAATTTGGGGAATAATCCTATTATCTAATGATTGGTCTGATATAATGTGTGTTTTCAAAGACCTCAAAAATAAAAAATAATTTTCAAAAATGAAAATAAAAATATTTTCAGAGGCTTATCTTTTATTTGGAAAAGGGAAAACCAATCAAGTAATTAAGAAAAAAAAAAGTGCATCTAGAAGAAGTATATAAACGTGTAACATATACACATTTGATTTTAATACTCTGATATCTCCTTTGATGTATAATAAAAAAAAAATTAATTTAAAATAAATGCTCATGGAAAACAGCAAACATGATCTAAAATAAAATTATATATCTTCAAATCGCCTAACTTTTTCATTATTAAAATCCAAAATGTAAAAACTCACACATCTCTTGATTATTTTAGCTGTTTCGAATTTCGCTTTAATCAATAGCATATAAAACATATCTAACAAAAATAATTTAATCGTAGATTGTTTAGTTAAGACGACATCGGATAGGAAAATAGTTGTGCGGGTATTTACTGAAACTCCTCGAATCCAAAAAAATCAGCACCTCTTATATTTTATTTTTCCAAAATTAATTCATAAAAAAATTGAGAAAGGAAAAAAGATTCTTAGTCATTTCAAAAATAAATTGCCGGAAATTTTCTGAGCAATTTTAAAGAGAGAATGGGGCCAATTCTAAGCGACGTAGAATAAAAAAAATATTTTTTTAAATTAAAAAAATAAAGGGTATTATGGTGAATAAAAAAGGAATTGTCATTTCGAAACAACAGTTTTCAAGAATACTTTTATTTTATTTATTTTAATATGGGAAAATATTTAATTTAATATCTATAAATAAGATTATTGTTGCTGATAATAAAAATTTTAAACTACATAAATAAAATTAAAATAATGATATAGTAAAATACGACGAAAAGAATTAATCACTGTTATGGAAAAAAATGTGAAGTGAAAGAGGAAATGAAAAACCCTGGAAGCTTTATATTGCTCCAAAGTGTGGAAGCTTGTGTGGAGTGGTGAGAACTTCCCATCAATCTCATCAGGTCATCCACTTGTCTTATTTCCTACTAATACCAAATCATAAGAAAATTACCATTTCAACTTAAAAGTTGCGACTTTTGCTCCTCAAATATAAGGAAATAATTAGCACAAGCAGAGTCTTTCCTTCTTCATTAAGCCCTTAAACTCTAGTGGTTTTTTTTTTCCCTTTCCTCTTGACTGTGTTGCTTTCATATAGACAGTGAAATCTGCCAAAAAAGAAATGGACTTATCTGGTAGCTAGCTGAAAGAATGATAAACAAAACAAAGTTTTCAGTTCCTTCACTTGTCTTCCAACAGTCTCGACTTTGATTTGCTGTCTTTTTTTTTTTTTTTAAGGTCTATATTAGGCTGTCTTATGGTCACTGAAAAAAGTGTTGTTATCATCAAAACCCTAGTTAAGATCCAAACATATCTTGTTTGTTGTAGCTAGCTATAAATTAAAAACTGTGAACTTTCCATGGATTCGATTGGAGAAATGGATATCTCTTCCAACTCCCAAAACGGGGGCACCCTTATGAACGTTAGCCATAACAGTGGCACTTCGTCTTCTTCAACCTCAAGCCGCTACGAGAACCAAAAGCGCCGTGACTGGAATACCTTTGGGCAGTACCTGAAGAATCATAGACCTCCACTTGCCTTGTCTAGGTGCAGTGGAGCTCATGTCCTGGAATTCCTTCGTTACCTTGACCAATTCGGCAAAACCAAAGTCCACACCCCAATCTGCCCTTTCTATGGCCACCCAAACCCGCCTGCACCTTGCCCATGCCCACTCCGTCAAGCCTGGGGTAGCCTCGACGCTCTCATCGGTCGCCTCCGAGCCGCTTTTGAAGAAAATGGAGGAAAGCCTGAAGCAAACCCTTTCGGTGCACGAGCTGTGAGGCTTTATCTTCGTGAGGTTCGTGATTTGCAGTCGAAAGCAAGAGGGATTAGCTACGAGAAGAAGAAGCGTAAGAGACCACCACCTCAACAAATCCCATCTCTGCAACTGCAAGTGCCACCACCACCGCCAGGTGCTAGTTGAAAACAATCAATATGCATCAGCAAAAAAACCCCATATGCTTCTCATCCTTGATTGATCTATGTGGGGTACTACTTATCTTTAATTTTGCCATATCAGTATATGTTTAGGGTAGTTCTTTTTTTTTTTTTTTTAATTATCAGTTTCCTATGCTTTCAGTAATGCTTTTACAGATTTTTGGGGGGATACCTTTGAATCTACTTTCGATGCAAACAGTGTTAGTATTCCTCAGTAATGACTACTAGTAGTACTGAAAAAAAAAAAAAGCCATTCTAGGAAGTGATTGTACTAGCAGTTTGTTGCCTAAGTTGAACCTTATGAGAGCAGCTAATATGCTCGATCATGGCTTTTCATGTACTTTGCAGCCAAACCATGTCTATTTGCACTTCGTTTCTCCATATTGGCTATGGCAAATGGCCATTGCCGTTCAGATTTGTGCCACCACTATAGTTGTTTAGTGTCTTTGTTGCAGATGGTAGTCAGTGTTTTCACCCCTCTCTCTGACTTCCCTTCTGTTTTCTATCTTTTTTTATTATTGTCTTGTCACTTTAATTTTACTGCTTTTACTGTCTGGAATTAGTTAATATTATTAAAGACCAAAAACAAAAAAAAAAAAAAACATCAAAACAATCTAAACATTGATTTCATCCCTATTTTGTTCAGTGATTAACAAGTTGAAAGTTCGTTAGTGGCCAGGAAATGGTCGATTAGATGTGCTGATTCGCCAAGGCGCTAGTCACTAGTGCTGTCATTTCAGTGCAGCAAAATATGGCAGACAATGTTTCACGATTTATATACATATATTTAGAGATTATTAACATATAATCTCATTTATAAATGAACTGATACTTTTTCTAATAATATAAATACATGAAACCTTAGTAGTTAACTATTCTAGTTGTGGAGTTTTCCATCTTCCACTTTCCTTATTTGTCAGGTCAGAGTGTGAAAGGAGGTCCAAAAGTATTCAGACAGATTAAATTTAGTAACACTCACATGAGCCTTTCACCATTGAAATGTCATTTTTTATACCATGAGGTGAATAGTTAGCCTTCTGTAATTCTTCTAAAGCATAGGAATTTACCCTCAAAGTATTCAAACACAACTCCTTTTTACAACAACAGCATTCTCAACTGAGTAACTCAGTTCACCAAACATTGAAATCTTTGATTGCAATTTTTTAAAAAAAAAATCTCATGGCCTCATACTTACAAATCGTACCAATGGTGAACAATCTAAACTCCTGTTGGAGAAAAACAGAAATATAGCATTAGGCAATCTCTATCTTTATACTTGTCAAAAAGAAAAAGGACACATTTATCATTATGCCTTTGAATTCTCATTTCATATAGCATCTACTCTTGAAACCTATATATGACAGTTTGAAGAACTCTTTTTTTTTGGATACATTTACAGCTCTACAATCTTTTTTTTAAGGCTTGCTTTACCCCTTAACCATCCTTTTTTAGTTGAATTTGTATTTAATTTAGCTCGAATCCACGTCCTCCTGCATCGGTAATAATGTTTATACCAACTGAGTTAAGATTCTCTCTCTCTTACACACACATATGCTAAATGCTCAAATTAGACCTATCCTTTTAGAGATTACTTATACATGGGTCAAGTTTTTCAAAATGATCAAATGAAGGTCAAATCTGACGAAAGTGCTAAACTAAGGTTTTTCATGCACTGAACTCCAGTTTATAGTAAAAATATAAGTGAAAACTAACGTATTTAGAATACAAGACATAACAACTAGGTCAGATATTACTTAAAAAGAAATGAAGAAATTAAAAACATAATTTGAAATCCGAATTTGAAAAATTTTTAATTGAGCATTTTCAAAAAAAATAAAAATCAAGTAAATTTGAGAAGATTTAACCATTATTCATCATTTTGAAAGGCTTACCTGTTATGAGAGCAAGCTATAAAAAGTTGAGTATTAATTTTAGCATTTAATATTAAGTCAATGAGATCAGTAAAATGTAAATCAAATTTCAGCACCATGGCTAATTGATTACCACCATACGATATAGCATTTTCACACCTATCTACCCAAGAACCATTATGCGAGGGAACTTTTCTTGATTAATGTGGCCGACAGAACATATATGATTGTCAAAGGGTCGGGTCATCCCTTTTGGATTTTATGATTAGCATTTGGCTTTAAAG
This sequence comes from Gossypium stocksii, assembly GCA_020496765.1. Taxonomy (NCBI): domain Eukaryota; kingdom Viridiplantae; phylum Streptophyta; class Magnoliopsida; order Malvales; family Malvaceae; genus Gossypium; species Gossypium stocksii. The sequence continues at coordinate 89,718,369 of CM035620.1, forward strand.
TATAATTGAGACATTCCCTCTTAAGTCTTGAGCGAAGAAAAAAGGGGGCACCTAATGGGAGTATTTTAGCCAATAAATGTATTAAACTAATACTACTATGATGGATGCTTGAGAACGTTCTTTTCCCTTTAAGGGAGAGCCGAGGTGATCTATATATGGATGTTACTAATTGTGGTTGCAATTAGTCCTCATATGTTTTAAATTATACAAATAGGGACCCCTTTGTGAGAAAAAGGTTATACAAAATATTATCTTTTAGATGTCATCATATATGCTTATCTAAGATTGTGTTGGAAAGATTACTTATTTTTATAGTTGATCATTCAAATATTTAAAGCCTACTTAGTCGGTCACCATTAACATTTTTTTTTTCTTTTGACATTACTTGCTCATAATAAGCAACCAAGAACACTTTCTTTCATTTTGTTCCTCTATTCGAAATTGATTCAACTAGATTTAGAGACCCCATTTCTCTATTATCAACAAATAATACTTATTTTCTCCTACAAGAGGTTTGATCTTCAAATGTAGTATGCATGCATGTGTATTTATATATGCATATATGCACGTATGTATGTATGTATGTTCTATGCTATCTAATATGGTTTTCTAGTTCCCATTCTCATCATAAGATGCCTATAGCTCTACCTTGAATGCCACCTTGATTGGTTTTGCGTCTTCAATTCATCAATATAAATATTTGAAATAAAAATAAAACAATATTTTACCATGCACGTAATTAAAGTATATAGGCAATTGGGCATATATATGTATATATCCATGTATGTTGGCAAGAGTTGTTCATGAATGGAAGTGATATACGGTTAGTTGATTAAATATAAACCCTAATTATAATTATATAGGATATGGATATATAACCTTTTTGCTTTCATATATACATATTCATGATGAATACATTTTGGGAAAAGTCAGCTATTGCAAGCAAGATGAAGACCTATCTAGCTCCAAGTGCATGCAGTATGGTGAATAATTGAAGATATATATGGTATTATAACTTCAAGAATATTTTTTTCAAGTTGAAAGACTGGAATTTGATTAATGGTCGTAATTATATATATATGAACCCTAATACATCTGTCACTTGGTTCATATTTGAAATCATATTATACATAACATATATATATATATATATATATATTAATGTTTGGAATTGGCTAACAAGTTGTAGATAATGGAATTTGAAACAACAGTTTATCATATTGTTCTAAAACAAAAGGGGCAGAGAATAGATTTTATTGCCTAATCAAAGTCAAAATTCAGCTGCGAACAGTACAATCGACCAAAAGGGTTTTTCCATTGTAAATTAAAAAAAAAAAAGACATTTAATTTACGCATGTTTTCCTTGATCAAAATCAGGAGACATTTTTTTTTCATATAAATGGCTGCCTACCTATAAAATATATATAACTCCTCGATTCTGCAAAAGTTGGATGCGGTTTTGTGTATATTTTATGACTATTTGTGTTGTGGAATACGTGTATGGATGGATTATCAATTTGTATGTTACCATAATTAGTGGACTTTGGACTTTGGGGGATTAATATCCTGACTTGTTTCAAGTAGACAAAAAAACAAAGGGAGGCATGAGAAATATATTGTATAGTAAAAACAGTACAAAAACGGAGGCACTAGAAGCCAAAGTTTGAAGACAGTAAGCCCCAAAATTTACCTTCCCCATAAGCCTAGCTATATGTGATATATATGCTTATGCAGGCTATTGCTAGCTATTTGTCTGAACCCATCCCCTGCAAAAGCAAAGGTCGACCCCCGGCCCCCTCCTTTGCCATTTCTCTGATCGCTATCGTTTACACTCATGTTCGCAATACATATGACGATTTAGCCCTATCCTTATCCATGTATATGAGGCTAACAGGAAAAAGCATAATTCTCCCAAAGAATCTCGGTGTTTGGTCTATTGCTCGTGTTCATCCCAAACAATCGCAGAAGTTGTCTACTTGTAATGTGCTAAAGGTATCTGAGTTGTAACAATTAATTTGCCCAATTTTTTTAAAAAATGTTTTCAATGTTAAAATTCAGCTGGTCAAGTAAGGAATGTGTCTAATTAGGGTGAGTAAAACTTTCTTCGATTCAAAAAATTAAAAAAAAAATTGAACTTTAAGTTAATTGAATTGAGTTATTCAATTTTTTTTAAGTCAACTTGAATAAGTGATTTGAGTTTCGAGCTCAAGTCGAGTTGAATTTTACAATTCGAATAACTCAAATAATTCGAATAACAAATTAGTGTACACACCTCTTTGGTCCCTGTCAATTTTGAAAATTAAGAAATTAGTCTCTCTCAAGAAAAATTCCAAAAGAAAATCAAAATATTTATAAAAATTCTAAAATTTATATTTATTAAAAAAATTAAAATTTTTTAAAAATATATGTAAAGAATGTTAAAATTTTAAAAATTTTCTAACATAATAATTTTAGGACCTAAATAAGTTAATTAATTGTTTAAGTTTACATACTAAAGTTTTTTTTTTTCTTATTTTGCTTTGAATATTTTTTTTAAATATATTTGGTTTCAAATTTGAAAAAAAAAAATTCATACTAAAGAATGTTAAAAATCTTGTTACAATATAACTAATTCCATAATTTTCATTATCCTCGAAGGTAGGCCTTGCATGATTCTTACAATCAAATAAAAACACAAGTGAAAATCACAAAATCAATGATGAGAACAAGTATTAACAATGTCTATAAATTAACAACAAAAGACAATCAAAGTTTGCAATTAATATGTAAACAACAAGACGATCTGTATCACCCCATAGAAGAAACAAAGTTTAGTCCTTGAGACTTTAATTTTGCACTTGTTGCACAAGCAACCAACCCAAACTCTCAATTGGAATTGAAAATGGTTCTACACACAACAGTTCGACTTCTTCTAGTTGAAAATATTGAGTGTTATTTCATTGATGCCTAGTCGCTTCCCCGGCCCTCAGCAACGGGCCCACTGCTAGCTGCTCCATGTACGGAGGCTTGCGTATTACTCTCAACCTCATCGAAATCTGCTCAGTTGATGACATCTTTTATCTATACGAAAACATAGTTCAATTTGAGTCAAGAAATATCACACGATCATAGGTTATATAATGGCATGTATTTCTAGACTCCATACATGCTACGTTTAGTCCGAGAATCGACTAAACCATAGTTCTGATACCACTAAATGTAACAGCCCTAACATATATCCGTCGCTGGATTAAGGTTACAAAGCATTATAGTACAATTAGAAAACATTTAACCTTAATACATCTCAATACAATAATTAAACATTACTTAAGTAAATCACATTAAATACAATCAAACATATGCATTTGGTCCTTAAATCGAGCCTTCGAGGCCAAAAAATAACTTAGAAGCGGTTCAAGACTAATTTGAAACAAAACAAAAAATTTGGGAAAAAGTTGAAAAACATGGGTCACATGGTCGTGTGGCTAAGCCATGTAACAATTGGACAAAGGACACACGACCGTATCCCAGCCCGTGTCCTTACCCATGTAACTCACTGAGTAGGGTCACACGGTCGTGTCGCCAGGTTGTGTGTGTCACACAGCCGTGTGGTAGCCTGTGTCCCAGGCCAAGTGATCTAAAAATTAACCCAAAATTCATGCCATTTCAAGGCCAAATCATACCTAGCCATCCATATAATTTGGGCATACATTCAAGGGATTTAAAACATCATTTACACACACCTAACATACCATTTCAAACATCCTAATTCATCTAACCAATATGCCATCGAAAGGTACCACAATTATACCAAAACATCATTTACCAAAACTAGTCAATATTGTCATATTCCAAGCATACAAACCTAGTTCATTTAACCACTACATGATACCAGAAATGACCATTTCCAAACCATCACATACATACCAAAAGAGCCTTATATGCAAGTACTTAAGAATAGCCAAAATGACCTAACTTAAACAAGTATTAAAAGTTCATCAAATTCAAACATCAACTTCACAAGCATGAACATATCAAATTACCATTAACACATTCATAAACTACCATTACAAAAGATCCTATACATGCCATTATTAACCTTGGCAAAAATACTCAAAAACTATTGAAATGGATGTTGGATAGTGTGATAAGTCTCTGATGAGCTTCCAACCAGTCGAGCTTCCGAATATCTATAAAACAAAGGAAAGTAACTACGTAAGCAACGAGTGCTTAGTAAGCTCGTATAAACTTAAACATAACTTACCATTTCATTAAAACAATTTATAAATTAAGCATAGAATCATTACCAATGCCACAAGCTTAGTATAAGCCTATACAACATTATCAAACTCACAAGTTAGTAAGCTCATCCATGATACATATGAACTTAACCATAATATAAGTAGATTTCCATATGCACATCATTTATTACATTTGCCTTTTCATAGATTATGAACCATTTCATTTACTTACAATTACCATTTCATTCCTTTTCTTACTCGTTAAACCATCTAGAATTGCATTGGATACTCGAGAATACTCATACACATAGTGTGCTTTTTCATATAACTGTAATATTTCCTTTTCAATAATGCTCACACGAGCTGTGAAGTGGGCTTGCTCGCATGAGCTGTGGGTTGAAATGTAAGCTACACGATGTTGCTCACACAAGTTGTTGAGAATCCACAACAAATGCAGGACCCCATCGATAGGACATTCAAGACTAGCACTTGAAATATGAAATCCTTAATGACATGTCATTTATATCCTAAGAATTTTTAAGGTTCAAACAGGACTCGTTATCCGTCAATTATTCATACGTCGATACATTTACAATTTCATGTCCATTTATATTAACATAACATAGTAAATAATCAATTTAACTAACACTAATTTGATCATAGTTTATACAAACTTACCTCAATAACTAGGATCGTAGAAGTAGAGTCGAACACTAATCCGAAGCTTTAGCTTTTCCTCGATATAAGTCCGATTGTGGTTTATCTTGATATAAATAAATAATTTCATTCAATTAAGTACATCTAGTATTCAATTTAATCCATAATTCATATTTATATAAAATTATCAAATTACCTCTAATGCTTTAACTTTTCACAATTTAATCCTTAAACTCATAACTTGAATATTTACTCATTTTAACCTAAATCCATGTTAACCAATGTTACCTTGGAACAACCCATTATTACCAACAATTTACAACTAAACCCATGGATTTGCATTTTTAACAATTTAATCCTTATTTCAAAATTCATCAAAAATCATTTAATAAAACATGTTTATTTGACAACCAAGATTAACAATCTATTAGATAACTTCAAAAAACATTCAAAAACATATATGGTAAGTCTATCAACCTTTAACAGTTTTGCAAATTAACCTCCGGGCTAACTAGATTAAACTAAAATGAATTAAAAAACATAAAAATCATTAAAAACGGGACACAAAATCATACCATGCAAGGTAAAAGAAGAAATTGAATGCTCCTCCTTCAAAAATGGTGATTTTGGCCAAACCAAAGAGAAACGGGGAAGATAATAACATTTTTCATAGTTTATTTTAGCTTTATTTACTAATTCACCCTTAATAATAATAAAAAATTTAATAAAACCTTGTCCATGCACATCCACTAACTTTTTAAATGGTATAATTAATATCTTAGTCCATTATTTTCCTTTCCATAGTCATTTATCTCTTTTAACTAATAGAATTTAACTTTTACACCTTTTATGATTTAGTCATTTTTACCTAATTAACCACTTAAATGTTAAAATTTCTTAACGAAACTTTAATACGACCTTAATAAAATCCTGTAAACGTTAGATAAATATTAAAATAATAATTCACTCATTAGAATTGTGGTCCCCATACCACTGTTTTTGACATCATTAAAAATAGGCTGTTTCACGAGAAACCACAAGAGGATGAAACACGTTGATAAAAAGTATCACATCATAAGGGAGGCAGTTGCAGACGGAATCGTGGATGTAGTCAAGGTCATATATAAGGAAAACCTTGTGGACCTATTTACCAAGACTTTACTAGCTAGAAGTGTAGCCTCACAAACCTGTCCTGAACGTTATGGCCAAATTCTAAAGACAACATTGGCCACCGAAATGGCCTAGTTAAAATTTTGTATTTCAAACATACTTTTAAACCATTTGCTTATCCGTTCAAAACTAGTGAAATCGAATGTTTCTCTTAATTTCGCAAAAACATGTTAATTTCGGAAATTGATTGATTTTAGTAATTGCATTTGTAAAGATTAATTATTTTGAAAACTAAGTTGAATTTTATTAATAACTAGTTTTCAATATTGCAAGAGAAAAGAGTGATATTGATAATTTTTTTTATTAAAAATGAAGTTTCATGCATAATTATTTCAAATACTTATTTAAACAATTTAAAAAGTTTTAATGTCATGAAATTAAAATAATCGCAAATTAAAAACCCATGCTACAATCAAAATAAAATTTATATCAGTCCAAAAACAAATATTAAAATTAAGTTTAAAATACTTTAAATATAAAAATATTTGAGTTGTTCCTTCAAAAGTTGTGTCTAAGTATTAAACTCGAGGATTATCTGAAAAATATATTAATAGATTAAAGAGTGAGCTAATAAGCTTAGTGTGAGTTATAACTCAAGCAATCAATATATAGTAAACGTAGCATTCAAGTCAGTAATTAAACAAAAAATTAAAACAGTACAGATTCACAGTTTCAATATGCATAAACATGTTGATGTAATATTTTCAAAGAAGTTCTTACCTAACTCCATTACACACCACAGTAAGAGTTTCTCAGAACTCATCCATCCAAAAACACGCCATATTGTGGACAAGCCACCAGTAATTGCATTCAAGCTGTCAGAAATATTGTATATGGACAAGCCTTCAGATATGCAAATATATTGTCAGAAATATGTGGACAAGCCATCAGTAATTGCAGTCAAGCTACAAGATATATGTGGTTAAACCATTAGAATTGCAATTAAACTTTCAGAGCTTCCTCCTTTCACAAACGCCTCAACCCCAATGCAATGCAATATGGCATACAATGACAGTAACAAAATCACTACATTAGGCATAATTTTAACATGTGATCAGATTTATTAGAAACAATGGGCATTTTTTAACATGCATTCAAATTTATCAGATACAACAAAAAAAATTTAACATGCTACTAGTAACTCGTAAATATTTAATAAAAATATTTACAGGCTCGGTTTATAAAAATGAGATCCTGATACCTCATTTTTCAAAACCATTTGACTTTAAGGACAAACCACTTGTACTTAACTAATTATCCAATTAAATGAAATTATTAAATCAAAATTCTCTATATCATAATATTTGACTAATAAATATTAAATAATAATATTTACAAACTCACTTGTCAGAATTATGGTCCCGAAACCACTGTTTTCGACACCCATTGAAAAATGGGTTGTTATATTAAAAGCCCAAGAAGTACTTGTAATTGGACTTGATATGTAAGAAGCCTAAAAGTCCCTTATGTAAAAGGGTGGGACAACAAACCTTAGTATTATTAACTAGGGTTGTTGCCCCCTATACTCCTAGTTAGATTAGGAGTTCGTTTTTCTAGTTGAAATAAACTTCTACAATTCAACAAGGGGTCTATCTTCTTTCCCTATAAATAGATGGCACTGGTAGGACTATTTACACAACTTTCAAATATTGTTATTCTGCGTGAAAATAAAGACTTTTATTTCTTAAGAATTAAATATATTTTCCGGAATAACGATTTTGTTGGTTTCTTGAGAAGAGAATTTTCATTTCCACATCAAAGAAAAAAAACTATTTCTAATTTTGTGTTTTATTAGAATTGTTCAAGCCTACACTCAAAGTAGTTTGTGGTACGAGAATAACGAAGAAGATTGTTTGGTTGAAATTTGGAACGATAAGGATCTGCCTATCCGAAAACAAATGTGCGAATTTGGTTTAAGGTTTATTGCTATAAATATCACAAACTGAGTCAGTTTTCAAGTTTTTATTTTTCGTTGTGCAAGAAAACTGTTTTCGAACTGAATTTTTTCAACACATGGGATGGCACACCCTAGTTAATTTAACTAGGGTTGTTGCCTCCTAATCCTAATTATACTAGAAGTTTGTTTTTCTATTGAAATAAACTTCTATAATTCAATAAGGGTTTCACCTCTTCTTATAAATAGATGGCACTAGTATGGCTAAATATACAAATTTGATGTATTGTTATTGTGCCTGAAAATAGTGAGAATTTATTTTCTAAATATAAATTCTATTTTTTGAAATAACAATTCTATATGTTCCTATTGAAGAGAAATTTGCTTTCCCTTTAAAAGTATATAATTCTTTGTTCGAGCCCACACTCGAAGCAATTTATGGTACGAGAATAGTGGATAAGGTTGTTCGGTTGAAAGTCGGGAATGACAGGGACCTTTTTAGCTGAAAATAATGTGAGATTTCGGTAAAATGATTTATTGCTATAAATATCACAAATCAGCTCTATTTTCAAAGTTTAAATTTTTTGTTGGGCAAGAAAATCATTTTTGAACCGAAATTTTTTCCAATAGTTCATTGGTTCGTGATTAAAGCCCATACTCTAAGCAAGTCGAAGTTCAAGAATAGTAGAGAAGATTATATTAGTCAAAATTTGAGAATAAACTTTACCGCATATAAATATTACAATTGCTCAAGTGTAGAAAACAATTTTTCCTTGCGTAGCAAAACTATTTTCTAAATCAAATTTTTCCAATAGATGGTGTCCTTTAATAGTTGGTAATTGGGTCATTGTTCTAACAAAAAATTTGGTGATTTTTTCAACCAGTGTATAATTTAGGCACAGGGATTGCCTGACCTATTAGTCACATAATTGCACTCATAACTTAGGTCTTGTTCATGACTCAAATATGGTTATTAGGTAGTGACAAGTTTTTCTTAGGGTTTCTATCAAAGCTAGTGTCTATCTTAGTTAAAGGCTTTTAGTTGGTCTACTATGCCTTGAACATCTCCTGTTGCATGACATTCACCACTTAGGTCTTGGTCATGACTCAGATACGCTCTTATGCCTTATATAATGTCCCTCCCTCATATTACTAGAAGTTTGTGATATACATCCCAAGTTTTATCGTACTGTTTAAGGGAAAGTACTTAGCCAAAATTTGGTTAGCCAATTCATCTTAAGAGGTTATAGATCTTGAAGGTTGGCATTGAGCCATAAGAAAGTCCTATCACTAAGAGAAAATGAAAACAACCTAAGCTTAATTGCTTATTTGGAGGCCTTATTAACCTTGAATATATCATAAAAAACAAGAAATTTCTTCAAGTGTTGGTTCAGGTCCTCACCAGACGAACCTCTAAATTGGTCGATAGTTTGTAACATTTGTAGTATGGCCTACTTTATATCAAACTTATTGGTTGCAATAGTTGGACACCTAATACTTCCCTAAACGACATCGAGATTAGACATTGTGTAATTGTTCAAACTTTAACGCTCTTGGTTGGGTCTAATGGGAATTTTCATATGGTTTTGACCTTCTATTTCTATAAAATTCAATTGGCAATAGCCTTTATCCCTATTGGTTTTCTTAATAACTCTTAAGTTTTGTTCAATTTCCTAATAAATAGGTATTAAAATCCTATCTTTTCATGCATACAACGACAAACCCCTTCAAGAAAATTCACAATCCACAACCACTATCCCAAACTCACAATACAATTTCCAATATCTTAATGATCCAATAAGACAATGACATGTGTTGAGTTTAGTGTATTTTAATTTCAACAACCTTAATCAGAGTTGTCAAGCCATCAGGAATCTCTTTCAGTATCAAGTAGTTCGGCACCTATGTGTGTTGAGTTCAATAACCTTTTTAGAAATTCTAGAGATTTAAAAAACTCTAACCCTACTTTATGACGTAAAACTTGATAACAATGGGTGTCGAGTTTAATAATTTCCTCTAATCAAAAGTGCTAGAGATTCTTGAGTCCTAACCCAACTGTAATTTAAATACAAATAAACTCGACAGGTGTCGAGTGTAGGAATCTTTTCATTTTCCAAGCCTTTGCAAAGATTCCTGATGCATACTCATTTTTATGGAGCTTGACACTAGTAGATATTAAGTTCTTTTATTTTATTTGACCAACTTGCATTTCATGTTTATTGACTTTACTAGGTGTTTTACCTATAAATATGGGTGAATTGTTCGCCCTATTACTAGCTCTAAACTTTAAACCCATTACGTCACTAAACACTAATGCATTTTCTTATACACCTAACCATAAATTATAGGATTTGATTTACTCTTGACATAATTGTATTTCCTCCATCTTTACCGTCTAATGTTTAACAAATGTTATTGTTTACAATAAGGTGTTCAGAAAAATAAGTTAAAGGTTTTTGGAAAAGATTTAAAGTTTAGGCTACAAGGATGAGAGACATGAGTTATGGAATTATGGGTTTTTAGTGCCTGAGTTTAGCACCACAACTCAAATTTATAGATTTCTAAAACCACAACTATGGATCACAATATCAAAAAGTAGTGGTAAAAAATAATGGGTCACAACTTTACTTGTTCATCTAAACTCAAAATTGGAGGGTGACGAGTTTAGTGTAATACATGTCAGTTGCCTTGAAACTTTAAATGAGAATCTTAAACCTTAAATTATTGTATTAAACTCATAAATTATTAGCGTCACATTCAATGAAGCTATACATCAAATGGTCATTTTAGAGAAATTCCTAATGTGAATGACAATTTAAAAAGGCAATTAACTACACAGACCTCGACACATATAGGTGTCTAAGTTTATGCATTATAGATTGCAACTCGTGGTTGGCAAGTTTACCCACTGATTTCACCTATGAATAACCCACCCAGATGCATTCTCATCCACTAGTTAGTGTTTATGGTTTACGAAAATGGGTTAAAAGGTTGTAAGTAGTTTTTTAGGCAGCATCCGAGTGAAAAAAAGTTACTAGGTACAATTTATCAATGTTTGACGTCATCATCTCTCTCTTTTTATGGTTTAGGGAAATGGACTAATATTTTCCACCGAGCCATTGAATTTAGGTAAGCTAAACCGAGACGCAATGAAGAAAGGCCTAAATCTCTTACAAATTTTTCCTCAATCAAAGTACAAAATGTTAAACCATTTGTCTAATAAATATATATATTATTGAGAGGGATGAGAATGAATGAATGAATGCATTGCATGGGGGCAGGGGGGCCTCCCTTAAGAGTAAAGCAATGATACGTAGTACCTCGTCTGCAAATTGATATAGATAGGGGACTGCCATTTCTGTTTTTTACCACGTGTGGCTAATCGCTTTTCCCTGTACTATACACGGTGGTTGTCTCCTGCCCCTGCTCTGCTGGTTCCTCATTTATATATATACCTTTATTTATATCGCCTGCAGCTGTCCACACCTCTCTCTATCTCTTATGTGTCCACGTCTGGTTTGTTTCTTTTCGGTTTTGGAGCTTTAAGCTTTTCATTCCTAGCTTATAGAGGCATGGATATGAGGTAAAAAAAAAAAAAAAAAACTAAACTAAACTCTTCGGTGCTTCCAGCTAAATTAAGGGCTTTCTGTTCCTTTTCATGGTACGGTCCCCTTTTGAACTAAGAATTGTCCTTTTTCTTGGTTCAAAAACACCACACCAGTCAACAACAACAAAAGCATCGTTTTACTTTGTACTTTCTAAGCTATTGTCCACATATTTAGAGCCAAGTAACTCACTAATATTTGTTAGTTATATTATAAAAGGCCTTGAGGATTACTATTAAGTAACGTTAATCTTCAATTTACTTTATAATTTTGCACTGTCAATGCCAATACATGGAGTCATAGAAGTGCATGAAAGTGCAAGACTGCAGCAACGTGAGAATCACTGCTCCCAATAAGCAATAGCAGACAGTTAAAGAATCTAGCTATATACACAGTTACAACAGTCTCCATTGACAGAGATACGTTGAACGGCAACAGCAGGAGTAAACAGGGAACGAAGAGAGTTGTCAAGTAGCTGAAGTATCTGCCGGTAGGGGTCCATTATTAATCCACCTTTCACTTGCATGTATTTGCAGGTCATTTTCATTTTTTTTTTGTAATTAATTTCAATGCATAATCTTTTTTTGAACCATCTTTTCTCTGATCTGACCCCCCCTCACACACAAAGATAACGGTAGCAGACAAATTTAACTGTTTCTGCTACCTCTCCACCATTCCCTCAATCAGCTGCTAGTGCCCCTATTTATGATCCTACCTAGCTATGAACCCTCACCTGCCTCCGGTTCTTGAGATTTGAGAAAAGCTCAAAAAATAAAAAATGGGGTTTGATTGTCGGCCTGAAATCTGGATGTTGGGGATGTGACCCACCACCAACTCCCATTCAAACAACACAACCCTGACTTATAAATTCCAACCCTAGTCAAAAAATTTTCGAGGGTTTTCAGCAGTAGCATATATAGAGAATTACAAAGGTATTGGTGCATGGCAGATGGGATGTAGTAGTTAAGAGAGGAAGAATGGTGTCTGTATGGTAATTATGGTTTTTGGAAGGATTTGGGTGAAATTGGTAAACAAACAGTGAGCTAGGTAAGGGGAGGGTGAGGACCACCGGGGCTAGCTAACTAGCTAGCTAATTATGCTGAATACCAACCTCTTCCCTCTGCTTTATACAATGTGAGTGAGGGTACGTGGTTCCCGACATGATATATACGTGAAGCATGGCTGATTTTGCAACTTCATACTTTGTGGTCATCGCTCATCTGCGGTGCTGGCCGGTGGGCAGCCTTGCTCCTTACTGTTACTGTACTTGTATTATGTAATCAAGTATATATGAATGGTTGTAGTTTTCCATGCCTCAAATCATATAATATACTATCCTTTCCTTTCCTTTTTTTCACTTGAATGATGCTATCGCAAATCTAGTGTCAAATCACATCACAAGAAAAACCGACTTTAACATCACCTTATATTTCAATCTATATAATGAATCATTTTATTTATAGTTAAGGTTTCTATTTGTATGAATCCAGTATATATTTTTGAGAGATTAAAATACAATTATCCAGAGCTTCGACCTTTATTAAAATAGAAAATTATTCATTTATACCCTTTAAAAATTTTAAAATTTTAAATTAATAAAGGTAAAATTACATTTCGCTCCGCTAAAAATGATAAAAATTTAATTTAATCATTTAAAATTTATAAATATATAAACTATTAAAAAATAAATTTTAATTTCGGCCCCCTAAAATTTTTTTTTTGGCTTCGTCCCTTATTTCATTATATATATTTTTTAATTTTTAGGTTTAAGGGCGCGGTTTTATTATATATTAAATTATAATTTCATCATTTATAACTAAATTAAATTACAATTTTTTCCATTTGAGAATCAAAGCTTTTGTATTGGGTTTTGCATATATGAATTCTCCATTCAAATTTCTTTTAATTTAGATTCTACCATATATTAAATTTTATTTCAATTTTGATTTAAATATATTAGTTATAATCGTAGTTGTGGTTGAAGAAAATATAATTCCACCTCAACCTTTTTGGAAACAAGCATTATGAGTTCGGTTTTTAATTTGGTCTTCCAAGCCCAACCCATAATAAAGAACCATTGAAGCAGTTTTCCTGTGATCTTAAAGAGCCCAATTGATTTGGCCAGAACAAAAATGAAAGCTCAAATTCTGCTATTAGACCCTATGCTTTATGTAATTTGTGGATTTAGTACCTCTATAACATGACCAATTTTAGTCCCTGTATTTTTCAAATTTTGAAATTTTAGTCCTGACCCGATGATAACAGCTAAATTTGTTTGGTTAAATTATGTTATTAGTCTTGTATTATGCGCAAAGTTATAGATTTAGTTTATGCTCACCAATTAGATCATTATTAGTAGTTATACTTTTTGGATTTCAAAATTTTAATCTTAATGCAAACGATAGTCATTAAGTTTATTAACTTATTTTTTGTGAATAATAACGAATATACATAGCATTACACGTATGATAATATATTTGACACATAAAATTTAGAAAACAACTTAACTTAACTTAATAAATTTAACAATTATCATTTAATTAGGACTAAAATTTAAAAATAACCAAACTAAAGTACATGGACATAATTTGACCATAATGAAATGGCCATTAGGTGCAACAAAAGCCTATTAAGAGACTGAACTACAAAGCAGGAATATTTTCCAAGTAAAGCTAAGACTAATGGGACTAAAATAATTAATAACTTTTAGCACACTCAAATTTCGATTCTTATTTTTAAGTTTATTAAATTTAAAATTTTATTCATATTCATTTATTTAAATTAAATAAACATTAAACAAACATGATTACAGATTTCACAAACAATATAAATAAATAATAAATAAACAATAATAATCATTAGAAATAATTGTATAATTTATTCGTGTTGAATTAATTTAATAAACGAGGCTTAAAACTCTAAAATAAACAACTCAAGAGCATAATGATTAGAAAGAGGGATAGAAGTTCCAAAATAATTGAATTATTCAAAAGAAAAAAGAAGACTAATACAAATTGCATTATTAGTATGATTGATAACACAAAGTGAGCCTTGTATTTACTCAAAATGATTCTACTTTGTAAAGTGGGGTTGGGTGCTTTTTGGCTTTCTTTCTCCTCACATGTGGAAATATAACAAGTTAGGATTAATGAAGCTGTGGAATATATGTATATCCACCAAATAATTCACATAATAATGTCTTATTATATACATGTGAAGTTCACGTGAGGATGTATTAATAATTTTAGCTTAAATAATTGGATAATCTTGAAAAGATGGATGGATTAGTATTTTAAACTTTCCGTAACAGGAGAATAAAAAAATGTAAATTCAGATAATACGTATTTGCTTTAAATTTATAGCAAATTAATAAAATCTGAATACATAAAAAATAAATCTAGTATCCAAACTCGTATAAAAAAATTCGCTTCTACTCGAGAACATCTTAATAGTGATATGGGCTTTCGGGTAAATTGGGCCAAGTTCTACTTAAGCTCGAACTTTTTATTTTTTAAATCAAGTCTCAACTCATCAGACATATAAATTTCTTGAGAAAGTAATATATAATATCTACCCATGCATTGCATGGATATATATATATATATATATATATGTATTATATATTATAAGTTAATTAGAAATAATCCTAAGTAGCATATGTAAAACGATGACAAATAAGCAGTGTTTTTGCTTGACACACAAACAAATTATTTAAATTATTAACCAGTATTAAAACTATATAAAATCTTTATCAAAGCCATCGATAATTTTATTATATTATAAAAAAAATTAGATGAGATTAAATATTGAATAAATTTAAATATTTAAATTTAGTATATTCTACTTTGTTGTCTTTTTTATTTATAGTTAATGTTTAATTTTTTTATGTTTAAATTAATATGAAAGGTAAAAATTTAATTAAAAATATTTTGATGAATAAAGTTAATATATATTCAAAAAATTATGCATTCTTAACTTATATAATTATTATTTATTATTTTAATTTATCAATAAATTCAAATTTTGTATTAAAATTTTAGCAAATAAATATAATTAAACTAGATTAATACGCACAATCAACTCATGCATTACATGGGAAAGAAAACTAATATATTATATGTTGAGAACCTTGGTAAGAAGTAACTGAAACTAATTTCTTTATAAAATGATCTCTATTTCCTCTGTACATTGAATTGATATTTATAGAGAAGGAGCATGGTACTCAACTAACTACACAACTTAATCAGCTTAACAGCTAACTAACCCTTAATCAGCTTAACAGCTAACTAACCACTTGCCTAACCTCTCATAACCAACTTATATCAATTCACTAACATCCACCCAGCTTCTCCATCGGCAAGATCCAAAGAAAATTACGAAAACGAGTAAACATTGTCGCTGATAGTGGTTTAGTAAGTACATCTGCTACTTGATCACACGTAGGAACTTCATCAACAACAATAGTCCCATCGGCAACTCGTTCACGAACAAAAAATAAATCAAGTTCTACATGTTTGAACTTAGAATGCAACACTGGATTTGCTGCAACAGCAACGGCACTAGAACTATCACACCAAATATTTGGAATGTCATCAGACTTAACCTAGAGTTCTTGAAGCCAAGATAACAACCAAGTAACCTCACTAGTCGCAGCAGCAAGACTTCTATACTCAGCCTCAGCCATAGAGCGACAAACAACTTGCTACTTTTTAGAGCACCATGACACAGGAGAAGACCCAAAATAAACACAATACCCGGAGGTGGAGCGACGGTCATCAAAATCCAATCCCCAGTTCGCGTCAGCATACGCAACCAACGACAGACGTGTAACACCCCTTAACCCTAAACCGTCGTCGGAACAGGGTTATAAGGCATTACCAGACAATTCAGACAATTTACAGATAATTCTTAATAAATAAGTAACAAGAAAATTATTCTTTAACAATAAATTATAGTATATTCATAAATGCATATAAATTATATTTTAGTTTACTAATTGAATTTCATTCATACATTTTTGTTTTATAAAAATTTCGGCAGCATTTCTGCTTGTTTTCACATAAACCTCCTGCAAGTTTAAACCCAAAATAAACCAATCCAAAACCAATGGCACAATAAAAAAAATAATTTAAACTTAATTACACCTAAATTATAATCAATTAATTAACATAGTAATTTAATGTCTAACAATCATAATATTAATCAAAACTAAAATAATTTCATTTGTTTTCCATTCTAATTTAAGACTAATTATATACTATAATTTTTACCATTTTATCAAGCTAATAACAAAATATGGTATATCATTCTTACAATCAACATTACAAGCATACCTAAATAACCTATACAATCCTAGTACATGCCACTTTCAATTAAGAAAAGAAACATCACCAATATCTTTTTGCTGAAGTCGGGATCGTTCAGATGCTGAACCAAGACACTTGACTCCTTTTAACCTGCGCACGGAAACAACCGTACGCTGAGTATTTCATACTCAGTGGTATTACCATAATTCAAATTTTAATAGCAATAATAACAAAACATAAAAAAAAAACTAGGTATATAATAACAATTCATTTTTAGACTTTCATTAAATAACAATAATAAAACAATCTTCAATTTTAGGCACACATCACATTTATTCAATTTTAATCACCACATTCACATTAACTTCATGCATTTCATTTCCAATCTAAATTTTTAGTCCACAATTTCCGTTTCTTTCATATTCACTAATACAGTCGATCAAGTTTATTTGATCTTCTCATTTCAATTATCCACCCTATTAACATTTCGGACTTTAACGGATACACGGATTTCAACCCAAACACACCAGTACGGCACATTGTGCCTAAACGGTACATAGTACCTAATCAGTATACGACACATAAAGTGCCTGAAACGACACACAAGGTGCCTGAAGTACGACACATGAAGTGCCTGATGTACGATACATAAAGTGCCTGATCGGTAAAGCCGGCAAATCCCGTACATTTTCAGATCCTATGGCATGCCAATTATATCCGACTCCGTCCGACTAGTTAATAGGGTATTTCAGTTCTCAATTTACTTGCATTTTCAATCCAGAACACTTTTTAATTACAATTTCACCTTCAAATAAATTTATAATTCAATTATACATACACATTCACCATTCGATTCAATTCTCATTCAACTCAAATATCAACACTTACCTTATATCTCACTTATTAATTATAGAATTTATATAAAACATTTAATAAAAAGTAATTTGAATTATAGTAATACAAACCGTGAATTTTTCGTTTTAATCCTCGATACCTTTCTCCTTTCCTTTGTGCGCCACTGTTCCGGGTTCTTTGCTAACTACGAAAATAATAATTTTATAATCATCAATATAACACAATTCAATTTAATTCATGAGCCTAAACATGCAAATTTAACCATTTTTAAGGTATATATATTTTCACCATTAAGCTGTCTATTTGAGTCATTGTTACTAAATTATTTATATCTTGAGCTACGAAACTCCAAATTAATATCCGTAAATTTTCCTTGAAACTAGACTCACATATCTTCTCACCATAAAATTTTCAGAATTTTTGGTCTAGCCAATTAGTACAGTTTATTCATTAAAAACTCCCCTGTTATTCCATTTGACAGTTCTGACCTCTCTCTACTAAAAATCAATTATCTCATTGTACAGAACTTGAATAAGGTTCTTGTTTATTTCTTTTGAAACTAGATTCATTAAGGAGTTCACACATATAAATTACAATCCATAATAATTTTTGTACAATTTTTAATGATTTTCCAAATTCAAAACAGGGTATCTCAAAATTACCCTGAACTAGTCTTACAAAATTTCAAATATCTCTTGATTCATAAATTCATTGCTTACACTGTTTCTACTATAAGAAACTATACTCAATAAGCTTTAATTTCATATCTTATTCATCCTCTAATTCAATTTCTACAATTTTTAGTGAATTTTCAAATTCAGACCATTGCTACTTCTCAAAACTATTTTGATGTAAAATGCTAATAACCAAATTTATAACACCAATTCACACCTTATTTCTGTTCAATTTCCATCTAAATATTCATATAACTATCAAATTTTCATCATTTTTCCATAATTCCGAATTTCTTTCAATTTAATCCCTAAAACTCAAAACTTATGGCTTGTTTTACAATTAAGTCCCTAATTCAATTCAAATTCATAATTCTATCAAATTAATCCCTAATTTCATCATTTCTTCAACATAAACCCTAATCAAACCTCCATAAATTTTCAATATTTTCTCATGAATTCAAGAAAATCTTTCTCTAAAGCTTCAAAAACATCAAAATTACAAAGAAAAGGGCTTAGTTAGCTTACCAAATTAAACTCCAAGCCTTAATCCTTCAATTTCCCCTTTTTCTTTCTTTCTTTCCTTTTTCTTTCTTTCTCACGTTTCTTCTCTGTAACTTTCTTTCTTTTCTTTTTCTTGTTTTCTTTTATTAATCCCTTTATTTGTTTTAACTAATTTTTTTATTATAAAATATCTAATATAATAACTTATTATTTGTATACATTTGTACACTCTTACACTATTACACATGTATTCATCCTTACCATACACTTGCCTCCATTAATTTTTTTAAATAAATTATAATATTTAAATAATTAGATATTTACTTAATTAAAATCAAATAATTAAATAATTAAAATTACTTAAATTCTAAGTAAATACACACATAAAATACAATTGGACCAATAGTACACATACACATGTATTTATTTCTCTCTTATACACATGTCACTTTTATGGTTTAATTACTAATTTAATCCCTTAACAATTTTCTATTCTATAATTAAACTTTTGTACTTTATTCAATTTAGTCTTATCTACTAATTGTTTCTAATTTAAACTAGTTTCACCTAGTTAAAAACCTATTTAGACACATAACTAGAGTCATAATTATTCCTAATAATTATTTAAGGATTTGATTTACTAAGACGGAGGCCCGACAATACACTTTTCCGGTACCACGGATTTTGGGTCGTTACAAGACGAGCAGACGGTCGAATCACAACTCCAAAATCTAGTGTTCCGCACAAATACCTCAAAATACGTTTTAACGCAATCATATGAACTGTGGTAGGACTATACATAAATTGACATATCCGGTTGACAGCATATGCTATATCAGGTCTAGTAATCACAACGTACTGAAGTGCTCCAGTAAGACTTCTATACTCTGTAGGATCTACTAAACAATCACCATCTTCTTTGGAAAGGGAAGACGAGCTAATCATCGGAGTATGGACGGGTTTTGCATCAGTCATCGACGCTCGAGCAAGAATATCACGTACATATTTGAGTTGACAGAGATGAAGACAGCCAGAAGAAGAACGCAGAACTTCGATCCCAAGAAAATAGTGAAGATCACTCATATCTTTGAGTGAAAACTGATCATTCAACTGTCGAACAAATTCAGATATAATAGTGGAACCAGTTCCAGTAATAATTATATCATCAACATAAACAATGACATATAGAGTAGAAGTTGACGTGTGTCGAACAAACAACGAGGCATCTGATTTGGACATCACAAAGCCAGCAAACACGAAAAACTGTTTAAGTTTAGTGAACCAAGCCCGTGGTGCCTGCCGGAGCCCATATAAAGCCTTCTTTAGGCGACAGACTAGTGGGTTGCCCAACGAATCAACCTGAACAAAACCTGGAGGCTGCTGCATAAAAACTTCAGTATCAAGATCCCTATTTAAAAAGGCATTATTCACATCTACCTGACGAAGCTGCCACCCTCTAGACACAGCAATGGTGAGAATTACTCTAATGGTAGCTGGTTTGACTACAGGACTAAACGTCGCTTTAAAGTCACACCCGGGAACCTGAAAACAACCCTTAGCAACCAATCTGGCCTTCCGACGACTAACGGACCCATCAGGATTCCTTTTGATCTTGAACAACTATTTGCATCCTATCGCTCTCCGTCCAGGAGGTAAAGCAACAAGATCCCAAGTTGAATTTTTCATGAGCGCATTATATTCAGCATCAACAGCCGATTTCCAGGCCGGATGGTCAAAGGCCTCCACAATAGTGTACGGCTCAAAGTCACTACCCTCAACAGACAAGACTCGAGGCTTAAAAATCCCTGCGTTCGACCTAATAACCATAGAATGAGTATTCCCACGCAAACCCCGTGAAGAATCACTTGGTATAGCAGAAGATTGAAGTTGTTACTCCTTGACCTCTGTCTCCTCAAGAGGAAAAACATCCGGAGAAGGAGAAACATCCTGAAACGGAGCCGTAGGAGTCGCAGAGGCATCTTGCTCAACAACCGGTACCCTAGAAGACACAGTAGGAAGCACCATAGACGAGGACTTAACAATAGGAACAGATGACACATAATGAGAATTTGAACAACTTGCCCCTTCTGTTGACGTCGAACACAAGAAGCGAGCTTCATCAAACACAACATGTCGTGATACCACAACTTTCTTATCCGGAGTAAGACAATAATATCCTTTATGTTGAGAACTATACCCGAGAAATGTATACGGTTGAGACCTAAATTCCAACTTACGTTGCTCAAACGGTCGTAAGTGTGGAAAACAACAACAACCAAACACTCGTAAATAATCATATTCAGGAGGAACCCCATACAGTACCTGATATGGTGACTGGTCTTTAAGCACCGGAGTAGGAAGCCTATTAATAAGGTAAACTGCTGTGCAAAAGGCATATCCCCAATATTCCAAAGACAAGCTAGCCTGAGCCAAAAGTGCAAGTCCTGTCTCTACAATGTGTCTATGCTTCCTTTCAGTAACACCATTTTATTCAGACGTGTGAGGACACGATAGACGGTGAGCGATTCTTAAATCAGCTAGAACCAAGGCGAAGGCACGAAACTCTCCACCCCAGTCACTCTGAAATTGCTTAATACATTTCCCAAATTGATTAAGGATCATCTTCTGAAAACTGACAAAACACTCAACTGCTTGAGATTTACATTTAATCAGATATATCCATGTAAACC
Organism: Gossypium stocksii; assembly: GCA_020496765.1. Taxonomy (NCBI): domain Eukaryota; kingdom Viridiplantae; phylum Streptophyta; class Magnoliopsida; order Malvales; family Malvaceae; genus Gossypium; species Gossypium stocksii. The sequence goes on from CM035620.1 coordinate 89,739,941, forward strand.
GACTACATATATATCTACAAACGAAATATAATACAAATGCCCCTCACAAGTAACCGTAGCTGGACCCCACAGATCAGAGACAATTAATTCAAAAGGAGTTACATATTCTGTATTAGAAGAAGTAAAAGGTAATTTGTGAGATTTATCCTTTTAGCAAGCAACACAAACAGAGTCAAGAGACTTCTCATTAGAAACAATACCACATTTATTCAACACATTATTGACAACTTTATTCGACGGATGACCCAGTCTGTATTGCCACAATTGAAAAACATCAGAAACAAATGATCTTACAAGAAGATCAACATGATGAATAGCAGTGTTCAAAGCAGAAGTTAACGGTAACTCAGGCAAAAATTGATAGAGACCATCACGAACACGGCCCCGGAGCAAGATTTCCCGCGACTAAATGTCCTTAACAACACAGAAGGACGGGTGAAACTTAAAGAACACATTATTGTCACGGGCGAACTGTGAGACAGATATCAAATTCTTCCGAATACTTAGAACAAATAGAACATTAGTCAAATGTAAAAATTTTGACCTTGTAGAAATAACAGAGTCTCCAACAGATAATATCTTAGTAGGATAACCATTGCCCATTAGAAGATCAGATGTACCTGAATAAGGAGTAGCAGCATTCAAATCAGCAGCATTCTGACAAACATGATTCGAAGCACCAGAGTCTGGATACCAAGTTGCAGTCCCAGCTGGCACGGGAATATACTGATCAGCACCATCAAACTTCGAATCATACGGAGTAGCATCGGAATAATCAGACGCTCGAAAATCAGGAACTTTAGGTAAACCGACACCTTGCGAATTATCAGCATCAAATACTCGTGCTCTAGGTTTGGTTCGCCAAGGAACCTCAGGAGGATCAGTCGAACGATTTCCTGCAATACTAACACAGTGAGCAACAGGTGATCTAGGAGAAATTTGAGGTACAATAGAATGGGCCCGGCCCGATCCACTCTGCTGATCACGCGAGCTAAGAGGTCCCATATCTGGGCCTATAGCATGCGGTTCATAGCAATGATACTAACCGCCGGCTGCTGTTTGATGTTGTTGCACAACACGTCTACCACCATCACCCATACCATGGGCATACACCATCAAACTGATGAGAACCTCGACCTTGAGACCATCGTCCTCGTGCAGCAGCAACAGTTCTTGGCGCTAGAGTAAATCGGGCAGAATCATCAATGCATGGCTCAAAGTCCTGATCAGAATCCCTATCAAAGTCCCGATCATAACGGTAATAGCACTTCTGCGTTAGATGCCCTGACCTATTACAGATCTGGCACTGGATCCTCGACCGAAAACCACGACCACCGCCCCAACCACCACGAGTCCCACGCGAGTCAAAGACAGGAATCGAAGGAGCCTCGACATTATGCGCAACAAGAGGAACCTCTCGCACTACCCACATCTGACGGAGTTCAAACTCCAATAGAATATCAACAAGTTTCTAAAAAGAAAACTTATCTGGAGATGCCGAGACCAACATGAAGACCGAATCAAAATCAACAGGAAGACCAGCCAACAGAATCTCCGTTTTCTCAGCGTCAGAGACCACCGATCCAGATGCCGCAAGTAACGCACAAAGGTTTTGAATCGTGGAGACAAACTCTTGAACAGAAGAGCCTCCTTTTTTTACCGAGTAAAGATCATAACGAATACGAGAGACTTTTGTACTAGATGACGCTGCAAAGAGGTTAGTTGCAATATTTCAGATCTCAAAAGAACTATTAGCAATGATAAACGAAGACAGGAAAGACGAATCAATCGTAGAAATAAGCCATGAGGCGAGCAACTTATCTTGTTGCTCAAACACTGTAGCCACTGGATTCGGTTGAAGATCTCTATCGGTCGACACCACAAACCTTGGAGGAGCAGCTAAAGTGCCATTCAAGAATCCAAACAAGCCATATCCTTCAGTGATTAGTCGAATATGGTATTGCCATTGAACAAACGTCTTCCATCGAGTTTTACTGTTTCATGACGAGGAAAACTATGAATTACAGTTGAATTTGTAAAAACAGGAGTAGCAGATTCACCAGTCAATGGATCCATGAGCCAAGAAACAAAGCGAACAAGAAGAACAAACGGATCAAGCAGAAGCAACGAAAACACCAGGATCAAACCGCAGCGAATGATACCATGTTAGTGAATTGATATAAGTTGGTTATGAGAGGTTAGGCAAGTGGTTAGTTAGCTGTTAAGCTGATTAAGTTGTGTAGTTAGCTGAGTACCATGCTCCTTCTCTATAAATACCAATTTAATGTACAGAGGAAATAGAGATCATTTTATAAAGAAATTAGTTTCAGTTACTTCTTACCAAGATTCTCAACATTATATAAAAAAAGGTACACGTATTTTAAGTAACAATTCGATGAGTCATCATAAAATTGTGACAAGTGGCATTTTAACTTAGTGTCATATTGTTAAATAACAATGGATAATATGACATTAATTACAATTTAAAATATTTTAAAATTTTGAGATAAAATTAATTATTTAAAATATAGAATTAAAAATATTTAAAAAAAATTGAGACAAGTTTACTATCCTAACTTTAATGATTTAAAATTTATGTTATCTTAATATCTTTATAATTTTATTAATTAAGAAGTGTTAGGTGTAATGATAAAGTATATGGAATTCATAAGGAGAGAACACGAGTTCGAATCTTGGAGATGATATTGTTAGAAAAAGCAGCTATGAAGCTCGAACATGGGTTGTAAAATAAACATAAAAGATAAAAAATATTTTTTTTATTTTTGAGGATCAAAGTACAATTCTACCATATATAAACTTATAATTTTATCATTTATAAATGGACTAAATCACAGATTTTTTATTTTTAGGGGCAAGTACTTTACCCTTTGATTCGTTTATGTGGCTTAATATATTTGTGTTAGTAGAATTATATATAAATTGATTTTTAAGATATTATTTTAATTAATATATAATTATTTTAGCAAATATATATAATTTCCACAACTAACTTTATGTTACAAAATTTATTAATGATAAGGAAACACTTTTTTTTTTATTTCAAAATTTTTAAAATTATAATAATATTATATGCTAAATATTTTCACATTATAATTAATTTAAATTTTGGATTATATACACTCAACTTTTGCATCGCACGAGAATACAAACTAATATGTATATACCGTATCGGGCTTGGACTTGAGCTTTGAATAATAGAACTTAAGCTTAATCTACATTTTAAACAAATCTATTTTACACCTCTCCAACTTATAAATAAGAAAATAATGCGCTTCAATACAATCGAATCTAAATCTTCTTACATTCGCAATAATGTCTATATCAATAATGTCTATATCAATCGAACTAAAATTTAATCTTCTATTATATATAAATATTTGAATTCCAAAAAGATAAAATATCTATTAGGAAACAACAATGAAGAATTAATATATGCCTTATTTATATAAATGATATAAAATTTCTACAATGCCCAATGTTGTATGAAAAAAATATATTTATATAAACCCTATACTAAGAAAGACACACAATCTTCTAAACATCCATTGAATCGTCAAAGACAAACACCACACCAACATCACAAATCAACAAATTAATGGTAATTTTCCCTCTCTTTCTTTTTCCCTCTGATCTTTCATAAGGTATTCAATACATATTTCATAAGAAAATCATACTATTATCAATCTCAAATCTCATGTCGGCCGAGTTGGAAGCCACCCCATGAATAAGATGATGATGATGATCATCATCATCTCCCAAGCTGTTTTCTTCCATGTTCATGTCCCACAAGAACTCGTAGTCATCATCGACTTTGGAGCTAACTTCATTATTGCTGCAGTGAAGATTGTTGTTGTTGTTGTCATCGTCGTCATTTTCCTGATGGGAATTATATTGAAGCAGATTTAGCAAGCTTTGGCCATGGCTTTGATGGGCAGGTTTGGTGGCTAAAGAGTTGATTTGATGATGATACCCACAAGCCATAGTGGTTTGGTCGGCTAAAGAAGGGGCATGAATTGAGGGTTCCAACATCATTGGGGAGCTCAGCCTGGTGCTGTTCTCTCCTCCTTTGCTTTTGTGGAACACTCTACATAAAACCCAATCCTCCTGTCACATGAGAAAAAAAGAAATATAAATGAATAAAGTATATGCATATGAATATACACACTACATAATCCAAAAAAGAAACTTCTTTATTTGATTTATATTTAATGCATCTTCATATAATTCATTAATCCTACATATATGTATGTATGTGTGTGTATACACACTCTTCAAATTCGCATATAAAGAATATTCCACACCACTATGAGAAAACAAGCATTTTCACACGAATAATTAAGGTAAAAATGTATGATCATATCATAGAATATGAAAAATAGAGAAATGGACATGCTGACATGTGCATATAAATAGGTCCATCCAATTTGGCGTGATGATAAGCCTCAAACATCTCTCTCTTTTATCATAATCATATCATCATAATAATAATGTAGCATGGTATGATGTAGCAAGACTTTATCTTGCAATGAAGTAATTAATTTTCAAAATAATAATAATAATGTAGCATAATTAAGTACTTGATTATGAGAACACAGAAAAATGGAACTAATGGTAAGTGGACAGCTTGCATACTATTCCCTCTACTTCTCCCTTAAGTTTCCTTAGAGAAACCACCATTTATTTATTTCTCAAATTCACACACACATATATATACATATGGCTGCAATATGTCACCTCTCCTCCCTAAATTTCAATCTCTCACTTTCGATGTCATTTTCAAACAACACACATGACCAGACATATGTATATGAGTATATAGTTGAAAAAGAAAAAGAGGGGGGGGGGGGAATGTGACCTTAGGGGGCATATGTGGGGTTTCAAGCCGGAATTCATGCATGATCCAACCCGTTTTGATTCCATTAGGAGCTCGGTTCCTATAAAACACCAAAGTCTTTCTCATCCCTACCACCTGTTGAGTTCTCGGGTCGACCACCGTCCGATCTTTCCCCGTTGCTTTCCAATAGCCAGACGTGGTTGCGCGGTTGGTTCTGAACCCCGTGGCATACTTCCGGTCACGAAAGCTGAAGAAGTACCACTCGTTTGCATTCAACTTTGCCACCTCTTTGCATACACAAAATAGATGGTCGATTAAAAAGAGAAATAATTACTGTTCATAAACAATACATAATTAAATCTGCTTTTGGTATCCAACATATTCACTACTTTAGTGTTGGTAAGTCTTTGTCACCTTAATGAGTTATGTCTAAGAAAGGTAAGGATCTGTTTTTGGCATTACATGCTGAGGGTAAATTAAAAAAGAGTAGGCCTTTTTCTTCTTCTTCTTTTTTTTATTTCTAGGTCACACGTTATTACAAGACCACACTCAACATTTTAGCCACTATTATATGATGAACATGAATGAGACTGTATAAATAGGAAAGTACAGACGAGCTAGCAACGTGAAAAAAAGGAAAGAAATATACGGGCAAAGGTAAGATGTATTGCGTATGAATACAGTATGTATGGACAGTTTCTACTTTAAAAGGTAAATAAAAACACTACACGGTTCCTTGAAGAAAAACAAAGGAACAAATGCATTGAGGGGAAAGCAACCCCTTTTTATTTACTTGTGATGATTAAATTCCACGTAAACATGCAATTCCTAAGCTGTTTTTTGGGAGGGGATAACATTTGGACTATATAGAAGATATGTAGGTGTCGTCTGCCTATGTCATTTCCTAGGGACAATTTTTCTGTTTACATGTCTTAATATTTTTAAAGCAAATATATTATTATACATGTAATGATATATTAGTTTGTTATAAGATCTTGTAGTTTTAACTAATGGATTTAATTGTCGTCATTTGAGTTAAGACTAAAATTTGATTAATTTATTAATCCATAATTTAGATATAATATAGGTTAGAAGCAGAATTTGACCTAGCAAATTTATCCACTATTATTTAAGTTAGGAATAAAATTTCAAAATTTTAAAAATATAAAATATAAGAATTAAATTTAACCTTTAATTTCACTTTTAAAAGAACTAATTCTAACTCCATCCCTTGAATAAACAAAAAAAAAACATTCTAAGAGTTACATTCTAATTGGAAAATTTAATTAATAATTTTTTTGAGGGGAACATTATCTTAATATTGTAGTACATTATTTTATTAAAAGTAATGTACTAATGGGAAAAAAACACTTTAAAATGATTATATGTAATCATGATTTGATATCTATTAACACGGTTAGCCCGGACCCAATTATGAAAAGTTGGGATCTCTCACTTTTTTATTATGAGAGGAAGATACCCATGATTTTAGGCTATTGTAGTGCAAATATATATATATATATATATATATATTAACTATAAAAATTCTTTTTCTTTTTCTTCTTTGTAAATTACATGTTAAATTTAAACAATCAATATAATTAGTATAACTCAAATTCAGATCACAACTCAAACAGTGAATACCATTGACTATTATACCATTATATAAGACGAAATCCTTTTTACTTTTAGCTTTTTTGTAATGTGGCACGAAACTAATGAGAGAAAAAAACAAATCAACCTTCCTTACATGACTTAAGAACATAATTTGAAAAAGAAGACAAGTTTTTTTTAAAGAAAGGCAGTACTAATTTGGGAGTACTTATCACTAAAAAAAGTTGGGTTAGTTGGGTTAGTGGAATTTTTAGATTGGATTGAAAAAAAAAATTGAAAAAACCCTTTTTCTAGAGGTTGAGAATGAGTATGATTATGTAAAAGAAAAACCCTTTTTTCTATTTATATTAGAGGTTAATTAAGATGATTAAACTTGCATATATAATATTTGATCACATGCATGTAAACTATACATATATGCTTACATGCATGTGTATGGGTTTTTCTATATGTCTGTGTGTGAATATTGATATTCATGTGGTTGCTTTCCCATCTTTCTCTCTCTTAGAGGAGAAAAACGTGTTGAGTCCATGTCTTAAACAGCTAACATTCAGCACCGCATGTTTGCCTCCCAGCGCCACCGTGTACGGTGTACCGGAAAACAACTCAATTGTTTCCCCACCTTCACAGTCCCATACACAGTGATCAAAAGAGAAGACCTTGAAGGGAAATTTTGTATAATTTGATATATATAAAAAGAAAAAATAACATGATAGTATGAGAGACCTACCAGGAAGCTGCCATGGTTCACATGTATGCAAATCAATTTCCACCAAAGTACCCTTCAAGACTTCCTCATTGGCTATCTTTTTGTAAAGATAATGGCAAACCAATTCCTCATCACTTGGATAAAACCTAAACCCAGGAGGCAGTGTAGCTCCAATGTCCCTTAGCCCCATATTTATGTTGCTAAGAACCCAAAGAAATCAAAAAGAAAGGTGGTGGGTGTGGGGAAAAAAAGTAGAAAAGGAAAATAAGAGACTTTATTTCTTGTTTCCTTGAGATCTTTGCTATGAAAGAGAGAATTAATTTAAGGTAAGAGATGGAATGGGAATGAACTAAAAGAGGAGGGCATAGTATGGGTTCAATTAGGACTTGAGAAGAAAAAAAAAAAAAGTGGAAGGTTTTATTTGTATAGCTAGTTTAAGGTGGCAATTAAGTGCCTTTGCCATTTAGAATTTCTTGCAATATTCTTTGTATATATAGGGGCAAGCCATGCTTGTATTACTAGTTAGTTATACTTGGGAAGATTCAAGAAAAACCAAAGTTACAAGAAATCTAATTTATTGAGGGTGTTTGTTTTTGGAGGGTAGAGCAGTATTTGATCAATGCCAATATTAATCATATTTATATATGGACAAGATCCAAAAAAATTAAATTTTTTAGAGAAACATTCCAAAACACCCCTTTTTTATCTTTGGTTTTTAAATGGATTAATACCCAAGATAAAAATAAATATACTATTTGAGGATTATATAAAATAAGATATAATTTATGTATAGGATAAATTATAAAAATAGTCACTTTTGTTTGTTTTAGATTACATTTCAGTCACTTACGTTATTGTTTTGTTACGAAGTGGTCATCCTACCATTAAACTTCATTACCTCCCTAGCGTCAGTCCTATGTGGCAGTCCAAATGGGTTTTAATTAAATAAATTTAATTTGGACTACCACGTAGGACTGTCGTTAAGGAGGTAACGGAACTTAACTGCAAACGATAACATAAACGACTAAAATATAATCTAAAGTAAATAAAAGTGACTATTTTTATTGTTTACCCTGATGTATAATACAATAATTTCTATATTGGTATTTTTTTTTTGAAAAACTATAACACCAAGCATACCCATGACAAAGTATTTTTCATGGTCATTATCATTTACTTTTGTTTTCATAACAATTCTACTTTATGTAGATTACAAGTTTCATTTACCTTTTTTGCATTTTTGTCTCCCATTATTTTGTTTGACTATAACTCTTTATAATTTCACTTTTTGGATTACATGAGAGTGAGTCTTTTTAACTTTATAAAATGTTTAATAATTTTTTTTATTTTTAAATATTTTTATTAAATGTGTTCTTGTATGTTTAGTGATGGGTAAGTTAAATATTCTCAAATTCTTGTAAGATAAAAGTAAATTAGAAGGTGTGAATACTTGTGTTTTGGGATACTCTTTGATTCTTCGAATGCTTTGTAGAAGAAAGTGAAAAATAAAATTGTAAATAATATGAGATGAGATGAAAAATATGATTCTCAAAATTAACCATTTATCGGTTGATTTCTAAAATTGTTTCACATTATAAATAAAAAAATTATCTTCACCAATAAAAAAATAAAACTAATTTTAAGCTCTTTTTTTGAAAAAAAATTAAAATTTATTATATAGGTAAAAGACACTTAGATAGTGTGTTTGATAAACTGAAAATTTAAGTGTTGAATTTTTTTCAAAATTTATATTAGAATTTTTATAAGTGTGAGATATAATTATGTTATTTGATAAAAATAAATATTGATTTATAAAATATTATTTTTTTAATATAATATTTTATATTATTTTGAATAATTTTGGATGAAAGATAAATATGATAATTTGAATATCTCTTTTTTTTTAAAGATAATTTATTTAAATTTTTTTAATAAATAAAATCGACTTAATATTTTCTACATAAAGTGATAAGTAGCTATCCGCTTACTTATCTTATTCAACATTTTTTTCTGAAAATTTCATATTAAGTAAAATACTAAAATGATTATCAAATAATTTAGAATATTGAATATTAAAATTTTTTATTTTCAATAAAATGAAAATTTTTAATGGCTTATCACACACTCTTACTTCGTAAAGTATCAAGAATTCTCACGTACTCTAACTTCGTTGACATAAATTTACTAAAAAATTTTAAATAAAAAGAAATTATACTTTTTTTCTTATTTATTTTTATATATTTATTTTTTTATTCATTTATTTATTTTAATTACAAAATTATGAAAATTTAATTACGTATTAAATATATTTGACTTTTTACATAAAAAATTATATTTAACTGCAAGTAAAATTAAATTGTTTAAATTTATATTTAATTTAATATTTATTAACTTTGATATGAATTGATAAAATTATTTTAAGAAAAATTAATTAGATTATATTAATTAAAAATACATTATGTACAACATATGATTATATTAGAATATAGTGTGATTTATAAATTAATTTAGTAATAATTAAATTACTTTTAACAACTAATTATTTTTTATTGAAAATTATTGAATATAAAGATGGAATATAATAAAAATAAATAAAATAATAATTAGTTATTGTTTAATCCAGTTTTACTTTAGATTTTTTAATTCTACAAATAGAATTAGATAAGTGATATGTACCACTTAATTCGATCTTCAAACCCTTACAGCTAAAATAAAAAATAATAATAATAAAAACTCCACTGAAAATATATAAAATGATAATCTTAACCAAAAAAAATAAAAATTATATCACTTTATCAAATATATTTAAATTATTTATTATATTTAATATTTAATTAATATTAAAATTATTTATTTAATATTTAAATTCGTTTCAATCCAAGAACTAATTCAAGAAATAAAAAACCTTATTAATCTCCCGATTAAATTTTAATTCGATTAACATTATTATTGTAATAGCATTTGAATATCGAGGGAAGTTATAAATAATTTAAAATTTACATAAAAAAAATCTCGAAAGTTGAAATTTTTTTAATTTCACTATTACAATACATTCATAGGTACAATACAAATATAAATATATGTCTAACTAGTAAATACAAACAAACGGGAAATGAAACTAATCCGAAAAGAATTAAACAAAATCCAAATAAAACATATATATACCGCGATTATATATAATAAAACTCAAACTTAAATATTAATTTTTACCTTAACCAATAATCAAAAGCTGCGGACATCAGAGCTTTTAAGATTGATGAAATAAGGTGCAGAGAATATTATAGTGAATTATTTTATCTCGAAATGGAGAAGACATGAAACTGGAAGTAGAATTCTTGTACCGAATTGGTTACAAGGAGACAAAAATATTTGGTTTCATTAGCTATAATAATGGATAAAGAATAGAAAAAATATTCGTGGAATTTTTAAACCCGAGAAATTATTTTATAAATCCTTTCTACCATATTATTTGTGGTCTCTTTTTAATTATTTAATGATATTTTAGAATTTTTTACATGTCATTAATATATAATCTTGATAATTCTTTTTACCAAGAACCCAGAATTATGTATGAATGATGTGGAAAAAATTGCTGAAATGTTATTAAATAATTGAAAAGAGATCATGGATGATGTAGTGGGAAGGGTTCATAAAATAATTTCTCGTATGAATGAAATAGAAAAAATTGTTGAAATGTCATTAAATAATTGAAAAGGGACTATGGATGATGTAGTGGGAAAGGTTCATAAAATAATTTCTCGTATGAACGAAATAGAAAAATTTGTTGAAATATCATTATATAATTAGAAATAGATCATGGACAAAATAATTTCTCTTTATAAAAATATAATAAAATATTAAAAATATGAGCACAAATGTACCAAATACTAATCGATATTATTAAAAATATATTATAAAAAATACTAAATATTGAAATATTTCACTCAAATGGGTATTAAATAATTAAAAGAAAAATGTAAAATTAGAACAATAATGAAATGGTCGGACAAGAGCATGGGGCCATATTGATAATATCATGGACATCTATAGAAAGGGTTCAAAAGACCTTATGTCCCCGACCACGTGAACCATCTGATTGCTCTTAACAAGAACAAAGACAACTCAAGCAAAATAAAATAAAAATAAATGATTAAAAATTAATAGCTGGAATAATAAGAATATTATTATTAGTAGCTAATAATCGTCCACTTCCGATCCCATGATCTGTTCAAATTTAGGTCACATAAAGAAAAAATAAAAATCAGTGGGCCTGATTGATCTGGGGTCCACTAATGACGAACGACATCAGACCCATCATTTATAACTGAAAATACACCCAAATTATTTAATTATTCACACATTAATTACTTGATTTGGTAAACAAAGCATTAAGCCTCACCATATTTAATATCATATCAATTTTGAGTGGTGTATTGAGTTAATTTGTGACAGCAACAGAGGTGAAACCAGAAAAGTTTTCCATTTTAAGGGGAACGAGACATTATCAGCTCCCTAGTTTCGCCCCTGAACATCAACTCAATCAAATACATTAATATATATATCTATAATTGATGCAAATGGTTCGGGTTTAAATATCACTATATGCATATTTTTATTATTTTTTTAAATAAAAAATAAAATTATCCTCAAATAATATAATTACTTTAAATCCCATCACGTGTAAATCATATCCGAACCCATTTAATTCAACCACAAGTAGCATTTCATGGTACATTTCTACAATTGACCTAAGCCAAAAGCATACAAGAAAGTAACTTAAACAAAACGTAAAGATAGTTATAAGTTTATAAATGAAGATGTGAGTGAGGAATGTTAGAGAAGACATAATAATTAAAGAAAGTGAAGACAAAGGGATGTTTGTCACAACATGTGGGATTCTGATGATAATAATGAAGGGGGAGGGGGGATAGTGTATATATAGTATATGGGGAGTGGATTGGGTTCACCAACACTTCTGTTCCATGCATTTTCTTTTAATAATGGTAGTATATGTGTTCGGTATTTTCATGAGTAGGATAAGACAATATATATATTTGACACTTCATCATAAAAAGTGGACATTTCACCGCAAAAATGGATACATTCCTCGTGATTTTGGCAATCCCATGGACATGAAATCAAATTAAAATAAAAGTTTGGTCCACATTTTCTCTTTTCATCCATATATTTCACTTCCTTTCACTTTACTCCTTTCATTTTGTATTTCGAATTATTTAAATATCATGTTGATGTCTTCATGTGATCCCCGGGGGGGGGGGATTGTGCAACTTCCTATGATGAGGGATTACATGGTAAAAATATAATGGAAGATGGTCACATACCAACTCAATAAAGGTAGTCCTTGGATCAAGATATATTAACAAGTAGTTAAAAGTAATATGGAGTTTTTGTATTGGGTAGACTTGATTATAGGTTGGGTCACCTGTTAAGGTTTGAAGATTCATTCGAAAAGTGAGAGGTTTTGAGTAAAAATATAGGCTCGAAAAATGAGTTTAGATAAAAGATTATTTTGGCTCGGGCTTGACCTGAATCACATGCCTATTTTTTTTCAATTTATTGGAAAACATTTATTTTAATATTTTTAGTGTATTTGATGTATTATATTTTTTGATATTGTTTTCGTATAAAAATAATAATCTAAAACATATATTACAGTCTGGCTGAGTGGGGTTTAGCATTTTCAACATGGGCTAAGCTTGGACAAAATTTTAAGCCTATTTTTTGAGTCAAGCCTAGAAAGTGGGCTTAAAATTATGCATAAGCCTGACCCATGATCAGATTAAACTAGGAGTCAGATTGCATTTTGCATTCTCTACCTGAAAATTGGGTAAATTAGTCCTTATATGTTAGATCAAAGAGCAAATTGGTCATTTCTATTAAAAATTTCATCCATTTCTACTGTTAAATATTGTCACATGTAACTTAATGTTTATTTAGTCAACCACGCCAGTTTTTAACAGTATAAATGGACGAAATTTTTTAATAGAAAAGACTAATTTACTCTTTGATTTAAATCTAACTTCTAGTATAAGAGACTCCATAATACTTTTATCAAACAAGCATTATCCCTTCACAAGGGCTTATTTCCTTTACTTTATTCATTATAATGCTTGATTGAAGCATCGAAAAGTGTTTCGGAATGAAAACTCACATTTATTTATTTTTTCGAAATATAAAAACATCTAGAAATTATGAAATATATTAAAGAAATTAAAAAAATCTAAAAAAATTTAAATTAAACATAGAATCTCCACTGGATATCGAGTGGTAGAAAGTGTAAGGTTTGAAAGTCAAAAGTAGGTCACTTGGTTTTCTTATTTATGAGATTTGAACGTATAGCTAGTCTTTATATTATACATAATAATAATAATAATATTGGAAGTAGCCTAAATTAACGGAGACATGGTAACGCTGGCATACGACATGTGGTCCACATATTAAGGTACACGTCATTGGGGGCGAATGACGTGTAGATTATTCTAAAGGAAAATCATGGCGAAGAAAGAACCCTAGCGATGGGATAATAATTGGAAAGGCTTCTAAAAGAAGAAGATAATAATTGAAAAGGAATGTAGAATTCTAGGGTTAGGGTTTTAATTTTTGCCAAACAAGGGAAGTAAGTGTTAGGTGTTGGTGTATTTTGACGTTGGAGGATGAGTGACGGCTTCTTATTCCTCTTTCCAACCAATAATTTCCGTTCCCTCTTTCCCCTCTTTTGCCTTTCCTTCCTTTTTAACATCAAATTGGTAAATTTTGGATACATCATTTTCTTATTATTCCTTTCATTTTATAAACCCTTTTTTAATATCTTTATACAACATCAATTTTTAGAAAAAAAATTTTGAAGGTTCAAAATAATGGGTTTTTTTTTTATTTAAAAATTTTTTAAGAAATTATTTTATTCAGTCACGAGCCCATAACCCCTTGCCCTCTAGTTTTTATCTAGAGTTAATTTATGGGTTGAGTGACTCGGCTTGGTTAATAACAGTGTATTTTTTTTATTCTATAAGTAATCTTAAAGAATTGCAAATATTTTACTATACTTCTGTAGGAAACTAGTTAATCCACCGACTCTATTTGTGAAGTATAAAAACTTCATTAACAGTATACCAAATATTTTTCCTTTTAAATATAATTAGCTTAAAAAATTACCATGTATATATTTTTTTTAAAAAAACATTTAGTTTTTTAAATATTTTTACTGTAACTCTATAAGACACTTGTTAACCCCTGATCTAGCTTGTAAAATCTAAAAACTTCACTGGTAGTGCAATAAATAATTTTCCTTAATATAAATAGGGTGAGTATTTGGTAAATTAACAGTGTACTTTTTTTTTTATTTCACAAGCAGCCTTAAAAAATTATTACATGTCTCTTTTTTTTTAAATATTTATCAATCTCTTAACTTTAATTGTAGAGTCTAAAAATTCCACAAATAATAATATGGACTTTTGAATGAATGGTTGAATCAAGCTTAAGCTCAAATTTAAATAATTTTAAAATCATACCTTAACCCGATCCAACCCGACTCTAATTTTAATGTATATTCATAAATTCATAATTTTATACTATGTTAAAAGATAGGGGGCATTCTTCAAAAAAAAAATTTAGGGGACATTCATTCATTGATAAAACACCAATCTCTTTCACCTCATCCCCAAAATTTAGTTTTCCTTCAATACATCTTCCAAAAATTCAATCTCTCATAATTGGTAATATATAATTATGTAAAGTGGAGGTCAACCGAGTCATCCATACAACTCAGCCAATCAGATTGCACAACTCAGCTAGCGGGCTCCCCCCGGGACTAAGCATGTGCTGGAACCCCCACGTGCCCTTCTCTACCCATCATTCGCCACTGTTCTTTTGAACCTACGATTTGGCGCCATTTCATCATCCATCAATGACACCCTGTAATAATTACGCTATAAATACCTATTCTTTTCTTAATTTCAAAATTTAATCCCTATATTTTTATTTTTAAAAATTTAATTCTTTTATTTCTTCAAATCTTGAAATTTAAAGTCCAGTTATTAACATTGTTGAAATTATTTTGTTAAATTCAAGTTTATTAAAATATCAAATTTTAGTTACATAGCTAATACCTGAGTTTTTTTTATTTTAAAATGTCAAATCAACAAATTTAACAAAAGGGTTTCAATAGTATTAACAATTAGACTTCAATTTTAAAATCTAAAAAGTAGATGAACAAAATCTATAAAACTAAAAATTATAGGGACTAAATTCCAAATTTATTTAATTTCTTATATGTGTATACATTTATGCATTCACATTTATGTAATAATTTCAATGATTATTTATGTTGACGAAAGAGGGATAAGAGTTTAGGAGAAGTATCGATTTCAGAATGAAAAGAGTATTTATATATATATATATATATATATATTTATAATTATTTGCATTTAATATATAATGTTATGATTATAAATACAAGAGATTACTTGTTAAAAAAAACAAAGTATTTATATTTATTTCTAATTATTTTTTAAAAAATATTAATTTATTTATATCGTGTTTTGATGTTGCTTACTAATCATGTATGAATTTGTACATTTTCAATGTATCAAATATAAATGAAAATTTCTTTTTATAAATGAAAATTTCTTTTTAACTTTACGAAATTTGATGAAATTAAAATTTTAAATATGATAATTATTTATGATGAGGCTTGGATACTTAAGAAACCTGGATACTTAAGCACCTAAAGCTTTGATATTTATAATAATGCTAACATTTAGAGATGTTCAAACGGTTAACTGAACTGAATTGGTATTAATCGAATTAACTGAATTTTTTATTTATTTAACTGTTAACCTAAGCAAAATATTTCGAATAATTTGATTGGTTAACCGAATTAACCAAAATTTATATGTTTTTGTTTTTTTTGTTAAAACAAGTATAAAATATATATAAAAATAAATAAATTGATAATGTTTATTTGATAGAATTAATTGAATTAACCTAATTAAAACTACATATAATTTGAATTATTAATTATTAAGTTTGGTTAATTATCTGATTTTGAACCGATTTAATCAACAACCGAATTTCCAAAAAATCATTAATTAACCTCCGACCGAATTAGATCAATTCGATCGATTAATTCAGCTTTAACTGAGATTTAAACACCTCTAACTAACACCTTATTAATACTTTCCTCACTAAGAATGAATTAGAGGTACTAAGAATCAAACTAGTTAGAATTTATTCTTTATTCATGAACAGGTTGAGTTAAACCATAGGTTATAAGCATAATTAAAAAATACACTATCAATTATTTAGTTAAATATATATATATAAATTGTTTTTTAAACTTATATATTGCTAAATTTGAATATTTAAAATTATTATAAATTATTTAAGTAATAAAAATAAGATTTATTTTAAAAATAAATTTTATATTATTATTTTTTGAAATTATAAAAAAATAAAATTATTAGAAATAGGCATTTAGAATAACTTAGGTAAATTATTGTCTAAATTTGAATAAATATGGACAACCACTTGTTCAATTTCATTATAAATATAAAATAAATAAAAGAAAATTCCTAAAAATCAAGAGATTTTAAAAAATAAAAAAATGAAAAAGTTCTAAAATTCAAATTTATTTTAAAAAATAAATTTTTTTATTATTACTTTTTTGAAAATATAAGAAAATATATATAATTACTAGTCATACACATTGAAAATGAATTTAGACAGCCAGATTCATTATGCAAGTGCAATAAAAAAACTTACAATAATAAAAGGAATATCCTTTTTTTTTTAACGTTTCTTGCTTCTACCTATCTAAATTTTAATATATTCACAAAAAAAAACTTTAGAATTTTTTTTAATAATTTTATTATAGGTTTTAATTATATCTGTTTGTTAATATAATGTCTATAATTACTCATAGCTCTTCTCCAACTCGTAAATAGAAGACAATGCGCTTCAGTACACTCGAACTCACGTCCTTCTGCATTGGCAACAATACTCATGCCATTTGAATTAAAACTCAAATTTAGGGGTGAACAAAACTAGATTCGATTAGAAAAATAAAATAAAAATTTGAATTTCGAGTTATTCAAATTATTCGAGTCAACTCGATAAATAATTCAAGTTTCGAGTTCGAATTGAATTGAATTTTACAATTTTAATATCTCAAATAATTTGAGTAACAAATTGGTATAAATATCCTTTTGGTCCTTATCAAGTTTGAAAATGAGCAAATTGGTCTATCTCAACAAAAATTAAAAAATAATTCAAAATATTTTTCAAAAATTCCAAAATTTATATTTTTAAAAAATTATAACAAATTCTAAAAAATATATAAAGAAATAAAAAATTAGAATAATAATTTTGGGATCTAAATAAGTTAATTAATGATTAAGTTTATCATAACAAAATATTTTTTATTATTTTATTTTGAAAAAGTTTTCAAATATATATTGTTTCAAATTTATGGGCTATAACATAGAATTAGTTATATTGTAATAAGATTTTAATTTAATATGTTTAATTTTTTAATTTAACTCGAACAATTTCACTCGATTTAAGTTGACTCAACTTGAACTTTATTTCACTCGACTCAATTCAAAAAAATTTCAAATCGAGTTAAGATGATAAGATAAGACTCGTCAACTCGATTAACTCAAAATTTTTTTATTCAATTCAATCGAATTCTTACCCCTAAACTCAATCAAAAAATCATCAGAGCGTTGCTCTTGCTGTTTTGATTGTTATGCCTTTCATAGTATACACTAGATTTATATTCCTTCCATATCTATACTGTATTTTTTTTTTTTCATATTTTCTTTGTGATGACTGCATGATTTTGTTTAAAATTATATTCCCAGAAAACTTAATTTCTTCTATATAAATTATTATCTAAAAAGGATGTTTGAAACACAAACCCAGGCAGCTGGGGGGACTCACTTCTAAACATTATCTTAAAAAAATAATAATAAAGTAATTATAAACAGATAAAGTTGGCCATGTCATGATGAAATGGCAGAAGCATTTTTATATCCACTTTACCCTAATCATCAAGAAACGTAATAACTTTGGGAAATATCTTTCTTATTAAGTTCTCCAGTCCTCCTCTGATCCAAAATATTTGTCAAAATCCCCCCCTACTTTTGAATAACTTTTTCAAAGAAAAAGTAGTAAAATATCATATGGGTCCTTGTAGTTTTTATAAATTTAGAATTTAATCCATGTATAGTTTCTCGCCTGCATGAAACTGAAATCGCTAGTAATTGCTGGTCAACAATATGATGGTGAATTCATTCCCAGGCTTTGTACATACCGCCCGTCACACTATAGGAGTTGGCCATGCCCAAAATTGTTACCTTAACTGCAAAAAGGGGCAGGGGCGAATCTAGGGGGGCAGGCATGGGCCCCGGCCCCTCCCAAAATGTAAAATTACAACTTTAGCCCTTGAAATTTTTTAAAAATTTCAAATTAGTAAAGGTAAAATTGCACTTTGGCCTCCCTTAAAATTATAAAAATTCAATTTAATCCTTTAAAAATTATAAAGATATAAACTATAAAAAATTAAAATTTTTCCGGCCCCCCCATAAAATTTTTCTGGCTTCGCCCCTGAAAAGGGGATGCCGAAAGTAGGGCTAGCGACTGGAGTGAAGTTGTAACAAAGTAGCTGTATTGGAAGGTGCAGCTAGATCACCTTTTTTTCAGGGAGAGTTAATGCTTGTTGGATATTTTGGTTTGACACTACTTCACACCAAAAAAGAAGCGAACTATGTCTAAATTAAATTTGTAGGTGGAAGCCTTCTTTAGTTTCTCAACGATGAAGTAAGACCAAGCCCTTGAACTTTTGTTAAATTTGTTATTGTGACATTTTGAAATAAAAAATTACTCAATTGATAGAAATGTAATTAAAAAACTAACCTTATAATGAACCTAAATTTAATAAAAAGACTAAATTCTTAAAATTTTCAAATATAAAAAATTTTTTACAACAAATTTTAACTTTTTATCTTTACATTTAACATTAATTTATGGTGGTGTGACTAAAATAATACTATTATCATTCGACTTTATCAAGAAACGAAAGTTTTCTTCTTCTTTTTCAACCAATAATCGTATATATTTATGGTCAGCCTTTTGGTAATCCATACATGTATTAGATTTGGTATATTGATTAAATTTTACTCGATTGATATTGTTGTTATTGTTAAGAGGAAGTGGGTTTTATCTTCCTATTTAGGGGTTGAAAAGAGATTATAAATAATTTTAAATTTATATAAAAATAATAACATATACAATTATATATATATATATATATATATTAGATTATGATAATAACAAATGAGGTTTTATTGTAAGGTAAAAGATATTTATATTATTATTCAATTAAATTGATATTTACTCATGACTAGACTTAATCTGATGGCCCACTTAAAAAGTAGAAGGGTTTGGGTAAAAACATAAGTTTGAAAAATGAGTTTGGGTAAAAAACTGAGACATGTCGAGTAAGCTTTTTTGGCTTGGTTGACCCGAATTTGGGAAAAAAACTGTTGCTTTTTGCTACTGTTTTGCTGTCGTTTCACTATTATATTACTACTATTTTGTTGTTATTGTTTAGATATTGTATAACTCTTGTGTTATTATAAATTTTGCTACTATTTTAGAGGTATTTACTTACTAAGTTGTACCTATCTTAGTGTTATTTAAGTATAAATATTTTTTTAAATTTGTTGAGAAACATTTATTTTAATATTTTTAGTGTATTTGATATATTATATTTTTAAAATTTATTTTTATATAAAAAAACAATAATAAATTTAAAACGAACTAAACTCGGATTTTAGTATTTTTATTAGGAGTGGACCCAAACCTAAAATACCTATTGAAGCCTGTTCCTACCCATGATCACTTCTACTCATGACATCAATTCAACCAAATACCATAAATAAAAATGTTTCCCACCTTCATTTTTTCCCCCCAAAATACATTAATAAACAATATTGGTTGTTAATTAAAATAAGAAAAAGGGTTATTGAGAGATTTTCCATCCTTTAAACTCAAAAATATTATTAGATTTGTTGTTTCCAAGTGTACAAATTATAGAATGCATATTCCAATCATAAATGAATCATTAATGAATATAGGAACAAAGTAGCTAGACTACTCCTCTCTCTTCCTTTTGTCAACAAAGCTATGTTAGAATCGAATTAAAATTTGTTGAACTGTTGCATCATAAGGAATTTGAAGTTGGCTTGAGAATGAGATTTTTTTTAAATAAAATTTTATGTCTTTTTCAAACTTATAAATAAATTTTTATAAAATATGTGGAACAATATCAAAAGATTCGGTTGATAGCTTGAAAACGCAGGAAATTGATATCTACAAGTATAAGCATCGTTGATTACGCAGCCATGGATGTGATTGGCAGTCGTAAAACCAAATTCCGACAATTGTATTTAATAAGCATTCATTTATTATTATTTTTCACTTTTTTCTTTTAATTAACACAAAACTATAACTACGTTATCTCTGGGTTTTTTTTTTTTAAATTATTTCATTATATATATAACAAGCAGAGCGTATGTGTGTTTTTTTTTACTAGCAAGATATGTTATAAATAGAGACAAAATGAGTTGATGTATCGGTACAGGATTTGACGCGTATACGACCAACGGTGACGTTGCATGCTTCATTGGCAGACAGCTAGGGGAAATTATATGTAATAATAATTAATATAGAAAAATGAAGAAGCTAGGGTTTTTGTTTTTTGTTTTTGGTTTTTTTTATTACAGAGATAGCGTGTAAGGGGAAGTGTTTTTAGGGTTTTTTCTTTTCTTTTTTAACTCAGTGAAGACGCCATCGAAATCTTTCTTTCTTGTTCTTGTTCTTCTTAAATTTTTTTTATTTTTTTGCTTTAAATTGTTGAGCGCCGCAAATGTTGTTTTAATAAATGAGCAACGCCCCCACAAATTGAGAGAGACACCCATTTTTGTAATAATAAATTTTTTTTTTTGGCAAATAACAGAATCTCATGCATAATCATCACATTAAGGATTCCTTTTTTCTTACTTCCCAATCTCAAAAGACCCACATATCCAGATTGGGTTTTCTTTTTTCTTCCTAATGGATTAAATTGCTGCCCCCACTCTTCATTATTCTGAAAAATGAAAAAAAAAAGAAAAAGAAAAAGAAAAAAAGAAAGCTTTGATTTGATAAAGTTCACTTGGTATGGAATGGAACTTGACAGCTATTGTTCACCTAAATGTATTTGTAAAAAATCACTGAATCATTGGCTTTCAAGCTGTTGTTTTCAACCCCTCTCTAGCCCCCCCCCCCCCATGCCCTATTTTCAGGTTAAAGTTAAACTAAAAGCACTTAAAACTGTTGAAAACTCATCCCTTTTTTTTTTATTGAAGTTAGACACAGTTTTTTATCCCTAATAATTAAGCTGGAGATTTTCCCTCTTGAGATACTTACCTATGCTTTCATTCCATGTTCAATAATGGAGAAAGAGAAAAATTAAATCATGTAGGAGAAGGGGAAAGCTATCAGATTCAACACTAGCAGCTGCCAAAGTTGCTGTCACCGTACTCATAATAATCCCAATGAACCAAATGATAATACTTAGCTTTAAATTTTTAAAAATAAATCCATTTAGATGTGTCGAGGGATTGGTTGAAGCCGTTATCTGCTATGCAATCAATTGAATTTTTTAACAGAGGTATTAATTTCGGGATTTTCATACTCGATTATATTTTTAAATTTTTGTCTCTTGTTTTAAATCTTACCGAGATCAAATGCTAAACATTTCCTTGATAGATTAAATATTTTCACCAAATTTCAAGAATTTAATTGGACTCTAGTAAAATATTTCCGTTTAAGGGTCTAATAGATTGCTCGATAGACAATACTTCAAATAGATGAAAAAATAGATAGTATAATTATTTATATCCGTGAAGTTCAAGCTAAGAAAGATCATTAGTCTACACTGATCTTCTTCTGTCAGCTTTCTTTTCATTTTCTGAGAAAATGAACTCTCCGTTTCAGGGAAAAAAAACATTACACGACCCCTAAAAAAGATGACATGTTAGATGGTTTGAAGTTTACTTGTTGTTCAAAGACAGGAGACGCGCGTCCTTGTAATGCTTGGTTGTCGATCAACATTGACAAATAATAAAAATGTTTGATTATTTTTTTTCTTTTTATCACAAGCAAAATATATCAATCAATGTAAGATTCTATGTAAAAATGGCCTATCAAAAAAGAGTAAAGAAGCATCTGCAATGAAGGTGGGGGCGGGGCCATAATAGATCATGCTCTTAGCTTAATAACATCTGCAGCTCCTTGATTGCACTCTGTCTTTGGTAGATAGCTCATCATCTGAACTACCCTACTTCAATCAAACCCAACTTCTTGTCATTGCAATTTATTTTCTTCTACTCAAGCAATTAATCTCATTGTTAGATTCATCAAACACGTACGTTGAGTGTTTAATCACATTGTTAGACCATGAGCATTGAACCCAAGTTTTAGTCAGATCGGTTCATACAAGTCTGATCTAACATGTTTAAAACGGTGTCATTAGATATCTATAACAGTTTCTCCTAATTTTAGATTGAAAGGTCTGGTTATATACGAGTGTCATTAGATAGCTATTGGAAGTGTTGTAACGTTGGATATAACATCTTTGACTGTAAAACAGTGGAGAGTAAACATGATATTACATCAGCGGAGCCACTCAAATAAACAAAACATTAATTGCCAATTACAACTCAGTCAATCTAGGATCTCCTATGATTACTACAGGTTTGATGTTGTACACCTTTTTGTACAAGCTTCTAAGCTCGCCTAGCACTTTAAAACCTTTCTCTCGAAATTTGTATGAATTCCTCTCTCGAATAGTCAATTATGCTCCAAATGCATCAATTGGAAAGTCCTTTTTTTTTTTTTTTATACAAATAAGATTAAATAAGAGCGATTAAACTAGCCCCTTTATCTATCGAGGATCTTTCAAAATGCATATATTAAGTTTTCTATCACAAACCATCTTAACTAAGTCATCTGCAATCTTGTTCTCAAGTGTGTCATTATATTAAAAAAAATTCAGTTTAAAATCGATCTTTTTATCATAGAGAGATAAAATTAAAATTTTAAAATCGAATTAATTTGAGATATTTATAACAATAGTTTTTTTTTCGAAAAGTACTTTTGCTTTGTGTTAGATGAATCCTAGACGTTCCTGGCTTTCAACCGAACGACCTTATCCACTATTCTTATACCACGAATCACTTTGAGTGTGGGCTCGAATAATCACGAATTAAACACGAAATCAGAAACAATTTCTTACTTTCAGTAAGAAAGTAATTCTCTCTTAATAAAAGACAGTAGAATTGTTATTCCCATAAAATAGAAGTTATACCTAGAAAATAAATTGCTCATTAATTTCAGGCAAAATTATAATATGTCAAAGTTGTGTGTTTGTTTTTAGCCCTGCCAATGCCATCTATTTATAGGGAGAAATAGAAGAATCTTGTCTGAATTATTAGAATCCAAATAATACTTATCTAATAGAAAAATTAGTCCCCTAGTTCAACCAGGAGAGAGGGGTTTTAGGCCTCTCTTGTATGGGTACAATTATATGTGCTTCCTGGACTTTTAATCCAACTAGTACATGCTTTTCTATTTCTCAAAATAAATATTATTTATTAAATTATTTTAAATTAATCAATTTTTCATTTAAATAATTTTTCACAACCCAATTCTAATTCTGTTAACATCATGACAATTTTACTGTAAAAGAATCTATAAGAAAATATATTTAATTTCTAAATTCAACAAATTCTTAATGGCCAATTAATTTAATTTCATTTTTGAACTTAAATTAATTCTCAGGTCATTTCCATAATTAATGAGAAACCACATTCATTTTCGAATATAACTTATTGGACAAATGTAATTAGGGTTCAAATGATTTATAATTAAGTTTCAGTTTTTCGCCTATTAATTATAAACTCATTGATGCGTCGCGAAATTAACTAAAAATTTGACTAAGGCAAGTGCACCTATCAATTAATAATATAGCTATTGTGAGCAAAGATATCGTTCCCACGAAGACTAAAAGTACTAGTAATTACTATTATTTAATTGAATAAATTGAGTGATTGATTAAAAACTAAAATTAACTAAATTAATTAACTAACAAACACGACAAAGAATAAATCAAGAAAATAATCGAGTAATAACCAAGAAGCGAAATAATACCCAGGAAAAAATTCACTTAAATTTCATCTATCACTATCAATCTAAATTATGCAATTTCTTTACTTAGTATCTTGATCCGTAGAAATCCCTAAATTATGCTAATATCTTTTTTGAGAATAAGAGCAAATACTCTAGGTTGATTAATTGAAATTTCTTTCTAATTAAAACTCATATTATCGCATTAACTCGTTATATGGATTACCTATTAGATTTAACTCTAATCCAGTAGATTTATATCGTCCTATTTCTAGAATTGCATGCAACTCCACTCAGGTACGCAAGATCTAATCTTAAACATAATCTATTCCTCCTCTAATTTAAGCACATCAAACATGGATCAATAATCTAGTATTATCAAACTAAGAATTAAACACAAATAATTGAGAACAAGATCTAAATATTTCTTGCATAAAATAAAAATCAAAAGATATAATTCATCATAGGATGCATCTCTTATAGATAGTTAGAAAATTAGTTCATGCTTAAAAATAAAAACATTCAAAACATAGTATAACTGAAAGAAAAAAAGAAACTCATGATAATCTCCTAATAAATCAGATGGGAATCTTCAATTTCAATGGAAATCTACTTCAGAATCGACTTCAATTGTGTTTTTCGAGTTATTTTCTTTAATATTCTACAACTCACTTTTATCTTCTTACTTTTGTCATACATACATCTTAAAATGCCCGAAAAACCCAAAAATCGCGATTTTCCTCAGTTTAAAGTGCAAATTCGTGAAATCGACACAACCTACCACATGGCCATGTGGTAGCCTGTGTGGGTCACGTGGCCGTCTAGAATGGATCAACCCTTATGGCTTATGTAGTTTGTTTTGATTTTTTGATTTTCACTCCTTTTGGTCCCAAGTGTTTTATAAAGCATAAAAATATGAATTTAAAGGATTAGGAGCATAAAATTTACAATTAACATCGAATTATCATATAAAAACGCATTAAGAATAAGGTTAAAGTATGATACTTTTAACATTTATCAAATATTCTCACACTTAAATGTTTGTTTGTCCTCAAGCAAAATCCTCAACCCACATTCAAGTTAACTTTCCTAAATTTATTATTTTCACCGACAAATATCCTAGGATAATTCACAAATAATCATGCATTGAAAATTCAAACTAAAATGACACTAAAGAATAAAAGCAATAAAAGCAAAAAAAATTAAAGCACAAAAAAAAAACCATAGGCATCTCCGTTATCTTAATAATTACCTGAAATCCAAACTCAACAAGAATTAACACTCTCACTAAGATTCACTCTAAGCGCTTAGTGTTTAACATTCAAATAATTTGCACTCAATAGTCAAACGAGAAATATTATTACCATAAGCTTGCTTGAAAATCAAATCTCCACCACTAAAGAAATGAGATGGCACACCAATCAAGAGATCTTTACAAGATTGTACTGGGACTTAGGTTAAGGGTATGAAAATGTCAAAAAAGTTGATTACAATTGAGAGTTGAGTTGATAAGTTAGCAAACTAGAAACAAATCAATTGCTAAATTAAAAGAATTTACATCAAAAAGAAATAAAAAATGAAAACTAGGTTTTCAACAGAATATGAAACTAATGATTCAAGCTCAATCAATTTTTTCCCTTTTATATATATTTTTCTTTTTCTTTGAGAGTAAAGTAAAATTCAGCAATGCAAATAATGAAACATATTCAGGCAACTAACCAAATCAAATCTCGACAAAAAAGGAGTCAATAGGAAAAAATAATTTACAACATTGATATGGGTGACGGGTTAATACTAACGGGTTAAAACAATGTGTTAGGATCAACGGGGTTTACTAAGAAATAATATAACAGGTAAGATGTTTAAATGTTAGGTGGGCTAAATCCTAAGTGTCTCTATCATCTCAGTATATCAAATCAATAATATGATCTCGACATGTGTAACTGAAGCAATTTCTAGAATAACAAATCAAGTTGACATACTCACAACTAAAAATAAAAAGAGCATGAAAACAATATATGTTCTATAGGCTCAAAAGCTCACAAAAAATTATGGTTTTGATGTCAAACTTATAAATCTAAAATTTCAAATAATTCTTCAGTTCATGGAGACAATCTAAAACAATAATTTTTGAAAAATAGCTTATCATGTTTGACTCTCTCTGTTGTAAAGTATAAATAAAAAATGCATAAAAAATCCACAAATTAGTCCCAAAACAAAATCACTAAAACTCCAAATTAAAAAAAAATTAACTTTAATGATAGGTTTGAGAAAATTACTTCAACACAAACAACAATTCAAAGACTTTATCGCATAAACATATAACATACTCCCTACACTTAAGATGTACATTACCTTCAATGTACAAACAAATATAAACCAATAAGAATATCATAAAGGGGGAATGGAATTGAAACTGCCCTGAAATTGGATGATTTCGATGGAATAGTGCAATCTGAAATAGTAGGAGGTTCTAAATGAAGTACATATTTCCAAACACATTATGAAGTACCAACAATTAAATACACATAATTGAGAACAAGACCTAAGTATTTATTGCGTAAAATAAAAATCAAAAGATAGAATTCATCATAAGGTTCATCTCCCGTAGGTATTTAAAAAATTAGTTCATGCTTGAAAATAAAAACATCCAAAACATAGTATGATCGAAAGAAACAAAGAAACTCATGATAATTTCCTAGGAAATCAAATGGAAATCTTCAATCTTGATGGAAATCTACTTTAAAATCGGCTTCAATTATGTTTTTTAAGTTGT
Organism: Gossypium stocksii; assembly: GCA_020496765.1. Lineage (NCBI taxonomy): Eukaryota > Viridiplantae > Streptophyta > Magnoliopsida > Malvales > Malvaceae > Gossypium > Gossypium stocksii. The sequence continues at coordinate 89,767,145 of CM035620.1, forward strand.
TTTCTTGAATATTCTATGATGACTCACTCCTATCTTCTTATTTTTGTCATATTTAAGTCTTAGAATGTTTGAAAAACCTAAAAATCACGATTTTCCTCAATTCATAGTGAATCTGTGAAAGCGACAAGACCTACCACATGGCCGTGTGGTAGCCCATGTGCATCACACGACCGTATGGCTAGGCCATGTGAAATGGTCAGCTCGTGTGATTTTTTTTATTTTCGCTCTTTTTGATTCCAAGGGTTCTATAAAGCATAAAAGTGTGATTTTAAAGAATTAGGAGCATAAAATTCACAATTAATAGCGAATAATCATCCAAAAATGCATTAAGAATTAGGTTAATATGCTACTTTTAACCCTTATCACTCATTTAGTCATGAAGTCATTTTACTATAGTATCGTGACTGAGCTTTCCCTAATTACATACCATTACGAAAGCTACTCGATCAGTGCTCATCCAATAACTCTGTCATAAGTGTGTTACCCTCATAGGATATCCTTAATCTCTTTGGGATAAATATGTTCTCCCAATATTATCATACTTTATCTCATGGTAATCATTGCATCTTCCTTCATGAAAAGTCAATTCTTATAAAATAATAATTAAGTCATTTATCACAAAGACAAATGACGCATGGCCACGTTTACTTTTCATCTATCATGTAATGCTAATGAGATGATATCATTTACCCATTTCTTAGACTATGAATTCTACTATTGTGAATGATGGTACATACTGTAGAAGCTGTACACTCAACGCGCCAGTTTTCGATTACTCACCTATTTGAACTCAGGCTTTTACTTACATCAAAGTATACAAATCACACATACATAGTCCATTATCCACTTAGGATTAAGGTATGATACACTATTAAGGTCACAAGTGAATAAATCTATAAACGAATTTAGAATTTATTCTAATTAGGTCTTGTTCAATGTACTATCAATTCAGTCAGTCATATCTATGCATCTATCTTCTAGAAGTAATCTATTCCAATGCTCAAGACAAAGCTTTTCCCCAATTGGGCTTAATAGATGAGATGTTAGTCTTTCAATCGGTTTGCTCATTTTCGATTAAACTAAAGACATGTTTAGATTCATCTATCAATATAAGTATTTTTCTGTATTATGATCCGATCACGTAATATCACTCAGTGTTAATTAAACATTAGATAACCAATAAGCCAATATTCACTTTCATTTTTATTTGCGTGCAAAAATCGTTTAGGACAATATATAAAGAGTATTAATGTAATTTATGGCTAATTTTATTAAACGAATCTATTCGAAAAAATACAAGCATACAAACGGATATTTTGCACTTAGAGTACCAGATCCAAAGTCTCCCACTTGCCCTAGTGAAGTAGATGAGTCATATTTCGCTTTCTCATGCTCTCCACGTGTTTTTCAAAACTCCTAGGTCATAAAGTCTTGGTAAACGAGTTCGCAAGGTTGTCCTCTAATACGACTTTGAGTACATCTACGATTCCTTCTACTATTGCCTCTCTTATGATGTGACACTTTTTATCAATGTGTTTTGTCATCTTGTGGTTTCTAGTTTCCTTGGTGTTAGTTATTGTTGCACTATTATTACAATACAATGTGGTAGCTTTTTCCATACTAGGAACAACTTCAAGATCGATAAGGAACTTTCTAAGTAATCTTACTTCTTTTCTAGTCTTAGAACCAACCACATATTTGGCCTTCACAGTAGAGTCAACAGTGTAACTCTGCTTTACTTTTCTCCACACTATGGGCCCACCGCCTAAGACAAAGACACAGCCCAATGTTGATTTCCTCAAATTCCAACACATTTGGAAGCCTGATTCAATATAGTCAATGGGAGTAAGATCTCCTTCAGAATACACAAGCATATAATCCCTTATTTTTCATAAATACTTAAGTATATGCTTCACTACTTGTTAGTGTCTTGGAACGGGATTCACCTGATATTGACTCACCAACCCTTCTATGAAACAGATATCCAAACGTATAGATAACATGACATACATAAGACTTCTTACAATAGAAACATAAGGAACATTTCTCATGTTTTCTCTTTCTTTCGCTGTCATAGGACAGTTCTCCAAATAAAAATGAAATCCTAATACTGAAGATTGAGTTTCCTTCTTTGAATTAGTCATTGCATTACATTCCAATATATTTTTTATGTATGTAACTTATGATAACGCTATCACTTTATTCTTTTGATCCCTTAGGATTCAAATACTTAGAACAAAGTTAGCTTTTCCCAAGTCCTTCATGTTAAACTGTTGCATTAACTACAATACAATTAACTGATGACAATGTCCCTACATTATTGTCAATAAGTAGAATGCCATTGACATATAGAATGATAAAGGCCACCTTTCATCCCTCAAACGTTTATAAGTACATGGTTCACCTATGTTTTACTCAAATCTAAAAGTTTTGATCGATTGATCAAATTTTTAATTCTATAAGCGGGATGCTTGTTTAAGTTCATATATAGATCTAAGTAGTTTGAAAACTTTATATTCATTTCCTTTAGCTATATATTTGGTGGTTTGCGTCATATAGATGCTTTATTTAATATAGTCATTCAAAAATGCTATGTTGACATCTTTTTCCTAGATCTCATAATTGAGAGTCGGCACAATGGATAGCAATATACGAATTAACTTGAGCATGACAACCAGAGAGAAGGTTTCATCGTAATCAATACCTTCTATGTTGGTGATCATTTGTAAGCCTACTATTAGGAGTTGATTCTGGAACCGTTATTATAGGGCTTTGTGTATTTTTTTGAAAGTTCCTCGAGTATTTCTTTACTTCAAGATTTAAAGTCATTCATGCAACTTTCCTCAAAGAAAGTAGTATAAGTTGACACTATCATTGTTTTCTCTTTCTGGTTATGAAACAAACCACCATTTATTCCTTTAGAATATCTCACAAACCTACACAACTCTGCCCGTGAATCCAACTTCCGTGCATCTTTATCCAATACATGGGTTGGGCATCGACAAATCTTCAAATGATTTAAACTTGAATTCTTAGCATTCCATAATTTATACAGATCTTTAGATAGGACCTTATTTGGTACATCATTCACAATATAACAAGTCGCTAGTAATGCGTATCCCCAAAAGTAAATTAATAGCTTCGAATAACTTATCGATCGAACCATATCTAGCAAAGTTCGATTCCTTCTCTCTCCCACACCATTCTATTGCGGAGTTCCTAATGTGGTTAATTAGGATAATATCTCATTCTCTATGAAATACCTTAAGAACTCGTCCCATAAATATCCCCTACCTCGATAAAACCAAAGTGTCTATATGGGTAAACCTAGTTGTTTCTCCACTTTCGCGTGAAACTCTTTGAATTTATTAAAGGTTTCACTCTTGCGGTGCATTAGGTACACATACTCATATTTTTAATAATCATCTATGAAAGTTACATAATAATCATAACCACCTTTTGCACTGACGTTCATGGGGCCACATACATCAGTGCGCACAAGTTCTAAGGGTTTCATGGCTTTCGTTCCTTTTGCATCAAAAGATCACTTAGTCATCTTACCTTCCAAACAAGATTCATATTAAGGTCCTTAACCAAACTTAAGGTGTCATATTTCACAAGTGACCGCGCTCCAACGTGTGTGCACCATGGCTATGAATCAACACAATTATAATTAAGTATATAACGGTATACTACAAGTGTGATAGGTCAATTGTAATATTTAAAACTATTACAATAGAACACTTCGAGTATTCCAAGGATCGAACCCAAGCGATCGCCAAATTGGTAAGTGAGTTTATCAATTTAATTACAAGTTAAGCAAATACTAATCTAATCAAGTCAGAAATTATTAGTGCAAATTAAAATATAAACTGTAACGACCTAAAAGTTAGTAGTGGTGAAATATTCAATTTCAAGACCCCGTTTCCGTAAACTGAACCTGTAAATATACTTACTAAATATTTACGTAGTTATATTAGAAGTGAATTAAATTTTGGATAGGTAATTTTTTTCGAATTAGTGATTAATTAAGGTACAGAGACTAAAGTGTAAAAGTTTAATTACTATAGAATTTTTTAATTAGAATATGAATTAAGGACTAAAGTGGTAATTATACCACTTGGGAAACATAATAGTGGTTGGTTGGTAAGCATATGTATAAAATATGTTATCAATTTTGTAAAAAATCATAAAATAAATAATAAAATACAAAATTAAAACTTGAAGTGGGGAGAAAGAGAAAACATTTATCTTTTCTTCTTCAACAATCGAAATCTCCATGGTTTAGGAGAAAGAAGCTTCGGCCATAAGGGTTTCAACAATTCAAGCTTAATTGGTTAGTGCAATTTAGTCATTTTCCTGTAATTTTTATGTTTTTGAGACATTAAGAGTTTAATCTAACTAGACCATGTATCAATTTGTAAAACTAATAAAGTTTTAAAAAGTTACCATTTTTTTCTTGAATTTTTAGGTATTAAATTGATAAATTTAAAGCTTAAAGGTGAAAATGGACTAAATTGTGAAGTTAATTGATAGTTTTGCACATTAGGGACTAGAATAAAAAATTGTAAAATTGGTTGTAGAATTAGGAAATAAGAAGTCCCTAATGGACTAGGGTTAAATCAAAATTCAAACTTGAGTTTTAATTTGAAATTTATGTTAGTCTCGATTTTGGAGACTAAATTGAATAAAATGCAAACTTTGTATAAAATGTCATTTTTTTCTGAAATTGGTTGATTATTGATGAAATCGTATGTTTATGTTAATATATAGCAAACGCCAACCCATAATCTATGAAAGGGAAAGGAAAAGCTAAAGTTATCGACGAATAGCTCAGAGTTTTTAGTAAGTATTTCTATAGTTAATGCTTATTTAAATCCCATATCTTTTTGTTACTTTACACTGTAAATTGTCCTATTAAATAATTAAGGATAAGTTGAATTATATTAAGGTACATTGAGATTAAATGTTGAAATAAGGACTAAAGTGAATAAAGTAGAAACTATAATTATAACTTATTATCAATAATTTGTATGAGAAATTAGTTAAAGCTTATTGAAACGTTTGTTAATTTTTGATTTTTTTATGAATTACAAACTGATTCGTATGAAACGAAGGAAATAACAAATGATAAATTTGAATTGATAAGCCATCGTTGCCGAGCAATTCGAGGTGGTAGGTCATCATTGCCGAAAAATTTGGGATGGCATTACTATATTCATAAACCATCAAATCCATGTGTGATAATTCTAGAGGTTTTGTTGTACTTATGTTTTGTAACACCTTATACGACACTCAATGTTGCTCCCTAATTTGATAATCATCATAGGAACTTGTTACAATTTCTCTAAGCTTGGGTAAGTGTCAAATAGCTCCATATATAACCATTCTTTATAGGTTGTGATCATTGACATGCGCCAATCATTGGTGCCAAATCTTAATATCAACATTGGTGGATTTTTTACATTTCACTATATCAACTATCCTATAGAAGTTATCGAATGTTCTTGCACCCTCTATGACCTATTCACAATTGTGATCCAACACATTACATGTGTCTTTAGTGAACTTGATATGGAGTTTCTGGTCACAGAGCTAACTTGTGTTGGAAAAATTCAATTAAGAAAACTGTTTACAATTATAACAAAAGTTTAAAAATTTTCAAAACTGAAACGATTTGTGATATTTATAACAATAAACTTTTACCGAAAACTACCTATACTTTGTGTGAGACAGATTCAAGTCAATTGTAGCTTTCAACCGAACTACCTTTTCCGCTATCCTCATACCATGAATTACGTCGAGCGTGGGCTCGAGCAACACGAATGAAACATAGAACAAGAAACTATATTACTACTTTCAATAGAAAAGTAATTCTTTCAATAAAAACTAGTAAAGATCACAATTCCCCTCCAAAAAATAGAATTTATTCTAAGTAAATAAATTACCACTATTTCCTAGCAGAATAACAATAATTCAATAATCTAGAAGTGTGTTTCTTTTAAGTCAACCGATGTCATCTATTTCTAAGGAGAGATATGAAACTCCTGGTTGAATAAGGCTTAAACAAATAATATTATTTAAATAGAAAACACACCCTTATCTAAGTAGAGTAGGGGTGAGGGGCACACTCTAGATAATAATACTAGGGTTGTTGCCCTTCTCATGAAATATGAGGGATTTTGGGTCTCTCATGTATTGGATCAAGTTATATATGTTTCCTGGAGTTCTAACCTAACATTATATAATTTAATCCAACCCAATACTTGGTTTTTATTTTCCCCCAAAAAATATTATTTAACAAATTATTAAATTAACTAAATTAATTTTCTAATTAAATAATTTTCTCAATTCAATTTCAATTTCGTTAAAGCCATGATAATTTTACTGTAAAAGAATCTATTAGAAAATATATTTAATTTTCTTATTCAAGGAATTCATAATGGCCAATTAATTTAATTTAATTTTTGAACTTCAATTATTTAATTATAATTAATTAAATAATAATTCGAAAACCTTAAATTAATTTGCAAATCATTTCTATATTTATAAAGTGCATTTATTTTTGAATACAACTCATTTCTAACTTCATCATTTCCATTCATTTGGTTCTACATGCAATCTATTTATGGTTTCAATGAGCTAGAGAATGGGCCGATTGGAAATATATAATTAGAGCTCAAATAATTTATACTTATGTTTGAGATTTTCTCCTATTAATTATTAACTTATTTAGCCACGAAGTTATTCCACTATAGTATCGTGACTGAGCTCTCCCTAATTATATATCTCTATAAAAGCTACTTAATAAGTGTTCGTCCAATGACCTTGTCATCAGTGTGTTACCTTTATAAGATATCTTTAATCTCTTTGCGATAAATCCATTCTCCCAATGTGATACTATTTTATCTCATAGTAATCATTACATCTTCCTTCATGAAAAGTTAATTACTATCAAATAGTAATCAAGTCATTTATCACAAAGACAAATGACTCGTAGTCACATTTACTTTTCATCTATCATGTAATGCCAATGAAAGGATATCATTTACCCATTTCTTGGGCTATGAATTTCACTATTGTAAATGATACTACATATTGCAAAATTCGTATACCCAACGCACCAACTTTCGATTCCTTGTCTATTTGAACTCAGGTTTTTACTTATCTCAAAGTATACAAGTCAGACATACATAGCCCATCATCCAATCAAGGTTAAGGTATGCCTTATTGTAAACATCACAAATGAATAAATCCATAAACGAATCTAGGGTTTATTCTACTTGGGTCTTGTCTGATATACTATTAGTTCATTCAGTCGCATCTATGTTTCTATCTTCTAAGAGTCATTTGCTTCGATGCTTAAGACAAAGCATCTCTCCAATTGGACTTGATAGACAACATATTAATCCTTCAATCGATTTGCTTATTTCCAATTAGACTAAAGATATGTTTAGGTTTATCTACTAATACAAGTTGTCTTTCTATATTACAATCCTATTAAAGTATGCCTAAAGACCAATCACGAGATGATTGTAATCACATACTCGTTTTACCTTGTTTGTTAATATAAGGCATTGCCACTGTTATTTCACATTTTTTGTGTATAAAAAACTGGTTAATAATAAAGTCCTGAGAATAAAACGATTATTCTTAAAAGGCCCTTAGTGAAGTATTATTATGGGCTTGGACAATGATAATGCATTGAGACTAATTTGTAGTTGTTTGATGACAAAATGTTGCCATTGACATAAAGATGTCAAATTTGATACATAAGTATGTGTTAGAGAATAACATATTGGACTGACCCACTATGAGTATGTTTCTTAGATTATTATGTAATAGTCACAACATTACTTATATTGATAACTATGTATATGATCCTCAGACTTGAGATCATCATTGTCCCAATATCGTGAGTTGTATATTTTGACATAGTCAAACGTCCACCATAACATATTATATTATAAAAATTGGTGTTGGATATGCCACAATCTATGTAGGAGATGATTGATCAAGATAGGATTTATCTCTCCTACATAATAGGAGCAATATCTTAGGCCTCTTGATGAAATGAAACTAGAAATGCATGGTCATGCTCGAATAAGTTTATATGAGATATCACACTTATTTGTTTATTATAGTCTACTCAGAATATCAAGAAATATGGTATTGGACTATGCAAGTCCAATCTAGATATTAAGAATAAAATGATATAATATATGAAAAGTTGTCATAGAAAGCATATGTCGATTCACGACTTCTTGTAACTTGGGTAACAATGATGCATTGCTAGATGTCACTCATTGCTTGTAATATTAGAAATGCTCTAGTATTACTACTAATGTTATAAGAGCCTACAGAGTCACACCCGATAGTTGAAGCAAATAGAATCCAAATACATTTGGTATTGTATTTGGTTGTCACGTGAATTAAATTAATTATTGAATTAATATAATTTAATGGTTAAATATTGAACACATTATACGTACAAACTTGTTGTACACAAATAGAGAACATAGTTAAAATTAATATATAAATTTGACTCATATAAAATATTAATTGTACATAGTTTACCAAAATTACTAATATAAACAGTTATAATAATTTCAGTCAAAATAACAAAGGACATGGAAAGTGATATTATTTTGGAAAGAATATATATATATTACTTCCCATTTGTTTCTTTAATAATAAGGGAATAATCTCATTTTTTCTGATAAATGATATCAAAGAAAATAACAAAAATAGAATCCCTTAATGTGTTAGGGTTACTAAGTGAAAAAATAAAAACAAAAGGTCTAGTAGTCATTTTTAAAATACTCTCTAAAAAGTTCAAGAGTTTGTTGTTGTTCTTTCTTTGACTGGATGGATTACGTAGAGGTCAAGATGTTATTGTTGCAACTTGGAATCAACATCACCGAAAGGGATCCTATCAACAACTTTATTTGTCACTTTTCAGTTTCAAAAGGTATTTTTTCAACCCTTGTTTCAACACAGATTCATTCCTTGTACATGGATCCATGGCTGATGATTACCGAAATATTTTCTTCGCTGCACCATGGGGCATACCGACGATCCAACAAATCCAACCACATAATACTGATTAGTATTAGTTAAATGTTTGATAACCAATGAGCCAATTTTTGCTTCCATTTTGCTTTACGTGTAAAAACATTAATGACAATATACAATGGATATTAATGCAATTAATGAATATTTTACTAAACTAATTTGTTCTAAAAATACAAGTATACAAAATTAATATACCACACTTAGGGCACTAAATCCCATAACTTACACTAATGAGATTCATTTTAAGTCTTTTTACCAATAAGACATCTTGCAATTTTGGTAGACCCTCAATGTTGAGAGTCTTTTTTCCAAGGATCATGTCTAAATGTAATTCTATCTTTACCAAAGTCATGAATCTCCTTTAGTAATCAACTTTCTCCAATCACATGCCTCGAGCAGCCACTATCCCAATACCACACATTGTCCATACTAGCATTTAAAGAGGAGTGTGCCACAACCAAACATATTTACTCTTTTCACACTTATTATTTTCTGATCTTGAGGTTTTCTTGTATTTCTCCTTACTGGAACTCTTCTAGAAACATTATTATCTTGTTCCCCATCTTAGATCATTGCAAAGCTTATAACATCAAGGCCTGATATAGCTTTCAATTCCAAAACAATGGTAGATTGTCCTTTCATTCCTCTACTTGTAAGTTTTAGGGGGTACCACAATTTGTTTTCTTTTGTAAAAAAAAGTGGGTCAATAGGATTCTTCTGTAATGTAACCTAGTTCGTAATGATCTCTACTAGATTTTCCTATGACAAGGATTCCAATTGATACTTCATACATTGAGCCAACTTCTTCAACATACTCCTCGCAACATTCAACTTTGTTTTAGTTACTTTCAATTTGGTTTCATGATTAACAAACAAGGCATTTTTCTATTTGATAGCTTCTACAAGTTTCAAAATAGCCTTTTCAATATCTTTATTTTGAACCTTTAAGTACTTGTTCACATTGGACATTATACCTTGTTTTCCCAACATGATTTTATACGCTTCCTACAATGCCTCTAGTGGATCTCTATCTTCTAATTTTGAATTAGAAGGTGTTACAACACCAGGATTGACTTCCTCTAACTTAGTAGTAAAAGCAACATAGCTGGTTATATGTTCTTCATATTCAACCTCTTTACTTTCTGAACCCTTATCACTATAAGTGACATTAAAAGATTTTTTTACTTTTTTTAATGTGTCAGCACATTATGCTTGGGTGTTTCTATAGCCTTTGTAGTCATGGCATTGGATCCCCTTCTTCTATAATAGTTGTTTTTCCTTTATTCTTATATGTTGATCGACTTGCATCATTGTTCATGTTTTTTCTTTGAATACTTCCAAAAGGATTTGTTGGAACTTTTAGTGAGGAGAGTAAGTTTTTCCACAAGATCCTCTAGAGTGAAGAAGAATTACCAGTGTCTTTCACAATATCAATGACCCTGCATGCATCACCCTTTTCTTGTTTATCTTTCTCTCAATTGACCTCCAGGTTTATTTCAAAAGTTCTAAGACACGTCATTAACTCATTAATTTTTATTGGATCAACAACTTAGGCCTCTTCAATTATTGTCACATTTATTGCAAACCTTTCATTATCTCATTAAAATTCATTGCATCAACAATTAGGCCTCTTGAATTGTTGTCACCTTGATTGCAAACCTTTCAAGTAGGAACATTTTCTTCATAAGTTTAGCCTTGAATAATTTTTCATCAAGTGCAAAGTCTATTTTAGTAATGTCACATAATTTAGCATTAAATTTAGAAATTATTTCATCTTGAGCATATGAAGAGAATTTAAAAATGTTAATAAGCATTTGAAGTATCAACAATCTTACGATCAAAGTTCCTTCATAAGTTGTTTATAAGGTAAGTCACACATCTCAAGCAAATATGTATGTGAAAATTAGTTTCAGTTGGCTGGCATCAACACCATCGAAGATTGCATTTGATGTACTAACCTGTCCTCTTCATATATCTCTTCCATCAACACCTTTTCCAAAAGGAAGAGTGTAGCTAGTTATGACAACCTATCATACTTTCTCATCAATGGCCTTAATGAATGTCTTATGCAAGCTTTCTAATGTGTAATTAGATCCATCAGGCAGTGGTGTTCAAAATACATATTCTTTTTCCTTCAAAGAGTTCATGATAAATAACCAGACAATGAGAACCTCACTCAAAATTAATTGATAACATGCTTCAATACCAATTAAAAGATCTGGCTATATTCGAGTGTCGTCTAGAGTGTTTTTCAAAGTGTTATACTGTTGGATATAATGCCTCTAATTAATGTGTGAAACAATTAAGAGAATGGACACTAGCCAATTATTTATGTTATTTGGAGATTGCACTTACATTTACAAGTCACACCTAAAAAAGTAAGTCCACTACTCAAATCAATAGTACAACTACCAATTACAATTCAATCAATCTCTGATCTTTTACAATTACCACAACCTTGATGTTGTACAACATCTTGGGGATGATTGCAAGTTCCCCTTGCACTTTCGAACCTTTATCCTAAAGGCTTTATGAACTCTTTTTCCAAAGAGTCAAAAAAACTCAACATCATCAATGAAAATGCTCATTTCTAAATATGTTTGATGCTCTCAAGTGTGTTATTTCTTTAAAAGGATGTCTTACTAAAATTTGTCCTCTCTTTCTACGAAAAATTTACCCCTTGAATCATGATAAGTTGACCACAATGCAACTCAATCTTTATCTCCAAGATAACTTTCAAATTTTTGACAACTAAAGTCCTATAAATAATTGATATATTATAAATAAAAAATTTATTAATTTAATCATTACATATATTAGCCGAAGTGTGTGGTAACACTTAATTTGTCACATTGTTATGCAAGATGTCATACCAAGAAAAATGAAACCATAGAGAGTAGTACCTATTCTTTTTTTCATATGAATTATGATGATTCATATAATAAAGAAATCCTATATTTTGAGATTTGGGGATTCAAAAGGGACCCTATGTTCTCAAATCCCACTTCATGATTGATTTATTTTGGGGGTTGTCCAGGTCGGATTAAGAAGAACAGTCGTCACAAAAAGTTACATGGGAAGCAATCCAAAAGTGATTTATTAAACAATTGATTAATGATTTATTATCACAAAAAAAAAAAAAAAGTGTTTATTTCACCAACACAAAGAAACAACATAGAATCTTAAAGCAAACCCTTTAAACAATCTTTAAGAAAACTCATCTGCCTAACTGGACTCACAAGATATATTAGACAATAGCCAGTATTTTTTAGTCTGCTTATTTTCATTTAAATTGTAATATAAAAATAATCAACATCACAAAGAATTATAATCAAACAAGAAACGAAAATGTCACTAACACCTAAGTTGATCCTAAGATATTAAAAGAAACAGCAGCAAATTGCATTTTAAATAAGAGATTTTACAGATTACATGGATTTTTTGCATACATACACACACAACACACAGGTGGACTTGGGGAAGCTTTCAAAACTGCTCTTGCAAATGTGATTTTATCCCACATTCTTGTTGATGGTGATGCCTTTCAAAGTCTTTATTTATCATCAATTTGGGTTTTATTTTATTTTATTTTTTGTTTTGTTTAATTATCAATTTCAACTTTCGACGTTAGTTTATGTGTTTTAACTTGTCAGAATTTGATCAAGTTTATGATAAACGTATAAAACTCAAACGGTTAATTTATTTAATAGAAATTATCAGGTTGTTGATTTTTACTAATTCTTTACATATAAATTGTTAAACTGATAATTTTTAAATTAAAAATTTAATGGTAAAGTTTAACGGTGTTACCCAATTGGACTATTTTTAAAATCAAAATTCAAGAAATTAAAGTAAGAATTAAAATTTTTTTTAATAATTAAGATGAGTCAATTTGTATAAAACATTAGGGCTGTACATTTAAGTAATCAAATTGGATATAATTTTTTAAGAAACAACAAAAAACATAATTGGACATAATTACCAAATTGATGATTAATTTATATAGAAAGGTAGAATTTAAGATAATTAGGTGGTTAAGGTTGATGGAAGAGTCATGTACATATTTGGCTAAGTTGATTGCTGTTAATAAATCCAAAAAGGGTGTTGAAATTTTTGAAAACTTTACATCAACTTGATTAATTTATATCATATCAAATTTATTGATTTGATTAATATGATATAAATCTCTACAACATCAGTTACCCCCATCTCATTCCTAGAAGAAGGAAAAAAAAACCCTAATTTTAACTTGCTGTAACTATTATATTCATTAACTTAAATTTTGTTATTTATACGATAAAATATATTATTACATTTCTAATGATGTGTCAGCTTACTATTTCGGCATAATATTAGTAGAAAAGCTTAGTTATTTTAGTTAATGAATTTAGTGGTTAGTGGTTAATGATTAAGTCAATATTAAGACTAAATGATCAAATTAGATAACAAAGATTACAACCATCACTTAAAACCAATAGCAAGACTTTACCTAACGAATTTAACGTTACTATTTAAGTCATGACTAAAATTTCAAAATTTAAAAAATCTAAAATTAAATGATTCATAAATTACATAAACTAAAATTTACCAAAAAACTAAATAAAATAATAACAAAATTTGACCTAATACTAAAGATCTAGGAAACACTATCATACCCAAAGGACGAAGCCTAGACTGTCAATTAGAAATGACAGTGAGATCTTAGTTGCATAGACCAGACAAAGATATCATAGATCAGACCTGTCGGTTGGTTGTTTGAGTTAAAAAAAAAAAAAAAAAAACGAATTCATCAACAAGCTCGGGCTATTGAACCAACCATGTTCAAGTATCCTAATACTAATGAGGAAATATGTTAAAACCAAGTTTTTTAACTAAAACTGTAAAATCTCAATTTAAACTCGAGCTCGATACTAAATAATCAAATTTGAAGTCGAGCATGAGAACCAAGCTACCTTTCTACTTTCTACTAAATAAATGAGCCTAGTCTAGCAAGCTCAAGCAATTCAATTTTTAATAAAGCTTGAACTTTAAAAACAAAAATTGTTCAAGCTTGAGCCAAATTTTGAGTCTCGAGGTTCAAGTCAAGCTTGAGCCGAACTTTGAGTTTCTTATGAGTTCGGTTCAAGTCAAGCTTGAGTTTCTTATGAGTTCGGTTCAGCTTCGGTAGGATATGAAAACCACCAAAAACATTATTGTTTCTTCCATAGTACTGAGTGCTAATTTAGTCATATTATTCCAGCATTCATGTCCAAACAAAACTATATAATTATTACGATTTATAACAGATGTAGTATATAATTACATTTATAGCACATCACATAGTGTACATTTTACAAAATAAAAATAATAATCTTAAAGAAAGGAGAATCCCTTGCAATAATGTCATAAATCCAATGATGCTTTCGGATTTAATCCATTCCCTAGAAAGACTTAGGGTATCCCAAAACACTGTATCTTACCTTTTCTTCAAAATCAACAGAGCATGATCTTTAAAATATGAAACCGGTTTCCAAACAAGAAGAAATCATCAAACTAATAATACACTTTTCAAGAGACATGCATGCATATCAATGCTTTCACCACCACTAAAAGCATAAATCCACATTCAATTTTCACATCCAATTTATCTATAAACAACCAATTGTAAGATAATTTAGCTAAGATGATAACATAAATATATTCAACAGTATCAAATGGATTATGCCGAGCAACATAACGAAATACTAGAACCGATACAGGCCAATGGGGAGCAATAGGGACTGTAATTGAAGCAAATAACCAAAACATACAGCTGATGGAAGCGTTTCCACCTAATAGGACTAATTGTTCTTGACAAACCTTACCACAATTATGAGAAATCTAAAGCCAATTTGCGAAACTCGTACTGGCTATTAGTGATCATTCAAGTCCACAACACTGGACCCCAAGAAGTAATCATTCAGCAATGAATTTGTCCTAAGTATGAGGAACGGGTAACAAGAATCCAGTTCGCCATAAAAGCCTACGATAAGATATATCTGCATGGAGATCACAAAACTAAAATCATGCTGGTCCTACATTTTTTCTTTCTCTCTCCAGTTAGTATGATAATACAATTGATTTTACAATATCGGATACGCAAAATTTAGAAGATGTAACATCAGATCATGGATGGTTATACTTGCAAAGTCGATCAATGAGAAGAATTCACAGTAGAGACTGCAGGGTAAGTAAAGACGGATTAGAAGCATAAGTTCTCGAACATTAACTTATATATCATCTTCAATTAAATCAAAAGTCGGATGACTCTGCCTTGTCACCCCAAATAACAGTTACCAGTCTATGCATGTAAGCATCCCGATTCTTTGAATGAAATTAGTCCCTAGCAGGAGAGATTACTTTCTGAGGAATGCATTTATTTCAGATAGAAGGTTGATATCCTTACTTTTGACCAAATGGTCATGTCAGTCAATTCAACTGATTTTATTTTCCTAGTGCTAAAATTCATCAAATGACCAAAATTCTAAGCCATAAGGCATAAAAGCCAAGTTAGTATGAAGCGACATCAAGGACTTTCTCTCTTAACATAGGTCTGCAAGCATGGCAAAATATTTTCCATGAGATTCTTGCTACACCAAGATCAAAGATAACATAAAACTAATAATTGCCGCTGCAGCATCTATATAATCATTCTAATCTTTTATGATTAACAGCTACACAATTATTTATGAACTAAAAAGTCACATTTTCGTTTCCAAAAGAAACCCATCAATAAAATGATCATCCCAAGGGTGTTTATCTCTCTGTAATAAAAATTAACAAATAAGCTATCTTCCCTTTTAAATTTGATTTATACAGTTTTAACAGTTTTCATTCTAAAGAAATTCTAACGAGAAAAGTCTTACAAACTCTATACTTGTTTAACATAATTTATAAAGCAATTAAGAGTATTTAATCATATAAATTAGGATCTCTTCAATGTTCAATACTTTAAAGGAAAGGGCTTTTTCTTTCATTGATGCACACAAATACGACAATATATATAAGTGAATGCTTATAAATGTAGTCAAGATCTTCACTAAAAGTTTCGCACTTTCAAAAATGCATTTTGCTTTTTAATATATATTATGATGTTTACAGTGGAGTTTCGGGTTTATTATCAATTCAAATGATTAAGATTTCTGCAGCATTAGCCTGCCAGTGTTCAAAGTTCTTTGGCAATATATATTCAAATTCCCTCAGCTCAGGTCAGCGTCAGTATAATTGAAAAAAGATCATTTACAGTGATTCACTTTAGCTTTAACATAGAGAGATCAAAAGGAAACTACTTACACATTATATTGGCAAGTTGATAGAAGCAAAACAACTTCATGAATTTGCAACTGATCATGGTATCATGCAATCAACTGAAGTATTATTAGTGTTGAGTCTTACAGCAATTAATCAGTCAAGGTTGGCAACTAAATGAATAATACAAAACTTAATGAAAAGACGCTCACTTCATCCAGCATTCAATGCCAATGTGCCTGATTGCATGACAGTGTATTAAGCAACCTGATTAAAATTTTTCATCATGATATAAAGCATTAAAAGCTAATGACTCCAGTGTACTAGTAACTACACCTCATATTCAAGACTGAACCAGAAGAGAAGCAATATAGTCCAACTGTCATTGCTAGTAATGTCTTCTTGGAAGCTAATCTTTTGAGACGCAAACACCTATGAGAGTTGGTGTATGAGCAGTTTTGAGAGACCAGATCCAATCAAGCAAAGAAAGTGAAACCTTACATCAAAGGAAACAATTAAAGGCGCTTCCTCTCCAAATGGACCAACATCATCCCTTTACATCTCCTACGATTTAAAAGAGAGAGGACTTCTTTCCTTCCCTGCATACCGAGCATGATAAGAACACTGCAAGTACAAAGCTGATAGAATATTGGACTTAAAATTCAGATATTATAAATTCTAAAGAGCGCTCTATCTTTGCTATACCAAAACAGCATCATAATTATTCAAAGTAGTTAGTGAAGTGCAAAGGGAGGACAAGTATCTATGTCATTCATACTCATTTAAAGTATACAGGTTTTAATATTACATCCACTTCCAAAGTTCACGCTCCTGATGATCTTTTAATTTGATGGAAACCAAATAAGTGAAGTGAAAAGTTGGCTATTGGGAACCCAAAATAGCAGAAAAGGATTCAGTGGGATTCTGTTGCAGGCCCGAATTTGGGATCAAGTCACCAAACGAGTAGCACAAAGAATCAGATTCGAACGAAGGGTCTTTACCCTTATTTCAATTCCTATTTTTGCCTGTGGTTATTGAACTCTTAAGGGAGTTGCCTACCTTGAAACTCTAAGCAATTTGCCTACCTTAAACTTACTGAAACTTTCAACTTTCAACTTGTATTATTCATGAATTATTTTCCTATTTAAACAGAGTTTAAAAATTAGGTAATAGATGCCAAGCCCAAATCTGATAGCATACTAGGAAAGTCTTATTTAAACTAATAAGGAAATTCTTAAAAATAAAATCAGAATTAAATCCCACAAAACTAGAATCACATCACAATGAACTCAAAATCAGATCCCTTCTCCTACTGCTGGTTTCTTGCGTCTGGCATAGTTCTTGGCCACAAAGGCATTGGTAACAGATTCTATATTACATTTCTGTTCAACTCCTTTTGTAACCAGCAAAATCTAACATTCCATATAGTTCCAATGATAAATTGGTAGTATATTTATATTTCTGACTTCTGAGCACCTAATTTACAAAATGATTAGAACTTCAGATACAAAACTAATCAACATATCAAGGATGGACATTTTCTCCTTTGCAAAATAAAACATGCGATATTGCCTCACACCCACCCACCCACCCACCCACAGAGGGAAGGAATAAAAGCTGAATATGCAAACTAAAAACCGAACTGACATGTAATTGCTGGGATCTGTCACACTTGCAAATACAGACCAATAAATATGGTTGAAACAATGACTCAAAATGGCACTTTTAGAATAAATTTGCTGACCGTGAGATCTAATAAACACAAAATCATATCTATCTCAAGCAACATAAAATGTAAACGAACAACTAAGTCCATTGATGTTTGGATCACTCACAAGTTCTAGATGTTCAATCCTAGTTTCTAGCTTGGATGCAATAACATGCACTTGAAGCCACTCAAAAACTTCAAGTTCACCTTGTTTCCTTTCCTAAATCATTTTACATGTTCTATCTGTAAATATTATAGACTGAGAAATCTGTCAAAAGATAGCCTACATAGTTAGCCTTGCAACGAAACAAGCATCCTTCACCTAGAATACCGAGCACCATGAAGATTAATACCTCAATCGAGGCCAGCCTAGATGATATGTAACAGGTCCCAGTTTGAACCGTCCTTAATCAACGAAATTTAAAAACATCTATCAACCAACCTGTTTTAGGTAATCATCTAAAAGCACTATAACATGATCATCCTGCCCAGTATCGAGAATGAAAATATGCACTGCTTTATGCTTCCTCCCTCCTTAGAGACTGCAAAAAAAAGAGAACATATTATAAAAATCACATGGGACTAAGTAAAAAGTTATCCTACATAAATGCAGCGGAAACCAGATGCAACTGAGCAAAGTCATTGAATATGTAAATACAGGGGAAAAAGTAGCAAGAAATTTTCCAATCAAATAAACCCCTAACAAGCAATAACATTTACATGCTCACTTCAAAAGAACTAGACACTTACCATCCAGATAGTTAGGATCTTGATTATTATGTTCAGAACATTACCCAGATATGTACCGACATTTGAAACAATAATACTCAACTAGCTATAGTATTCGAGGTTTCAGCATAAAATACACAAGCATAACATGCAAAGAAACTCAACAATAACGGCTGTACCAACATTTAATTCAAAAAGGTTGAGGAACCAAACCTGGAGCTATTCAATTGAGACTACAAAGAAAGGTTGAATTGCGACCTTGAAACAGAACCAAATCAAATGAAAGGATTTTAGTTTTATAGCTTTAAACGAAGTTTATATAAAAAGCATTTAAACAACAAAAGAGGCTTGTTATTTAACTCAAATTTAAGAAGCAGAGAGGTAACCATATCAGCAAATTTTGTAGCAATTGTTCGAAGCGTCAGGGTTTTTTCTTTTATTGCACCGAGAGAAAATGAACGATCAGCATCGCCATTCTTGGCCTCGAACTTTTCTTCCGCTGGTTCCCTAATGCTTTCTGTTTTTAAGTTTCACCCGTACACGTGTAAAGGAGGTAAGTTCATACATCAAAATTACAACTATTATGAATGGGTGATCCTTTTACTTGTTGGTAATGTAAAAATAATAATAAGATAAAAATAAATTAAATGCACCGTTTTACCGATTCAAATTCACATTAAATTTCAATTTTTAAACTTAATTTAGTATTATTTCTCAAAATTATTTGTCAAAGTGATTTTTGAGCCATAAACAGACAAATTTTAGGGTCAAAAGTACATTTAAAAAAATATTTTTGAACTTAAAAGTAAAAGTGTTTTCCCTACTTTTTTACTTTTGGTAAAAATGCTTTTAGGAATAAAGAATAATTTTAACATTTATAAACTATTTTATATAATATTTATATTGGGTATTAATTATTTTTTTATTGAAATTTATTTTAAATATATAATATTATGTATTTAAATTTAAATTTTTATATTTTAATATTTAAAATATAGTTTACATATTTGAATTAAATTTTATAAATAATTAATATTAATGGCTTAAAAATATTTAAAAATTATATTTCATATATTCAAATATTAACAATAAATTATAATAAATTATTTTTTTATATTCTTACTAAAATATAATAATATTAACTAATTTGAATATTATTGAAATGTATATTTGTTACTTTATAACACCATGTCTAATATGGACATTTTATTTCACTAAAGCACTTTTTGCCAACAATACTAAACACTTAAATTTTAAACCAAAATTTTCGAAAATACCTCTCAAAATTATTTTTCCGTAGTACTTTTAAAAACACTTCTAAAAAATAATGTTAAACTAAATCTTAAAGTCTAGGATCTTTACCAATTGTGCCAATGCCTTCTTGACTCCTTATGGTACTTACTTATATAAGTAAAAAACTTATGATTAAATTTCACTTTTAACTATTAAATATTGAAGTCGCAATTGATGTCATTGAAATCAAAATGACGTGGGTTTATGTAACACTCCTAACCCGTATCTGTCATTGGAACAAGGTTTCGGAGTATTACCAGAACTTTCAGAACATTTTCAGATAATTCATGTAAAATTTCTATTCATATTCCAAAATCATTCATAACGTCCCTTAGTAGGGCCCTCGAGGCCCAAAACATACATTATAATCGATTCGGGACCAAATCGGGATCTCGAAGAATTTTTCACAAAATCCCAAAACTTTTCTCACTATTAAGAGTCACACGCCCATGTGGTATGGGACACGCCCGTGTGGTCAGGCCGTGTGGGTTCACACACTTGTGTCCCTAAATAGTGTAACTCTCTGACTTGCGACTCATGAACAAATTGATGTCACACGACCAAGTCACACGTCCATGTGTTAGGCCGTGTGGTTAATTCAAATTTTCGAAAAATAGGTGCAGGATTCAAACGGCTAAGAGACACACCCGTGTTCTAGGCCGTGTGCTTCTTACGGCTGAGACACACACCTATGTACCCGGCGTGTGTCACACACGGTCTAGATATACGCCCATGTGTTTGCCCGTGTGGACAAAATAAAGCCATTTCTAGCTTCATTTCTCACCCAAAATCACACTCAAGGTCTGCACCTGAAACACATATCCAATACCAACCATTCCAAGCATTCAAATTAAGCAATTCCATCATTCATCATGGCATACCATTAGATGCAAGTGTGTGTTCATAACTTGCCTTGATTTAACTTAGGTATTAACAACATATGATCTCATATACTTAACATGGCACATATGAATATCATAATAATCTACTTAATATATATTTAGCTACCATAGCATGGCATTACAAGTGTATCAAAACAACCATTTCTAGCCATTCCAATGGCTAGATTACAAACATCATTATCAAGCCACTAATGGTCAAGTTGTCCTATACATGCCATTATACCAAAAGGATTTAACCATATATATACCCAAAATAAGCTAATTGATAGTGTGACGATGCTCCAATGATCTTCCAACCTTCGTGAGCTTCCGAGTACTATAAAACAAGAAAAATAAAACAGAGTAAGCATTACATGCTTAGTAAGTTCGTATAACAGAAAACTAAACTTACCAATCCCGTTTATTAAATCTAAGCATACAATATCATGTTTTTCCATCCATTAGCAAACTTCCTAAACACATGCATTTTATCAAACATGTTAGTCACCAAAATCTCTATATCAATCAAGCAAACATAAATGAGCTCATCATGAAATACTCTTTCAAGTCATTGTCATATCATCTCATAACTCTCATGCCTTGTCAAGATTTTATGTCCGTTGAATCATTAAAATTTCGATGGATGCTTAAGTGCTCGAGGCATACAACTCGATAATCTGTCAATTTCCTATTCAAGGGAACCCGTATAATGACCCAAAATTCACGGGCACCGAAAAAATGAGTCATAAGGCCTCCGTCTTAATAAACCGAGTTGGTAAATAATTATCAAAAATATTTGTGAGCCTAGTTGTGTGTTTAATTAAGCTTTGGTTAGATGAATTTAGTTTAATTAAGGGTAATTAGGAAAAAAGACTAAATTGAATAAAAGGTAAAAGTTTAATTATAGATTAATAGAAAGTAAAAAGGACTAAAATGGCAAATATGGCATTTGGCAATAGTTGAGAGGGCAAACTAAGTAAAAATCTAAGATTTTTTTATTGTTTTATTTTATTAAATTATAATGTATATCATTATTTTATTATTTTATGGTTTTATATTATATTATTATTATTATTAATTAATATTATATTGAATAAATTTGGATGATGACAAATGTGTGGTAATGACAATAACCATGTTTAATAAATATATAGGTACAAATGTAAATAATATATATATATATATATGTAATTACTTGTATTTTAAGTTAAAAAGATATTTATATCAAATATTATTATTATATTAGATTAAATAAAATAAAAGAATGAAACAAAAGAAAGAAGAAAAAGTAGCAGAAGCATTCGAAAGAAGCAGGAAGAAAAGGGAAAAAAAATAAAAAGGAGAAACTAGGGTTTTGAAACTTAAACTTTAATAGGAAAGTCAATTAAGCATTTTTTTTTTCTTTAATTTTGATGTTTTAAAAGCTTTAGAACAAAGTTTTGATGGAACTAAGCTAAAGTTTTAAAAGTTCATGGGTTTTTAAGAATAGTTCATGTTGAACAAGAAGATGAATTATAGGTTTAATTGAATGAATTACAAGTTAGAATCGATTAAATGATTAAATTGTAAAATAGGCTATAAGTTTTGTGTTTGAAGGACTAAGTTGAAAAAGAGTTTAAATTAGGGTTATAATATGAGTACTAGATAGTTAAGTAGAATATGGAAAGAAATTGAAGAAAAATGATGTATGAATTGAGTTGAAAAAGTAAGTGAATTTAGTTGGATTAAATTGAAAATAATATAGAAGTTAAATAGAAATTCTATTAATTATTGTAAATAGTGCTATAATTAATAGAATACATTATTATTATTTTCATAGCCAGCAAAGAACCTGAAGCATTAGTACCGAAAGAAAAGGAAAAAGTCATCAAGGAGCAGTCGAACAAATCCAGGTTTGTATTACTATAATTCAAGTTATTTGTTATTAAGTATTAATCTTTAAATTCTATGTGTATAGTAAGTAAATATTAAGGTAAGTGATTTTATTGAATTAAATTTAGAAAAGTGAATTGAATGAAAATTATGTATTAGGATGGAATTGTATTTTTGAATGATGAATGGATACATGTATTGAATTGAATGGTATGTTGTATTGGAATTGAATTTGATATAAGAGTGGAATTGAATTGAGAAATAAACTGAATACCCTATTAACTAGTCGGGCTAGTCGGATATAATTGGCGTGCCATAGGGTTTAGAAGAGTACGGGATTTATCGGCTTTGCTGATCAAGCACTTTATGTGTCGTATTTAGGCACCTTGTGTGTCGTATTCAGGCACCTCGTGTGTCGTTTCAGACATTTTATGTGTCCTATACTGATTAGGTACTATGTACTGTTTAGGCACAATGTGCGATATTGGTGTGTTTGGGTTGGAATCCGCGTATCCGTCAAAGTCCGGAGTGTTAATAGGGTGTATAATTAAAATGAGAAATTTATATGAATTTATTCAAATGTACTATCGAATACTGAAATGATAAAGAAATTAATATGTGAATTGAAACTGAGATTGGAAATGGAAAACATGAACTAAATGTTCATGTAGTGATTTAATTGATGTTATGATACATAGATGAAATTGATGCATAGCTAAAGTGTGATATTGTTGCTAATATAGTTTAAATAGAAAGGTATGAGAAATTAATTGTTATAAGTTTAATATTTATCTTTAAATTTAATTATTTATAAATTGAATTATAGTAATACCACTGAGTATTTTCATACTTAGTGTACGGTTGCTTCCGTGCACAGGCTAGTAGGTGTACAGAATCCCGACTCCGACATAGAATTTGATGATGTAATCTAACTTTAAGTAATGTGGCATGTACTAGGTTTATTTTGGTCAATTGTATAGGACTTGCATTTTAGGATGTAAATTTGGTGTTAAATACTAAGTTGAAACTTAGTAACTGGTATGAACTAGCAATGAAATATAAGTTTTGGTATGTTAAGTGTTTTATTGAAATGAATGAATGAAATACAAGTTAAATTTTTAATGATATTGTGAATGAGTTAATGTCTTAAATTAAGGCATAATTTAGGTGTATTAAGTACGTAATTGCATTGGTTGAAATATTGGTATTGGAATGGTTTCGGTTTGAAATATGCAGGGAGGTTAGGTTAGTGTTTAAGGCTCATATAGAGTCCACACGGCCTGGCACACGGGCATGTGGCCAGACCGTGTGAGACATACGGCTTGCACATGGGCGTGTAAATTGGCTGTGTGTCCCCTACACCTTAAAAATGAGAAACAGAATGCCCAGGTTTTAGCACACGGCCGAGCACACGGGCGTGTAGCTGGCCGTGTGACCCACACGGGCTTTGGACATGGGGATATGTCAAGGCTGTGTGAAAACTGCACTTAATTCAAATTTAAAACAAATTCACACGGGCTAAGCACACGGGCATGTGGCTTGGCCGTGTGAGAAAAATTTGTTAAGGGATACAAGTCAGAGAGTTACACGGATAAGGGACACGGGCTTATCCCAAACCACCACGGCCGTGTTGAACCACACGATTCAACAACAAAGGCGTGTCATGGGGTCACACAGGCGTGTCCCCAATCCACATGGGCGTGTGAGCCCTGCACTTAGGAAAAATTTTAAAATTGTTCGAAAATTTCCCTAAGTATCCAAATTAGTCCCAATCCACTTTTACTTCGTATTTTGGGTCGTAAGGGTCTATATAAGGGACTATATGATTATTTTACATTATGATTAATATTTATTTATTATCCGTAAATTATCCGATAGGTTCAATAATGCTTCGTAACCCTGTTCTGGCGATGGTTTGGGTTAAGGGGTGTTACAATTAAGGCATTTAATCAAGGAACACACTCTCGAGTCACTTATCATATAACATGTGTAACACCCCAAACCCGGCCTAGATGTTATGGCCGAATCTGGCGATGTCACATGAGAGTGTTTTGAAAACTGATTCGAATATAATAACTTGTTCAGATTATTATCCTTCTCTTAGTCGAAAACTTATGTATTAGTTGATTTGCTTGAAAACATTTCTTTTACGCGAAAGCTTAGAAACTGTTCATGCATACGAAAACCATTTAATTTAGTTTAGGAAAACGTATTTTTGATGTGTAGCAATTTGTAATCAATAGTAACAAATTAAAAACCCCAAATTAAAATCAAAAGTCCAAGTCCATATTACATAAATACTTCCCAAAATAATAATGATAAAATAACATGGTCAAGCATTTAAAACATAAAAACCCATGAGTAGGTGGCTGTGGTCACTGTCGAGTCTTCTGCTACACCGATCTGTTTACTGTTGGGAATTACCTGAATAGATTAAATAAAGGGTGAGTTTTTGTAAACTCAGTATGTACATCCCCACAGTTCAGTATGCATACAGTCAGATAATAGAATAAAACCATAATTCGGGCCTGAGCCCTTTATAGAATCGGTGTGGACCTTGGCCCACTCAGAAACAGAATCAGATATAGACTTAGGGCCTTAGCCCATCATAAATCTCGCATGCATATCAGATCAGAAACAGAAACATGCCCACCAACCCTGCACACCATCTCCGTCCAACCCTACACACCATGTGGGGATAAAATCGACCTAACCAACCCTACATACCAAATATGGGGATAAAATCAACCCATCCAACCCTACACACCATAAGGTACCATGATACGACACATATCAGAAATATGTAGCATAGCTATCAGATAACAAGCTTAAAAGCCTTTCAGATACTTCCTTCACTTCGTCAATAATCCCACTCCAATGCAATACTATAATGCAGATAAACAGATCATACATACGTATTCAGAACAGTATCAATACACATGCTAAGTGCATACATCACAATATCAGATCAGAGAAATAGGGGTCTAAAATATCCTTACCGACCCTACATCAGGTCAGAGTCGACTTGGGCGACCCGTGCAACCTTACAGTTCATATAAAAAACTGGGCTCACATGCCCATGTGCCCTACCCGTGTGGCCCACACGACCTAAATTGGCCTTGGCCGTATGGATCACACGGCCTGACCCAAAATCCCACACGCTCGTGTGGTTCACCCATGTGGGCCCACATGCTCGTGTGGCCCACACGACCTAATTGGCCAAGCCCATATCTCACACACGGCCTTGCTGGCCTCACACAGTCGTGTCCATCGTGTAACACCCGAACCCATATCCGTCGCCAGCAGGGTTACGAGGCATTACCAGACAATTTTAAATTTTCATATATCCACATGCTCACCAAATTAATTGATAATATCATCCAAACATATAAACTTTTACGAGCCATATAATGATATTTAATTAAAGAATTATACACAATAAATAAAATGAACATTTCCATACTCTACCATTCTATATTCGGCAATGACTATAAAAGAAAATAAAGTTAAATATTTTATTTACACTATTCACTTGGTACATTTCTCAGAAATTTAGCCATTTCAACTATGCATAATAATCAATTCACTAGGACATGTAACTCTTGCTAAATAAAAGGTCAACTTCCGAATTATCCAAAGTACATAGCAAGGTCAAATAACTTATAAATCATTAAAAACACACACTTAACCGAAACAACATCCAAACATATTCATACTAAAATTCTTAATACTCTCTCTATACTACTCATCAAGTACATTGTCTCAAACTAACCGAATTTTATTGTCAATATACTACACTAAATTATTTAGCAGAGCCGAACCATTATCACAAGCAGACATTAAACATCTAGTTAGATCATCACTCTTATAAAGTAGCGACTGAAACATTTAAACTAAAATTCACATATAAACATGAGTTTATCAAGATATAAAACCAACATAACATTATACGCAAGCCATATTCGCATGGCTATATATGTTTATATACATAATCAAAATATACCATTCAAAATGCTATCCAAACTATACATGCTATAAGTTAAGTTTTACAAAACATTGAATACCAAGTGGTATATAGTGCGATGAGTTGTCTGACGATCCCCGAGCTTAAAGCTGAACTCAAAGATCTATAAAACAAAGAGACAAAGCATTCAAAGTAAGCTTTTATAAGCTTAGTAAGTCTTAAGCAAATACAATTTCAATTAAATATTCAATTCATTTTATACAAACCAAAATGTATCATTAACAATAAAAAGATAATATTTTAACTCAATTAGCAAGCTTGGCCGAATATACAAGTTTCTTATAATCTCATATTCAATCGAATAAGTCATAACCATATAGGCTCATACTCAATCAATTATCCCAACTCAATATATGTTTGTCTTCAATCAAATTTACCAAATTCACATATACATTTATTTCACTAGAGATGCAAATTCGATTTAACACTTCATAATGGCCGAACAATATACCATGTAAACCATATGCTCATAATATAACTCTTTGAATTACAAACTTGTTTTATCTCATTCAAACACACAATCATCATTAGTTCATGTATCACATAATATAAAGCTCATAACGTAACACATGCATACCTTATTATGAATTTACGATAATTAAGCTCATACTTGGCTTTTCATTCGTTTCAACTTGTTTATTAGTACATCAACTCGCAATTTCAAATTATCACACCTGCACATAGCCTGCTAGGTCTCAGTACATAGCCTGCTAGGTCTCAGTACATAGCCTGCTAGGTCTCAGCCTGATTTAAATTACACCGGCACAATGCTTGCTAGGCTTTTAGCTTGAAATCACACACCGGCACTAAGCCTGCTAGGTATTAACCCGATTCAAAATTACAACGGCACAATGTCTGCTAGGCTTTTAGCCTGAATAATTCAGTTACTTAAATTGTTCTTCATATCAATAACCGAATGTCTTTGGTTTATCGCTTTCTTATCGAAATTTCACTCGACGATTTCAATACTCAATAATTCAACCAATTCATAGCTTCATATCCAAATTGGCAATCATAAAATATCATAGCTATTACAATTTAACCATTCAAACATTTCATTTGACAAGGACATAATAATTTCTAATAATTCAATTCAGCTCTTATATATAACATTTATTCAATTTTAGTATAAAACATAGCTTAAGGACTTACCTCGGATATTTGTACTCGGTGAGTCAACTACTCGGTTAACTTCGCTTTCTCCCAATCCGTCTCCGATCTCTTTTGTTCTTGAGCTAAATAAATTTCAAATTGAATTCATTAAATTGAATTTCATCCAATTCAATCTTAACTATACATTCGAACAAATTACCCACTTGTCCTTTGCATTTTACATTTTTATAACATAGTCCAATATGCATATATCATAAAATACATTCAATCCTTCCAAAATTACAAGAGCCGAATGTTCATCTAATTTATTCAAGCCCTTAATTTTATTTAATTCAAAACCAAATCTCTTCATTCATAAATTTTACCAATTTATTCATTAAACACAAAATCACATAAAAATTTAAATACAACTTTTAATAATCTAACATATAGTCTTCATTTTCTAACATCAAACCACAACCAATTCAAAATTTCTCCAGAACCGAATATCAAAATGCAATTAAATTCAAAAATTAACATATGGGCTATGAATATACCATGACAAACGTCTCTAAAACATAATTTAAATCAAAATCTAAACTAAAACTAACCTTAGATTTTGGCTTTCCTTGACCGAAAGTGAGAAAGTTTTTCTCTTTTTCTTATTCTTTAATTTCAGCAATGTAAGAGAACATGCAAAAGGGATATCTCTTTCCTTTGTTTTTTTTTTCTATTATAAATTTATTCATATTATAATTAACTAATATACTTTAATATATATAAAATATCATATAAAATGAGCCATTACCGTCCACTAACTTATTCATGGCATAATTACATTTAAAAACCCTCAAATATATTTACCACATCAATTTAATACTCACATATAAGACATCCAAATTTTCTTATTTTTAAATTAGAACCTTATTTATTAATTCGTATTCGAAAAGCAAAAATTAAAACACGAAACTTTCACGGAATCAATTTCACACATCCTAAAGCGCAGAAATAATATTTAATCATTTTTCTGACTCAAATTCGTGGTCCCGAAACCACCGTTCCGATTAGGGTCAAAATCCGGCTGTCACACATCGCGCCCGTGTTGCACGCGCACAGCCTGCCTCGTCGTCCATATGCCTGTGTATCGCTACACGGCCTACCACACGGCAATCTACACGCCCGTGTGGCGTCGACAGAATGCTTTTCAGCTTTCACCGAATTTCGATTTCTATGCAATTGGAGTACACACCTGGTTTCGATACACTGCTAAAACACTCCTAAGCACTCCAAAGCCCACAAATCAATACACACAGTCTCGATTTAACAACTTAGAGATTAAGCTAACGAACTTGTCATTAAGGAATTACCCGAAATCCAACTTACTGCCCGTAGAGCATGTAACATCCCGACTTTAGGCCTAGTCGGGACAGTGGTTTCGAGGCCACAAAATCCGACTAGGAAAATATTATTTTTATTATATTTTTATGATCTACGATTTCATGGAAAATTTTCATGAAAAATTCGTTCGAAAATTTTGACGTTTGGGCACTCAATTTAGTCAAAAGGACTAAATTGTAAATAGTGCAAAAGTTGAGTTCTATATTTATAAGGTGTCTAATTGTTATGTGTTTTAAATTGAAAGCCCTTATGTGATAATTAGCCCATTAATAAGTTAGTGGGAGATATTTATTTGGTATTATTGAAATTGGGTAGAAATTAAAAGGGTAATTAGGTAATTAAGCAAATAAGTTATAATAAGACAAAAATTTTAAAGCTATCATCTTTAATTTTCTTTCTTCCACCGAAATGAAGAACCAAAACAGCAGCCATGAGAGTTTGAAGGTTCGGCCAACCTTGTTTGGTCTATATAGATCAAGAAAACACAAAAATTCAGGCTTAGATTGAGGAACAACGAGACCTTGAGCTAAGACGGAAAATTTACCGTTATTGCATTCGAGGTAAATTTATGTGTAAATAAAGCACTATTATGTTTAAATAAATTTATGTATTGTTAAATTGATGTATATGTGCCATTATAATTTCCATTACGAATATTTAATAATCGCAAAAATATTAGTATGTGAAATGTGTATTGATTTGGAAATGAGAAAGTGTATTTGATTTTGAATCGAAATTGTGATAGAAAGATTGAATTGAAAATGAAATTTAGGTAAGTAATGATGTATGAATTGAATTGAATATGAATGTGATTTAATTGTTGAATATATTTATATTTATATATGTGTGAAATTGAGATATATATATATATATATATATATATTGATTGGTAGTGAATTTGAATAGAGAATGTGCATTTGAGTTGTGTATGGTAAGTAAATATTAAGGTAAGTAATTTTATTGAATTAAATTTTGAAAAGTGAATTGAATGAAAATTTTGTATTAGAATGAAATTGTATTTATGAATGATGTATGGAAAAGTGCATTGAATTTAATTTGATATAAGAGTGGAATTGAATTGAGAAATAGATTGTATACCCTGTTAATTAATCGGTCTAGCTCGGATACAACTGGCATACCATAGGGTTTAAAAGAGTACGGGATTATCGGCCTTACCGATCAAGCACCTTGTGTGTCGTATTCAGGCACTTTATGTGTCGTATTCAGGCACTTTATGTGTCGTTTCAGGCACCTTGTGTATCGTATTTTACGCACCTCGTGTGTCGTATTTTAGACACCTCGTGTGTCGTATTCAAGCACCTCGTGTGTCGTTCCAGGCACTATATGTGTCGTATATTGATTAGGTACTATGTACCGTTTAGGCACAATGTGTCGTATTGGTGTGTTGGGTTGGAACCCGAGTATCCGTCAAAGTTCGGAGTGTTAATAGGGTGTACAATTGAAAATGAGAAGCTTATATTAGTTTGATTGATTATTGTACAATTGAAAATGAGAAGCTTATATTAGTTTGATTGATTATTGTACAATTGAAATGAGAAGCTTATATTAGTTTGATTGATCATTGAACTATTGATTACTGAAATGAACAAGAAATTAAAATGAGAATCAAAAGTGAGATTGGAAAGGGAAAATGTGAATTAAATGTTTATGTGGTGAATGTAGTTGATGTTATGATTTATGGATGAAATTGATGCATAGCTAAAGTTGATACTGTTGTTAATATAGTTTAAATGGTAAGGTATGTATGTGTAAATTATGAGCAATGTGCTTGTTTTATAGACAAATCATGGTACGGTTGATAAGAGGTAAGTATATACAATTAAAGCTATTGATAAGAAAGCATGGGAAAGTGAAATTTATAAATAAAACAGACTAAGACAGCAACAGTGTAGTGACTTTGAAAATTAACCATAAATGGTAGAAATAGAATTAGAAATTTAATTAAATATGAAATTGAAGCTCAATGAGTCTATTTTCACATAAAAGAAGTAGAGTAAGCAAATGATTCTCAAATTGTAAGATATCTGTATTGTTGTGAGGCAAGGTCAGGTGGATTACGGGATCCCCTGTTCTGACTTTGGAAAATCACTAGAAATTTTATAAAATTGGTTTTGGTGTGTAATTGACATGTCTGTGTTCCTTAGTGAGTCTATTTTCAAAAGAAACAAACAAGAACCTAATCCGAGTTCTATACAGTGAGATAATTAACTTTTAGTAAAGGGAGGTCAGAACTATCAAATAAAGAAATAGGGGAAAATTTAATGAATAAACTGTACTAATTGACCCAACCAAAAATTCTGAAAATTTTATGGCAAGAAAATATATGAGTCTAGTTTCAGAAAAAATTTACAGAACTTAATTTTGAGTTCTATAGCTTAATATATAATTAATTTAGTGACTGTGACTCAAAAAACAGCTTAAGCTGAATATGAGCAGAAAGTGAAATCATATGAATAATGATTTTATTTCCTAAGAATACATTTTGAGAAATGGAAACATAATGTTAATTTAATTGCTTATTATTATATGCTAACTTGCTAAGCTTTAAGCTTACATCCTTCTTTACATTTCTCTTAGTGTTGTCAGGTTGGCTTGTCAGGTTGGCTCATGGTTGGAGACCGTCGGAAGCAGCATCACATTATTGATTTGTAAAGGTGGGTTGTCAACAGTTTTTATTGCTTACAAGTGAGTGGCATGTATAGAGATTTAGTTATTGATAGTATGTATATTTATGAATTGGCCAAATGTATTGGTATATGTTATTTCTATATATATAGCCATGAAATGTGGTTTATAATAGTTATGGGTATATAAGTCTATTCTTATGCATATATTGTGGAAAATGTTTAATGAGGTTAGGTATATTTCATGTGTTTGATGGTCAAGATAGGAGTAGGTAAAGGTACAATATACGTTTATGTATTGTATATGAGTGTGAAGAGTTAAGAGTACATTAAGGGCTTAGGAAATAGCCTAAGTGATCGGTCATACAGGCAGAGACACGGCCGTGTGTCTCAACCGTGTGAAGGACACGGCCTAGTACACCGGCGTGTGCCACGACCGTGGGAAAGAAATAGAATGCTCGATGTTTTTAACACGGGCATGTCCTAAGTCACATGGGCGTGTGACACTATTTTGGGTCAAATTTCCATAAGTGCTCAAAAAGTTCTGGTTTGGTCCCGGGTCATACCCAATGTATCATTTGGGCCTCGTAGGCCCATAATGTCAAAATTTTGTGTATTATTGAAAAAGTTTTAAATTTTACACATGTTTCAGAATCAATTGATCGAGCGAGTGTTTGTTCGGTAACACCTCGTACTCGCATCTGGCGACGGTTACGGGTAAGGGGTGTTACAGAGCACCCTTGTAATCACTTCCTAAACCAAGAATCGAATCTACTGCTTAGAACCTTCATCTAACCAACAATTTCAGAAAAAAGGTTTAAGTTCCCTTTCAACCGATACACAATACTAAAGATGGAAAAACTACCTTACTGAACTTATTCAACAAACGGTACAAAAGGAGGAAGAAGTACTATTGTCGACCAGAAGGAAGCAAAAAGAATGGTGAAGGAAAAGAGGATTTCGGCTGGGAAGAGGAAGAATGATGGCCAAATTTTCTTGCTAGGGAAGAGAGAAATCGAAAATTTTCAAAAAAAATAAACTTGCCAAATAAAAAAGAACTCCTAAAACCCTTAATTTTCTCCATCCACTACCCACCACTCAGACTTCCAGTTAAACACAACCTCTAGCCGAACAAGCAGCAAAAATAACACTCTTTTGCCCACACAGGGGTTCAAACACAAGACCTCCAGCTTAGCAACACTCCACCTAGCCATCAAACCAGCAGACCCATTCTGCTAAGCTTTTACAAATAAATTCTTATAAGCCTAATTACCAAAGGTAAGGCTTTAACCAATAAAAACCATAATTTTGCCAAATGAATAGCTTGAACTTAGGACCTCACACACACACCCAGAACACTCAACCACTGAAGCAAATAGATATTTGTGTCAAATTAATGCATAAAAAAATTTATAAAATTTTGGGGCGTTACAACAGGATTACTAGTCTAGGCTAAATCCTTTATATAAAATATGCTCAGAAAAGCTCAACTAGGTTTACCAGTCCAGGTTAAACTCTAATCGTTACATATACTCGAGAGGTATTATATCATAATTACCCATCCGAGATAAATCCTTTCTATAATGAGGTCAATAGGATTACTCGTCTGAGCTAAATCCCGTCCGCAACAAATGCAGAACCTCATTCATTTCGGGAAAACACATGTATTCATCAAAATTCAATATTTAATCGGACTTAACCCCTTTTCACCATTTTCAAGCAAGTATTAAATTTTCATTTTTAGCATTCAAATAATGTACATCCATACAACTCACATTCCATACAAACTCATCATTCAATTTAACATATTCACATGATAGATGAAGTTACACGAACTTACCTCAACACTGGTTTGCGTATAAAATCTACTAATCCGAAACTTTTTCTTTTCCTCAATCTAACCTCGAATTTGAGTTGTCTGAATCTATATAAATAACTTTAGTCATCAATTTCACACATTTTATCATTTTACCCCTAACTTTTTCATAAATTTCGATTTCATCCCTAGGCAAAATTATCATTTTACCCCTAACTTTTTCATAAATTTTGATTTCATCCCTAGGCTCAGAAAATAAAACTTGTGCAATTTACTTCATAATCCAAACCTAACCGAAATTTCAAAGTAGATTTTATAGCACATATTTTCTATAAATTTTAGAATTTTTCATCAATTTTCACAACTTTACATTTTAGTTCCTAAATCATGTTTTCATCAAAAACCACTTTGTAAAAGTTGTTTATCTATCACCAACCTTTCATTTTCTACCATAAATATCTAATTTTCAGCATATACATCCATGACCCATTTTCCATACTTTGATAACTTTTCAAATTAATCCCCCAAATAGGTAGATTAAGATATCCCGTTTTCAAAAATATCAGAATTACTAAAAAGGGGACAAGGAAACTTACCCAATTAGGCATTGAAAGTTTCTTCTCTCTCTCCTAGGGTTTCGATCAAATTTTGGGGTTGAAGATGAAAAAATAAGATGATATTTCTTTTTATCATCTTTTAATTAATTAATTATTTCAATTTCCAATTTAGTCCTTACACTTTTTCTAAATTTCCATGGATGAGTCACTAAAAATATCTACGTACTTTCTTAATGGTCTAATTACCATATAAGGACCTCTATTTTTGAATTCCATAGCTATTAAATCCTTATAGATACTAGAATTCTACTTTCGCATTTTATGCGATTTGGTCCTTCTCATAATTAAGCACAAAATCAGTAAAATTTTCTTATCAGAATTTTCACATGACATCTCTAATCTAAAACGGATCATATAATAAAATAAAATAAATTTTTATTTTCGGATCGAATTTGTGGTCTCGAAACCACTATTCTGATATTATTGAAATTGGGCTGTTACAGTTTCGGTTAGATTTGAAACTCAAGCCAAGCCAATGCAAAATTTCAAACACGTTTTTTAGACTTCAAGTTTGGCCCAACTTAAAAAATAGACTTAAAATTTTATTTAAGTTCGAACCAGATAAAAAATGTTAAACTCGAGTCTAATTCAATCCTTCTATATTAATTTTTTTATATTTTTATTTAAAAATAAATTTAAAAAATATAATATATCAAATACACTAAAAATATTAAAATAAATGTTTCACAATAAATTGAAAATACATTGAAAAAAGTCTTTATGCTTAAATAACATTAAGATAATTGCAACTTAGCAAGTAAATGTCTCTAAAATAGTAGCAAAATTAACAATAAAATAAGAATTATACAATATCCAAACAATAATAACAAACTAGTAGTAATATAATAGCAAAATAGCAGCAGGAAAAAACATTTAGGCAAATTCAAGCTAGACTCAAGCCAAAAAAATCTTACTTGAGGCTTAACCTATTTAGAAAACGAGCCTTATTTTTTATGCAATCCCAGTTTCTAGGTCTATATTTTTTCTCAAACCTTCCCACTTTTCAAATAGACCTTCGAACCTGGACGGGTGACTCGACCCATGATCAGGCTTAATTCCGATATGTTTAAACACATAGTTCCTTCTAATTTAAGAATTTGAGAAATATGAGTAAAAGTAACCATCATATAGAAAAAAAAAAAGTTAAAATGTTAATAGGTAAAAGCAAGAAAAAAAGTTAGAGAGGGTTATGGCTAAAAGTAATCAGTATATTAAAAATATAATATATATTGAATATTAGTAAAAATACCATATCAATTCTTGTTTTTACCTTAATAATAGGTGATGTCATTTTTATATATTTTTTTGTATAAATCATATGAAAATGGCTAATGATTAAGATAAAAGATTTTATTTTATATTTTTTTAATCTCATTTACCATTTTTTAACTTAAATATCATATTTTTATATTATTTATTATAATATTTTTTCAAAGCTTATTTTTTAAAATATGATTTTTTAGGGAAAATATTTTTGTCAAATCAACACAAAGTCGATGCTCTAGATATCATGAGTTAGTGTTGCAAAGTATACTCAACAATACCTTATCACTTATGAGTATCGAGAGTTTAGAGGTTTGAACTATGCTTAGAAAATTTATTTACCCATTCTCCCAACCAACATATTTAACAAGTGAAGTCAACAATCGTAAGAGTCAACTTCCATGCTATAAATACACCACTCATTTTGTTTTTCTCCTTATCCAAACTTTTTTTGAACTCTTAGACTGTAAAAGAACTTTTATTTTGTTCTTCTTTTCTTAGAGAAAATGGTCATATCAAGATTTCAAGGAGAACACATTGCAGACTACGTCATCGATACAGTAGGATTTCCAACTCAATTGTTTTTAATTTTGTAATTTTTTTCAAATATGTTTTTAAGATATTACATTTGGTCATTTTTTTGTGATTTTAATAAAAATGAGAAGATCAAATTGTTCGTGATCGACATAATTTAAAATTCCTGAAGATTGATGGACATATTGTATAGCTTTTGAAGAGTGTTGGTTTATATATAACATCTACTATTACAAAGTTCATTATATTATTAGAGTTGCTTGTCGCCTTGTTGGCTAGATGGAGACAAAAACATATACATTTCATTTTTCATACAAGAAAACAAGTATAATGCTAGAAGATGTTGCTTTAATAATTGGCCTTTCAATCGATAGGGAGGCAATAATCATATCTAGTAACGTCAACTCAATGTACGAGTGCCATCGATTGTTGGATGTCATCCTATTTAAGGATAAGCTATAGAAAGAATTAGATGGGAATTTGGTGAAAATTAACATGTCATCCACATACAAACTTATGATGACACAATCAGAACCAAACATCTTAGAATATACATATGCTTCTGCACAATCAACAATAAAACCAAAACTAAGAATAGTCTTGTGAAATTTCTCATACCATTGTTTTGGAGCTTGTTTGAGGCTATACAAAGATTTTTGAGTCTGCGAACTTTATCTTCCATATCAGGTGTTACAAAACCTGAAGGTCACTCTATGTAAATCTCCTCGTCCAAAGCACCATTCAAAAAAGTTGTCTTCACATCCATCTGATGTACCAGCAAATTGTGAATGGAAGATAAAGCAAACAAAACATGAATGGTTAAGATCTTGGCCATAAGAAAGTATGTATCAAAATAATATACTCTAAATTTTTTAGCGAACCCTTTTGCAAATAGTCTTACCTTATACCTCTGTATTGATTCATCTAGTTTATGTTTCTTTCTAAAGACTTACTTATTTCTAATAGGTCTAAAACCTCTAGGCAAGTCTACTAGTTCCTAAGTGTGATTAAACATAATAGACACTAGTTCATTGTTAATGACATCTCTCCAAAAACTAGCATATATTGATTTCGTGGCTTCATCATAGGTTTTTAGATCCTCATCTATCAAAATTGCATGATTTATAAAATCACTTATCAAGTCTAAATCACTAATCTTAGTCACAAAGGAAGTAAGGAAATCAGGTCTGAAACTAGTGACAGTCCTTTGTTTTTTACTCCTCCTAGGTTTAACATCATTACTATGAACGCCTCTATTATGTGTACTAGAGGAAGAAATATGCTCATTCAACTGTATATTAGTGCTTATACTAGATTTATTTAAAGGAAACACATTCTCAAAAAGAAAAAAAAAAAGGACCTCTAGACTCACGTATGGAATGATCATGCAACGACATGAATCTATATGCAACACTATTTAGAGCATACCCAACAAATACAACATTAACAATTTTAGTTTCGATAGTGCTCTTTTTAAAAGCAGGCAAACCCACTTTTGCTAAGCACCCCTACACTTTCAAGTATTGCAAATTAGGGGCATAACATTTCCACAATTCATATGGGGTACAATCTAATTTTTTATGAGGCGCTCTATTAAGAATATGGTTTGCAGAAAGTACGACCTCCCCGCCCCCACTGTCAGGTAAATCAGAACTTAATAGTAAAGCATTCATCATTTCTTTTTAAGTTTTGTTTTTCTTTCAGTTATGTCATTCTGCTGTGGGAAATAAGAAGTAGAAAACTCGTGTATCATGTTGCCTTTCTCATAGACCTCTTTCAAGGAAATTTGTGTCATATTCACCACCTCTATTGAATCTAAGACGTTTTATTCTTCTATAAAATTGGTTTTCTACTTCTACTTTACAAAAAAGAAAAGTTTTATCAACTTTATCTTTTGATCTTAGAAGATAAACTTTTGTATATCTAAAGTAGTCATCTACAAATGTGATATAATAGCGTTTTCCACTCTTACTCTCTGTGTTTTTAAAGTATGCTAGATCAGTATAAACTAATTCTAGAAGTTCAGTCTTCCTATCAATAAGAGTTTTTAAGGAAGATCTAGCATGCTTGGCTTCAACACAAATTTCGCATTTATTAGAGAGTAGATTAATTTTTATAATCTTTTTTAGAGAATGAATATTCATATGATCTAATCTAGCATATCACATATCAAGGGATTCAACAATATAAGTAGAAGCGGTGACTTTATTATTATCATTAAACATAATCTTAATCACAAATAAACCTCCACTCAGATAATCTTTCCCAACATAATATTCATTACGAGAAAGTACAAGTTTATCGGAATCAATGACGAATTTAATGCTTGCCTTATTCAATTGGAATAAACACAAATGATATTGCTCTTCTCGAAATGAATCAGAAAAGAAAGCAAAAATTTAGTCAGAAAATTTGACCAAAAAAACTACTAAAAGAAATAGATGAGAGAAAAATGATAACTGTTGTTTGCTTGTGTTGTGTAAAATGAGAAGAATGACTAATTATTTATATTGTTTTCCGAAAGAAAAAAATGATAAAATAACATTATCAGTTTTTAAAAATAGTAAAAAAATTTCCTCACCCAAAAATATTTTTTGCAATGGTAAAAAAAAAAAACTTTCGAAACCGAAAATATTTTTTTGCATTACCAACACTATATACTTAAATTATGTGAAAAAGATGAATTAATGAGTGTGTCTTGGAATAAAATGATTAAAAGATTAAATGGTTGTTTAGATGCAAGTGAAATTTTAACTATAAATGATTGAATACTTTAATATCAAGACAGCACTAAACTATGTCTTTAGTGAGAAAAGAGAATTAGGATAATGATTTTCTTTTGTTTAAATATATAATAGGTTTTTATTCTCTTTTAAAAATTTTAATTTATTTTTTATATTTTAATTTAAAAATTTTTTATTTAAATTTTTTGTGTCTCTATCAATTTTGTCATTAGAATTATGTGGTTGTTATAAAAGATAAAATAATCTTTTTAGCCTTTAATATTTATATTTTTTTATCAATTTTATCCGTACCATTTAAAAGTACATAAATAATTACAAAAATGTTTTAAAAAATAAATATTTTTTCGTGTGTTTAATAAAAATATAAAAATTATGAAAAATTAAAAATCTTTAAAATTTAAAACAAAATAATTTTAAATAATTTCAAAAATACGAAGCATATAAAAAATTTCAAAATATTGTGTCTTTTTACTCAATCATTAACGATAATAAAATCTCTTCAGATTTTAAATTATTCGTTTGGTTCATATTAAATCAAATTTCAACACTTTTTTTATTTTAAATAAAATTAATTATATATAAAAATAATTGGGTAAACTTCAAAAATAGTCACTTTTATTTATCTCAGATTACATTTTAGTCACTTATGTTTAAAATGTTACGTTTTAGTCACTTACATTATCGTTTTGTTATGAAGTGGTCACTCTACCATTAAGCTCTGTTACCTCCCTAATGGCAGTCCTGCGTGACAGTCCAAATTGGTTTTAACTGTCAACTTGGCTATCCAGTTGTTGAGATGAAAATGATTTTTAATTAAATAAATTTAATTTGAATTGCCATGTAGGACATCCAAGTTGGCATTTAAAATCTATTTGGATTGCCACGAAAGACCGTCGTGAGGGAGGTAACATAGCTTAATGGTAGAGTGACCATTTCGTAAAAAAACGATAACGTAAGTGATTAAAATGTAACATTGCAAACATAAGTAACTAAAATGTAATCTGAGACAAATAAAAATGACTATTTTTGTAGTTTACCCAAAATATTTTTATATAAATTTAATAATTTGTAAAAGTAAAAAATACTAATGAAAAAAAAATCTAAGACTACATCACTATTGTAATTACCAAAAGAATCGGATTATAAGAATCCATAAATATAAAGGGAGACGAGATTACAGTCAGATAAATTACGCAAAATGTAAATTCAAATCCATTAGATACGCCGAAATAAAAAAAATAAAAGCATTAAATAATTATTTATGTAACTATTCACACGTTGGGTTTTAAAATTTTTTTTAAGTTAGTCCTTAAATTTAAGAACTGTTTTCAATGTTTGAATTTAGTAAATTGTATGGTTTTCAAGAAAATACTAACAGACTTATTCATAGGTCAGGCTACTTGCCCAGGCCTAAAGGTTCATTCGAAATTTAAGAGGATTTGGACAAAAATATAATGTTTAAAAAATGGACTTGAACAAAAAGATAGGTTCGTTTAAAATATGGGTCTGGCTCGAGCTTGAACATTTAAGGCTCGAGCCCGGTACGACCTATTTTAAGTTTATAATACTTTATATTATGTTATTTTTATATATTATGTAATTTAGAATATATTAAAAAAATAAACACATACTAAATATATGATACTACTCTAATGTAACCATTAAAATAATGTTTAAATGACTATAAAAAATTTCAATAAATAAAAAATATATAGAATTATTAAATATTAAAATAATATAATATAAATAAATTTTAAAAATTAATATGGGCAACTCAAAATGTGTTTAGTTTAGTTTTTTATAAATTTAAATGAGTTTAGATAAAATTTTATATTTAAATTTCGGGCCGAGACAAATATAAAATATATTAATATTATATTTAGATTCAACTCAAACCCAACCTGACCCGACCCATGAACATATTTAAATATTAGAAAAAAAATTGTAAGTACGATTTCATATCTCAAATAGGGATTTAGAATAAAATAAAAATTCCATTAGATACGCAGAGCCAAATCGATATTTTGGATAACAAAAAGGGTAAAACAGTAAATGAGATGGGCACCTCTTCCCACCCCAGGAGGCAGTTGACATTTCAAGCACTCTCTTTGAATCCAAGTCTCTCTGCCACCCTCTCACCATCCGATTACTCCCTCCCACCTCTGTTCTCTCTTTCTTCCCATATTTCTCCTCTCCAAATTTCTCGTCTCTTTTTTTTCTCAAAGACAAACCCACATTCCCCTCGAAATGTCGTTCGATGAAGAAGACTCTATTGAACACACCCTCCTCGTAGTTCGCGAAGTCTCCGTCTTCAAAATCCCGCCCCGCTCCACCTCCGGCGGTTACAAATGCGGGGAGTGGCTCCAATCCGACAAGATCTGGTCTGGTCGACTCCGGGTTGTCTCCTGCAAGGACCGTTGTGAGATCCGGTTAGAGGATCCCAACTCGGGCGAGCTTTTTGCCGCTTGTTTCATCCACCCGGGACAGCGCGAGAGTTCCGTCGAGCCGGCTCTCGATTCATCTCGATACTTCGTGCTCAAGATCGAGGATGGCAATGGAAAACACGCGTTTATTGGGCTCGGTTTTAATGAACGGAACGAGGCGTTTGATTTCAACGTGGCGTTGTCAGATCACGAGAAGCATGTTAGAAGAGAGAACGAGAAAGAGACTGGCGAGACGAGTGACAGTGATTCTCATATTGATATTCATCCCGCTGTTAATCATAGATTGAAGGTAGAAACTTTCAAGTCTTTTACTTTTTTACTAGTTTTAAACTTCAATTTGTGACTGATTTTAGAATGTGGGTCGATTTTCATATTTTTAAGCTAAAATTGTTAGATTAAAATTTGATTGATTTCAGAATTTGGGGTTTTGGGTAAGTGAACAAAGGAAGAAATTTAGTTGATCCGTTGGTTCTATTCATAAGTTGAATCTAAATATTATGGAGAGATTGTGCAACATCTTTTCGGTCAATGTGCCTTCTTAAATGAATTATTTGTAATCTTTTCTTTTTTGCAGGTTCTGTTGTTCTTATAATTCTTGATTTACTGATAAAGAAATTAAGGGGTTAAATTAGATTAATCAGTCATCATTTGCACTTGGCTGTCTTTGGTTTTCTGCTCTAAAGTGTACAATGTAGTCTTAATTATTATTGTTGTCATTATTAACGGGTTTTCAATACAGTGTCCGTTTTTACTTAGATGGATTTTGACCTTATGGTGTATTGGGTTGTAGGAAGGTGAGACTATCCGGATTAATGTGAAGCATAAGCCATCTAGTGGAACCGGTATGCTTTCAGCTGCGGGATTGTCTGGTAGTGGAAAGCCTAAGACCTTGAGCCTTGCTCCACCACCCAGTGGTGCTGGAAAAATAAGGTCTCCTCTCCCACCCCCTCCCAATGACCCAGTTGCTGCTCGGCTTGCCTCTACTAGTCAAGGTGTTGGTCAAAGAGCACCCAAAGAAAACATGAAACAAACCAACCCGTCAACATATTTTTCTCAACTAGAGGTATGCCTTTAGTATGTATGATCCTTAAACTAAATATAGATTTCGTGTGCTCTACATACCCAAAATATCTGCAAATTTTGATTTTGTTTTTCTCTTGAATTTAGCATTGTTAGGGAATTGGGTATCATAATATGTTTACCACATCCACATTCGTTATTTTTCATAGCTTTTGTCAAGCAAAGTTGTGCCAACATCTATATGATTCTGTGTGTTACATAGCTGTTGCTTTTGGGTGGAAAAGCACTTTAACTCCAAAAGTCAGGTGTTCTTCGATGTTTCTACGGTAGAAAAGCGCTTTTGAAACCCCAAATGCAATGGAGAACGGGGCCTTAATTGTTTCTTTGACATTGTATACATATAGCCACATTGACTTCCTTTACCTCTTACTGGCGATTGTGTTGAGCTAAATCAAATGCTTATTGTTCACAAGCGGTGGTGTAGGTGTAGATTGGGAATGGAAGCTCTGATATAAGAAAATGGAATTAACTTTAGGCTTTTAAAATATTTTCATGCTTGATCTATGGATGTTTTCTTAGGAGGCTTCTGATTTTCCGAGTAACAGAAACTCGTGTTTGGTTCCACAATTAACTCCCTTGATGACATTTACAGAGGAATCACCTTCCAGCAACCGGATCAGGATCTACGAAGACCACTGCATCAGGATGGGCAGCTTTCTAAATTTGCATTATCATTTATTCTCAAGTATGTAAGCTCTTGTGTTTGATGCTTTTGATATTTGAAAAGAAAAAGGAAATGAAGAAAGGAAAAAAGGGACAGGGTGCCTTATACTTTCATGTTTGGAAAATAATATCATATATATATATATATATGCCTCTTTCGTCTGACGTGAACCATTTATGTTTTCTTATACAATTTCAATATAATAGAGAAAATCAATAAATTTTCTGTTAAACATTGTGTGCATTGATACGTGACATGCCAAAAGTACTCAAAACTCTGCTCCCTTTTGGAATTTGCTCATTGTTCTTCCTCATCCCTCGCATCTTCTGCACAAATTTATAGCCAGAAAAAGAATAGAAAACAAAACAAAACAGTTTTAGCAACCAAATATTTGTGAACAATGATTAGGAATGGCAATAAGTCAAATATTTGTATATTTTGAATTCTTCGTTTATTAATGGTAAATTTTTCAAGTATTACTATCTAAATTTAAATTAAATACTATTATTTGTTGGAAAACTGAATCCGTAAAAACCCAATTTTAAAAATTCTAATATTTTTTTAATATCCAAATTTACAAAAATTTGTTAAAACTCTTTATATATATATATATATATATATATGAAAATAAAAATTATAAACATTTTGTTACAAGTGGATTTTAATATTCATATTCGCGTATGCGACTAATGGATTTTCAATGTATCTATTTGCATCTATTCTGGGTCTACGATGAAAAGTAATTTTAAAATTTGAATTCACATTATCCATATTCATGAAAAACATATTGAATATCCGC
The DNA here is from genome assembly GCA_020496765.1 of Gossypium stocksii. NCBI lineage: Eukaryota > Viridiplantae > Streptophyta > Magnoliopsida > Malvales > Malvaceae > Gossypium > Gossypium stocksii. Next base: position 89,811,089 of record CM035620.1, read on the forward strand.
AACCTGAATTACTATCCTTTTCAAGGCAAACATTTAAGTTAATATATATATATTTATATATTTAAGAGACACGAAAGTTTCTTATCATTTCAAATGTCTTTTTAGAGCTAATAAAATTAAGAAATTTAGAAATTGATTAAGTAAACTTTTATTAATTTAGGTTAGTTTAATTTTTATTTTACAAGTTAAAAAATTATTATTCAAACAGAAATGAATTTTTATTTAATTTTTTATTTTTATATAATAACATGAAGTACTTAATATTCAAATTAGTGAAGATATCTTAAAAATATTATTCGATCCTGCTTTCTCCGCAAGGCAAGCAAACAAAGTAAAAACACTGTCGTTTTAGCTTTTACACTTCCTATCAAAACGCAGCCGCACATCCCCGTTTCTTTACCCCTTATAAAATTGAAACGAATAACGTGCCCCAACACATATCTTCCACGTGTAAAATTCTGTGCAAGTGGATCCAGTTCCACCAACCGTTTACGTGGCTAAATCCCAGCAATAACAATTAGAAGACATGAATATTAAAATGGCCGCAAAAACAGAAGATGTAAAGAAAAGGGGGATTCACACGAAAAATGGCGGAACAAGCTTGTTGCCGATCAGGAGAAGGAAAGGAAAATGGAGGAGACTCGCAAGGCATCACAGTATGCGGCATGCAATTCGCCTACGAATTACAGCATCCGCTTTTCTTCGATTTCAATCTCGACATCGCTCGTGGATCTCGTTGCCTTCTCGTCGGCGCCAACGGATCTGGTAATTTCAATTGCTTTCGAACAACGACGATTTTGTAAAGGAGTTTTGATTCTAAATTTTTAACTGTGAGCAGGGAAGACGACATTGTTGAAAGTTTTAGCAGGAAAACATATGGTGGGTGGAAGAGATGTCGTGAGAGTACTAAACCGTTCGGCTTTTCACGATACTCAACTTGTTTGTGGTGGTGATTTAGCTTATTTGGGAGGATCTTGGAGTAAAACTATTGGCTCTGCTGTTAGTAAATTTTCCTATTTCCTTTTTTAAGATTAATATCCACCGTTTTCATTTAAAACTACTAATTTACTGTGCCAAACATATGCAGGGAGAGGTTCCATTGCAGGGAGACTTCTCAGCGGAACACATGATATTTGGAGGTGAGTGCTAATTAGTCTCTTTTCGTTTGTTGCTTTCTTTACTTTACTTGCTCCTTTGTTCTCCTTTGAAATTAAACATTCTTTTTGGGTCTAAAATAATTGTTGGCAGTTGAAGGGATTGATCCTGTAAGGAGAGATAAATTGATTGAGTTGCTTGATATTGATTTGCAATGGAGAATGCATAAGGTATCGGATGGACAACGACGTCGAGTCCAAATTTGCATGGGTCTTCTTCATCCTTTTCAGGTATTTTGAAGTTATTAATATGTCATATTTGTGTGACTGATATCTTCACTTGAAGCTTTACGATTCTGCTATTGCTATAATCTACAACTGATGAAATGTAATGTACCTTAATTACCTAGTGACAAGCAAACATTCAACTGCTACCTTCCACTTCAAGCTCATATATGTTTTTGGATAATTTTGTGACTTCTAATCTGCATGATTACTAGTTTTCCTGATTTGTTTGTAACTTAATGTTTTCTTTTACTTGATTGCAGGTTCTTTTGCTAGATGAGGTCACCGTGGACCTTGATGTTGTTGCGAGGATGGATTTACTTGATTTCTTTAAGGAAGAATGTGAGCAGGTACTGACTTCTGTTCTCTGCCCTTGCAATCACATGCAAAAGTACTGACTGGTTGTTGAATATGAATAAGGTGCTGGAACATTACTATGTTGAATATTTCTTACGAAAAGTACATAACTGATATAGCTCTTCATTATTTGGCATTTCTTTCTGCAACAAATAGTAAAATTGATGGTTTCATTTTGATTATGGGCTTTGTCTCTTAATTTTTACATAGGGCCACTTATGCGATCACCATCCACATGTAGGACATAGATGTTTTTGTACCATTCGAGTACTCTCATTGATGATTTCATGTTCATTCTCTAGCATTCTCTAGCTGATATTTACTATTGTATTAGAGAGGAGCCACAGTCGTATACGCTACCCATATTTTTGATGGTTTGGAGACATGGGCAACACATTTGGCTTACATCCAAGATGGTCAATTGAAGAGATCTGAGAAGTTAACAGAAATTAATGAGTTGAAAAGCTCAGAAAATTTGCTCTCTGTTGTTGAAGCCTGGCTTCGCTCTGAAACCAAGTGTGAGAAAAAGAAACTGTCCAATTCCCCTGCCCAAGTCCAGAAGTCCTCGCCTTTTGGTACTTCTCCTTTCATGTCGTCGAGGCACATGGCATACTACCGTTGATCTTTCTGAATCCAGCTGTTTTTCAATAATTTTTGAAGGCCAAAACCAGATACACGAGCGGAAAACTTTCTTTCTAGTCATCTTCTATTAACGTAGAGTTGGCCATTATGGATTTATATACTTGTTAGCTTGCGGTTGCCTGATGGATGGCTACGTATATTTCTCTCCTTTTGGCAGCTTTGTTTAAAAATGAAAATTGTGAAACTGATGGTCTGTCTTTAGCAAATAGTTTTGTAATTTATAATCTACCTTGGTAGTGAAATACATATGATATTTGTTGAATGAAGTCGATGCTGAATAGGTGCTTGCGGATCTTGTTGTCTACACAATGAAGCCCTGATCCAACGATCTGCCTTTGGCAAATAATGTAATCTCATTTCAATAATGGAAAAGCTTTGAGTACAGGGTACATGTATCTTTTGAGATTTGTTAGTTATCTGGAGAACTAGTTGAAACAGCTTTAGCCAATTTCAGATTGCTGATCTGCTATCGGACAAGGAAGGTTCTGTTGAAATTAAACTTGTTTGTATTACATAGCTATTAAAACAATAAAAATGCTATGCAGTTTCTATGTTCTGTCTGTAAATGAAGGCCTTGGTGGTTATTTTTCTAGTGCATAGTGGGTTGCACAAGGGATCCTATCTCCCCTTACCTGTTTGTTGTAGCCCATGAAACACTCCGTTTTCCTCCCATTCAAGGTAATTCTTTTGTCTTCCAAGCGCAGGCAGAAGCTAATATTACCAGGACATCAGATAAGTTCATTCCGAGATCCAGCTCGTGCTACATGGAAGTTGGATCTTGTCATATGTCAGGTTGGGGATGTCTGGTAACAGGAGCTGAGCACTAGAGGATTTTCGCTGTTGAATGGTAAGTGTTGGGACCATTTTTGAAAAACGAAAACGGATGTCGACTTAAAAATGAATACAAGAATTGGAGTCGCCACCAATCTTTTTTGTTAGGGTGTGATTGGCCACTATTTGATTTATCAAAACAATGATTTCGGTCTGCGAAAATCAAAGAATGAGTTCGGGAGTGAGTTACGCACGGGGAAGGATTAGCACCCCCGATACGTCCAAAATTGGTACCTTGTTGATTAATTAGTGTCTTTAAAGACGATGATTCGAAAACTTGAAAAAATTTAAAATACGATCCTCATTTACTTTAAAATCACTTGGATAGATTGAAAATGTGTATAAAAGGTTGATTCACCTTAAGGTAAAGCAACACATCCAATATGTTAGGACACGATATTTTGACCTTTTGAGGCTAAACTTGCCTTTTATGTGGAATTCGAGTATTTAATTTTGAAAGAATATTCAAATACTTAGAGGAAACGAGGGAAATCGAAACCCAATACGTTAGGGCACAATTTCTCGAATTCCTAAGTACCGAACATTGCCTCGGTTTTAGAAAATCTTATCTCGAGATAGCAAAATATCACATCCAATGCGTTAAGACGCAATATCTCGAATTCTCGAGAATAAGTTCTTATATTGAAAAATTATGTATTTATTTTGAAAGACTATTCGGTTATTTAGATTAAAGGAAGAACCGCAACCCAATATGTTAGGGCACGATTCCCGAGTGTCTAAATACAGAATTTTGCCTTTATAAAGAAAATCGTTTTTTGTATCGAGTAAAAGGTAATTTGTAAAACGCGTAATGAAATGACAATAGAAGCATACATAATAGAAGAAAATGTGATAATAAAAAATAATACGAGCAAGAGTGATAATATAATATGCAAAATGATAATAATATATAAGCTTTTTCTATTTAAACTTTGTGTTTTGGAGAAGGATATTCGAGTATTTAGATTTAGACGAGAAAATTGAAGCCCAATATGTTAGGGCACGATTTTCCGAATCCCTAAACACCGAAACATTGCCTTATTTTAATGAAACATATAGAAACAATAATTTAATAAAAATACTTGAACATAATATTAGAATATTAAGATGATAATAGCAATAAGATTTACAGTAAAAGGACAATAAAAGAGTGTATTTAAAAGAGTATATACATAGTACGATATAAAAATATATGAGGAATAAAATATTAAAAATATATACAAAATATATTAAAAGTATAATATTAAAATATATATACATAATATGGCATTAAGATATATACATAATACATATAAGAATATAATATTAAAAGTATATAAATAATATATAAAAAATATAGATCTAATAGAGTATTTCAAAATATATGTACATAAAATACATAGATATATATATATGTAAATAAATAATAACATTATTTAAAAATAAGTAATAATAGTGGAAATAACAAATTGTAACAATAATAATATTATAGTAAAATGATGATAAATAATGATAAATCTAGTGATAATAATAATATGCAAAAAAACAAGTATGATGAAATAATAATAAATAACACTAATGAATATATTGAAAATAATAAGTATAATAGTAAAAATAGATATTAAGAAAAATACTAAATATAACAAAATAATGATATAATAATAGTAATAGTAATAAAATATATAAAAAGGTGAAAATAAAATAAAATAAGTATGATAAATATAACAGTATATATAAATATAAGGGTATATAATAATACCAATAATAATAACTAAAAAGAAATGAAAATATAAAAATATATAAGAATATATATATATATATATATATATTTATATGTACGTACAAAAAAAAATCAAAATAAAACAGAGTGATTTAAGACAAAAGGATTTAATTGAAACACTAAAAGAAAATCAGGAACTACAAGAAGAAATAAAAGGAAACAAATGGATTAAATTATAACGCGAAGGGAAAAAGAGGGTCTGAAAGGGAAAATATCCCAGTACCCTAAAACGCAGCGTCTTATACGGGACAGAAATGAAGTAAAAACAAGATTTCAGATTCAAATTTAAAGAAAGAAAAGCACAAAGGATCCGATTGAGACAGGCCAAAATAGCGGAAGGGCCGATTCAGCAATAAACCCATTTGGTTTTAAAACACGCGGATCCTGCATCCGGTGCGGGTCGGGTCACGAGTTCCCTCCCGAAAATGACGTCGTTTTGCATGTGGACAGGGACCCCTAGAACGCTACCGTTTCGGTCAGCTATAAAAGGCCCAAAAATTTCTAAATTTGCTCATTTCAGCTGTTGAAAGAAAAAAGGAAGGAGAGATGCATGGGGGGCTCTCTGGGGTGCGATTTTCGGGCCCAGCTCTGGCCAATTCTCTGGCGACGCGCCGCCGCCGGTGCCGGCCACCGTATACGGTGGCCGAAAAGGTAAAAAATTTTAATTTTTTATTTTTTTATTATACTTATTATACTTATTTTTTTATTTTTTTATTGTTATTATTCTAAATATATACACGTAGAAAAAAATCTAAAAAATTGAAAAAACGAATTCACCTTAGGTTTCTGTTTCGTTTTCTGATTTGATTTTCGATTGGGGGGTGTCCCTTCGCTGTAATGTTATTGAAATTGCTGTTTCTATGCTTATATTTGAAATTTTATATTTGTATTCTTGGGATAATGAGGAACTGCCGAATACTGCTTCTCTGTTTTTTTTGATCGGATGCCCTTTTACAATGGCTTTCGATTGGCTTTTATAGCCTTGTTACAAATTATTTTTTATTACTGTCTTCTGTCTCTTATTTTTTACTGTTTGCAGGTGCAAGTGGAGGCAAGGGCGGTGGATTTGACCCTGGCAGAGGCGGTGGAGCAGAGGCTGGCAGAGGGGCGCAAGTGGGAAGGTTCGGGTTAGGTCTAGGGGGGATTAGGGTTTGTTTGGGCCATTTGGGTTTGGGCTTGGTTTAGGGTAGTGGGTCTGTTTGTGTTATTGAGTTAATTTTAATTAGGGGTTTTGGTTGTAATGGGTTAGGGGTTAGTGGGTAATCGGGTAGTGGGCTCTGGGTCTTAGGTTAATGTAAATGGGTTTTGGGTTTGAGGGATTAAAATTTGGGCTTAATTTAACAGGCCGAAATTGGCCTATGACAGTAAGGACAAATATGCATGGAAGGGGACAATTTTCGGATAAATCCGCATATGAATTTCTCAGGAAACAGGTTGCTGAATATTTGAATTCCCCTGATATAACCTAGTTATGGAAGCTTAAACTCTCACTCAAGGGTTTGGTTTTCCTTTGGAAGGTCTGTAATAATTTGCTCCCTATTCGAGTTGAACTATGGCGGAGAAACATTGTTGTGAATGGAGAATGCCCCTTTTGTTCCTCAGAGGAGGAAAACTCTGAATCATTTATTTCACACTTGCTTCTAAGCTAGAGCAGTCTGATTCGGGGATGATGTGGGTATTAAAATCGATCAAGTGATAGACTTCAGAAAATGGATCCAACAGTAGTTAGAAGGTATGGAAATACAAAAATCATGCCTGTTTTAATGTTGGAAGTACGTAATCCATGCGGAGTAGTCTAGCAAGTCAAGAAAATATTCTCAGAAACCTCGATGGTATCCCAAAGTAAAGTCCTTAACACAAAGACAATACAAGAAAGGCAAGTGAAAACTCTAGTGATGACAACATTAACCAAATGGGGGGGGACTGTCACAAACAATGGTTGCTTAAAAGTGGCATTGGCTTATGATAGGGTCCCAAGGAAATATGGTGGTGCAGCAATCTCATTGGACGATTCACATCAAGAATAAATTAATAAAAAGCAAAACTCTGGAAGAAGACTCGAGATTATATTGTAAATTGTTGCTGGTCCGATCACTTCTACCAAAGATGACAGCATCAAAGGGAAGCTGATGACCCATTGAAAGATTGTTGTCCATTGTTATCGGACATTCGCTACATAAACCGCCGAATCAATTTCGATCGCCGAATCAGTTTCGATCGCGAACATGGATCACACCTTATGTTTACATAGGCTGTTCAACACTACTCACTCGCATAAGAACTCGGCCAACTAAAGACACTTGCATGTCCATCACGTTAGCCTTCACAAGATCATGTCAAGATTCACTCATGAATTATTTTTATAGCATCTAACTCTATTTTGGTGTTACAGGTCAGGAATTAAAGTTAGTGATCATTACACATAAAACGGTCTATGAAAATCAATTGAGACTCATTTGATTCATTTGAACACTCCAATAAAATTAGATAGAAACTTTAAATGAACTTTAAAAATTGTATATAGTTTAAATTCCTTAGAACTTTTATCTTTTAGGTAGGAACTAATCTTAGCATTTGATGTAATTTGATTTATACCGTTGGATCTGAAGGATCTCAACTATAAAAAGATGCATTCTCCCCATTTGTAATCAATTCATTTACTCAAACACTTGATATGCGTTATTATTTTTGTGACTTTTTTGTTCGATCTTGATTTATTTCTTTTTTGAATTTATTTACTCTTTTCACATTTTTTAAAAGTAAAGCTAACTTAAGTGAATTTGAACTCAAAAAATCGCTTAAAATCACATGATTTGCCGGTCTAAGATTCTAAACCTATAACACTAATCAAATCATACTCAATCGCATCCAAATAAATTACTAACTCCTTCGTCTTTATAAAGCTCCTTTTTTTTACCAAAGAAACCAACACCTTCACCAAAACTCTGCCCAAATATCACTAGATTCTCTCATCCTCTAAAACCTTCATGTACCCAAACCTATACAAACATAACCTATTGATGTTATGTCAAAGGAAATGTGGTTTCAATTGGAGCAATTACTAATATCTTGGTAGTATTCCTTGGCCTGAAATTTGATGAGTTGCAAACTCTACTAAAAAAAAGGGGGGGAACCAAAGGAAAAAAAAAAAGCTAATCATTACCTCATCATGTGAATGGGGGTGGTTTAGCCTTTAGCACTTGTTCGGGTGTGGCATGACTAAAGAATTTGAAGCAGGCGAGGTTGTTAATTTGAAGGGATTTGGCGCTTTGTTGTTGATGGAAAGGGGTTGTAATATCAATTGACCCCTTCCTATCAAAGACAGCTTCCTTCCATCTTTCATTTTATTTCTTTTACTCATTTTTGTATTCTTATGAACAGGGCGGAGCAGAAATATGTGTTTATCTTAATTTTAATCTCACGCTATAATATTTAATTTCACCATCACCCGCAGGTTAAACTTACCACCCATTCAATCCTACCCTTAATTATAAAAAAATCACTTAGTCCATCGAATTTTTCACCTCTTTTAATTTTTAAATATGCATTGTTTGTCATATTACTCCAAATAGATAGAAAAATTAACATCTGTTAATTTTGTTGATGTGGCATCCGATATTTGTAATCAATTAATTTTTTAAATATAAAAAATTTTAAAAATAAAATTATTAAAACGTATTAAATTTTTTTTAATTTTTAAAAAATTAATTAATTGCAAACGTGACACACATGTAGACGTTAACTTTTTCTTACATTTGAGGTGATTTGATAAATAATACAAATTTAAGGGTTAGAAGAGGCAAAAAAATTAAATAAAGAATTAAAATATTTTTTTAGAATCAAATAATAAAAAAATTCATATGCCTGTATATATATAAAAAAATATATTTAATTTATTTTTCTTAGGATATAAATCTGATTTGTATTAAATAATTTAATTGTAATAGATATTTTTACTTTTTAAAAAATATAGTTAGAACAAATATACTTGCAAGTGCAGAATATTAAAAATTTTAAAAATAAATCAACTTATTTGACGTTATAATATTATTTAATTTATTAATAATATATAGAAATATAAACCTAATTAATTTGTGGAGCTCTTTGAATCTTGATGTGTCACTATTGATGTGGCTTTCACCCCGTCGGCCCCAACATGTGTCATTATCATTAACCAAACCATGAATCATTATTACTTTTTAAGTTTTTTAAACCCTAAATGAATTTTACCCTTTTAAACCCTCATGAACTAAGATTTTGATTATATTTTATGTCTTAATATTGTATACATTATGAAGTTAGTAGTTGTTAATAAATTTAATTAAAGTCGATTGAGTCTCAACTTGATTAGAACGGGTGTTATTGTCAATGTGGGAGGATATGGGTTTGAGTGCGCCGAAGCGCATTATCATCCTATTTATGGGTTGGGGTGAGACTTTGAGTAGCTTTAAACATTGTGTCAAAAAACTAATTAAAATTATTAGTTTTTGTTTTTATTTTGATATCTAAATTTTTTTAAACAATTTGATACTTGAACTTGGCATTTTTTCTCCTAATTTGGTACTTAAGCTTTTTTTTAGATTCAATTTAGCACATAAATTTATTAAATGTTATACAAATTATGTAAAAACACTAACAGTGTTAAAAAACTTTTGTTATGCTACGAAAATATTGTCAGTGTTAGAGGAAATTCACGTTAAAAAAAATAGGTATTTAGTTATGCTTAATGAATTAATGTTAAAAAAGTTTTAAAATTTTGAATTAAAAGAAATTCATTATTTTTAATTAATAACATAATTAAATAAATAAAACTAAAAGTAATTGATTATTTTTGCTACCTCATAAAAAAATAACATTGTTAGTATATTGGAGTAATTTGTAAGACGTTAAATGTTATATTAAGCCATAATTTTTTTTTACAATTTATGAAAATTAATTCTTCCAAGATTCATGATTAAACAACATGATTTTTAAGGAATTATTTCCTAAAGAATACAATATATCATACTATTATACCCAACACTTAATAAATGATTATTCTTATAAATAAACATTAATTCATTTTAAAAAGTATTTTTAATGTTAGCTTCTAAATTTAGTAATTTCTAGATAGCTAGTAATTATTTTTTGTAAATTTAATTGGTACGTAAATTTGGAAACTTTAATCAAGTTGGTATATTTTATTGATACATAATTAACTTCGTGATTTGACATTAACAACGAATGATATAATGTCATGTGGCAGGCTAGCAGCCTCAAATTAAGACATTATTTAAAAATAAAAAATAGATTTAAGGGTGCAAAAAAAGTTTTTAAACTTAAAAAAAAAAATCAATTAAGCTCCTATTCTTTTTTTTTTTTTTTTTACTCATTTGGATATTCACTTAAAAAAAGTGAATTGGATTTAGTAAAAGGTTGGGTCGGTGCTTTGTATTCAATGTTGAATTATGGGGTGTTTTAGACGGACTGATTATTCTTCGAAACAGGAAATGGGACAAAGTGTTAAGTCAAACAGATAACATAAAGGTTATATAATCCATTAAAGAAATGTTTACAAGGAATTCTTATTCAACACTTATCGCGCAAATTCAGCATATGGTTCAATGGAAATTTGTTTATATCCTTAGAGAAGAAAATATGGAAGCTGATTGCATTGTAAAATTAGTTTTGACTGAAATAAAGATCTACAGCTATTTGCAGAAAGTCCGTTGAATATTAGTAATTTAGTGTGATACTTTTTATTAATATCTTGTACACCAAAAAAAATACCAATTTAATTAACGGTTTTCAAGTTAATTCTTAATAAATTACTTATTAGATGATTATCTGGCGCTTTCCAACTATGTATTTTTCCTATTAAAAAACCCTAGAAGAAAAATCTTGTATCTATTCAATTCTATATTAACTTTTAGGGACTCTAGATAATTAAAATTTAACTAAAATGATTGTTTTAAATGTTGGGATTAAATTTTTTAATATTATAAATAAATATTAATAAATTTATTTAAATATAATTAAATAATAATTAATACTAAATAAGTGCTAAAATTCTAAAATTTATAAATTTAATATTTTAAACCTTGAATCTTTAAACTTAATATCTAAATCCGAGAGTTGATATTTATTTAGTTAATATTAATTATATTTAAATAAATTTATTTAAAAATCCTCATTATCTTTTGTTTAATTCAATTGAGAGACTATGCATCAAATATTATTCTTTAAATTTTTTTATCAATAAATTCGAATTAATATAATAATTTAATATATAACACATGAGCCATGATTTTCTTTTTTATTGATAGTTTTAAAATGGTTAGTTCTTCCTTCTACATCTATGCAAATATTCCACTTTCCTCTAGTTAGCAATTCCATTGTGATATATATTCATATGTATACTGTCGTAACCATTTTTTTTTAAAACGGAAGGTCGACTTAAAAAATGAAAATGGGAGTCGCCACCAACCTTTTTAGGTGCGATTGGATCACCTTATAAAACGTTTTGATCTACGAAAAGTCGAGAAAAGGGTTCGGGAGTCGGTTACGCGCGGGGAAGGATTAGCACCCCGCGACGCCCAAAATTGGTACCAAATTGAGCAATTTTCTGTCTTAAGTCGAAATTTGGAAAGATTTGAAAATACCATTCTTTTTTGAAACAGGAAGAATTTGAGTAGGAAAGCCGAGATTCCTTCGCCTCGGTAGAATACGAACGTCACATCCAGCACGATTGGACACGAGATTCGAGAATTCTTTGAAACTAGAGATATCTCGCAAGTCACAAAATTTTGTTTAGAGGGATGTTTTAAGTATTTAGGCGAACGAGAAATCGCAACCCAGTTCGTTAGGGCACCATTCCCCGAATCTCTAAATACCAAAAACATTGCCTCATTTTTAAGACATTTTTGAATTAAAATTTGAGGTGATTTGAGTTGAAAAATCGAGATTCTTTCACTTCGGAAGAATACGAACATCACATCCAGCACGATTGAACACGAAGTTCTTAAGTTCCTCGAAACTAAAGTTATCTCGCATGTTGCAAATGTTTAGGAGGGTATTTTAGGTATTTAGATAAGCGTGAAATCGCGACCCAGCACGTTAGGGCACTATTTCCCGTATCTCTAAACACAAAAATATTGCCTCGTTCCTAAAATATTTTTGAAAGTAGGATGATTTGGGTTGATTAATAGAACTATTAAAACACGATGTTAAAAAAAATGATGACGGTAATAGTATTTACGGTGAAAAAAGAGAGTATGTGGTTATGGAAAATATATATACGTGAGATAAGAAACATGAGAGTAACACGATATTAAGAAGTACACGACGTAATGCTAGGATATATGCGTAATAATGTCAAAATACAGTGCATATATTTTGAAATAATAGTAATAAAACAATTATTATTGATGAATATATAAATATAAATATGCGTATATATAACATGCAAGTAATAAAAATATATAATGACTATAATATATTAGTGATGATAATATTTTAGTATGGCGCACCTAAGATAGTACGTATATATGAAGTATATAAATAGTATAAAAATACATATAACAGGCAAAGGTGTATATAATAATATTACAAATATGTAGAATATCGTAAATAATAATAATACAAATATATATATATATATACAAAAACATTGGACACGTACATATGTATTATATACATAAATGTATGCATAATACCATAAATAATAATACTGCAAATATATATATATTTTAAGACGTTAGGGCACATACATATATATATATAAATATATTATACGTAATATATGTATAATATTATAAACAATAATATAACAAATATATAATAAAACATATAAACATACTATATGCGAAATATATACAAAATATTTGGAAAATATACTTATATGATAATTAAAATGACATATGGCTAAAATATTAGAATATATATATACATGTAAATCCGTAAAAAGGATCCCAATATACATAAAATACACACAATAAATATATTAGTAATAATGGTAATATTTAAAATTAGAATAAAATAGTACGGACAGGATGGAATTAAAATAAAAGGAGAAGTTTTGGGGCGAATTTATAACATAAACGCAAAAAGGGGGACCTGTTTAAATGCGCGTGAAATAACAAAGGACCAAAAGGGAAATATTCCCATATTTCTAAAACGCTGCGCATTGCCTGGGACCACGTTGAATTTCGGGACAAATTGATGGGGTCTATTTATAATTAAAAAGAGTGTGATTGCAGAATCACTGAAAAGCGGAAGGGCCAGGGTTGCAAATACCCCCATGACGTAATAGCACGCAGATCCTCTTGGCCGGTTCGGGTCGGGTCGACCCGACCCGGGGCCGATTAGTATAAAAGACAAGTTTTTTTGTTTTGGGCTTATTTCGCACGGGAAGAAGGAGAAAAAAAAGAAAGAAGAAAGGAAGAGGGAAAGGAGAGGGAAGGAGGAGAGAGGGATCCCGGGGCCCCAGTCGCCGGACCGATCACCGGCCTGGTCACCGGCCGATCATCGGTCGCCGTGCCGGCCACCGTACACGGTGGCCGGGAGGTAAAAAACCCTATTTTTCTCCCTTTTTTATTATTTTTTTCGTTTTTCATTCGTTATTATCATTATTATTATTATTTCTAATATATATATATATATATATATATATATAAAACAGATTTAAAAAAGAAATCACCTTTTTCTATTTCGGTTTTCTGATATTGCTTCTATTGGGGGGTATCCCTTTGCTGAAATTTGAATGAAAATTGCTGCTTCCCTCTTTTTAATTGTTATCGGGTTTTACTCTCTATGTATTGGTGTTTTTAGAAACTGTTTAGGGTTCGAAATTCTGCCTTTATATTTCTAAAAATTGCCCGAGACTTTTACATACGTTTGATCCGGCTTTTATAGCCTTTACAAATTATTTTTATATTGCCTTCTGTCTCTTTTATTAATTGTTTTGCAGGAGCCACTTGCTGGAGTCGGTGGCTGAGGTGACTCGGGGCAGTGGAGCAGCTGCTGGGTCAGAGGGTTGGTCGATTGACAGAGCAAATGGCTAGGGTTAGGTCCGAGTTAGGGGTTGGAGTTTCGTTGGGGCCTGGTTCGGGTAACCAGATAGCATAATGGGTAGGTTATTGGGTAATCGGGTAGGTTAGTGGGTAATTGGGTATGATGTATTGCGCTCTGCTGGGCTTAGGGATATTGGGTTTTAATTGTAAAAGGGTTAAGGTTAAATGGGTCTAGCTTTGTGGGTTTTTGGGTTAAGAAATGTAAATGGGTCGGGATTTTGATGTAAATGGACATTGATTTTAATCAATTTTTGGTTTTATTTGGGTCTTTATTGGACCCCGGGCAAAATTGCCCTATTACAACTGCCCCTCTTTGCTCATTGTCGTGTAACGAGAATAGAGCAAAGACTCAAAGAGGGCCAATTTTGCCCGGTCTTGTCGAGTCTTGATCTCTCGGTGCTCTTCTTCTTCAGGTAGCTTCATTCTAGTCCACCATATCTTGTTGCTTTGGTTCGATCCACTGCAACTTGATGGGTATGTCTCGTGGCTTCAATCTGCTTGCACCTGTTACCCTACTGCTTAGGGAATTAAGGCGAGTGGCCAAAATTTGCCCCATTGCTGACGTATGGAGATAAGATCTGCCAAAATTCGATCTGTTACCCTACTGCTTAGGGAGTTAAGATCTATCGGAATATGATCTGCTCCGCTCCTGCTCAGCGAAGATAAGATCTGCTTTGTTTTGCCTGTTACCCTACTGCTTAGGGAGTTAAGGCGAATGGCTGAAATCTGCTCCAACACTATTGTAGGGAGATGAGATCCGCCAAAATTCGATCTGTTACCCTACTGCTTAGGGAGTTAAGATCTGCTGGAATGTGATCTGCTCCGCTTCTGCTCAGCGAAGATAAGATCTGATGTTTTGCCTGTTACCCTACTGCTTAGGGAGTTAAGGCGAGTGGCTGAAATCTGCCCCAATACTGCTATATGGAGATGAGATCCGCCAAAATTCGATCTGTTACCCTACTGTTTAGGGAGTTAAGAACTGATAGAATGCGATCTGCTCCGCTCCTGCTCAGCGAAGATAAGATCTGATGTTTTGCCTGTTACCCTACTGCTTAGGGAGTTAAGGCGAGCGGCTGAAATCTGCCCCAACACTGCTGTATGGAGATGAGATCTGCCAAAATTCGATCTGTTACCCTACTGCTTAGGGAGTTAAGATCTGTTGGAATGTTGTTTCCGTCAATCTTGCTACATTGTCCACTGGGGGAATCTATCTGTAGAATTGATTTCCTGAGGTTTATGCTTATGCAAATGATTAGGATGCCATGATCAAAATGAGTCTAATGTTTCCTAATTGCACACATTATAATGCAAAAATGTTATGAGAATGGTCCCTACTTAGGCTATCATTACTCATTTATCCAAGCTTTACTCGAGGTGTCATTCACAATCTGCTCGTATGCCCCAGATCAAGTTGGCTCTATTATGACCTGCCGAAAATGGTCCTTTCCCAGGATCGGATTGTTTGAATTTTCTAATCATCACTTGGACTGAAAAGAGGATTTTCTTTGAGTATTCCCAACCTTTACACACGGGGGTTCTTTAAACAGTCATTCTGTTTTAGTTTCTTGCATTATTAGGAGATTTTACAGAGTAACAATGCAGAACTTCGTTTGTAAAGATATTTTCAGTTCATCAATCGTTATTTCAATGTAACACATTTTATGAATAGTGAAAAATTTGAAGATAATTAGATTCGAATAAAGTCATCAAAGGTACAAAGGAAATCAATTTGACAACATATCTTTGAGAAGATCGAAAGATAGTGAATAGGACAAAAAGTCAGATGCCCTAGATATCGCAGCTTTGAGTTTCCCTATACAAACTCCATGAAGAATACTTTGGGTTTGACATGTATTTAGAAGATCCAAAGTACTTTGTTGATGCCCCGGTATGTAATGTACTCCAGTTCTTGTCAGGTCAAGTATAGTGAGATACGTGTCGTTCGAAATTTGAGTCGCCCTTTCGGGTTTTCGACTCAAAGCCCCTTTAGTCTCAAGGCACCCTTTGCGGGTTTTCACCTTGGCTTCTCCATTTTTTTTTTATTTTTTTTATTTTTTTATTTTGGGGATAGAAGTCTCAAAGCGCCCTTTGCGGGTTTTCACCTTGGCTTCCCTTCTTTTAGACAAAATACTTCTTGACTGAGTCCGAATTCACTGGATTGGGTAAACTTTTCCCATCCATTTCTGCCAGAATCAACGCGCCACCAGAGAAAGCCTTTTTCACAACATACGGCCCTTCCCAATTTGGCATCCACTTTCCTCTGAAGTCCTTCTGTATGGGGAGGATCTTTTTCAGTACAAGGTCCCCTTCGTAAAATTCTCTTTGACGAACCTTTTTATCGTAAGCTCGCATCATCCGCTTCTGATACATCTGACCGTGACGAATTGCCCTTAGCCTTTTCTCTTCAATTAGGTTCAGTTGATCGTATCGCGATTGAATCCATTCTGCCTCATCCAACTTTATTTCTGACAAGATTCGAAGGGAAGGTATCTCCACTTCAATAGGTAACACTGCCTCCATCCCATAAACCAGCGAGAATGGGGTTGCCCCAGTAGAGGTTCTAACAGACGTTCGATAGGCGAATAGTGTAAACGGTAATTTCTCGTGCCAATCTCTGTAGGTCTCGGTCATCTTCCCAACTATCTTTTTGATATTTTTGTTGGCCGCTTCCACTGCCCCATTCATCTTTGGGCGATACGGAGATGAATTATGATGCTTAATCTTGAACTGACTGCAGACTTCTGCTATCGTGCTATTGTTCAAGTTCAGGGCATTGTCTGATATGATTCTCTCAGGCATTCCATATCGACAGATGATTTCTTTCTTCAAAAATCGACTCACGGCCGACTTGGTGACGTTAGCATATGAAGCAGCCTCTACCCATTTCGTGAAGTAATCGATGACCACGAAGATGAAGCGATGTCCGTTCGAAGCTTTTGGTGAAATTGGACCAATCACATCCATGCCCCACATGGAAAAGGGCCATGGAGAAGTCATAACATGCAAAGGCGAAGGCGGTACGTGAATCTTATCCCCATAGATCTGACATTTATGACATTTCTTGGCATAGCTGATACAATCTCCCTCCATAGTGGACCAATAGTATCCAAATCTCATGATTTGTCTTGCCATCGTGAAGCCATTAGCGTGGGTTCTACAGACACCCTCATGTACTTCTTCTAAGATTTTTTTAGCTTCCATAGCGTCGACACATCTCAGAAGTACCTGATCTTTTCTTCTTTTATACAGGATGTCCCCATCCAGTACGTAATCGCAAGCTAACCTTCTCAAGGTTCTTTTGTCATTCTCTGTTGCCTGTTCAGGGTATTCACGATTCTTCACATATCGTAATACATCCCGATACCAAGGGTGGTCATCTTTTTCTTCTCATTCAATGTTACAACAATGAGCTGGAGCTTCAAAAATGCTCATTTGGATAGGCTTCATATCCTCTTCTCTGTTTACTTTAATCATAGATGCCAAGGTTGCCAAAGCGTCGGCCATTTGGTTTTCATCTCGTGGGAGATAATTGAAAGTGATGTCATCAAACTCCTCAAGTAGTCCTAGAACTACTCTCCGGTAATTAATCAATTTTGGGTCTCTTGTCTCCCATTCTCCTTTAAGCTGGTAGATCACCAATGCGGAATCTCCGTACACTTCCAATGTTCTAACCTCCCGTTCTACGGCAGCTCGAATTCCCATGATGCATGCTTCATACTCTGCCATATTGTTTGTGCAGTCAAAGTCTAATTTGCATGTGAACGGATAATGATCTCCATCCGGGGATATTAAGACTGCCCCAATTCCATTTCCTACTGCGTTAGATGCTCCGTCAAAGTTCATTTTCCAAGGACACCTCTCAGCAGTTGCTACGTACATCAACTCCTCGTTAGGAAAATCATAGCTCAATGGCTCGTACTCTTCCAGAGCCCTACTGGCCAGAAATTCCGCTATCGCACTTCCTTTTATGGCCTTTTGACTCACATAAACTATATCAAACTCAGAAAGTAGTATCTGCCATCTTGCCATTCTTCCATTCAGGGCTGCTGACTCCATCATGTACTTTAATGGATCCATTTTCGAAATTAGCCACGTTGTGTGATACAACATATATTGCCTCAACCTTCGGGTCATCCAAATCAAGGCACAACACAACTTCTCGATCGGTGGGTATCTCATTTCACAATCAGTAAATTTCTTACTGAGGTAATATATCGCCCTCTCTTTCCTTCCTGACTCGTCATGTTGACCTAGCACACATCCCATAGAGTTGCTGAACACCGACAAGTACAGTATCAGCGGTCTATCTAGACTAGGCGGAGATAGTACTGGAGCGTTTGACAAATATTGCTTGACCTTATCAAAGGCATTCTGACATTCTTCATCCCAGGTACCCTGGTTGTGTTTCCTAAGAAGGCGAAATATGGGATCGCATTTCTTGGTCAATTGTGAAATAAACCGAGCAATATAATTCAACCTCCCAAGAAAACCTCGCACTTCCTTCTGAGTATGCGGTGGCGGTAGCTCTTGTATGGCCCTGACTTTGTCTGAGTCAACTTCTATTCCTTTTTCACTGACTACAAAGCCCAATAGTTTCCCTGACCTGACTCCAAAGGTACACTTTGCTGGATTGAGTTTCAACTGAAACCTTCTCAATCTCAAGAATAATTTCCTCAAGGCTTCGATATGTTCCTTTTCAGTTCGAGATTTGGCAATCATGTCGTCCACGTACACCTCGATTTCCCTGTGCATCATATCGTGGAATAAAGTCACCATGGCCCTTTGGTATGTCACACCTGCGTTCTTTAGGCCGAATGGCATTACCTTGTAGCAAAAGGTGCCCCACAATGTTATGAAAGTGGTCTTATCCATGTCCTCAGGATGCATCTTTATTTGGTTGTACCCCGAGAAGCCATCCATGAAAGAAAACAATGAATAACCCGCTGTATTATCTACCAGGGTGTCAATGTGTGGCAAGGGAAAGTTGTCTTTTGGGCTAGCTTTGTTCAAATCTCTGTAATCGACGCACATTCGTACCTTCCCATCTTTCTTAGGAACAGGCACAATGTTAGCTACCCATTCTGAGTACTTGACCTCTTGCAGGAATCCAGCATCAAACTGCTTTTTGACTTCCTCTTTGATCTTCAGCACGACGTCAGGCCTCATCCTTCGCAATTTCTGTTGAACTGGCTTGTAATCTTGTTTTATTGGAAGGCGATGTACTACGATGTCAGTATCTAGCCCCGGCATGTCCTGATATGACCATGCAAATACATCTTTAAATTCTCTCAGTAGCTCAACAAGATCTTGCCTAGTTTCCTCTGAAATGAGCGTCCCTATTTTCACTTCCTTCCCTTCTTCCAAGGTTATGCTCTCTATTGTCTCTTTCTCGTAGGGCAGAATTTGCTTCTCTTCATGTTTCACCATTCTCAACAAATCTGGAGATACATCACAATCCCTATCATCTTCGAAATCCTGAGGTTCCTCTAAACACATGTCCTGCTCAAAGGAAACTTCATGATTTGTAGTATCGTCGCTCATGTCATTGATATCCAGAGACCTGTGGGGTGTGAAAGAATGTGCAAAGAATGAATTTAAGAATGATTGTCTTTTATGTTATGAATGAGTTAAAAAAAATGAATGAAATTAGAAGGTCAAAAGAATGTTTATCGGTAGAAGAATGAAAGAAGTTTGCCCGATTTGACAAAAGTGTTCTTTATTGAAACCAAAATATCCGAACGTAAGCCTATTTCACAAACGAAATCTCATTACTCCTAGGCTTTAGAGCAACAAGAGTGTTTTGGAAAATTACTCTGTAAAGTTCCTAAAGGTTACAAGAAGTTCTTCAGCAGTCCAATTGTTTAAAGAGCTCCCCGGTTCGTAAGGACGGATGTCTTCCAAATTCTTTTGCTCAGTCTCTTCATCATGTATGGCGTTGATGTGATAGCTTCCTTTCTCGAGTGACCCTACCTCAGGGTGAATCGTCCCCCCTGACACAAAAGTCTGAGATATGTGAGGGAACGTCATCGATTCCCACTCAACTTCTCTTCCGCTCAGACGCGCCTTCCTTCTTTCTTGACGCTTTTCTATCTCCTTCTTTCTCTGTCTGTTATCTGGCCTAAATCCTAGGCCAAAACGATCTCTTTTCTCCCTGATCTCGGGGACTCGGATTCCACCTTGGAGGTATTTGCCTAACCCTTTTCCAGGCAAAGCTCATTTTCCTACTGTCATTTGCAAGCTCATCTTTGTGGTCTTGGATATCTTGGGCACTGGTATTTCATTTCCTTCCGAAATGAAGGTTGCATTGACAAATTCCAAGGAGCGGAAAGAACATTCAATTGACTCTTCATTTGCCTCCACATAAGGTGCGTTACTGGTAACTGCTGGTATGATGTCTTCTTCCGCATTTATGGTCACTAGTCGTCCGTCTGTCACTAATTTCAATTTCTGATGTAAAGAGGAAGGCACCTATCCTGCCGAATGTATCCAGGGCCTCCCCAACAAGCAATTATAAGAAGTCTTAATGTCCATAACCAGAAAATCTACTTCATATGTGTTCGGCCCGATCATTAAAGGGATGTCAATCCTTCCCATAACCTTTCTCTCCGTGCCATCAAATGCTCTCACTATATTATGGCATGCTTTCATATGAGAACTGTCTATTGGCAGTCTGTTTAACGTGGATAATGGTAAGACATTCAGGGCTGACCCATTGTCGATAAGCACACTTGGCAACGTATACCCTTTGCAGCGAGTGGTGATGTGTAGAGCCTTAGTTGACCCCATGCCACCCGGTGGGATTTCGTCATCATTGAAGTAGATGAAATTGTCAGCACTTATGTTGCTAACAAGGCGATCCAACTTATTGACGGATATATCTTTAGTAACATATGTCTCATTAAGCACTTTCATCAATGCCTCACCATGCACCTCTGAACTTAAGAGCAATGCTAACACTGATATGCGGGCTGGTTGCTTACGTAACTGTTCAACTACGCTATACTCACTGTGTTTTAAGAATTTCAGAAACTCTTTAGCCTCTTCCTCCTTCACTGATTCATTAATGAGTGCTTCAGCATCCTGCTCTTTCTCCGGGTCTAGGGCTTTTGCTTTCGTGGGTGCAATCCTGATGCCTCCCGCGTCATAACGCTTTCCATTGCGTGTGTAAGAACCTTCAGCTTGGATCCCCTTGGAAGCGTTAGCTATTTCCTCATCTTTTGGCATCGTTATGTTGCAGCCGTAATTCCAGGGTACCCTTTTGCTGTCCGTATATAGAAAGGAAATAGGCTTGCGGATAATGACCTTTGGTGTTATCGGTGTCTCAATCTCCTTATTTTTCGGTAAAGAGATGATGATTCTCGGCCGGTTAGTCCCTTGACTTGTCGGAGTTCCTTCTAATACGCATACGTGCCCCTCATTCAAGCTACCTTCGTAAAATTCTAGCTCCTTGTTATTCATGAGGCTTTGTACCAGAGCCTTTAACTCGCCACATTCCTGAATCTCGTGGCCTTCTTCTTGGTGGAACTCACAATAGTCCCTTGCTTTTTCATTTTTCTCTTTGGAGATCAACATTCCTCTTTTTATCATTTCTCTCCAAATGACCTTCAGTGGTGTCCTTACTTCAGCGATGTCCCTTTTTACCCTTCTTGCATCGATTTTCCCGATCGCGTTCACCCCTTGATTGCCGTGGTTTGGCAGCGGGTCTTCCGTACTGGGGGTATCGTTAAATTTCACGACCCCCATTTTAATAAGCCTTTCCACGGCCTTTTTGAAACTAACGCAATTTTCGATCGAATGTCCCTGTACTCCGGCATGGTAATCACACTTGGCATTAGCATCATACCACTTGGGATATGGGGGCTGCAAAGGTTTCAAGTGATAGGGAGCTATTGCGTGGGCATTATACAAGCTCTGATAGAGCTCCCCATACGTCACCGGGATGGGTGTAAACTGGATCTTTTCAGTATTCTGTCTTGAACTAGATTCCTGCTTTTGGGACCCCTGTTGCCCACCTGTAGCCGTTCTTGGTTGGCTAACCGTAATTGCCTTCGAGTTGTAACTACTCGCGTTGTTTACTTTGTTGTCCTTCCTTCTTGGTGCTGGCCTTTTGACGGTTTCTCCCTCTATTTTACCACCTCTGATGGCGTTTTCAATCATTTCCCCCGCCATAACCATGTCCGCAAAGCTTTTAGTGGTACTTCCGATCATGTGAGTAAGGAATGGGGCTTTCAAGGTATTTATGAATAGCATGGTAGTTTCCTTCTCTAGTAGTGGTAGTTGAACTTGCATGGCAACCTCTCTCCACCTCTGTGCGTATTGTCGAAAGCTATCATTATGCTTCTTTTCCATGTTCTGTAGAGTGATTCGATCGGGTGTCAAATCGGCCACATGGCTATACTGTTGCATGAAGGCGTGTGCTAGGTCTCTCCAGGAACCAATCCTATCGCGACTCAGTTGATTATACCATTTAGCCCCGGCCCCGACTAGACTGTCTTGGAAACAATGAATTAGCAGTTGATCATTGTTCACGTACCCTGTCATTCGCCTACAGAACATAGTGAGGTGGGCTTCGAGACAGCTAGTCCCATTGTATTTTTCAAACTCTGGCATTTTAAATTTATGGGGGAGGACTAAGTTTGGGACCAAACTAAATTCTTTGGCGTCCATCCCTTGTCGCCCATCAGCACCTTCTAAAGCTCTAACTTTTCTTCCAGCCACCTGCAGCGTTCCTCTAATTGTCTTGAGGATTCAATCTTTTCCCTCTCCTTCTCAGCCAAGTCCAAATCAGGGGTGAGTGAGTTGATGGGATTATCCGACGGGTTAGACCCCGAACCGTCTTGTAAGTTCACAGGCATCCCAATATCAATTTGCCCCTGTTGAGGCCTAATGGTAACAGACGGCCTTCGCAGGGGAGCCTCCGTCTGCGTTTGAGTGCGGGGTGGTGTGAAACCTGGCGGATAATCTTCATTATCTTCCACGGTGGTAGCCATAGGGGCCTTTCCCTTATCCATTGCTCCCTTCAGCAGCTGGGCCATTTCAGCCACCATACTTCTCTGAGCTTCCATCATCTGTTCACGCATATCGTTTTGCATTTTTACCAATTGTTCTTGCAATTGCTCCTGCATTTCCTTTTGGAGTTGCTCGAATCTTTGATCCATATTCTTGGTTTTGGCACGTGTACCATAGGGGTGTGGAGTTTCCAGATTCTTTTCTTCTCTGTAATAACTTTCACTAATCAGGGTTTTTTCGGTTTAAATGCATGTGATGTGATGCAATGCGAATGCATGAATGCAAAAGATATCGATCCCGATTCAGTTTCAATTTAGAAAACGTTGTTTAAGGAACAAAAATCCTTACACAAAACGGATTACAGACACTTTCATCGTTAGGTCCAGAGTTTCAACCCTTTTAGATAACAGGAACAAAAGTTTTTACAACAAGCTGATTACAGATATGCCTTTGCCTTTAAGCCTAGAGTCTTAATTTTCCTAAGCAACGCGGCCAATTCTCGACCTCGGTCTGATTCCAGCTCGTATTTGACGCTTAACAAATCGGCCTGTACTACCAAGTCTTGCAGATGATCGGCGACTTCTCGAATCTGGACTATGGCCTCCCCCATAAGGTAATCTCTATCTCTGACTTGATTTTGGAAACAGCGAAGCTCTCCCTTCCGGTGCTCCTCTCGCGCTTCGAGCTGCTCAATCTGGAGTCCACAGTCCTGTAATGTTGCTTCTAGTCCCTCGATCTGATGTTTCATTTCCTCAATCTTGTCTTGACTTACCTTTAACTCGGCTGCAGAGTTACGACTTCGATGAAGATGAAGGGACCGTCTGAGTTCAGCTACCTTAACTTTCAGTCCTTGATTCTCTTTCTGATTCTCTACTAAGTTCTTTTCCAGTGCTTGATTCTGTGTTCGCATTTCCTGGAACTTCTTCTCCCAACG
Source organism: Gossypium stocksii (assembly GCA_020496765.1). NCBI lineage: Eukaryota > Viridiplantae > Streptophyta > Magnoliopsida > Malvales > Malvaceae > Gossypium > Gossypium stocksii. Next base: position 89,835,050 of record CM035620.1, read on the forward strand.
GTCGGCTTTGGATTTTTCTTCCCGAACCTCTAGTTGCCATTGTTCAGAAGTCTTTCCCAATCCGGCTCTCCTCTTTGACAGTTGCATTCTCTTGTATCGTTCTTTCAGGTCATCTCGATCTTCTTCTATTTTCCTTTTTTCCTTTTTTACCTTTTCAACCTCAGTTTTCTGGACGTCAACATCTAAGCTCAGATACATCTTTTCTTCTTCTAACTTCTCTATCCTCTTGGCGAGCTCTAGACTCTTCCTCTCAAACTCTAACTTTACGAGGTCTAATTCTGAAGGAATCACCCGTAAGCTTTCCTCCATTGATCGAGCAGTCTCCCAGCTTGGCCTTGGGATGTTGTCATTGGTTCTTTTGCTAAACCAGTCCTTATACTCAGGGGTCGTCGTCGGGCCATCGGTCAAAGCCTTCATGGAGTAACTCTTTTTCCAGGCGTCGGAAATCTCTCGTATCTTCTTTTTATAATGATCGCCTTTGTACGAAAAATCACTTTGGGCCAATCCTCGTGTTGCTGGTATAAACTGTTCTGCTTTGTACTGCCTCAGAACGAGTAATGGTGCATACCCGGTAACTCCCCAAATTCCAGGAAGAGGTACCCAATCGAAAGTCCCGCAACGATAAAGGATTTCTTTGGGAGCCATCCAAGGAGCTTTCCATACAATATCTTCTTCCCGGAGATTCCGGAGTATCTCTATCCATCTTTCTTCTGTGATGTCGTCCCTTCTAGGCAATGTTGCTGCTTCTTTTAAGGGAGAATAATCTTGAAAGAATACACGGCATGGACCCCTATCGTCCCTCCAAAAGTGACTGTGGAACCAAACCAACAATAACTGCGCGCAACCGATGAATCTGCCTTCACCTGCCTTCCGGCATGCACTCAAAGATCGAAATGTTTCTGCTAGGATTGCGGGCACTGGTGTGACTTGCTCGCCGAGTCGATCGAACAAATCTGTGACCGCTTCGTCTACTTGCCCTATAGCCTTCGGGAAAATCACCAACCCATAAATACATAAGGCCAAGACATCTACCTTTCTCTTCGCGTCGGGATGCGTCAATATCAGATCCCTTAGACTTGCTCACGGAATACATTTGCTATCGCCTTTTTGTTGGATTCGAGCTGCAGCCCACTGCTCACTCATTCCCGTGATAATCATTAACTTTTTTACGAAAGTGGGGAGATTGACAGCCCTAACATAAGCTTTGTTGGCTTGAATTCTTGGACAGCGGAGCAGGACGGTATATTCTTCCAAAGTGGGTGCTAAGTCTACCTCACCGAATGTAAAACAACTATAGGCGGGGTTCTAAAATTGTACCATAGCCCGAAACAGATGCTTATCCACCTTAATGTCTAGCAGATAGGGAAGATCTCCGTAATTTTGATAGAACAGCTGTTTAGCTTCATCATCCCATTGGTTCCAAATATCTCTCAATTCCTGAAGCTCGTTCTGTGTTGAACTGATACGAGTAAACTCCCACGGCTCCGACGTATACCCCTCGGTGACACTATCTCCTTTTTCTAACTAGGCTTTCTCTGACCATGCACGTATGTTGGCGTTGTCTTCCACTTTGTCAAGATATTCATTCCCCATTACAAAACTTTCTAACTTAGAAATAGAACCGTGAATCGATACCTTTAAATGCTGGATGACATGCAATGATGACAAAACAGAAAGGGTTAGTATCACATATAACAGGTATAATTCAAAGAAAATAAACAAGCACCTACATGGGTAGTCACTAAGGGTCACCTCCGTACTGCCAAGGGTAGGCACCTAAGGCGCACTATATGTGTTTCGGTTCTAGAGAGAAGGGTACCCGAACCAGCAGATTCCTTGATCCTCACCCATTATAAGCTCATACGAACCAAGTTCAGTTCAGGGGGACACATTTCCCTACTGCCATGCGGAGATGAAAATCTCACGAAGCACATAGGTACGATGTATCCCGGAAGCAATCCACTAGCCCATGTGGAGGTGAAAACCTCACGAAAGCGTAGCTTCTCACTCCCACTTAAGGGTGTGACCACAACGGTCATGCAAATGCAATGTGTGCGAGGGAAGATAACAAACATATACAACCAATACATGTAAAAGATCATAAAAAAAATCGAAATTTCTAACGTTAAGACAGAAAATGTTCAATTTTCAGCTTGACTCACTTAGAGTTCCCCAGTGGAGTCACCAAGCTGTCGAAACCATTTTTTTTTTAAAACGGAAGGTCGACTTAAAAAATGAAAATGGGAGTTGCCACCAACCTTTTTAGGTGCGATTGGATCACCTTATAAAACGTTTTGATCTACGAAAAGTCGAGAAAAGGGTTCGGGAGTCGGTTACGCGCGGGGAAGGATTAGCACCCCGCGACGCCCAAAATTGGTACCAAATTGAGCAATTTTCTGTCTTAAGTCAAAATTTGGAAAGATTTGAAAATACCATTCTTTTTTGAAACAGGAAGAATTTGAGTAGGAAAGCCGAGATTCTTTCGCCTCGGTAGAATACGAACGTCACATCCAGCACGATTGGACACGAGATTCGAGAATTCTTTGAAACTAGAGATATCTCGCAAGTCACAAAATTTTGTTTAGAGGGATGTTTTAAGTATTTAGGCGAACGAGAAATCGCAACCCAGTTCGTTAGGGCACCATTCCCCGAATCTCTAAATACCAAAAACATTGCCTCATTTTTAAGACATTTTTGAATTAAAATTTGAGGTGATTTGAGTTGAAAAATCGAGATTCTTTCGCTTCGGAAGAATACGAACATCACATCCAGCACGATTGAACACGAAGTTCTTAAGTTCCTCGAAACTAAAGTTATCTCGCATGTTGCAAATGTTTAGGAGGGTATTTTAGGTATTTAGATAAGCGTGAAATCGCGACCCAGCACGTTAGGGCACTATTTCCCGTATCTCTAAACACAAAAATATTGCCTCGTTCCTAAAATATTTTTGAAAGTATGATGATTTGGGTTGATTAATAGACCTATTAAAACACGATGTTAAAAAAAATGATGACGGTAATAGTATTTACGGTGAAAAAAGAGAGTATGTGGTTATGGAAAATATATATACGTGAGATAAGAAACATGAGAGTAACACGATATTAAGAAGTACACGACGTAATGCTAGGATATATGCGTAATAATGTCGAAATACAGTGCATATATTTTGAAATAATAGTAATAAAACAATTATTATTGATGAATATATAAATATAAATATGCGTATATATAACATGCAAGTAATAAAAATATATAATGACTATAATATATTAGTGATGATAATATTTTAGTATGGCGCACCTAAGATAGTACGTATATATGAAGTATATAAATAGTATAAAAATACATATAACAGGCAAAGGTGTATATAATAATATTACAAATATGTAGAATATCGTAAATAATAATAATACAAATATATATATATATATATACAAAAACATTGGACACGTACATATGTATTATATACATAAATGTATGCATAATACCATAAATAATAATACTACAAATATATATATATTTTAAGACGTTAGGGCACATACATATATATATAAATATATTATACGTAATATATGTATAATATTATAAACAATAATATAACAAATATATAATAAAACATATAAACATACTATATGCGAAATATATACAAAATATTTGGAAAATATACTTATATGATAATTAAAATGACATATGGCTAAAATATTAGAATATATATATACATGTAAATCCGTAAAAAGGATCCCAATATACATAAAATACACACAAAAATATATTAGTAATAATGGTAATATTTAAAATTAGAATAAAATAGTACGGACAGGATGGAATTAAAATAAAAGGAGAAGTTTTGGGGCGAATTTATAACATAAACGCAAAAAGGGGGACCTGTTTAAATGCGCGTGAAATAACAAAGGACCAAAAGGGAAATATTCCCATATTTCTAAAACGCTGCGCATTGCCTGGGACCACGTTGAATTTCGGGACAAATTGATGGGGTCTATTTATAATTAAAAAGAGTGTGATTGCAGAATCACTGAAAAGCGGAAGGGCCAGGGTTGCAAATACCCCCCATGACGTAATAGCACGCGGATCCTCTTGGCCGGTTCGGGTCGGGTCGACCCGACTCGGGGCCGATTAGTATAAAAGACAAGTTTTTTTTTGTTTTGGGCTTATTTCGCACGGGAAGAAGGAAAAAAAAAAAGAAAGAAGAAAGGAAGAGGGAAAGGAGAGGGAAGGAGGAGAGAGGGATCCCGGGGCCCCAGTCGCCGGACCGGTCACCGGCCCGGTCACCGGTCGATCATCGGCCGCCGTGCCGGCCACCGTACACGGTGGCCGGGAGGTAAAAAACCCTATTTTTCTCCCTTTTTATTATTTTTTTCGTTTTTCATTCGTTATTATCATTATTATTATTATTTCTAATATATATATATATATATATATATATATAACAGATTTAAAAAAGAAATCACCTTTTTCTATTTCGGTTTTCTGATATTGCTTCTATTGGGGGGTATCCCTTTGCTGAAATTTGAATGAAAATTGCTGCTTCCCTCTTTTTAATTGTTATCGGGTTTTACTCTCTATGTATTGGTGTTTTTAGAAACTGTTTAGGGTTCGAAATTCTGCCTTTATATTTCTGAAAATTGCCCGAGACTTTTACATACGTTTGATCCAGCTTTTATAGCCTTTACAAATTATTTTTATATTGCCTTCTGTCTCTTTTATTAATTGTTTTGCAGGAGCCACTTGCTGGAGTCGGTGGCTGAGGTGACTCGGGGCAGTGGAGCAGCTGCTGAGTCAGAGGGTTGGTCGATTGGCAGAGCAAATGGCTAGGGTTAGGTCCGAGTTAGGGGTTGGAGTTTCGTTGGGGCCTGGTTCGGGTAACCAGATAGCATAATGGGTAGGTTATTGGGTAATCGGGTAGGTTAGTGGGTAATTGGGTATGATGTATTGGGCTCTGCTGGGCTTAGGGATATTGGGTTTTAATTGTAAAAGGGTTAAGGTTAAATGGGTCTAGCTTTGTGGGTTTTTGGGTTAAGAAATGTAAATGGGTCGGGATTTTGATGTAAATGGACATTGATTTTAATCAATTTTTGGTTTTATTTAGGTCTTTATTGGACCCCGGGCAAAATTGCCCTATTACATATACCATTTGAATTATGCTTTCATAGCTTGAATATATATTTTATATATGATATATATATATATATATATATATATATATATATATATACTCTGTTGAAAATTTAAAGAAAGTTAATAATGGTGAAAATCACTACCAAAATGACGTCTGCTTTGGCACTTAGCTTGTTGTCTTCATTTACGTGTCCTGGCTATGCCGGCCGCGCTGTAGCATTAAACAATGTCCCAAAATGCTCTAGTCTTTGCTCATTTCTTTGATCATCCTTCCCCTTTAAAAATGGCATCCACCTTTCCTTAACACCCTCCCACAACCCCTCTTCTAATTTTTCTCTCTTTTGGGTCCCCCTTTTTGCTTCATCTTTCAATGATGAAAGGAGGATTCGAAGTGGTTCATGCGACTCTAGATATGATCCAGCCTCATCGTGAACCTATATGGGATTTCGCCTCTGTTGGGTTCCCAACTACTAGTGTTGCTGCTGCTGCTGTCAGCTCCATCCCCAGGCAAAATCTTGAAAATCGTTGCATAAACTTGGAGAGAAATGAGCTTTCTGATTGGGTCGAACAAGTTACCAAGAAGCTCATTGATGACTTGCCAGCTCAAAATACGGACACTGATGATCACCATAGCAGTACCTTGCAGGCACCTGCTGATATACCAATGGTATGCGAGGATAGCTTCCCTCCATCGCTTCTGGGTGATTTCAGGCCAAGGAAAACTGTAACGAGTAGTGATTTTGACGAGCTTCAATGGAGCAACGTTAATGGAGGGAATGATAGAGGGTTAAGTAGGTTAGACGAGCAAGGTTTAAGCTTGATAACGCTGCTTTTAGAGTGTGCTGTAGCTATCTCCATTGACAACCTTGGGGAAGCTCATCGAATGTTGCTTGAACTAACCCAAATGGCTTCTCCTTATGCTCTTTCTTGTGCTGAAAGGGTCGTTGCTTATTTCGCTAAGGCCATGTCTAGTAGGGTTATTAATTCATGGTTAGGGATATGTTCTCCTTTGATTAACTACAAAACCGTTCATTGTGCTTTTCAAGCATTCAACAATGTCTCTCCCTTTATCAAATTTGCACATTTCACCTCTAACCAAGCCATCCTCGAAGCATTTCATCGACGTGATAGGGTTCATATCATAGACCTTGATATCATGCAAGGCTTGCAATGGCCGGCTTTGTTCCATATCTTAGCCACGCGTATGGAAGGACCTCCGCATGTCACGATGACTGGCATGGGCAGTTCGATGGAGCTTCTGACGGAGACAGGTAAGCAACTCTCGAATTTCGCTAAACGACTCGGAATGTCGTTCGAATTCCACCCGATCGCGAAGAAATTCGGGGAAATCGACATCACGACGGTTCGACTTCGAAGAGGGGAGACATTAGCTATTCACTGGCTACAACATTCACTATACGACGCTACGGGACCCGATTGGAAGACAATGAGACTGATGGAGCAATTAGGTCCAAGGATAATCACATTGGTGGAACAAGACTTGTCCCATGGTGGATCGTTCTTGGACCGTTTTGTGGGGTCTCTCCATTATTATTCCACCATGTTTGATTCACTAGGAGCATACCTAGCAGCTGATGACCCCAACAGGCATCGCATCGAGCATTGCCTATTGTATAGGGAAATAAACAATATATTGGCAATAGGAGGGCCAGCGAGAAGTGGGGAAGATAAGATGAAGCAATGGAGGAGTGAGCTAGCAGCAAGAAATAGCTTCGTGCAGGTGCCGATGAGCAGCAACTCGATGGCACAAGCACAGCTGATATTGAACATGTTCCCACCGGCTCATGGGTATAGGCTTGTACAAGGAGATGGAACACTTAGGCTTGGATGGAAAGATACTAGCTTGTTTACAGCTTCGGCTTGGACATCCCATATCTCTCGATAGCTACCTGGCTACTTTCTGTTGTAATTTTCAATTCCTTTGTATTCCATTTTCATATATATTCAATCTTAATTTGCAATGCAGACCCTTCATCTTAACTTAATTTCAATTAGGAATCACTAAAAGTAAACATAAAACCAAGAAAAGGATGGCGGTTTAAGGATGAATATTTTTCATCTGCTCGTTGCCTACAATTAGGCCGGCAGGTTTCTGGTAATTTAAACTATTTCTTACTGCAAGACCAGCTTGTTGGGACTCTTTGGGTGGTTTTCTTGTCTCTAGATATGTAGTTATTCTATTATTAAATAGATTAATTTCATTCATGTAAGGGTAAAATTGAATTAAATGGTAAAATTGAAATAAAATTAATATTTATTGTTAATATTTTAAAGTTTTTATAGGTTGATAAATGAGATTTTTTAGTGAGAATCGAATTACAATATAGAATAATAAATTTTAAGACATTTTTTATATAATAAATATTAACTTTCATAGAATTTAAACTTATTTAACTTTTTAAAATAATGTAGGATTAAATTGATCCATTTAATAATAAATGGATTAATTTAATCTGGCTCGCGTAATATAGAGATGTCTCAAGTACTTTAATATATATATGAAAACAATTGATGCATGCACCAATCACATTAGCTCGTGATTGAATTCTAGACATCATAGATGCCCCAAATCCATGAATTTTTTTTTATAACTATAGGGTCATCCATTTTTACGGTTTGAAAATAGTCCTATTCAGATCGGAAGTGGTATAGGTAAAGTGCTCCCAATAATAACGACTCTAGAATTCGAACTTGATCAAAATGCCTAGGAAGAAAATCTACTTTCAATTCTAACATATACCCGTACATATGATAAAATATGTATATGTTAGTTGTGAAGATATATTTAAATTGGTTAAATTATGTTGGTAGTCCTTATACTTTGACAAAATTTGAGAGTTATATTTTGCACTTTAAAAGTAAAAAATTTGATTTTCTTATTTTTTTTTAATTTAAAAATTCTAGTACAACCGTTATCATCGCTGGTAGTTTTGACAAAATTTGTAAACATGTTTATTTTCCATCAATTATATGCCACGTCATATGAGGACACCCTGATCAAAATTTTGATAGAAAATATTTACTATTTTAATAATTGGACTGAGATTTTCAAATAATAAATATGGATATTGAAATTTTAGCTTTTAAAGGTCATGGACTAAATCTCAAATTTTATCAAAGTAAAGGACTAACAACATATTTTAACCATTTAAATTATAAATTATATATATAAAAAAATAATATATATTAAGTGAGATAAGTTAATTAGTTCAATTATAAATTTTAATAACTAACAATCAACCGAATTATATAAGACTACAACCGAATAAACGAATAAAATTAACTTAGGTCAAATGATCATTTTTATCTCCTTTGTGAGTGTAAGGTTGATGGTTGCTTGAACCGACCAAACAGGTCGATTAGATCGAAGATTGGATAACACATCAATCTAGACAAAGGGTTGAACTAGCTTTTGAGCTAACTACAACCATTCGGAATATGTTGAATTGGGTTAAAAAAATTGATTGAATCTATTTTTTCAATATTTTTTATTTTAATTTTTGTACAAATTTTATTATGATTTATCAATGTTCTTAAAATCAGATCAGTTAAACTTGTTTGAGTAAAAAAATTATTAAAATTTTTAAAAAACAAAAATATTAAAAAAGCCAATTCAATTGTCAGTTTAACTAGTTTTTAACCGATTCAACTGGTTCAAAGTCATTCTCTAAATTAGTATCTCGATCGATTTTTTATTCAACTAATTAATCTAATCCAATTTAAACATATTATATTTTATTTAACTAAAACAAAAACCATCTGTTGAAGCAACCAAACTGAAATCAATGAATATCTTATTCCTTCAATCACTTATTTAATTTTAAAAACCTTAGTAGGTGTAACCAAGCACATAAAGCAAAGGTGGATCAATGCAGCAGTGTAGGCTTTTTCCCCAATCTAGTGGTTGAAGCCCATATAGAGAGGAGAGAGACTGAGAGAGAGTTGAATCCTCCATTGCTGTTCTTTGATGCTGTCTTTTTAGCAATAACAAAATTTTGGGTCTCTTTATAGGTACGGTCCGTTTATTTGTAATTAGTATAAAAATAATAATAACAATAAAATTAAATATTATAACAATATTACAATATAAAATAAAAGGAAGCAAACTGTTTCTGTTGTTTCCCTCTTCCTTAATTCAGCTTAGGATTCTATCAAAATGGGGGTCCAGTGGGTGCAATAAATTATATGGATGTGACAGTGGAATGTGAGTGATTGAAAGGCTCTACACATATATATTAGCTGAAGATGATCATCACAACAACATTCATAACATCTATTTCCTTCACATTTTCATCTTAATTCTATTTATTTATTTATAATCCAAAATATGAAAGATGTTATTTTGGATTGCTTAATTAGTGATTAAAAATAAGAGAAATGTATGGTGTTGCAAATAAGTGAAAAAATAATTAAAATATATTCTTTATTATATTTATTTTTTAAAATTTTCCTTGTATAATTTAATCAATATTTTGATTGAATTGATTGAGGATTGTTGAGCACCTGCAAACAGACATTGTAGAATCTAATAATCTGCTCACATGGAGATGTCTCTATTTTTGGGGCAAGACTAGAATTAAAAAGAAACTTAAAGAAAAAACAATAAATCTATCAACCTTTTTTCTACATTCATGGCATTCATTGAGAGAGATACAGGAACTTACAGGGTAAAAGTGGAGGGTCCAAACACAGAAACTATACCATAAAGCAAATGAAGAAAATGCCTTAAAAAAACCCTAAAGAAAGGGACATCATATTCTAATAACAAAAATCTATGTTTGAACTGATGAACCGATAGCTTTAAATCTAAATGTGTTTGGAAATATCTGAGGTTTCGACGATGGATTATTAGTATAAATTCTGTTCAACCCATAAATAGGAGCATAATACATTTTAGCATACTTGAACCCACAACTTCCTGCACTGACAACAATATCCATACTAATCGAACTAAGACTCAATCGACAAGTTAATTATATATTTAATCACTTTAATTTATGATTAAATATTAAATCGAACCTAATTATTTAAGTTTTTTTTTCCCTCTATTTTATGTTTTTTTCATTTTTTAAATCACAAGTCTTACATCTCTAATCAATCATATAGTAATAAATATGCATAAAGAAAATAGGATAATGTTGGGAATCAAACCCAAATTCATATTTTATTTTACAGTTTCAAAGTTTCAACTTACACTAAAAAAATAGGCCAAAATCTCCAGAGGCCAAAGTTTATTATAAAATATTATTTATTGAATAACATAAATTAAAAAAATTTCAGCATATATTTTTCAATTATTATCAATAAATTATAGCACCGTACTAAGGAATGAGGAACATGATGATCCCATGTGGACTGAGTCAAATTTGAGAACCCTCCCACTAATTTCATTATATTTTTTCTTTTTTTTTTAATTTTCAAAATGGGAAAACCCAAGATTGAAATTATTCATTATTATTAGAAAAATCTTAAATAAAAATTGAAAAAGGAAATTGAGACAAAAGATAGGATACACGAAGCATCCTATAACTACATCACCGTAGTCTCTAGCAGCCCATGCATATCAATGCATAAAGCGGTCCAAGCCTCTGGTATGGAGCCACCCTTCACTGATTTCACAACAATGTCAGCCACTATATTCTGTTCCCGCTTGATATGAGCTTCCTGAACCTTCCGGGGACGATGCAGCAAAGCTCGAATATTCCGCACTAGAGAAATAGCATTGCTCCCGTGCTCAGCGGCATTAATCGACTGAACTGCTTCAAGACTATCCGATTCAAGCAAGACACGCCAATAGACCTTGCTTCAAGTTAATTGCAGCCCATAAAAAATTGCTTGCAATTCTGCCTTCAAGACCGAGGCTTGGCCAATGTGTCGGCCATATCCTACCAGCCAAGTGCCTTGACTGTCCCTTATCACCCCTCCCGCAGCAGCATGGGGCAATAACGTATCCACCGATCCTTCAAAGTTCACCTTCACCCATCCAGCCGAGGGCACGCTCCAACCGAGGCCACTTTGCTGTTCATCAGGCATTCTTTTCATCATCTTCGAATAACTAAAGCTTTTCGCCCAGCTGCTTCAACAATTCTATTACAATGTGTTAATTTAAATTGGATTTTATATAAAATATAAAAACAAAAACATTCTCAAAATAATATTTATTACTTTTGCATCAGACACATACATATATAATATAGATAAAATATGATTGATTAAGATAATGAATATAAAAAGAAGAAAGTAATTAAATCAAGTTACATCTAATTGTCCGAATAGAGAGGTAAGTTCATGAATTGTGCAAATAAATCCCTCAAAAGAAGCTTTTGTAGAGACCCTTTGGGTCAATAGTCGAGCAAGCTCCACCTATTAACCGTCATACTAGACTTTTATCATCATGTCCTATGTGAAATGATATAGGGCATGTTATAGTGTCACCCTATCTAGACCTATACTATTAGACCACTTATCACTTAACTTTTGACCTATCAATAATAACTTGACACGTGACACTTCAAGATTAGGGGCTAAAGGTATATAAGGCCCAGGGCAGTTAGATAAAAGAGATAGATATATCATCACTCCTACTCTCTAACATGAACTCTCTTTCTCTCATCTACTCCTTCTCACTCCATCTTTAGCCACCCTGTTCAACGACTCTACACCCTGTACTAAATGGGGTAAGTCGTACATCTTCACTACCTTTTTTGCCTTGTTCAAATCTATCATCAATAATTGGTGTGGTAAAAATAAATTCATTCTCAATGTGACATTTCTCTAATGATAAACCCAAAAATTACTATTCTCGCCGGTCAAATTAACCAAGCCCAAACCCAACCAACCTAAAACTTTGCAACCTACTATTACAACCTACTAGCAGAGATACTACGAAACTAAATTATCTTAGCCACCAATTTCGGAATCAAACCTACATGACTCGAAACCAAAATGCCAGCTCCCAACAATTCTTAAGAGTTACAAGAAAACAAAGGCAAAACGAATGGATGCCTTCTTCAATAGTAGAGGTGCCCCAACATTCAAAAGAAGGAAGCCAAGTTGAGGCAAGCAATGGCATTAACGTAAACAAACGCAAAAATAGTAATGGACCATCTTCAATCTTTGGCCTTCAAGCATGCCGCTTGGATAGCAAGAGCTTCAGTAGCTTCGACAAAAGTCGAGCAACGAAATCAGTCAAACCATCCACGGAGCCACCATTATGATCTTGAATAACTGCACTAATACCAAATGACAAGAGGTATCACAATTACACTTAACAGATACAACTAGTGCCACTTACTAGATGGACACATGGTCCCTGAATCAAGGGGTTTTTTTTAGTGACAAGCCCTCCTCCAAATAAGGTTTTCATCTTAGAACCACCTTAAGTTGTCCACAAGTGCTTCCAACCCTTTTCATCCAAGTCATTGCCTATAGGAGATGCTGAGCCACGATTAGCCTGAGCAACCATTGTAAGATCCATCTTTCAAGAAGTGTCACACAAGATTATCTTGTGTTCCACGCAGCTAAAGAATGTGTGGAGAACATCACTCTTTGAAACACTTCGAATTGATAAGATCATTGACCATATCAAGGAGGGGGAGGAGAAGACATTGGGAAGAATGAACACTAAGGGACCTATTAATCCTACCAAATCAAAACATCTTGATCACACCCAACGTTCCAATGAAGTTCTTCCTTGAATAGATCGACACCCTTCCTAATACTGCTCTAGGCCCAAGATAGGGAGCTAACATCGTTGGCTATAGACATAGACACAACGCATAAAATAGATTTTTATTTGAAGAAATAAAACTGAGAAGAAAGGGTCAGACTGAGACAAAAACGCAAAATTCATGCTTTAATTTCAATATTATAAAAACAACTATTAAAAAAGTCTCCTTCTCTTACTTTGTGTTTTTTCTTTTCCTTTTCATTTCATATTCTCTCTCTCTCTCTCTCTCATTTTTTTTCCATTTTCATCGTTAAACACCTGAAAATCATTTCTTTACTGTTTTCTGGTTTTTATTTTTATCCGATTTATTATTTCCAGTCATTTCTGAGTTTTCAACCGTTATTTTATATAATTTGATTACAGTTGGACGTTTGGATTTGCCAGTTGAATCATCGGCTTCCTCTCAAGTCAATGTAGCTGCGTTTTTCTCCTTAATTATGTTTTCCGTTTCAAAATTTTGGGGATTTTGTTATCAATTTCAAACTGTGTTGTTGATGAAGTTGGATATGAATCTCTAATTTTCCCTTTGATTTTTTAGCTTTTTTCTTCAAAAGATTTCATTTTTCTTCTTCTTTTGGTCAAAATCTCAGCGCCCCCCTTTTTTTTTGTTGATCTGTTGGAGGCTTGGAGTTGTCAATTTAGTAAATCCCTTGAGCTTTGAAGATAGTGTTTTGTTTTTGTTTGGCTTGAGAATGGATAATGTGATTGGTGGTAAGTTCAAGCTTGGAAGAAAGATTGGCAGTGGCTCTTTTGGACAGCTTTATTTAGGTATGGTATCCCCAAAGCCCTGTGATGGCTTTCTTCCCTTTTCTTATTAATGGAAAATATGTATTGTTTCTTTAATTCTTCGTCAGTTCTGTCGTTTCTTTTTTCTAATTTTTTGGGGGTTTCTGTTGAAGGGGTAAATGTGCAAACTAAAGAGGAAGTTGCTGTCAAACTGGTATGCTGATCTTTTCTTGAGATAGTGCTTTTGTTGGTCTGCTTCTAGCTTTGGTATTTATAGTGATTATTTTGGATCCTTGAATACCTATAAATAAAGCAAGCTTTATTGTTATTTTTTGGCTTATCCTAGCTTTGGACTTTAAATGCATTAAATTTTGGACACTGACCAAAAAAATGATTAGAAATATGATCTTTAGTTTAGTGATTGCCTTTTTTTCTTAAAATGGAAAAGTGGTTTTTACTAATCAACAAGTTATTAATTTAATTTGTAAACCATGAGGTGTGGTGATTGATCATTTATTCCTAACCATGTGGTCGGGGATTTGATCCCGTTCATAGGAATGGAGCACATTTCATGTCTAGCCGTTTTCCTTTTCTGAGAGTAGTCATTGCTACCGGTGGTGAATCAAAAAAGAAAAAAGTTATAAATTTGTGTAAAGAAAGTTCATGGTTTCAAGAGAATGTTTTCATATATCCACCCTTGTTTTAGCTTTATATGGTTCTTCATTTAAGCATATAAAGGGGAAGACAATTTGTTATTGGTGATTTCCATTCTAAGAAGGGGAAAAAAGTGTTTTCTAATTCTACACAAATTTATACTAATTGCCAAGTGTTCCCAATCTGCAGTTTATGTTTTTGGCCTCTTTGAAATGAAGTGTTATGGTGGTGATCTTTACATGTTAGAATGTGTCATTTTAGGTGTGATTGTGAAGAGAATGAAAATTTCCTATTCCTAATCATTATACCAGTGATGGGCACAAAACATTAATTTTATTTTCTAATTTGACCTTTTGTTTCTCTCTTCCTTTCTTGCAGGAATCTGCAAAGACCAAGCATCCACAGCTTCATTACGAGTCAAAATTGTATATGCTTCTTCAAGGAGGAAGTAAGTCTATGTTTGTGCTTCACTCTCCTAACTTGACTATGGTCTTCTCTGGTAGGCTTGTCCACTGCACTTCCATTAATGCCATTATGTGAAAGGGAAAAAAAGAGAGAAAAACATGCAAGCTCTGTGGAAGCCATAATTTCTTTGATTTATATCTTTGTAAAACAGTCTTCACTCAATTTACGATTGCTCTTGGTAGTGGTTGGTTTAGAAAGTGAATAGCTGGCCTTCTTTCCTTCACATGATTATCACACTATCAACTTAGTCTTTAAACAAGTTGTTGAACAAATTACTAACTTTTTTTTTCCTGGTCAAGCTAGCAGGTTGATGTCTTATCTAGAAATAATGTTGCTAGTTTTTTTGGATAAATTTTTAGAAAGCAATTATTTTTATCCTTAAATAACTTGTTGAGGGTTCTCCTTGGTACAGCGGGTATTCCGCACCTCAAGTGGTTCGGAATTGAGGCAGATTACAATGTCATGGTAATTGACCTTCTTGGACCTAGTTTGGAAGATTTGTTCAACTACTGCAACCGGAAACTTTCATTAAAGACGGTGTTGATGCTTGCTGATCAGTTGGTAAGTATAACATTCTTTTCATGATGAAGAATCAGTTCAGATTTTTCATAATATTCTCCCTTTTCACCTTTTTTTTGGGTCAGATTAATAGAGTAGAATATATGCATTCAAGAGGTTTTCTTCACCGTGACATAAAGCCTGACAACTTCTTGATGGGCCTAGGACGCAAGGCAAATCAGGTATTTAAAGTTATCTTGTATCATATTTTTTTGGCAAACATAACATGCACATACAGTACTCATTACACTGCTTGCACAGCCACATTCAAATTTGAATTGCTGATCACGATAAAAATATTATTTCATTTCTACGTATAGGGCTTTGTTACACTTGAAAAGTATGAAATATTCTGATATGGTTTTTCATTATTGTTACTACAGGTATATATCATTGACTATGGTCTTGCGAAGAAGTATAGAGATCTTCAAACTCATAAGCACATCCCGTATAGGTGATTATCTTTTTGTTGACTTGTTAATACAGAAACTTGAAGATCTCAAGATTGTATAGTTCTCATCATAATGCATGACTATCAAGTCAAGATACTAGATAAGAAAGTTACTTCATGGTCTAGCTACGTTTTTCAGCTCAGTTTTTGCTTTACTTATGGATGCAACTTATAATGCCTTAGCATTTTGTACAATTCGAGGAAAATCATATTGCCTACTTTCTTTGTATCAAGTTCCTACTTGGTAAAGATATACTGAATATTTGGTGCAACCAAATACTTTTGTTTGCAAAACGACTGATCGGATTCTTTTGTTGCAGAGAAAACAAAAACCTCACAGGCACTGCTCGTTATGCAAGTGTTAACACTCACCTTGGAATTGGTAAGTTGTGTTACTTTGTGACTCAACTAGTAGCAGTAAATCATATATCATAGATGAAAGTGTACTTGTTACTTTGTTTTAATACATTCTTCTATTTTATCGGCAGAGCAAAGCCGCAGAGATGATTTGGAATCCCTTGGTTATGTGCTTATGTATTTCCTGAGAGGAAGGTTGTGTATATGATCACCCCATGCTGATTTCATTCATGGTTTTATATTGTTTCTTGTTGCTGAATCTTTGTTCTTAGTTTTCCTTCGCATTGATTTTGAATTTGATTCAGTTTGCACCATTTCTTTGCTTCAGCCTTCCCTGGCAGGGGCTAAAAGCTGGCACGAAAAAGCAAAAATATGATAAGATTAGCGAAAAAAAAGTGTCGACTTCTATAGAGGTATGTTTACTTGCCCCATCCTTCGACAGATTGGTTCCCCCTGAGAAATTTAATTTTTATGATATCACTCTTGCTTAGTTGTTCATTTGTACGGGTTTATACGTGTTTAATAGGTGCTCTGTAAGTCATATCCATCTGAGTTTGTCTCATATTTTCACTACTGTCGTTCTTTGCGGTTTGAAGATAAACCCGATTATTCCTATTTGAAGAGGCTTTTCCGAGACTTGTTTATAAGAGAAGGTTAGTTATCATCATTGTGGTTATGTATTCTGTTACTCTTTCGCACACATACACACATACTCAAACCAGAGGATGTTGTTGAACTTATTTCTCCATAGAATGTCAAGTTCTTTGTTTTCTATTCATTCGGTTAAGAAAATCGTATTGCTGCAGGTTATCAGTTTGACTACGTCTTTGATTGGACCGTATTAAAGTACCCACAGATTGGTGGCAGCTCCCGAGTGCGGGTAAGTACTTATAAACTTCTAGCATTCAGTTACAGTCATCTCAGGAGCATTGCTTAGGTTTTGCATCTGTTTTTCAGCATTCCAGTGGAAGAGCAGGTTTAGCTGCAGGAGCAGCCATTGAAAAACCCGAAAGAATCTCAGGTCTGATTTGTTTTAAAAGAACTAGATTTCTCGTTAAGTCGTATGATCATACTTTTTTTCCGTGGAACTTAGACATTTGTTTCTCAATTATTCGGTTTAGAAGATGGCCATCTTTAACTATCATGATTTATACTAACCTATATGCATTCTTGATGAAATCATTCAGTGGGAAGAGAGATTCGGGATAGATTCTCTGGTGCGGTTGAAGCATTTTCTAAGAGAAATGTTTCAAGTCCTAGTCCTCGTCGTGATCATTCTAGACACAAGACTGCTGAAGGTGTAACGTTGTCAAAGCATACGGTGAGCTTTAACTTCCAGTCAAATAAACTATCTTACCATTTTCCTTGACTGCAGTTTCCGACATTCTAATCTCCAGTCTGGTATTTTCAGCACCCAGATTCAGATAAAAGATGCAGTTCTTCTCGATATGGTAGCACTTCAAGGAAAGCTGTAGTAACAAGCAGGCCTGGTTCATCCAGTGAACCCAATGACATTCCGCAAAACCGACAGGTTCCAAGTAGCAGTCGCATGTCTACCACACAAAGACTCCTTGCCTTCGAGTCAAAAACATCCAACCGTTCAGCCACTGTTAAAGGTAGCCGTGATAATCACCCTCTTCGAAGTTTTGAGCTCCTCTCGTTAAGGAAATGATGGAGAAGATTATCAGTTGCAAGCTGATGTTTTTAATAACTTACAATCTCAATTGTAGACGTTTTATTCTCACCAACATCTTTCAAAAATTTTATTTGTGAAATTTTTAGAATTGAATTATTAGATTAATTCTCTTTTTTGGTTTATTTTGGTGTTCCTTTTAATTTGTTTAAAATCGAAATCAACTTTTGTAATTGATGGTTAAATTTGGTTAAATTTTACTAACAAGTAACGTTTGAGGTTTATGCATTCTGCATTTCTCAAACATTTGTATCATGATAGTCATAGTCAGTACCATATCAGTAGAAGAAAATTTGGTATCGACATGTATACCATACACAATTATATCAAAGTTACATGGAGGTATTTGTTACCTTGTGGAAACATGAATCATCACTGTCATATCTACAAAACAAAATTACCAACTTGCAGATATGATAATTCTAGGGAATAACTTCAATGATTTAATTAAGTAAAACCTGGGGTCCAAGTTTAACTTTTATATTTTTGGCTCATGGATTTCTAAGAGCTGCCAACCGCTTCTCGAGCTCATCAACAACCGAGCTGCATTACGGAATAAAAAATTATCAAACAAAAGATATAACGCATTCTCTTTCAGGAAACAAACTCAAACTGTGGTTTATGAGACCCAACGTTTAGAATATTTGAGTTATCTCCTATACACAAACATTGCACAATGACGTGTAAGCTTATTATTGCAAGTAAGGTGGAAATCGTTGGGCATGAAATTCAAATCTAAGGTGGGGATCTTCATCAAACACATGGGTCTCTGACAACTGCAAAAAACATTCCAATTGAGAAGGACGAGGGAGAAAACAGAAAAATACCTGCTGACGGCTTCAGTGTTCTTTCCTGCAATCCTACCTCTTGGAGCTGATGACAACTGCAGAAACTTATACACATCAGACTGTTGCACAAAATATGATAATTGGTTCACAATAAATCCCAAAATAAAGAAAGGAGAAAAGTGTGAAATACCAACCTGTGAGGCAACGTCAACACCAATTTCATCTAAAACCTGAATAGAAGAAAATTAACAAAAGTCAGTAACAGTTCTTTGCTTTGGGAGCTATAACAGACAAACAATGGACTTAAAACTATTGTCCTGCCCAAGAAAGCTTGTCTAAGCTCCATAGAAGCATCTATCACTTCTCCAGTTTT
Organism: Gossypium stocksii; assembly: GCA_020496765.1. Lineage (NCBI taxonomy): Eukaryota > Viridiplantae > Streptophyta > Magnoliopsida > Malvales > Malvaceae > Gossypium > Gossypium stocksii. The sequence continues at coordinate 89,854,001 of CM035620.1, forward strand.
TTAATCTACCCCATCAGCTCCAAACCTAAATTTTATGATATAACCCTCCATCCCCCAAATCCCCTTTTTCTTTTCTCAGAAAAAATGGAAGGGAAAAAATCACACCTGATTGGTAAGGTCCTCAGTCTCATCTTCTGCCTCATCATCGTCAAGAGCATCATCTATGGCATCTGACATCATATCAGTCTGCAAGCATGGATGCTAGACTGTTGAATTCCATGAATATGAACGAACTAAAAACACAGGCATGAACTTAACTCCACATTTCTAATATTCTAAAAATCAAGCATCATCTTACAGTCATATCCATCTGTGAAGACTGTCTCTGAAATTCCCGAATAATCTTAGCTTGTTTTTCAGGGGCCATTTGCTGCAATGAAGTCTCAGTCATCAGTTGTTTAAGAATCAAGAACTATTTTAAACGGGGAGAATGATTGTAAGAACTGAAGTCCATGATAACATAAATGTATATAGTGATGTATGGATGGATGGATGAAAGTTTACATGTGAGACAGATATCCACCAACAGAAAATCGAATGTGTCAAAAGAAAATTAACATATATATTATATAAACTGACCTTATTCATAGCTGACATTGCCTTGGTGGCACCTTTCATGCCAATGGCAACTGAAGATTGAGCATGCATTGCCTATTAAAAAGACAAGCATTACTAGAGGTACTATGCAACAAACTGACCATAACACCATGCAATAGCGGACGAAAGAGGAGGGAGGGATATACACCTGTGTATGAGTTGAAATGCCTCTCATTTGAGCTCGACTACTTTGTAACTTAGCTATCTGCTCCCTAAGCCTGACCAGCTGTCGGGCTAAAGTTTTGGTCGCAGCCTGCACAATGCATATGCGGAGAAAGGGAACAATTTAAACATCTTTAAGCATTCAAATGAACTTGACGCTCAACTCTCTAGGAGAGACATAAATGCAATTGAAGTACAAAGCTAAAAATACCTCATTCCCGGTTTTAGCGGTTCTTTTAATTTCAGCAACAAGTTTCTTTTCCTAAAATTAAGATAAATCAGATCAGAATCAGCTTGAAAACCCTCACAAAACCATCATGAGTGGGCAACAGGATGTACCTCCAATTGCAGGGCTCCTATTTCCTTCTCTATACCTGAGTGAAGACCACAAAGTATATCGAATTTCAGACCAAAGCAATGATCCAACTACAAAGTATAAGTAAAACTAATGCAACGATCCATTCCAAAAAATATATACAGAATCATTGTCATCAAATTTATAACTTCGTAAATTTAATAAATATATAAATAAATTTAATTGATTTTCTCATAAAAAGGTAGAAGGCCAAGTTCGGAGAAAATGATCAAACGTCACCTCTAGTAGCACGCGTCATTTCTCTCTTACTCTCACGAAGAGCCTCTGCAAATCCAAAAAATTAAAAATAAAGTGTGTATATATAATAACAAAATAAGAAGCCATGATCGTTAAGCTTTAACAAGTCAACCCGAACCGTAACCAAAGATTTAAAAAAATGGCTAGAATCATGTAAATTGTAAAATTTTATTGTTCCAAGATATGAACATTGAATTGAAGATAATTTTAAAAAGATTCCAGAAAAAGAAAAACAAGTGACGTTTGATCGAAATTCAAGAGATTAATATGGTTCAGGTGCGAAAAGTAAACTGAATTAAGTTACCTTTGGGATTAGGTTTTTTGCTGAAGATGTTCATTTTGCTTTTCTGTGTTTCGTGATTCAAATGGCCTTATCGGAAGGAGGTTTTGGATATATATACTAACGGCAATGGGTTTCAAAGTTTGGCACTAACACCAATTGTTGGAGAAGTCGCCCGGAAATTTGCGGGATTTTTCCTGTTTCTTTGTTTATTTAAATTCTTTATTATTATTATTATAAGTTTAATTAATTGACCTTTTACAAACTAGGGCTTAATTCCCGGTAAATAACTGAAATATCCCTCATGAATTTCGAGTTTTCAAATGAGGTCCCTTTTATGTTTCGATTTCACCCCTTAACAAAATAAAATGATTAATAATAATCAAGCACGAACCAATATGAAAACAATTTTAATTGAGACACCTATACTAATATTGTTGTTATACCTTCTCAGTAAATGGCTCCACACGCCACCTCTTAAACACCATACTACTGAACGATGGACTACCTCCGTTAGAAGCACCTAAGGCCCCACCCCACGCCCATTAATTGCTAAGTCATTTTATAATGTCACATCACTGATCTATTGGGTCACGTCACCATGTCTATAAAGAAACAATATGTAACCTTGCTGTCATGAAATGTTAACACGTGGTGTCCCTTCTATTCCATGTATATAAGCCCTCTTATCTGAATAGTAGAGATCTCTTCCAATCTCACTATTAAAAACATAAATCAATTCCATCAACATTTCCTTTCTCCTTTCCAACATTTACAACCTCCCTCACCGTCATAAAACAACGACTCTACCTATATAGTTAGCTTGTTTATTAAGGGGGTGGCCCATAACAAAGTTAATGATCACTCATTTTAGGCTAATTTACTTTTTCTTTAATAGTTAATTTGTTGGCCTTATAGCCTGGGTTACTTCGGGATCTTTCTTACTTAATTTGATTTTTGGAAGTTATATGGCTTGCATCTCAATTGCCACCAAGTGATGCAAGATATTTGGGACTTGTAGGCCTTATATGTAACAACCCTAACCAGTATCCGTCGCCAGAAAGGGTTACGAGGCATTACCAGGCTTATAACACAGTTCAAAACATTCATTTATCATACAATTATCACTTTGCAATCAATATCATTCACATATGCTTATAACATACTTAAAACGAGCATACAAAGCTTTAAACACGCATTCTGGGCTAAACTGATAACATACGAATATTTAGGGTCAACATAGAAATCTTTCAAATCAAGGGGCACACGCCCGTGTGACAAGGCCGTGTGTTTCACACAGCCACCAAACACGCCCATGTCACGGGCCGTATGAAAACAAGGGGTACATACTGACTTGGCCACACGGCTGACCACACGCCCGTGTATCTTGTAACACCCTTAACCCGAATCCGTCGTCGAACTAGGGTTAAGAGACATTATCAAACAATTCACATCATTATACAAACATTTCACATTCAAAATCATACATTATCAAATAACATTCATTCATGACCGCAATGTCCCTTATGAATGTCTACGAGACCTTTAATCATGCTTAGAAGTGGCTCGGGACTAAACCGATAACATTCAAGAACTTTGGGAAATTTAGAAAATTTTCATACAAACAAGGGTCACACGCCCGTGTGAACAAGCCGTATGCCTTACACGGCCACTAGACACTCCTATGTTCAGGCCTGTGGAAACAGGGCATACATACTGACTTCGGTCACACGGCCGAGGACACGCCCGTGTGTCTAGGCCGTGTAACTCACTGACTTGTTTATTAATTAAGCTCCAGGGGACACACGGCTGTGTGTTAAGGCCATGTGTCACATACGGTCAAGCTACACGCCCATGTGCTCAGCCGTGTGAATGAAAATAGGCTAGTTACAAGCCACATTTCTCACCCAAAATGCACTTACCTACAATAGCATAAATGGTACCATTTTCATACTCAAATATACAACCAAACATTTCCATTTCATGCCCATTTCATGCTCATTTATAACCATCCAATCTACTACTCAACTCATGACTAAATACTAAGCCAATACATACCAAATCAACATGCCTTAATTATCAATTTTAACCCATTTCAAAAAATATATCATCTGACCAATTCAAACCATAAAATCATACCAATTCAACATCTCAACTTCATACCAAAACATGCCCTATCTCAACTAAAATACACAATCAACACCTCACAATATAATCCAACTAATTAACCATCAAAACAACCACACCAAATTTGCTATAATCGCAAGACAAAAATTTTACATCACATACCATATATGAACCCATATCGTAAACCAAATTCAACTCCTTTAACAACATCATTTTCAAGCCAACCCACATGTCTAAATACACAACTCAAACACATACCAAAATAACCTTAGCCTATACATGCCATATAACTAAAGTCACAAGGTGTAATAATACCGAATAAAATAGTTGGATAGTGTGATGAGATCTCCAACGACTTCCAACCCGAGCGAGTCACCGAAACCCTATAAACATAGGAAAAAAATAACACAAAGTAAGCTATAAGCTTAGTAACCTCTTATCATTAATAAACTCATAGAATCAAATGACCACAATTTATTTAGTTTCTCAAAACATAATATAGCTCATATGATTTTGTCATTCTATCACGTACTCATTCACATCCTTAGCATGAATTTCACTAATCTATTAAGTTCCATGTTCATACAATTTAAATACGTCTCACCGATTCATTCATTATTTCATATACATAAATAAATAGGGATATACTGCATTCAATCCAATAGCTATCACATTTATATAGCCAAATGAATCATATAAAATCTCATAAATATCCACTTACTCATCATTTGAAAATTTACTTCTAACACTTACTTGGTGATTTTAGTCACGAGTAACTTGACTGAGTCGTACCGTCACTTGTGATCATGTTTCATCAACTTTTCCCGTTGGCTCGTTTAAGCATTAATGAAAATACATGATCTCATTTCAATATTAATAAATCTTATTAATTCATGAACTTTTCACGTATCCATGTACATGGTTAGATATGAATTTCACAAGTTTCTTTGATTCAATGCTATAACTCATGTACATACCTGTACCATCTCGTATAAATTTCATACGCAACCATATCATTCTTTTACCCATTAAATCAATCGGAATAAAAGTTAGATACTCAAAAGTCTTGTACGATAAGTACCTATACCATGGCCCGTAACCAAATCAAGGTAACTTATCTAAACAATTGATATCATGGCCTGAAGCCAAATCACCAGATATGCATAGCCCGAAGCCAAATCGGTATAACTCGCACCCGGAGTGCTAATATCATGGCCTAAAGCCAACTTAACAAATCATTTAATAACAAGTCATTAGTATCCGGACCTATTTCTATGGTTCAACCGGGATTTCACACTTGTCGATTCTATCGTCGAATGCATTAGTAGAGTCGTAATTGCAATTCAACAATTATTCATAAACCTGTAATATCAATTTATGCAATATTAAAAGAATTTAACATGCACTCATAATAAAATTATCTCATACAAACTTACCTCATTTGCTGTAACGACGAATTAGGTCGATTAATCTGATACTTTATTTTTCCCCCGTTCTAGATCCAAATCTCATTTTTCTCAATCTAAATAATAATAAAATTTATTTATTTATTTAATCAAAAATTCATTTAATTTAACGCAATTTACACATTTAGGCACATTTTCAAATTGGCCCCTAAACTTTCACATTTTTGCAATTTAGTCTTTATCACCTAAAATCACAAATTCATTCAATTTAATACAAATACAAGCTAACCGAATTTTACCCATTCACAAATCAGCCCATATTTTTCATTTATTCACACTTTTACCACACAATTTAGTACATTTCTCAATTTAGTCCTTAATTGACATTTTTATGAAAAATCACTTTACAAAACTTGTAAATCTAACAACAATGATTTATTTTCCATCATCAAATATCAAAATACTCATACATTCAACAATGGCAACATTCAAATACTTTAACAGTTTTGAAATTGGAGATACGGGCTAGCTAGATTAATTTCAACGATCTCAAAAACGTAGAAATTATTAAAAACGGATCAAAAACCATACCTAAATGGACAAAACAAGGTTGGCCTAACCTAGCTCATCCATGGATGCCATTTTCTTCTTCAACAATCGGTGGTGAGACATTAAAAGATGATGGTTTTTAATTTGTTTTTATTTAACATTAACTTTATTAACTAATTACCAAAATATCCTTTTAAAAACATTAGTAATTACACCAAATGCCACTCCACTAACATCCACTATCTCAATAATGGGTTATTTATCACATAAGGACCTTTCCTTTTAAGTTCTATAACTATTTGACACATTTAGCTTATAGAACACAACGTTTGCACTTTATGCGATTTAGTCCTTTTTATTAAATTGAGCACTCAAACAATAAAATTTCTTTACGAAAATTTCACACAACTCTAATATCATACTCTAAACATCAAAATAATAATAAAATAAATTTTTTAATGTTACATTTGTGGTCCCAAAACCATTGTTCCGATCTGACCCCAAAACGGGCTGTTACATGTCTAGCTCGTGTGCCTATTCGAAATGGCCACACACAACCGTGTGTCAAGCTGTGTACTAGCCGTGTCAATCCTATAGGGTATACTAACTTGGTCACACGGCCAATCACACGCCCGTGTGTCTAGGCCGTGTAACTCACTGACTTGATTTTTAGTTTAGCTTTAGAGGACACATGGCTGTGTACCATGACCGTGTGACACACACGGCTGAGACACACGCCCGTGTCTCTATCCGTGTGGAAAAAAATAGGCCATTTACAAGTCCATTTTACCACTCTATTTGCATATACCTACACAAAGTCATTTGGTACCAAATCAACACATCAATATGCAGCCAAACTGATTCATTCAATGCACATATTATACCATTTCTCTCCTAACCATTTCAAAACTCTAATCAACACCAATTTCATATTCAATATGTACCAAAACACGATCATGCATTTCCCATGTCATGTACCTATCATATATCAATACATCCAAAATATAAATCAAGTTAAACCAAATCACATGGCTTCACCACATACCAAAATATGTACTAGGATCATAAGCTTAAGTAACCACAATTATCATCTTTATAACTAGCCTATACATGCCATATTTACATATATCTATAAGTTTAAAGGTACCAATCAGCAGCTGGATAGTGTGATGTGTATCTCCGACGTCGCCAAATCGAGTGAGCTATCGAACCTCTATAAAACATGGAAAATAAACAGAGTAAGCTTTATAGCTTAGTACGCCCGTATAATTTAGAATTAAACTTACCATACTCAACATTAATACAAATTAAATATAGTATATCCAATATATCTTACCAAATGCCTATACACGTTAATCTGTTAACAAGTTAGTCATTTAGGTACACATTCTATCCATTCATAAAGATATATCAACCATCCACAATTTCATACTCAATACATTTCGTTATACCAATTCCATATAATGCATATATCATTTGTATCATTTAGCCTTCCATCATAATAACTACAATTCAATTGATAAACTGTAATTCATCTATATAAACAGTAATTCATCCGTAAAAACATATAGCTTATTCCCATGATCAGTAACAAAAATGATGCCCGTTGAATCTCTTAGAATATCAATGGATTCCCTAGGTGATACACTATAAGTGTATTAATCAGTAATCCATCAATTCATTATTATTTCCGCTCTTTCGAGCCATGATCAGTAAGCTCCTCTTGAGCTGATGGACAGTAAGCTCTAATGAGCTGAGAACAGTATGCTCTTACAAGCTGATATATCGGTAAACTCATACGAGTTTTGGTGAGTTCGCAACACATGCAGGATCTCAACCAAAATAGTAACCCTAGTGACATGTCACTCGTATCCTATAAAATTCCTACAGTTCAATCAGGGCTCGGTATTCATTAAACTTTCCAATTAGGCATTCAAATTCGAAGTACATCATTTACTCAATTATATACATCCATTTTAAATAAGTATATGTATTAAAAAGTTCGATTCTAATTATACGAACTTACCTTGAGTTGCTCAGATGATAATTATCAACTATTCGTCGACTTTTCCTTTATCCCGATATAATTCTGATCTCGGCTTATCTTGATTTAAATATTATCAAATTATTACATTCAATATTCGATCTATTCAGTTTATCCCTTAATTCACAATTTGACGATTTTACACATTTTCCCCTAAACTTTTAACTACTTTGCAATTTAGTCCTTATCACATTAAATTACAAATTCATGCAATTTAATACAACCCATGCTTAGCTGAACTATATACATATTACTAGCAACCCATATTTTCAATTTATTCATACTTTTAACCACATAATTTCATATTTTCACGAATTAATCCCTTTTTGATTTTTTTGTCAAAAATCACTTTATAAAACTAATAAATCTATCTATAAACCTTCATAATCTGTCATCAACATCAAATTACCCAAATATTCAACAATGGCAACATGTTAAATCTTTAACAACTTTGAAATCTAAGGTACGAGCTAGCTAGATTACGAAGCAACGATCTCAAAAATGTAAAAATTATTAAAAACCGAGCAAAAACCATACCTTAATCAAGCTTCCTAAGTGACCGAACTTAAAAGAACAACAATGGCTTCTTTTTCTTCTCAATATTCGGTGGTTGTATGTTAGAAAAGATGATAACTTCATATTTTCTTACTTTACTAACTTTAATTTATTTAATTACTAAAATATCATTAGTTAATAAACATTAAATCACTTGATTCCATGTACATAAATGTCCACTTAAACTATTAATGGTATAATTACCATTTAAAACCTTTACCAATCAATTTCATAATCAATTAATACCTTTAACTATTAAAACTCAACTTTTACGCTTAACGTGATTTAGTCCTTTTTACCGAATTAAGCACTTAAACAGTAAATTTTCTTTACAAAACTTTCAAATAATTAATCTATCATGTTGTAAACCTTAATAAAATAATAAAATAAATATTTTTACTTCAGATTTGTGGTTCTGAAACCACTGTTCTGATTTGACCAAAAACGGGTTGTTACATTCTGCTTTCCTTGAGCTATGATTTTGTTGTGTGCTTTGGCTTTCTCTGTTTGTTGGTATAACAATTATAAAATAAATGTTTTTTTTTTCTTTTTGGCTATAAAAACTTTTATTCCAAAAATAACAAACAAGCATACAAAGTTTAAAAAACATCAAACATATAACCCAGATAAACTAACATGAGAAAACCACGGTATCCTCTAAGCTTATCCTGGATCCTTGCATCAGAAAAATAGAGGTGTTGGTTAACCATCCTTATTAGGAACAAAGACCAAGAAAGATAGCAATTGATTCAAACAACCAGAAATATGCATTTCCCTGCGTCTCTATTTAGCAAACCAATTTGCTTCCCTATTGGCTTCTCGTTTAATAACATTGACTTTCACGTAAGAAAGTTGCATGACTAGCTTATCAAAATCCTAAAGGATTGGCCTTAATCTCAATATTCAATCTTGACTCTTCTTCTTAATATCTGAAGTAATAGTCTAGGAATCAGTCTTGATTGTCACCTAGCAATTAATCATTCAAATAATTCTCTCCAAACAAAGTTTCTCACCTCCAATTGTATCCTCACACCTAGCTTTCTAGATGTGACAACAATAATCCTAGCTTTAATATCCTCTCTCATGCAAGGCATTTGCAACAACTCTAAGAAGCATTTGTCAAATGATTGAATTCGATCCCTTAACACTTGAAGACCAAATCAAGCCTTATACCATATTCACCTAACCAATCACAACTAAGAATAATATGTTCATCAACCTTATCTTCAATACCATATAAACAACAAACTAGGTTTAAAATAGACTTTTTTTTATTTGTCGTAATTTGATACGTCAAATTAGGCTCTCCATTACACTAGAGGAGCTAATTCTCAAGCAATTTCGGTGTCTTTTCTTTACTTTTGTCGATTTTTAGCTTTTGTTATTAAAAAATGATTTTTATTAGATTTATGCCTTTTTGAGACCCAAATTGGCCAAATGGCGCCATGAGAGACCTAACAATGTGATTGAGTTAGTGTAGGAAGTCGATAATAAATCGAGCTAGAGGAAATCATCATTCAAAGTAGGTATCACAACACTGAGGTCATGGAATTCGTGATACCCCTGAAGGTGATAAAGTGAAGAAAATTGAGGCCAACTCTAATGATATAGCGCGTAACGACCTAATTTCCAATGGTGTTGGAAAAAGCAGTTTCGGAATCCCATTTTCGTAAATTGAGTGCTAAATATTTAATAGATATATTTATGGGGTTATCATATTGGATTGAAAACTTGTTAAGTCATTTAGCCAAAATTGTAAGTAATTAGGGTTTAGGGACTAAATTGTAAAGTCCAATAACAATAGATTTTTAATTAGTAAATAGATTGGGGAATTAAATTGCAATTAATCCAAGGTTCAAACAACAATTATACCATGTTAAAATTCATATAATTGGACCATATGATTATATGATTAATAATTAATTAAATTAAAGTTTATTGAATTAAAGCAAGGCTAATTATGCTAATTAACCATTTAATCTTAATATATATATATATATATATATATATATGAATGTTCGGTGGGAAGTGAGAGAATTGCATTTTCTCCACCAAAATCTAAAGAAAGAAGAAGAGGAAAAATGTCATATCTAGGGTTTTAAATCTTTTTGGCTTTAATACAAGTAAGTCCCTAGCCATTTTTCTTTGATTTTTATGGAAGTTGAATCATAGGAGCTTGATCTAGCTAACCCATATGCTAATTTGCAAAACTATTAAAGTTTTCGAAAGTTGCCACAATAGAGAATTGAATGATTTTGGTGTTAAATTGTTAGAAATTAAGCTTAGTATATAAAAATGACTAAATTGTAAAGCTTAATTATTAGTTTTGTACATTAGGAACTTAATTGAATAAAATGAAAAGTATCATAATTATTCGAAGGAATATAAAACATAAGGTCCCTAATGATTTTTGGTGAAATCAAATTTTACCAAGGCTTTATTTTGAAAGTTACGCTTGTCCCAATTTTAGGGACTAAATTGAATAATTTGTAATTTTTTTAAAAAATTGATATTTGATTTTTTTTTTTATTGAAATATGATAATGGGATGTGTTTTATGATTATTTATAGGTAACGAAAACACCGAATCGTCGACAATGAAAGGAAAAATGAAAGTGATCGACGAACAGCTGGAAATTTTGGTTTGTACATTTGTAATTTAAAGTCATATAAATTGCTTGTATTTTCATGTTACTTGCATACAAAAGAACAAGGTAAGTATAGAATAATGATATGACTTGTTGGATTGAGCTTAAATGTGAGTTCTCAAAGTAGAGGACTAGATTGAATAAAATAAAAAATAGCATGAATTGTTTGGAATATGATATATGTTATGGAATTGAGTGAAAATATGTATTGAATGATATGAAACACACACGTTATGTTATAGAATTGAAATGTAATAGTGTGTATGATTGAAAAATGGTGTGTACTAAATTGTAATGGAATTGGATAATTGATACCTTATTAATTAGTCGAGCTGAGTCGGTTATAGTTGGCATGTCATAGGATAGTATTGAGTATGGGATTATGCACTAGAATGCACTTCGTGTGTGCATTTTTGTACGCCAGAATACACTTCAGTGCCAATTTGGTGTGTTGGTTGGATGATCTAAGTATTCGTTCGAGTCCGAGTCTGAGTCAGGCTAATAAGGGTTATAAATGATAAGCATGATTATAGTGCTAAAAATGGAATCCATAATGTTATAAAGTTAATGGTATAATCAATATGGTTTGCATTTCGAAAAAGTTTGTGATCCAATTTGTAAATTCGCTGAAACGAGGCCTGGGGATCGAAACTGATATGGATGAGTCGGTAGACTCCAGAATTGAATTGAATGACATTTGTTATATAAATGTTTGTGTTTTATACTTAATTGTGATTGATGAGTAGTAATCAAGTTAGAATTAAGCATGTAATAATATTGTTGAATAGGTTGGTTAATGACATGTTGATATGCATATGTATATATGGATAGATGATGAAATATGATTCACCATTTGATATATGTTTTGATTGAATTTTGAGTAAAAAGATGCTTGAACATGCTAAAGCTTATTGTTAATGTTAGATTATATGTTTATGTTTGAATTATAAATCTACCACTAAGCCTATTGCTTAGCGTACAATTTGTTTTCTCTGTGCGCAGGTTTAGGTGCTTCTCAAAGTCCTTAAGACTTGAAGCCAACATCCAGACTATAACAACCTGATTTTTAGTAGTGCCAAAAATAGTGGTTTCAAAACCCCATTCTCTAATGATCAAGTCTATAAATCACTACAAACCCATTCCATTGCTAAAAGAAACAACAAATATATTGATACCAATCTCCCTGGCACACAACATCTTATCACCTTGCCAGATCCTTTGAAAAATAGTCAAAACCCCTTTGCGATTGAACACCCTATTAGACTTTATCTTCCCCACCACCATGAATCTTGTCAAAGCAATACTCTAATCGTCTCCTTCCCCTAAGCAAATCTCCAAATCATCCATACTAAAACAACCCAACCCAGCAAACTAAAATTTGCCGTAACAGAAATTGAATGTTAATGGTGAATAAGGGATTTCTTACCTTTTGCAAATAAGTGGAAATCAATCAAGAAAATATAGATAAAAGAATACTCAAAAAATTTAAAACTCATAGATAAAAGACTCAAAGGAAAACAAAATACCTAAATCAAGAATATTTAAAGATGCAAAATAAAGACTCAAAACAATAAAAACCTATATGAGATTAGACTCAGTCAACTTACTTAGTAAGAAAAGAACGACCCTCATTTTAAGAGAAAATTTTCATTTCTAGAGAAACTAAATTATTGTTTGTGTTTAATATGTGTAAAGAAATGTATATCTAAATTAGAATTGTAATTTTGATGGATTCAAAGTGATCATGGATTAGATCTATTTATGATATCAATACCATACACAAATTTCAAGTTCAATCTAACTCAAAATAGGAGTATTAAATTTTGATTAAATCCATCATCTTTATAAATGGCTAACTCAAATAGTTTTTGGATTACTATTTGATATACAGGCAGTGTACGTTTTTTTATTCCATAAGTAGCTTTAAAAAATTACACCTGTCTATTTTTAAAAAATATTCATTATTTTAATATTTTACTATACTTCTATAAACACTTGTCAATCTCCTAACCTCACATCGTTTGAAGGGATATATTTTAGGGAAATTATCTCATACACCATTTGTATAGTTTTCTAGACTCCACAAGTAAGTTGAGGGTGTGAAAAGTGTTGCATTTATAAATAAAAAATTAATATGACACTTGTCAACTCTAAACCCACTTATGAAATCTAAAAAAAATCTAAAAAACTCCTCTAGGTGGTGCATTTTAAGGAAAATATTTGATATACTATCAATGAAATTTAAAAATTCCACAAGCAAGGTTGTCAACGGTTAATGGCAAGTGCATATAAAGTATAGTATATATATATATGTATATCTATAAACGAAGGGTGAGTATTTGGTACATTGGTTGTGTCCTTTTTTATTCCACAAGCAGTACTAAAAAATTGACATGTGTCTTTTTTTTAATATTTTACTATACCCCTGTAGGATACTTGTCACCTTCCTTATCTTGCTTGTAGAGTCTAAAAACTCCACTGGCAGTGTATCAAATAATTTTCATAAAAAATGGGAGACGTGACAAATTTATAACTCTGCTTATAAAGTTAAAAAAAATACACTATCAATATACTAAATACTCACTATTTTTTAACCCTCGTTTTTTTTTAAATATATATTCTTCTTATTTAATATTTAGTAAATATATAAAGGTTTCTTTTACTAATATTTTATATTTTTATTAAATATAAACAATTTTTAAGATTTTTATTATAACATATTATATTTATTTTTCATATAATATAAATTATAAAATATACATAATAAAATAAAAAATACTAAAATCTTTAAAATAAGTTGAGCATGATTTGAATTTTGAATATTAAGTTTGAATTTAATCGATATTTTAAGTTAATTTTATTTTTTTTAGTTGAACTCATTTTCTTAAGATAATATGTTTTTTCCAAAATTTTCCTAAATATAAAGTGATCTTTCGATTTAAATGAGTAACTTAACTTTTAAATATGTCAAACTTTTTATTGTTAAAATATCGAGTCTGATTTTTAAAAATAAATTTTGATTTAAATTAAAAATTAAATTAATAGATTAAGTTGATCCATATAGTAGAAAGAACCACTAAATTTCATTCTCAACCAATATGGCAAAGAAAGAAACCCTTCAAACTAAATCATTTTATATTTAAATTCTCGTTAATTTAAAATAAAAGTATTCTGTTTATTTCATTTATCTAAATAAACTTAAATTTCATGCTCTAATTCCATGGATTAGCTCTAGGTCTAACTAAAATCTTAAGCCTGTTTATTAGATTCAGGTTCGGTCTTACTCGAAAAATGAGTCTTAAATTTTACCTAAGCTCGCCTGGGATAAAAATGTTAAAACTTAAGTTTGATCAACTCGTGTTTTTTTATATAAATTTTAAAAATATATAATACATCAAAATACTAGAAACATTAAAATAAATATTTTTCAATAAATTGAAAATAAATTAAAAAATATATGTATACTTAAATAACATTAAGATAGGTGCAACTTAACAAGCAAATGTTTTTAAAATTGTAACAAAATTAATAATAAAACAACAACAAATTTTTATTTTTATTTTTACAAATTCAAGTCGTGCCGAGCTCAAGCCAAAAAAGCCTTACCTGAGGCTTGGCCCATTTTTTAAATGGGCCTTTTTTTTCCCCAAATTCATTTTTCGGATCTATATTTTTACTCAAACCCTCTCACTTTTTGGGCGAACCTTCGATCTAGTTCATGAACAAATCTATGCTCAATCATTTATTTTTAAATTCTTATTAATTTTGAAAATCTTAAATTAGATGTTAAAATTCTCCATTATATTCCAAACTATTGAATAAATTTTTTTTTCAAAATTAAATCAAATATTAACATTTATGCTCAAATTTAGTTCGCCTTATAACTAGGGATTAACAAAATTTGATTTTATTCGAAAATCTCGATAAAAAATTTAAATTTTATAGTAAATAATTCGAGTTATTCGAATCAACTCGAATAAAAAATTAAATTTTTTGGTTTAACTCGAATATGAATTACACAATTCGAGTTATCCAAAAATATGAATAAGAAAAAGTAAAATTATATCATTTTGATAAATGTTTACATTTTCTAAAGTTAAAAGTCAAAATCATTAAGTTAAAAGACAAAACTACGTTGTTTTGATAAATTTTTACTCATTAAGTTAAAAAGCAAAACAATTATATTGTCTATGTAGTTAAATAATCTTGTACTTCGTTTACTAGTTAAATAATCGATTAATGTAAATGCAACATTAAATATAAATAATAGGATTTGTTAACTTGACTCAATTTGACTCGAATATTAAAATAGAATACTAAACTTATCCACGTCAGTGCGATTTCAGGGGATATGCTAGCAAAACGCTCCCCCAGGGACGCATTTTAGCCCGTGTTTCCCCCCAATGGTAAAAAAAACTATAAATACCCCCTTCCTCCTATTTTTTCACACATTATTTCTTTAATTTTCTCTTAAAATTCTTTCAAAATTTTTGAAAATCTTCTTTAATTTTTGCAAAAAAAGCTCTCTTTAATTTTTTTTCTAAATTAGTATTTTTTTTATAAATTCAAAAATATTTGATCGTGTTAGCAATGGCCGGAGAATTAATTCGTCTCAATAATAAACATATGTCCATCGAACAAATGAAAATGGTAAGTGTTAATTTTAATTTTTCAATATTATTTAATATTTTTTCATTTATGCAATTTTAATTCATTTTTTTATAATTTTTTATAACAGTTTGTAGATCGGGTGTTACAATGCTATATTCGTAATATGTTTGATCCTCCATCACTGTTGATAAATAATTATCAGCGGGAAGCGGGTTTTTGGCACGTGGTCACAATAGGCCGGGGGTGAAGTTGGACCGAAACTCATCAGCGCATTGTTAGAGAGGTGGAGCCCCGAGACACACACATTCCATATTCTATGCAGAGAGTGTACTATCGCTTTAGAAGACGTGCAGTTACAATTAGGATTGCCAGTGAATGGGTACGCAGTTACCGAGTCCACTCAATCTGCTGATTGGGGAGCCGTATGCTACGAGCTTTTGGGTGCTATTCCGAATAATATTAACGGAGGTCAGATTGAGATGGACTGGTTACGAAACAGATTCCCGGAGCCAGGGAATGATTCGAATGAAGTAGAAAGAATAGGTTATGCTCGGGCATACATCCTTAAGATGATTAGAGGCTATCTGATGCCAAATTTGTTACGAAACCTCGTACATCTGAGGTGGCTGTTGAAACTTGTTGATTTTAGAAAGGTTGGCAAATTTGGTTGGGGGTCTGCCATGTTAGCAACATTGTACTGGGAGATATGCGGGGCGACGCGACCGAATAAAGCCAAAATCAGAGGTTGCCTATCACTAGTTCACTACTACAATCCTGGGCTCGGTTTCGCTTTCTATTTTTATGTTCTCAAGTAGACTACCCATATACATTCCCACTCATAACGAGGTAAATTTTATATTAGATTTTTCAATTAATACATAGATTTAAAATATAATTGTATGCTAAAATTTTATTTAATTAGGTAGAACCATTTGGCGAATTATGTTGGAATACCTATCTCCCTTGAAGATATACGGCTTCTATTAGACCAACAGTCGGAAGCATAAGTAAGTATTAAATAAAATATATACATATAAAATAGTTGTTTCATATTTAGTATTTAGTATCATGTATATAACTAATACTTTATCATGTTCATATAGTTTCAATGGAAACCATACGAGGATCAGTAATTCAGGCAGTAATTCCAGATAAATTCTTTCAAAATCTGAACATTTTGCATGTGAAGGTCCCATTGGTCAACTATGCTACCGTAGACATGCACTAGTCAGATAGAGTATTACGGTAATTTGGATTTCGACAACTGATTCCTGTGGCACCTGAGGTACTCAATGATGAGCACAAAGTCGACTTACGGCAACTGAATACGGATTGGCCAAGATTCTGGTTAGAATATATCGAAATATGGGAAAACTGGTATGATTATATACCTACTCGGGAACCGATCATCATTCCAGAGTTAGCGCGCATGCCGGAATACGTGTCATGGTTTAGGATTTATAGCAAGCCATATTTACTATCGGAAGAGGAGAAGAGACAACAAATTCGTGTCCAAAGGGAATGACGGTGCCCTTTAAATCCAAGAAGAAGGGATAACGGCACAGGCTCATCGACAGTGCCCACACAATCACCGAGCCCAACGCCTCAACAGACGACACCCATATCACAGCATTTTCAGATTATGCCAGTTGCGCATCCTAGCCCTTATATGTATCCTAACCCTTATATGTTTCCTTTTTCTAATCTCATGCCAGGTTGGAATGCATGGCTTGATTTATCTCTTTTCCCGATTACTCTGACTCAACCGCCGATATATAGGCTACAGTCGCATGAGAGATCACACGAGGTGTTGTCGGGGAGCTCTTCTTATTACCAATCCCTATCGCCTTATGGGATTCAATAACCTCCGTCGTGGGTGATGCAAACACCTCCGCATTCTTTATTCTATTAAAATGGGCCATCATTCTAACACCCACAACCAGAATCCCTGCCGGAGGAATCACAACCCCCGTCGGAAGTTGAACCAATGAGGAATTCAGTGCGTAACCGTCGACGACCCCCATGTGGCACTGATTCTGACCGACACCAACATTGATTTTTTTAAATATATTTGTACAAACATTTTTATATTGTTTCATTTAATAAAATAAAAGTTGTTTTTAATATTTTAATTGTAATTTATTTTTATATTTTTAATAAAATAGAAGTTATTTTGAATAAGGCAATATTTTTAATATTTGTATATTTTTAATATATTTATACAAACTTTTTTATATTGTTTCATTTAATAAAATAAAATTTATTTTTAATATTTTAATTGTAATTTATTTTTATATTTTAATAAAATAGAAGTTATTTTGAATAAGACAATATTTTTAATATTTTTATATTTTAATATATTTGTATAAACTTTTTTACATTGTTTCATTTAATAAAATGAAAGTTGTTTTTAATATTTTAATTGTAATTTACTTTTATATTTTTAATAAAATAGAAGTTCTTTTTAATAAGACAATACTTTTAATATTTTTATATTTTTAATAAAATATAAATAATGCAACATAGCTTTATTACAATAACTATCAACTATTCTGATTTGGACATGATCGAGTTGTATGGCCTAGGTCCCTACACCATCCGCACAACTTCTGTTGGTTGGTTCTTTCCCGGATATCCTTATTGTTACGTATTTTAGTCGAGAAAGGTCAATCTTTTGATTTGCGACGCAATTCTCTATCCGGTAATAACTTAAACGGAACAATCGATATAGACGACCACTTACGTTCATCTGGGACCGATAGGAATACGTGTCTCTACACGTTGTGCATGTATTTTATTTTGTATATTGGTCGACATAGCTCATGGGATCCAAACGAAGATTCTAACAAGCTGCAATTACATGAGCGCATGGATAACAAAGTGCGTCAAAACTCTCACAGTCGCAAGTCCTATTTCTCAAGTGTACACGATATTGCCTGCCAGTAATACATTGGTTCAGTTTGTCAAACTCCGTCACACGAAACCATATGTTGTCGCGATTATAACATACTGTGTACATAAAGGTCCGAGCCTTCGCCTTGTTAATTTCTTGCAATACCTTCCAGCACCATACATGGCCTCCCTGCATTTGGCCTTTATAACTCGCTGCTCACTTTGAAAATAGTGTCGCTAAATGAAAATATATCTCTTGCACAACCGAGGTTATCGGCAAATGACGCGTTCCTTTTAGAACAGAATTTATGCATTCAGCTAGGTTTGAGGTCATATGACTATATCGTAGGCCGCCGTCGTATGCTTGTGTCCGCTATTCGAAAGGTATGTTACAGAGGTAGTCTGCGCCTTCTTCATTAACTGAACGCAAAATTGTCAATATATCATGAAAACGATTATTACTTATCTCATGCCCTGCAAATATAAGTTGATAGCGAAAATTACATTCCACTCTTCCATTCAGGATAAATTGAATATTACAAACGAAATTATATTAATAGAAATTAAATACCCATGTTGGTCACTTGCTGTCGTTCAGTTGTAGACTGATATTACCCCTAGTAGTTGGACGCAACATGTCTTAGACAACACCGATGGTGTGTGCGATGCCATAGGCTTCTCTGTCGCTCAATTGCGGCTAGTATTCCAGTGCCTCAATCCAATATAACGTAGATATCAAGTTAGGGGTAGACATGCCTCCTTAACTTAAAAAGAAAGAAATCTCAATCATCAGCTGACTCCCTCGGTGTTATTGCAAATGCAATTGGAATTATTATCCTACTGCCATCATGTGTCACAGCTAGAAATAGCCGATAAGTATATCTACTATACATAAAGGTACCGTCAATTTGTACCAATGACTTAGTACAAAAATACGTCTCGACATTGCTTAAAGCTCTAGAACAGAAATGCGTCCGTGGAGCAATCAGTCGTTGTAGTACACATGTGTTGTTTTAAGGTCTGTTATGCAACCTGGGACGTATCTCTCCAGCACCTGACACTACTACCACACTTCATTATATGAAGCGTCTCACCCACTATGCATCTTTTTCAACGTTTTCTACTTAGCTATACAAGGCTTGCGGTAAGAGGGCGTATACCTCAATTGGCTACGAATATTGACAATTAAGACAGACACTGAAGTCTTGGGATCCGCTTTCACCGTCGGTAATATTAAGCTAGCTAACATATCTGAATCCATCTTGGGATGATCTTGTGAAACACTTGTCAATGAATTACGTTAAATAATACAATATTACGTAATAACAGTATTATTAAGAAACCATAAATACCCAGTGACACTAGCAAAATAAGTTTGCACCATTGCCTCCAAGCTACGAGTATATTTGATGTCGAATGAGTCATATGTCATGGGATTAACCGAAACACAAAATCAATACTTAATAGACGAAACTTTCATTGGCGTCATTTTGAAGATTTTATGCTTAATTCTTTTACAAAGTTCTGTCAAATCTATGTTTCGGTTAAAAACCAGTCGCGCTATGTTCTCCGATAAAAAACAACGCCATTCTCAGTGTCACAGACCTCACCATCATAGTAAATAACAACACTAATACGTTCACTCATCTTCAATTTCTATTCTACTTTAGCCTCAATTTCTCTTATTGTAACTTATGCAACCTGAGAATGAAATTTGGCTCATTTATAATCTAAGGCCAAATAGGAACTATTGTAGAAAAAGAGCGTCCACGTTGGAGCTTTTTTCAGTAATTTTACTGACAATGCATCCTGTTTGAAGCGTTTTTGACACTGTTTGTTTAGAATCATCTTCTCAAAATTTTTTTTTAGGAACTACTGTAGAAAAAGAGTGTACACGTGGGAGTTTTTTGAGTAATTTTGCTGACAATGCATCCTGCTTGAAGCGTTTTTGACACTATTTGCTCAGAATCATCTTCTCAAAATTATTTTTTCAAGAACTACTGTAGAAAAAGAGCGTATACGTGGGAGCTTTTTCAGTAATTTTACTAACAGTACCCTGTTTGAAGCATTTTTTACACTATTTATTCAGAAAAATTTTCTCAAAATTATTTTTTTAGTAAAATGATGTATAACTAAACATTTCAAACTTCACAAACAAAAAAATAAAATAAAATTCTATTTGCAACCACGCGTGTAGTCTACATCACCCTAATCCAAAACAAACAATAGAGAGCCTAAGGCACGAACGCCGTTGATACACAGAGAAAAGGAAATCCAACGGCTAAGGGTAATTTGGAAACTAATAAATAATTTGGATAGCCAAACAAAAAACGGATAAGGATTACAGTTGAGATGACCTTTGGTCAAACCAAGTAGACCGTGTAAATATACGTATTTTCATTGTTTCACCTACAAAAACAACACTGAAACGCTCCACGCGCTTCGCTACTTTCTTTCTACCTTTCCTCCTCCTCCGCCGCACACAGCGGTTTCTTCTTTCTTTTTTTTCCACCATCGCCACTCTCTGTAAGAAAATTCCGATAATAATAATATTCTTTTGTTTCTTCTTCATCAATATCATTTTTTAAAATAATTCCCGCCAAAACTCATTGTCCCCTTTAGCGTTATACATATATATTAGTCGTGTGTTTCTTTATCGAACAGTAAGTGTTGGGAGGAAAGTGATTTCTAAGTTTTGTTAGTAGGGAAAACCGGGTTGAAATTCTTTCCAGAAGTTTCGAAGAATTTGGTGTTCCGGTTTATTCATTACTTGACGACAGTTAGGGTTTCGGTGAACGGAATGATTTAAGCGGTGGCTTTCTGCTTCCTGTTCGAGGGGAAAAAAAAAGAGATTGTAAAGTCTTTTTTCCGTAACAATTGGAGTGAAGTGTTGTAATTATTTTGGGAACGAATTTTTTTTTAATTTTAAAGTTGGAAAATTCTTGAAAGCGAAGTGGCGTTGGCTTCTGTTGACTTTTGTATTTGAAGAACTGAAAAAGTTAGGGGGTTTGGAGTGGTGGAATTGTTTAGCGTGGTTGATAAGGTAGGCGAGATGTCGTTGTCTTTAAAAATGGAAATCGATACAGTGGAAGACGTTACTTGTTTGAACCCTGAGCTTTTGCAGCTTCCTGAAGTGTCCCCATTTGTACTAAAAACCACTCCTCTACTTGTCGATGACTTGTTCTCTCAATGGCTTTCACTTCCGGAGACTGGCAATCTGGTACTTCTTTTTTTAGTTGAACTAATGTTACTATTTCTTTCTAATTTCCTTTAATAATTTGTATTTAGATTAGTTGGCTTCATATTGTTGAAAATACTGTCTAATATTGTTGATTATTGTAATCTGAAAGTTATTTTGTTTTAATTGAAGTTCACACGAATTAGTAATATGAATTATGGTGTCGTCTTTGAAACTGACTGGTGATGTAAACCTTATGTGTTATGACCAGTGTAGGTTTTCATGAACGGATGGTCATGAACACCGGTTCCAGATAATACCCATATGAGAAAAAACTTAAGTTATGAGGATTAGATGAGTACAATAACTGGTTATTTCAAGGGTAGTAAGTGGGTACAAACTTAGTTGCAACCTAGAACAAGCACCTCTGGCATTTTAACTTGTAGCCATAGAGTAATTTAGTTGGTAGTTTTATCGTAAATGCAAACACTTGATTTGGTTCATCTTAATGTCGTCAGTTCTCAGTAAAGGTTATGAAATTCAGGCCTATTGACATGGTATTCTATATACACAAGTATGTTCGCATTATTTGCATAAGTTGGATGCATTTTGTGGCTGTAATCTTTTTTTTCAGTGCTAATTATGTTTAGAGTTTGATGCGTTAATTTAACTTGTACTTCAGTTCTTCTCTCCCTTCATTTTGGAGGAAAGGGGGAAGAGGGGGTTGGTAATACTGCATTTAGTACCTATAAATTTTATGATGGAAATTTGTAAGATTTCGTTATTTTCCATTATTCATTTATTTTGTATCAAATGCCTATGATAGGATTAATTTTTACTTTCCTTGATGGCTGAATCTGATTGAATATGGGACCAAGACAAGTTTTAGGCCATTTTCCTGTTTGCGATTTTCTATTGCTAACAATTTTTATCTATCAATATTTGGATTTCTTTTCATGCAATGAGCTTTCATTTCTTGAGCACAGGTGAAATCTTTGATCAATGATGCAAAGGCAGGGACTGCAGTCAATGCCTGTGCAAACTTTTCTAATGTAAATGCTGTTGGGAGCAACTCATTGCCTTCCATGTTTTCCAGTGTCAATGCACCTCCACTTTCTCCAAGAAGCTCATCGGGTTCTCCTCGCTCATCAAAGCAGAAATCCAGCCCTTCAGCTCTTGGCTCTCCATTGAAATTATTTAGTGATCCAATGCAAGAAGTCATTCCACAGGTTTGTTTGCTCTTGGAAGTTCTCTTTGGGATATTTTTATATTTGAAGCTATTTTAGATTTGTGTTTTTGGGTTTTGCTATCTAAATTTGCTAAAAATTAATTATATAGTTTGTTCTGATAATGGCTTGCAGTTTTATTTCCAAAATGGTCGTCCTCCTACAAAGGAATTGAAAGAACAATCTCTTTCTAAAATTAATCACCTTTTCAATAATCCTCTAAATGGATTGCTAATAGATGGTGAGATATATATTTGACGTTTGTGTGTTCATTTTATAATTGAAGTTGTTTTTTCCCCTTTGCACGTTATCTTCAGTTATTAAGGTTTAAAAAAAGTCCCTTCAAAATTGAATGAAGTTAATGTTTTTTCCCTTGCCATGCAGAGTTTAAAACAGTGACAAAGGAAGTTTGCAAGCTACCATCTTTCCTATCTTCTGCACTTTTTAGAAAGATAGATGTAGACTGCGTGGGAATAGTGACCAGGTATGCACTCTATGCATCTTAATAGATGAATAGATGTTTTATGTGAAGAATAACTCTGACTGCTTAAACAATGTCTTGTGAAAAGTACTGGGTAGATGGTATTGACTGCCTTTTCATCCTATACTTCTATCATACATTATTAAGTATAACATTTCACTTCAGGGATGCTTTCATTACGTATTGGGTGGATGGCAATATGCTGACAATGGATGTAGCCACTCAAATATTTGAAATTCTTAAGCGGCCAGGCCACAAGCACCTCACTCAGGTTTGTTTTGCACTACACCTCTATTAGGTTTTCCGTTTTTGTTTGCTTTGAAAAAATTGTCTTGATTAACACACGTTCTTCTGTTAAGTAATTTCAAAAGCCTAAACTTTCATGTATTTTATACTTATACTATCATTTGGGATTTGGGATGCAGGTTGACTTCAGACCCCTTCTTCGAGAGCTTTTGGCAACCCATCCAGGATTGAAATTCTTGCAAAACACACCTGAATTTCAAGATAGATATGGTATGCATTTCATTAGTTGTGAGTTATTTTAATAATGCCTATTAAGTTGTGAATGTATTTCCTTTTCCCATCTCTTTTCTTTTTTGAAATTATTCGTGCAAAGCTACATTATTTTTAAACATGCAATCTATACTAGCTAGTTTGAATGCAGTTTATCCCATTGATTGATTCGACCCCAAGGATGGTGATGTTGACTAGAGAGCATCATAGGCTTTTAATTTATCAAAAATTGTATGCATAATACACAACAATACAACTAATGTTCTTATAGGCTCCTTGAACCATCTTACTTTAGTGTCCTCCCCCCCCCCCCCCCGCGGCTCTAGAAGAAATTACAATTAAAATTTGGAAGGTTTCTGAATGCGTCAGACTGAATTTGCTAATATAGTTGAAATCTAATCCTAGGCGTTGCCTTTGTGGGGTTGACATGCCCTCTCTCAGAAGCAAATAAATACAGAGGCGTATTGTAGAGGGGTGAAGGCCGCCACAACCCCCCCCCCCCCCGAAAATTCTGGGAAATTTCATTTCTCCCTTGAAGTTTTTAGAAAATTTTAATTAAGCCCCCAAAATTTCTTGAAAACTCGTTTTACTTTTGATTTTTTTGAAGATTTTAACTAAGCTCTCGTAAAATTTTTGAAAATTCTCATTAATCTCACAAAAAATTTAATTTGACCCCCAATTTTTTATAAAAAAATTCATTAAACTCCTAAAATTTTTGAAAATTTTACTAGGCCCCTTCAAAACTTAGTCCCAAGATCCGCTACTGAATAAATACATCCTGAATTTTGGCTGGCAGACTGAATTCGTTCAATTCTATAATTTCCTGTGGAAATCTCAGCAAAAATTAACTCTTGAACTTAATGATAAAAGTAAAGAACCATAATCGAGGGATTCTATGCATTTTTTGTACATTAATTGTGTAATTAAGGGATAAATAAAAAAAGATTTTAAAGATGGGCATTGTTCTGCTTGATTCTTAAGACAACATATCTGCTTCAGGAATTGTTACAAACTAATTTAAAATTAAGGGTGAAAAAGAGGTAGGCAAGGGGATCATTCTCTTTGCATCATCAAGCTGAAAAATGCTTCAAGAAGAGTTGATACCAAGGATCATTTCATTCATTTATGTAGATTTTTGTTTCCCCAATAACTGGGCATTTAATTCTGTTAAACTGATACTGGACTATAAATTTCTATGTCAATGTTTCAGCTGAAACTGTCATATACAGAATCTTTTATCACATGAATAGATCGGGAAACGGCCGTCTTACCCTCAGGGAGCTCAAACGTGGAGAACTGATTTCTGCCATGCAACAAGCAGACGAGGAAGATGACATTAATAAAGTCCTTAGGTTAGAATCCGGGTGAACTTTATATTATTGAAAGCAGCAACATACAAATCCTTACACACCAAACAGTAATTATGTAAACTGAGACTACAATCTCTCTCTACTTTAGTTGGTTGGTAAAAGCATTGGAATTCTTGCCCTTTTCTCTCCTGAGTGGTCAATAAACAATTGAACATTGTGGATAACTTGGGTTTATTAAACTGTTGTTTCATGCAAATTACTGACGCTGTAAATTATACAACTTCCTTTTTTCTTCATCTTTTAGGTACTTCTCCTATGAGCACTTCTATGTTATATACTGTAAGTTCTGGGAGTTGGACACAGACCATGATTTCTTCATCGACAGAGAAAACCTCATCAGATATGGTAATCATGCCCTTACCTACAGAATCGTTGATAGAATTTTTTCACAGGTTGGTTTGCCTTGGTCCTTGGTTCTCTAAACTTCTGAATCAATTAAATTCTATTTTCAAGTACAATAAACTATTTACTATATATGTTGTGCTCTGGCTATAAATGCATGAATTCCATGTCAGGCTCCTCGGAAGTTTGCTTGTGATGTAGAAGGGAAGATGGGTTATGAAGACTTTGTTTACTTCATGCTCTCAGAGGAGGACAAATCATCTGAACCTAGCCTTGAATATTGGTATGTGTTTTTTTTGTTTTTACCTTTCATTTTCCAAAATAAATTAGAAGTGAGTTGGATTCTTGCCGTCCATACATTTTCTAGTCAAGGGACCCCCTGTTAATCCCTTCCCCTAGTCTTAGGTCGACACTAGGAGGTTTTAAGTTATTTTTCCAGTTCTCTTGCAAATTGTCCTTTTGTTCATTATATCAAATTACCTTATTCTTTTGAAAATGCATGTGAAGCTGGAAAACTTTTGAACTTTGATTTAAGATAACAATGTGCTTAGTGCAACTGAAAATTCTTTCGGTGCTTTAAGATATCTTAAACATGGTGGTGTATGGAAAGACTGGTGTATAATACACCATATGTCATGCTATATTTAAAAGAATAGTAGCATTATTGTCATGCAGTTTGTCTGGCATAAATGGTGCAATACTTCGTATGCAAAAATCCTTTCTTTTCTGCCTTATATCATCGATTGCTTTTTCTCTGAGTCACCATCCTAGCTTTCCACATCTAATTAATTATCTTTATAGGTTCAAGTGCATAGATTTGGATGGAAACGGTGTGCTCACTCCAAATGAAATGCAATTTTTCTATGAGGAGCAGCTGCACCGAATGGAATGCTTGGCCCTAGAACCTGTGCTCTTTGAGGACATATTGTGTCAAATAATTGACATGATTGCACCCGAGGTTGACTCTACTTTCTTTCTAATAACTATAATTTCATTTTACTTGCTTGTTGAATGATTTAACTTGCTGATATTTTGCAGAGAGAGGACTGTATCACATTACAGGACTTGAAAGGGAGCAAACTTTCAGGAAATGTTTTTAACATCCTTTTTAATCTTAATAAGTTTATGGCATTTGAAACCCGTGATCCATTCCTCATTCGGCAGGTTAGTCATTGCACAATTTAGATATTGGGTGCTGAATCAGTGCTAGTTCAGTTCTCCGGGATGACAATGGCCCTTTTTGTGTGTGTGAGCAGGAACGAGAGGATCCAACTTTGACAGAATGGGATCGCTTTGCACATAGGGAGTATATCAGGCTTTCAATGGAAGAAGATGTTGAAGATGCCTCAAATGGAAGTGCTGATGTATGGGATCAGTCCCTTGAAGCTCCATTCTAAAATCCCCGAAGCAAGTTTCGTAGGACCCTTTGTCAAACATATTCGAGATGAATGAAGAGTGGCTACATGGAGATACAGCTGATCAGATTATCAGCCAAATAGCATTTTACATGTATATGTCCACCAGCATGCTAGATGCTCGCCCTTATGCAAATTTATGCTGCGCTGCACTGAAGACTGAAGTTTGACGCAATGAAAATTGTGCTGCTAGGGAAAGCCAATTGCTTCATTCAAAAAGGGAGGAGGATAATCGATGATCCCTTCCCTGCCCTGCCCTTAACTAAACCATCAGCCACCCGGGTATCAACTACATTGCTAGTATGGTTCCCCCAATGGGCTCTTTCCTTTCCTTTCACTGCTGTTTTTCCTTTAACGTGCTCTTCTGGGATTCCACTGGAGTTTCAGCATAATGTAAAATATTATTTGGGAGGAAGAATGTCGAAGACCTATGTTCTTTTTATTATTATTATTATTATTTCTATCCTGGTAATGGTGAAGTGTCTTAATTTGGTACTAGATTAAGGCCTGGTTCTTCACACTCTGTGTTTTTGTTCATTTAAGTGTTTGATATTGCTGTAAGAAATTGTTGTTGGAAGTTAAATGTTTTTCTCAGACATGATCATGGAAAATAAAATAAATTAGTTAATTTATATGATATTTAAATAATTTAATATAATGATACATAAAATATAACTTATATATTTCAAGTAATTAATATAAATTTATTTATAAAATTAACTATATATAAAATATTTTTAAAATTTTAACATAATAATAAGAGATATCTGAATAATTTAATATAACTATTCATAAAATGTGAATTATTTTAATTTTTTACTTATTTTTTAAATAGCTAATATAAAATACAATAGTCAAAAGCACTTAAATTCTAAATTCTGTGTTAGGTTGGATAATTAATTTTTAGCATGATATTACTTTATATTTGTTTAGGTTGATCCGATCGGAAATATGAGCTTAAATTTTTATCTAAACCCGTCCATATTTATAAAAGATTAGTCCAAGCCTATTTTATGTTCACCCATATTGTTTTTTTTATTTTTTTAAAAATATATTATATTATTTTAATATTTAATAAAATTTATATTTTTTTATTTATTGAAAGTTTTTATACAATATCTTAACATTATTTTAATATTTATATTGGAGTAGTATTATATATTTAGTATAAATTTATTTTTTTAATGTGTTTTGAAATTTAAATTATATAATATATAAAAATAACATATATAAACTTAAAAATTGACCGGTTAAGCTGAGTTTAAATATGATTTTAAACAAAAAATTAACCGGTTAAGCTTAGTTTAGATATAATTTTAAACAGATTTAATATTTTTACGCAAATATATTTTTCAAACTTAATATTTTATCAAAACCATCTCAAATTTTCAGTGGGTCTTCAGGCCTAATAGCTAACCCTACTTATGAACAGTTACCCAAAAACAGAAGTAAACATTTTCATGTGATTTTATTGGATTTTTTTTAAAAATTTTGCTTTGTGAGAAAAAAAAAAATCGCTATGAAATCTGTCCATTCTCTAAATAGGCCGCTGTCAAAGAAAATGAGAAATTTCCCGCATTGTCGGATTTAGGACATTGGGAAAAGGAATTCGCAAATCTGTCCATTGACAACTATAATTTACAGCTTAAAAAAAGAACCTTTGATTTTCTTATCTTATTGCCACTAATTTTTATTCCAAATTCTTCGTTGTCTTGTTCCATTATCTGTCTTGTCTCCTATGAGGGGAAAAAGAAAGCAGTTTCGATGAAGGAAATTTCGTAGCATTTTCAACCCCTTGCCACTTGCTTGCAATTAAGTTGGCCTTTTTCTATTTGATTTCTTCACTCTGCAATGTAAGCTTTATAAACTAACAATAATAACATGTAAAGATTCAATCTTCAGGATTCTCATTAATTCAGAAATTCTATTCTATTTTGTGCTCTTTTTTGTATTTTCCTTTATTTTGGGGTTTGGGTCTTTCATGATATTAGGGGTTAGAGAAAGTAAGAATATGGTCCAAAATGGGTGATGGGTTGTTTTGAAATTGAGCAATATTTGAAGGTCTAAATCATGAATTCCCCTTCCCCTGGGTTTAGGGAATGAATCAATTAAACTGATATGACATTTGCATTATTTTTGTCAGCGGCAATGATTTAATGTTTTGTATATTCACAGTTTCTTTGATTTGATTGTGTTTAATGGGCAGTAAATGATTAGAGCGACTTGTTTAGATGGTTGGATTGGCGGCAATAGTAGAGTTATTTGGTGGAAATGCCGGAACAGAGGAATTGGAGGCCTTTTATCCCATAAGACCCGATTGCTTAGCTGATATTCCAAAGACCCGTTTTAGGCCTAGGGTTACCATCTTTTACTCTTAACTTCCCTTAATTTTCATTCCTGTTTATGTTTTGTATGCCTTGCTTTTTAACTACACCTTTATTCTCAGGTTGGGAAAACTCTTAGTGCAAGAAGATGGCATGCTGCATTCTCTGAAGATGGTCATCTTAATATAGAAAAAGTTCTTAGACGGATCCAACGAGGAGTATGCCTTCTTTCGTGTTCTATTTATAGTTATGTTGCTTCGAACACACATATGTATTTGTATGTGCAATTTGAACAAAAAGAACTGATACAAACTGTTGGACATTGAATAAGGAGTATGTTGTAGTATCTAAGATTTTGGATGGTATGATCATTTGATTAGGTGAGACTTCTAAGAATCATAATTCATAACATTAAAGTTTTTAATGAAATTTGTTCAGTGCAAGATTGCCTTCGGTATTATATTTCTTTTAGTTGGAAAACCTCAGTTGGTTATGGAGAAGGAACTAATTACTCTTACTGCCATATATTATGCCATATGTCTTAACCAAATTTAGTTGTGTCCGACGATAAAAGAATGTAATAATGTTAAAGATCGTGATTTCTAAACTCATAGTCAGCTCAAACTGCTAACTATAAAGGAACAGAAGTGCAATCTTTATTAATCTCCCATCTCTTTCCTAATCCTATGACTTACATATTCCCACATGAATGCATATTCGTGTGTTTATGGAAACGCATATTTTGTCTCATTTCTTGATTGTTATTCAACTTGGTGTCTGCTCTTTGTCATTTTGGAATGGTTAACCATATGTAACAACCATGTAATAGCCGATAACTATTTGTGTTTTCTTATCCTGGTGTGGTTTGCATATAATTGTTTATCTATTTTTTATATGTTGAATGTTAAACAACTCGTATCAGATATTGGGAGTTTATTTTTATTAGCTTTACTTGATTTGTTATGGTAGGGTATTCACCCTTCGATCAAAGGGCTTGTCTGGGAGTTCCTTTTAGGTTGCTTTGATCCTAACAGTACCTTTGATGATCGGAATCAGCTCAGAGAACAAAGAAGGTAACAACTTAACAGTACCTTTGATGATTGGAAATCAGTTTTAGCATCTCATCAAGTATAAAGTATATTCATTTCATGTGTCCTTTCCTTTTTTCACATCTAGTTTTATTGCTCTGGAACTTTTGTGAACCATTCAGTTTTCTTCATTCACAATGCTTAGCTTCTTTTTTTTCCCCCTCTTATCATCAATGATATACTTTTCCTAAGTTTGGTTGACCATTGTGACTCAACTTTTCGAGCTAACCATCCCAGGGAAAGGTATGCTATGTGGAAGACTGAATGCCAGAATATGGTGCCGGTCATTGGTAGCGGAAAGTACATTACTAGACCAATTATTACTGACGATGGCCAACCGATAGAAGGTGAAGATTGTCATGTGACAAGTGCTGTTTCAGACAAGAAAGTGGCGCACTGGATGCTTTTCCTGCATCAAATTGGTATGTACGGTGTATGATTTCATGCTCAACAGATTGGATATTCCATATACTTTTTGTTGATTCTCGAGTTAGTGCTCAACAATTTTAGTCCTTTTCTGAGATCAATAAGTTCAGTAGCTGTCCTTTAAGGCTTTAACTACACATGTTTCTTGGTTGTAAGTTCTCCTCTTCGGAATACCATCTTCAAGTATTGTAACATAAATTTCTACCATAAAACCTTGTAGATATCCTATGTTGTAAGCTGGTTTAGTAGCAAGAAAAACCCGAGATTCCTTTGTAGCTTTAGATCGTCTATGCATCTATCTGAAATTATGATTGTGGCTATGTTTAAATTTCAATGGTCCTTTATGTACTTGACGTATTTGGTCTGTAGGTTTGGATGTTTTTCGAACCGATCGAGCACTTGTGTTCTACGAGGATGAAGCTAATCAAGCAAAACTTTGGGATATTCTTGCTATATATTCATGGGTAGATGATGATATTGGTTACGTTCAAGGTGAGTTGTAGCTGTTAAATTGCATTATTTATTACCAAGCCAGAGTTCTCTCGTTTCCAACATCTTTAGCTTTATTCTTGCACGAGCAGGAATGAATGACATTTGCTCTCCAATGGTAATTCTTCTTGAAAATGAAGCCGATGCATTTTGGTGTTTTGAGCATGCAATGCGCAGACTGGTAAAATGTTTATTTCTTGCAGCATCGTTGATAGAATAATTGGTTCGATGATACACCATCTCTTAGTATTTCATATCCTTGGAATTAGTTCGTAACATTCCCTAATCATTAATCTCTTTTGCATATAAGCTCATCATTCGATGCTTATTTTCCATATAATGTTTTACGGTTTTATAGTCGGACCTCTGATTTTGCCCTTTTCGACAGAGGGAAAACTTTAGGTGCAGTACAAGTTCAATAGGAGTGCAATCCCAACTTGGTATACTTTCACAAGTAATTAAAACTGTTGACCCTAAGCTTCATCAACACCTTGGTATGCCTTCCTTTGCCCCCATTATTTTTCTAAATTAGTTCTATTTATGGTTGTACTTAACATCAACTAAAATCTCAAGATTTTTCATGTGACAGAGGATCTAGATGGTGGGGAGTATTTGTTTGCCTTTCGCATGCTGATGGTACTTTTCCGGAGAGAATTCTCCTTCGTCGATGCTCTATATCTTTGGGAGGTGAGTGCAAATGAACCCAAATACTTCTAGTTTATAGTTGAAATGTGGTCTATTTTAACATCTAGAAAAGAAAAGCTGTTGTTATATACTAAGACGAAGACCGGTTCCAGGTTATGTGGGCAATGGAATACAACCCTCATATCTTCTCGTTGTACGAGCAACCCGATGCAGCTCTAGATAGCAACAGTACACAAACATTACATGCAAAGGAACTAAAGCGGTACGGTAAATTTCAAAGAAAAAATCTGCAGAATGGACACACGGATAAAAACTGTGCGCTCTCGGTTTTCCTTGTTGCAAGCGTCCTTGAGACCAAGAATAGGCAGATTCTAAAAGACGCTAAGGGTCTCGATGATGTTGTGACGGTACGCTCTCTTCCCATCGTACCATAAATCTCGGGGAGTTTGCATAATTTTTCTGACTATAAAAAGTCTTGTTTTTGGTAGATATTGGGTGAGATTACTGGAAATTTGGATGCTAAGAAAGCATGTCAAAACGCACTGAAGATTCAGGACAAGTACCTGAAAAAGGTATGGCTTTATTTCTATCAAAAGAAAGAACAGTTAGTTTGATGGATACACTGAATATTTATTTATTCGTTTTTTTTTTTTTTTTTTGCGTGTAGGCCAAGAAATCATAGGTGGAATGTCATCAAACATCAGTTTGTGTACTTCAAACATTTTTGTGTCCATTTTTTTCTTCCAATATTTTTGAACTTTTACCTTTTATATATATATATATATATATATATAATTTAAAAAATAAATGGAATATTTTTTTTCTTACAATGCTTAATTTAGAGTTCTTTGTATTAATCAATTGATTTTGTGTTTTACATCTTGCCCTGTTGTGCTTGTGTATTCGCTAACAATTTTGTATATTTTTTAATACATTTTTATAAATTTTGATTTATGAGTATATGTACTATATTTTTCATTAAGGTGTTTCAATTGATTCAATTAAAAATTAACTAAAAAAATTCTATTTAAAAAATAATAAATATTATTACGAGCATATTTATCTTTTTTATATAAAATTTATAAACTCAACATAATCAACAAATGGTGAAATTTAAACCCACATAAATTAACTGCTTATTAAAATTTGAAAAAGAAAATTTTCAATATATTAAGTAATAAATATTTTATCGTTATGTGATTGCTAAAAGTGCGGTCCATTGCATATAGAGGATAAGATTGAATACTCTTAATGGAGTTTATTGTATACTAAAGTGCCGGAGATATTAAATGAACTCTACATATATAAATATAAGAAGCGATGTTGCTTCAATAAGAAGAGTTAAGGTTTCTCTTATAAATATTTGTTATGACCAAAATAAGTACATAGAGATAATAGTACTAAAAGTAAATAACTTCGGACAAAAATATAAATGAATATTATGTGTGATATATTTCCACTTCTAATTGGATGCAATTTTCGTGATGGGGCTTAATTGATTTTTTAGAAAAATTCAGGAGCTTCTTGAACTCTTAAAACCTAATTTCTAATATTTATAAGTTGCAATATTTTATTATCTTGAAAAGTCTAGCAAATTATAATTTTTGATGAATAGTTGTGTTGTAATTTTTGTACATAAAGTTGTATGTAAAAACATGACTTTATATAAAATTCTATTGTAAAGCAACACAATCTTTTGGAAGGATGTCACGCCAAAAAATAAATCCCAATAAAAAGGTATCTCATAAAAAAAATATATATATATATATATATATATAAAGGATTACTGTGTTAATTGTTTGACTATTATCAATGAATTGTTAAGAGTTTTTTTATTATCTTGTACACATTAAAGCTTTAAAGTATTTAACACGTCTCAAATTCATTATATTGTATTAACATTATTTTTACCTTTCTTTTTTATTTTTCTAACACCAAATTCCAATAAATTCGATTTTATGATTAAAACTAAAGTCCATTTGATTTATACATAAACTAACACTAAAAAAACTAACATCGTCATTTAAGAGTCCAATCCGACTTAGCTCCAAATTTAATCATCTAACAAAAAAAATTAGAGTTAATTAAAAAAAAGTTAAAATTAATTTTTTTTTCAGCAAGATTTTCATCCAGTACTTACTTTTATATTTAGAAATGCATGCAAACTTTTTTATTTATTATATAAATAAAAAAATAGAAAGAAAAAAAACCCAAAAATCAACATGTGACTAAATAAGACAATTTGTTAAAAACCCTCCTAAATATCTCTCTTTCTCATTCTCAACCCTAAATTTTGGACAAGTTTTTGTTATTTTAGACTTCACTTCCATTGAACAAACGCAAGTTTTGCTTAAAACACAACTTTTCCTTCCTAATAAAACACAATTATCAGAAAACAGTCCAACTTTTTAATGCAATATTTTTAGTAGTAGTATTGATTTCCCTCTATTTAAGGTTCGAGAAACAAAATTACTGTTTTTTTCCCTTTTGGTTTTAAATTTCTTTGTTGTTTCTAAAGAAACATTTTTCATATGCTTTTGCATGCTTCAAACTTATGCATGCATGCTTGTATACATCACACAAAATTTTGTTCTTTCTATCAAGGTGAGATGTTTTAGCAGAAGAAATGTTTCAATACTAAGAGAAAATTTATATTCTATATCATATACGGTCATGCTCATTTCTTTCTCGTATATTTGAAGGATCATATCGATGTTAATATCCAAACATACGACGGATACGATTACTTCTTTAAAAAAAAGATGAAAGAGTTCTCGATGGCATACATTATATCTTTGATGCTAAAAAAGGTTTTTTTTTTTGTCTGAAAACTCAGATTCAGATTTGAAGCTTGACTTCAACTCCATATGCTGATTTAGTTTAGATGTCATTAAATCAATAAGATGAAAGGATTGCTAAAAGGTTTTAGATACATTACTCAATTATTTGGTATGTAATTCCATCTTTCTCCTTTTATGACATTATAAGACATACATGTAACATGCATGCAAAAGCAGCCATTGGGTTTGTTTGGTTTTAGAGAATGTTGGCTAATAATGGCAAGAAAATGGGGTAAACTTTAATTTTGCAGAAAGTGACAAAGAGCCTGAAATGCAGATTGGTATGCCAACAGACGTAAAGCATGTGGCTCACATAGGATGGGATGGTCCATCAGCTGTAAATTCTACACCCAGCTGGGTAAATGACTAAATTTAACCACCAAGTATACTATTACTATGATTAAACCATGCAAACAAGACTAATATTGGGTTACATATCTAACGTTTTGTTTTATTATATATATATATATATATATATATATATATGCAGATGAATGAGTTCAAAACACCAGCAGGAGGGCTTCAATCAACGCCTTTAGCTCAAGCAGGACAAGGTATGGAGGAAGATCCTGTCAAATGACTCTCTCAAGGTAATTTTTTTATGGCAAAACTAAGGATGCAATCATTTTTTATATTCCAGAGAGGTTGAGCCGAAAAGGTTCAAGGGCTCAAAGTTCTTCAACAAGAGACATGCCTGACCTGCCTAAATCATCAAAGCGCACTTCATCCACTAAAGAAAATGCTTCTTCAACAAAGCAATCGAAGAAGCCTTCCAAGTCGACTAGAAAACCCAAGGATGCAAACCAAACAACCGAGACAACCACAAAAGACCCAAAGAAAAGTAGGCGAAAGAAGGTGAAAGACATGGGTGGTGAAGGAAGCTCCAGGCGGTCCAGAACCACCCAGGAGTCGGATACTCTGTCCGAGGCAGGGTCCCTAATCAGTTGTGATTCAGAGTTTGTAGAAGGGGAGGGTAATTGAAATGGAGAAATTCCTGATTTTCTTTTTCTCTGTATGTAAACATATTGGTTGCTAGACCATCTTTTTGCTTTAGTGGAAATCAAGAAGAGTGTCATGAAACCAGTAGGCAAGAAGGAAACAACAAAGCAAGATGGTATAAGGAAGGAGTTGAAGGTAAAAGCTATTATAATTGAGAGAAGAGCTAAAACATGCACTGTTTATATATGAACCAAGTGTATTCACATCTTCTCATGAAAGAAAAAATACCAAATATTCTTCTTTTTCTCTCCATTTTCTCTTCTTATCTGGTCTCTCTAAAATTGGAATCAAAGCTATAACGATTCCACTCAAAAAAAGGCAAACACTAGAAACACAAAATCCAAATCCAAATAACATAAACTATCACAAAGAATTTATTGGTATTTCGTCGGTGCCTTTTTCATGCATTTTTAAATGAACCCAAAGCATCCCTTCAGAAAAAAGATTCACTCTCTCAAGGCAGTGGACCAAAAACTTAGAAATCAAAAGGAAGAAACAAAAGCAGCCTGTTGCAGAAATACAGATACCATTGTAATTCAGCAAAAATGAGCAAGATTTATAATCTATGGACTTTATTTACAAATTTACTCATCTAAAAGGTGATGGGACTAAAATGCTAAACAAAAATACTTATATTTGGTCTCAGGATAGATGATATATTACTTGTTCATTTTTCCCCAAGTCAACTTCTGATTTTAGCATCGGTGCCCATTGTGTTCAGAAAGGACAATGATTGGGGAAAATCCCTGATCAGAAGGGTTACAAATATCATTATCCCTAAGGAAAAACAGAAGCAAAATAATCAAGAACAAGTCTGAGGAATAAACATGTTCTTAAATGTAGATTTGGAGCGTTTAACACATACAAACCTAATAAGGTCGACATATGGATGCCTCATCAATCCATGAAGGCTTCTTTGCGTTGTAATAGAAATAAGCAATCATTTGGACCAATTCATCAGCTTTGCGAAACTCTGCCAAGACCCTCATTAAATTGTAGCATCAGATATAGGAGTTCAGAGCAATTTGATAGACAAATATTTTGTATAATCCTCTTGAAAGAAAAACTGTACAACCAACCTTTCTCTCTGTACATGATCCTGTTTCCGCGTAAAAATAGAAGCTGTGGGCATTCCCTGACTTTAAGAGCATATGCCAAATCTCTCTCGATATTGATATCCAGTTTGACTGCCTGTTTCCAGGAATACTCCAAGGCATCATCATTGGCAGATAAATAATGCAAAACAGCTAAACAAATATTTTGACCTTTCTCTAACAAAGTAGAAATGAAATATGCTTTCTCAAGTGGCCTAATGGAGTACATGAACTGAACCTTATGTGCAACCAAACGCAGAGTTAATTAAGTTTGTGTAGACTAGTTTATATTTTATCAATATATTATTTTCAGATTAAAGACAAAGCAAAGATTTTTACCCGAGGAGGTAACCGGTCCTTGGAATTCCAATATACCTGGATCGCCTTCTCTAGCTCTTTCAAAGTCTTCCAATTGTGAGTTGCCCTGTAGACAATATCAAATGGATGTTTTTTCCTCATTAGCTGGTAGAAATAAAAAAATAAAAATTGTCTATGAAAGAGATACTTGGAAGGCATTTGCCTCTAGAACAGGCACAATCATACCAAAAGATAACATTATTAATCATTAAACATTAAACATCATGAATCACAAGGAAGTTCAAAAATGCATCTTGAGCACTTAATTGCCTGCACACGCTTGTTAACCACAGGCAAAAAATGCATATATTAACAGTAATTAAATCTTTGACATGCTGTGTCCTCTGCCACAAAATTTCCAAAAATTGGAGCAGGAATCATTTGAAAGAGAAACATGGTAACGCAATACAGTTGAGAGGAAAAGAGTTACATTTTGTATCTCTCAAATACAAGAACAATTAGCGGACTGGGATGGAAAGCAAAGCTCTCCCACTCCAGACAGTTAATCTCCTTTACCCAGCTATCATCAATCTCTCCTTCCCAGTCAATCTCAAAACCGTCTTCACCCACCACATTCTTAATAGCATGCTGCTCAAAGTACTCCGATGCCCTAATTCCCCACCCAATATCTGCATCCAATGGCCAATCTGGATCATCCTCTTCCACCACCATCTTCTTTCCTCTTTTACTGGCTTCATTATCCTTCTCGTCCTTGTCCTCATCCTCATCTTCATCACTGCTACTGTCACAATCAAACTGATTTTCAAGTCTATCCTTCATCACACTTTCCTTATTTTCAAAAACTTCTGGATTCTGCTGCCGGATTGATTCAAAAGTTCGTTCAAGTGAGTCGCGTATAAAATCTTCAACAGCTACAGCTTCACTCCTACGACCCCGTCTTGGCTTCTTAGGAATGGTTGTTGGGAAGCTTTTATCTGGATTTTCATCTTTGTTATGGGAAACTACAGACTTTTGGTCCTGGTTTCCTGTTTCAGTTTTAGATTTAGGCTTCGAGTCAGGATCAGGATCAGGGTTGGAATCGGATTTTCTTGTAGTAGCAAAGCAAGGGGAAGTTTTAAAAAAACGGCTATGGTGTACACAGGAGGGCCAGACGTTGCACCAATGACTTAGAGTAATACGAGTAGCATCAGAAACAGGCAGCATGTTGCAGGAATTACGATTGTTTTTCACTACACAAAGAGGCGAAAAGGATTTGGGAAAGATACCAATCTGAAAGGATAACATTTTCTCAACAAGTACAAATTCCCTAGCAGATAGGACAGCTCATTTAGCAAAGGACCAGTTTCCCAAAAATTGCTTCTATTTCATGATTCTGTTGACTCTTTTCTAATAATCATAATCAATCATGGAATTCCAAAATACCCAAAAATCTAGCTGAGGTACTATGCTCTTTTGAATAGAAGCCTGTAACTATAAGTAAACCAAATAAGTAATCAGCAGTGGGAAGTTCATCATGTAAATTAATTGCTTAACTTTATTAACCACAGAAATCATCCAGCATGCTTATAAGAAAATCATTTGCTTTCCCATTTCCCGATACAGTAATTCTCTTTCTTTTTTTTTAATGAACGTATCTAAAGCAAATTCAACTTTCCAACATACCAAAAATAAAAGTGTGAAACTTGAAAGAGTTAATAGTAATAGATAGTTTTTCTTTTCTTTTTTTCTACTTCGAAAGTTCAGAAATTTTTGGCATGCAAAAATTAAGACTTACCCAGATTTTCTGGAGAGGATTTGTGCTGGGATTTTGATGGATTTGAAGAATTTGAAACGCTCCACAATTCTTCAAACTGAAAAATGGAGAAGAAAGGATGAGCAAAGTAGACCTCACCAATTAGCCATTGCAAAACCCAAAACCTCGCGTCCCTTTTCTTATCCATGTTCAACGGTGCCGTTTTACTTTGCTGAATGGACTCGACTGCTTTTCTATTAGGGTTAATTTTAACTAAAGTCCTTAAATAATGTTCGAGATTCTAAATTGGTCCTAAGCTTCAACCTATCATCAGCTTCCACATTAAATGTAGTATATTTAAAAAAGATTAATCAAATTTTAAAATATGTTAAAAAAATAAAGACATTAATAATAATTTAAGAGGATTCATGATTTTTAAAAACTTAATTGGAAATGTTTTAAAAAATAGGGCTAATTTAGAATCTAGACCATACATTGAGACATTTGATTTAATTAACTCTTTCTATGATTTATTTAAGTTTTAATCCTAAATTTCATCCCTGTATTTTATGAAAATTAAGAAGTTAGTCCATCTACTTTGATTTGTTAAAACTTGATCATCAAATTTTATGAAAATTGAGAATTAGTTTAGTTAATGGTAAAATAAATTGTACATGTAACAACCTGATAGTCAAAGGTATCGAAAAGTGTATTTTTTGGTCTACGTTTTCGTAAAACG
This sequence comes from Gossypium stocksii, assembly GCA_020496765.1. Taxonomy (NCBI): domain Eukaryota; kingdom Viridiplantae; phylum Streptophyta; class Magnoliopsida; order Malvales; family Malvaceae; genus Gossypium; species Gossypium stocksii. The sequence goes on from CM035620.1 coordinate 89,893,706, forward strand.
GACTCGTAAATATTTATTAAAAATATGTACTTAATTAGTTGTGGAGTTAATTAGGTTTTGGTTAGGTAAATTAGCTTGAATTAAGAATAATTAGGTAAAATGACTAAATTACATATAGTTTGGAAGTTGAATTAGAGATTAAAGAAAGTTAAAAGGGTCAAATAAGGAATTAGGCCAATTACATAAATTGATGCGGCATAAGTAGATATTTATTTAAAAATTTAAAGTTAAAATATATATTACAATATTATAATAATATTACTTAAAAGTTAAGTATATATTATATTATATTATATTATATTATATTATATTATATTATATTATATTAACTAAATAAAATAGAATAGGAACAGAGAAGCAAAACGAAAGAAAGGAAAAGAAAAAATGGAGAAAAAGTTAGGAGTGAAGGGTTCAAGCGTTCAAAGTTTAATTGCTAAATTAATTTAGCCCTTTTTTATAATTTTTATATTTTTAGAATCTTAGTATTAAATATTACTTAACCTATGTTGAAATTTTAGAAAATATTGAATTTTTAGATGTTGTTCATGTTGAATAATTTAAGTATTTGAGATTAAATTGATAGAATTTTAAGTTATAAATGAAAAAGGGATTGAATTGTAAAATAAATTATAAATTTTGAGTATTAGGGGATAAGTTGTAAAAATTTCAAAATTTAGGGATTTGAGTGAAATTAGAGAGTTGAATTTAGTCTAAAGTAGAAATTGAATGAAAATATGGAATTAGTTTTGAAGAAATAAAGTTAGTCTCGGTTTAGGGACTAAATTAGACTAAATTAGAATTTAGGCAAAAGTTGAATACTCAATGTGAAATTGTATTATATTGATAAATTTTAATTGTTTTAATTTCCTTAGCTAACGTTGTGCCAAAAACTTTGACTAAGAAAAGAAAAGATAAAGTCAACGAGTAGTAGCTCGAAAATTCTGGTTTGTATTTCTATAATCCGAATCTAAATATTAATTGTTATATTTTTATTTAATGTTTATGGTAAGTAAATAATGTGTTAGCATTTTTTATATTGAATTGAATGTATGTAAAATTGTGATTTATGTGATAATTGAGTATTGGATAATTGCAGCATTTGAAAAGTGAATTGAAACCCTATTAACTATATCGAGCTGAGTCGGATATAGAGGGCATGCCATAAGATTGGACGAGTTCAGGGATACTTCAACTTCGAATCGATGAGACACTGGGTGTCAACTTATTGCTTCGAATTATCCAATAAGGCACTGGATGCCAAATTGGTGTGTTTTAGTTGGATCCGTGTAGCCGTCCGAATCCATGTCATGTTAATAGGGGTTATTGAATAAAATATTATTATAATTGATAGTAAGTGGCGATTTTAAATATGGTTAGAGACACATTATTTGTGTATATATGAATTGAATATGAATGAACATTATTGTTGTTCAAATGATTTGTGTTCATATTGTGAAAGGCTATCTGAGGTAGCAAATGATAAAAATTGAATGTGTTATAAATACCTTATTTATGAATTGAATAATTGTATGACAATAGTTATTGTATGTTACATTATTTTACCTTTAAGCATTCGGATTATAGAAATAGCACTGAGTTTATACTCTGCGTACGGTTTATTTTTCGTGCGCAGGTATGGTACTTAAGTTGATTGTCGATTAAGCAACCATCAACGATCCTGAACTCAAAATGTGGTGAAGTATATTTCTTTTTGTGTCGTCATGTACTTAGGGTGTTTAAACGTTAAGTATTATATGGATTGATTGTAAATAAAAATGTTGATATTAGTTGGTTTTATACTTATGAATATGTGTTATGTTAAAATTATGATATGGCATGTTTTATATTAGAGAATAAATGTTGATGAATAGGGTAAAATTTGATTGAATTGGACATGTTTTCAATTTGGTTTTGGAATGGTATTCTACTGAAATGTTTTGATAATACAAATGAAGTACCTATGAGGGTATATTGGTTAGGCACCTAGGATGTCTATTTTAACATGTTTTGTATGTGTTTAACTGTGTTTTGAATTGGTTGAATAAATGACTTTTGAGTTGCTTAGTGTACAAGATTGTAGAGAATGGTAAACTTGTTGTTTAAGGTTCATTTTGAGTCCACACGGGCGTGTGACTAGACCGTGTGAGGCACGCGGCTAACACATGGTTGTGTGGTTTGACCGTGTGTCCTCTACAACTTTAAAAATTTCAAAACAGAATGCTTAGGTATTTTCACGCGAGCGCGTGTCCCATAATTTTATGAAAATTTTTGATGTTTTTAGAAAAAAATCTTCTGAATACCCGGTTTTGTCCCGATTTATTTCTAGCACATGTTTTGAGCCTCAAAGGCTCATAAAAGGGACAATATGATTTATTTACAATTTTTTTGTTAAATGGTATGAAAAATTTGTATATGATCTGAAAATTCCGGTAATGCTCCGTAATCCTATTTTAGCGACGGATAAGGGTTACGGGGTATTACAGTACAGTTGGTTTTTGCTAATTTGTTCCATATAAATTGTTAAGCTAATGATTTTTGCTATTTTACCAACTTCTCAATTTTTATAAAGTACGAATAAAGGGACTAACTTCTCATTTTCTATAAAGGGATGAAATTCATAAATAGACCTTTATTTTATTTTTCTATTATTGGATTAATTGAAAGTTTAATAACTTATGTTTGCTTAAAATTCTGTTTAGGTCATCAAAGTTTTAAAAAATACTATATGGTCATTATCGTTATTGGCTTGTTACGTTATGGTTACTAAGTCATTAAAAGTCAGTTTAACATTATTTCTCAAAAGCACTTTTTCAAAAGCACTTTTGGGATAAAAAATACTTTTGAGATAAAAACATTATTAAACTTTAAACTTTTCAAAAGTGTTTTTGGTCAGTTTAGCATTACTTCTCAAAATACTTTTGGGACAAAAAATACTTTTGAGATAAAAGTATTGTTAAACTTTGAACTTTTCAAAAGTACTTTTGGGACAAAAAAATATTTTCAAAAGCACTTCTTTTTGCCAAAAGTAAAAACAGAAAATTTTAACTTTTACTTAAAAGTGTTTCTAAGAAACAATGCTAAATTGGTCCTAAGTATCGTTTAAGGTGTCACAACAAACTAATGTGGCAATGGCATGTTAATATCATCATTCCATGTGAATTTTTTAAGTCAAATTGTGTGGCTAGTCCCTGCAAATTTATTATTTCTCACACAATTTGTAAAATGCAATAGGTGAAATAATATGAACACACTATTTTCAATAGTATAGTTAAACTCAACAAAGAACTCTCCAATGTCCAATTTTAAAGATTTGGTGGAGCCTAATTTTTTTTTTTAAAAAAAATTGGAGGATCTAATGAGAATGTTTAAAAAATTTTGTTAAGTCCAATTAAAATTTCTAAAAATTTTAAAAGGTTTTATGAGAAATTTAATTTTTTTTAGAGAACTAACTATTTAAAAAAATAGATATCTATAAAGAATTTTTCTAAAATTTCGGTCAATATCAATTATACTAATACCAATAGTGATAAAAAAACTATAAATCCACCGAAATAATATTGACTACCTTTTATCTAAAGAGCTATTACATATATTTGGAATTTAGTATCATTGTTTTTATTTTTGAGGATTTAATTTTTTTAATTTTTTAATTTAAAAATTCAGGTCTAATTATTACATTGTTAAAATTCTTCCATTAAATTTTCTGGTGTGATGTTTTGAAATTGAAAAAAAAAATACTCACTTAGTATATATGTAACAACAAAAATGACATTTTAATGTACGTAAATTTAACAATGAATTTTAGTAGTGTTAACCATTCTTAAAAATTCACATTAACATTTTAACCAGAATAGATTAACTAGTGAATTATAAAAGTTGAGGTACTAAATTGTGTTAAAATATAAAGATTAAATTCAGAATTGAGCAAAGTATAGGACCAAAAGTGATATTTAATCATTCTTAAATAATCTCAAAAAGAAAGAAGTAGAAGGACTAAAACTAAAATTTAACATTATATTATCATTTAAAAAAACAATAAAGCAATAGACAGCTTTCACGTTAGGAAAGCCTTAGGACTTTCTTTTTATATACAGTAGTATAGATTTCGTTTTCTGTAAAAAATGAAATTCTCGTTTAAATTGTTGGTTTAAATATGTCAAAGGTCCTATATTCTTTTGAAATTTAAAATTTAGTCCCTACAAGTCTTTGTATTTTTTTATTTAAAAACTTTGGTCCTTTCGTTTAGTTATGTCGTTAAAGTTAACGATCACGAAGGTAAAATAATTATTTTAGTCCTCAACATTTATAATTTTTTCTATCAATTTGGTCCTTACTATTTAAAAGAACATAAAATTTTTAAATTTTCAAAAAATTATTTTTTAATATGTTAAATAAAACATAAAAACTTAAAAATATTATTATTTTAAAACAAAATCTTTAAAAATCAAAGAATAAAAAATAAAAATATTTTTAAAATAAAAAATTTCAAAATTCAATGTTATCTAAATTGGACGAGAATCTATTAAGGTAACAGTCCAATGAAAGGTGAAAAACTAGTTGACTTGCAAATTGGTACGAACTGGTTAAACTGAGCTAAAAATCAGTTTAACATGTAGTTGAATCGATTTCGAACTAGTTTGACCAATTGGTTCCTAGAACAATCAATCTTATTGATTCAAAGCAAATAAATTATTAAAAAAATATTTTAAATAAATATAAAATTTGGTTCAACTGGTTTGTTAACTCGGTTCAACCAATTCGTATCAGTTTGCAGGCCAACTAATTTTTTACCTCTCACTAGACTGATACCCCCACTGGTTCTTGATCTAATCAGATTGGTCTGGTTAAGTTAAAATTGAATTTTTAAAAAATCTTTTTATTTGTTATTTTTTATTTTTAAGGAGATTTTTTTTTTCATATGTTTTATTTTAAAAATATATATATAATTTTTATATTTTATATTTTTTAATAAGAAAAATATATAACTTTTTATTTTTTTTAAATTACTTACTTTTAAAGGGTATAGACCAATTTGACAAAAAATTGTAAATGTTGAAAGTTAAAAATTTTAAAATTTTAAAAACCAATTGACCCGTGAACCGGTATGGACTGATTGAACTAGTCTAAAAATTAGTTAAACAAACAATAGTTTTTTTTTTATAACTTTTTAATATATTTTATTTTTGATTTTTAATATATTTTGTTGCTTTGAAACGATTGAACAAATTATTTAGGGAACTAATTAGTTAGACCAATTTGAAATCGGTTTAATCAATCCATATCAGTTCGCTTGTCAACCGATTTTTTATCTCTTACCAGATTAATACCATAATTGATTTTCGGTCCAATTATTGGGTCTTGTCTGATTTAAATAAAATTAGTTTTTAAATTTTTTGTTTATATTTTTAAAATCATTTTATTTTATTTTTATTTTTTTTCAATTGAAAAAATATAAATTTTATTTTATAAAAGTATATTTTTTAAATTTTTAAAAATTTGTAATGATTAAATTGACAAAAAAAATATAAATGTTGAAGGTTAAAAAATTATTTTATCTTTAATATTGTTAATTTTAAAGGCAAATTTAAGGGAAAAATTAAGATTTTTAAATTAAAGTACTTGTCTTAAAATTAAAATATAGGGCGACATTGAAACCTAAATTTCTTGTGAACAATAAATACTGTCTTGAATCTCGACTCATCTCTTTGCCACCAAAAAACCAAAATCAGTTAAACATAAATAACCTTATGACGTTCTTCAAAATTTCGTAGACCAGCTGTTGTTTGGCATCTACAATAACGCAAATCTCAGTAAGCTAAACGAACTTTTCAGATCTGATACCCAATCTTAGCTATATTGTATCAATAAAGTTGAACTGTTCAGGTCGACGATGGTACAGCCACCGTTGAAACCACCGGAGAAGGATATGAAAGCGAAAGAGAAAAGGGGGGGGGGGGGGGAGAGAATGGCGTAAAAGGGAAATTACGAATGAAAGGGAAAAGGACTATTTTATTTTTTTTTTTATTTAGGGTTCGGTAAGACGTATAAGGAAAAGAGGAATTTTTCTTTTTTTAGTGAAATTAATTAATGCAGTAATTAATACTTTCTATATTTAAAAGTTGGATTAAATTGTTTTCATTTATCCATTGGCTGTGAAATATTATCAAAAACTTGTTTGTAGTACAATGCAACAAATAATATTACCAGTAGAAAATGGTAAATTTTTAATTAATTTTTTTATAATTTAAAAATTTTAAATGAATAATATTATATTTTGACCTCTAAAAATAATAAAAAATTAATTTAATCTTTTAAATTTTATAAATATATAAGTTATTAAAATGATGAAATTATATTTTTATTATCGTAAAATATACAATTTATAATTTATAAAATTTTAAATTAGTAATGATAAAATTACATTTTAGCTCTTAAAATGATAAAAATTTGATTTAACCCTTTCAAAATTATAAAGATATAGATTATTAAAATGATAAAATTACATTTTTACTATCGTAAAAATCTATAATTTAATTTCGCCCCAAAAAAAAAGTTTCTAGCTTCGCCATTGAATGTTATGAAAAATCTTTTTATCTTTTTATTTTTTTATATAAATGCCATGAGATTTAAACTCAATATAATCTAATTGGTTAAATTATGTTATAAGTCTTTGTACTTTTCAAAAATTAGGGATTTAATCCATGTATTTATATTTCATGGAATTTAGTCATTCTATTTTTTAGATTTTAAAATTCAGATTTAACTGTTAATATTGTTAATATTTTCTTTTGTTAAATTCGTTGCTATGATATTTTTCAAATAAAAAAACTCATTTAGTAGTTATGTAATTAAAAAATGACTATGAAATTAACTTAAATTTGACAAAAAGAAGTTAACAGTATTAACAATTGGATCTAAATTTTGAAATTAGAAAAAGTAAAGAAGTTAAATTCCATGAAATAGAACTACAGGGACTTGTGGCACATTTTAACCAATCTAATTTTAGCTATGACTTTTTTTACTGTATCAGGTCATATTCGGGTCAGAGAATGGGTCCCACAGACATATGAGTGCCAAGCCGAGGAAGCCGGTCCATTTGCCTTTTTCGCTAAAGCCGCTGCATCTGCCTTGAAAGTTCAGCAAAAATATATATTCAGTCTGTTATTTGCATCGCATCCACTTTTTTTATTTTAGCTTTTATTCGATTTATTAATGTTGATTAAAATAAAAAATAAAATTTAATATTTTAGCAATTGATTTCTAAAACATGATTGATAATCGACAATAAAAATTATTAGATAGAACCCCATGTGATGACTTGATAGTTAAGGGTGTTCACCGTCCCAAGTATAACTTAGATTCGAGTCGCATTAATCGCATTGGTTGTTCAGACTTTATCCTGTTATATGAAAAATAATAAATAGATAAGGATTAACCGATCACTTAATAGAGAATATAAGTTCAATTATCATTTATTTTATTTTATAATTTTAAATTATATTATTATTTATCAAAAATCTAATTATATTTAGTATTTAGGTTTAAATAATATATCGAACAAATTTTACACTAAATATTTTAGTACTTATTGAAGTCCTAGTTGATTGTTCAGATGACAGCACTTTGAAGACAATACTTTTCTTAGATGACCCGTAACTCCAGTGGTACCATATTTATCAATGAGTTGCATGTATGATCAAAGTTACTGGTTCAAACTACGATGCACCCAATAACCTCTATTATTATTTATATACTCAATATTAACACTTATGTTAAGTCTTACATGTATCTATCTCCACTAATTGAGGAGCTCCTCTCCCAAACCGTAAACTATACATGGCTCTCTATAAAGGTTGGGGATAAAACCCTAACACAGTAACAATACATTCGATTGTTGAGGTTTGAATTCGTTTCCCAAAAGACGACATTTACAAGACTTCTTCCAGAGAAGTTAATTCCCTCTCAAAAGTACTTATACACTGATAGTAAGTTAAATTATAAAACTCCAATATATCCTTAATTAATATTTAAAAATAAACAAAAATATTGTTATTTGATATATTAGTATTGAAATTTTTTTATCTCTACAAACACGATCAAGAAATTGTCATATATTTTATTTATTTAGTATTTTATTTTTTTTTTGAGAAAAAAGTATTTTAGTTTTTTAGATACTAATTAAACATACATGGCGATTTCCTTAACTCGATTTGTAGAGTTAAAACGAATGTAATACATAATTATGCATAAATAAAAGATAATTATTTAGAATCCATCACATATCTTTCATTGGTATTTTAAAAATAAAAATTAAATAATAAATATAGAATGTATTTTGGAATTCATCAATTCAAAATGTTAAGATTTGTAATTGCTTTATTTAGATAAATAATTGATTTAAAAAAAATTAAATTACTGTATTTGACAAATTATAAAATAATTATAAAATAAAGAAAAATTTTTAAAAAATAAAAAATATATATAATTATATTTGAAAATTTTATAATTTATATATACTAGAATTAAAAAATAATTTTTAAAGTTTAAATTTTTTTATGAACCATCTGTATTAAATCAAATAACAATACGAGGAATTTTAGAACTACCTATTTAGATGGAATTTGGAAAAGGAAATTCACTTATTAAAATCTTCTCTTGAAATTACTCATGAATTTTAAAAATTTCCAATATATTTGCTCGAAGAAGGAAATTAATTTTTAAAATTTTAAAAGCTTTAATATAAATGAAATATCTTCTACAAATTTCTCACCCGAATACATTTAAAATTAAATATCTTCGAAATAAAATCATATTGATTTTTAAAATAAATTTATACTTTAAATTTTAAAATATATATTATAAAAAAATTTCAATGAAATATTTTTTAAAAATAATTTTTATAAAAATTAATTAATCAAAATAATTTTTTAAATATATTAATTGAGACATAAAAAGTAGATAATGATTCTACTGTTTTTACTTAATTGTTCTCTGGTTGATTGATTCATAAAGAGGAGAAAAAGAAACATTTAAATTCAAATTCAAACTTTAGAGGTTTCATCATGAAATCATAGCTGGGGTATGCAGGCCATATGTGCCCAAGGTACACAGATTCAGTCAGGATAAAACAACCCTAATAATGACAAATAAATCATAAAAAAAATTATAAAACTGATATTTAATTAATTTATATGGAGCAGTGATTAAAATTTTTTAGATCCAATTTAATATAAATTTAAATTATTATTATTATAAATAAATTATTCGAGTAATTATAAAGTAGAATCAAATTATTACAATATAAACAGACTAAAAATTATTTGATTAAAGCTTAGTTTAGAAATGCTTTTTATAAAAAGAAGTTAAAAAAAAATACTTTTGAGTCAATTTTTGAGAAAAAGATTTATTTAAAAATATTTTTATCTCAAAATATAAAATTAATATCCGAACTTATTCGCTTCTCCTAAATTTATACTTATAATTTTTTTTTTGTCTCAGATTAATATGCACTGGCCAATCGCACCCGGTCATGTGACATCCTTTTATACCCAATTTTTTCTTTTTATATATATTTTTTATTTTCCCTTTTTTTTTTTTTTGTTCGGGTATCAATTTTTGAGAGAAATTTTCCCTAAATAAGAATATTTTTGTCCAAAAGCATTTTTGAAAGCCTAAAACTAATAAATTAGGACTAACTGAATTAAAAATTTACTTATAAAATCGAATTAAAACTGGGTAAATTTAAAGACATTCTAATTTTTTTTTTTAATTTGGGATGTTTTTGAATAATTATTCAAATTTGGACTAATTTGGATTGAAAAGCTAATATTAGAAATAAACAAATAATGTACCATATAAATCAATAATTAAGATTCAAATATTTCAAAAATAATAATGCTATGATCCCTAATGCTTACTCCTTCATACTCTCCTTCATCAAAGTATCAAGGACTGAGATTGATCTGTTCTTTCATTTGCATTATTGATTCAGAATATAAAGGAACATCAAATGTACATGCATACATTCAACAGCAAAAATCAAAAGAAATAAAAACTATAGAGCTATGCTTATGGCTATGTATTCCACAGACAACTTCTCCAGTATGAACAATGACGGAGAAGAAAATAAAACTGCTCCAAAAAAAAATTTTAAATCTCGTTTTTGAAAACCATGTCCAATGAAGTGTCTCCACGTATGAGGGGGTAAAAAACACAGCCTTACATCTCCAAGAAACGAGAGAGCTGGGTCGGGTTGACGATGCCCGGCAAGTGGGCCCCATCGGTCTTCAGCAAACTTGCCACTTCTACGTACCTTTGATGCTTCTTCGGCTTCGGCTCGGCGTTGCCTGGTGCGGATCCGTCATTCGGCTCGGCTTTTTCCCTGATTCCCTTCCTGGATTCAGCGGGCGATTGTTGAGGTCGGGTCGGGTCCCACGGCTGGCCGAAGAGCGTCCCGTTAGTGAGGAACTCGTGGGCCAGGTATCCTGCTAGGAGGTGGTTGGAGAGAAGCGGGGGAGGAGCGGCCGGCATGGGTGGTTTCGAGGACGGAGGAAGAGAGGTTGGGGGTTTGAGGTCAAAACCGTCTCTCTCTTTTCGTTTGTTGTTGGGCATGGAATCGGGCACCCGACGGGGAGGGAGACGCATCGTTTTGGTGTTCATTGTTGCGCCTTATTTGGAGCATGCCACGTCACCACCAAATAATCTACTACAAATATATAAATAAATACATAAAACAGGGGCACCGTATTTTTCACTAGTCTTTTTTTAAAGAAAACAGGGTTATACTTGTTTGGGTAAAATAATAAGCGGGAAAATTTGTAAAGGGTAAAAAGGTAAAACAATAAATAAAAATAAAAATTGAAGGATCAGATTCCGATGAACCAGTGGCCGGAATCTGGGTTTGTAAAATTAAGATTGTCGGAATTTATGAGTTCGAAATGAAAAATGAATAGAAGGGAGAATGAGGTGGGGAGAATAAAGTTTAGGGAGCATGAATTGATGGCGGGTTTGTATGTATTTATAGAGAAAGAGATTAACCATTAGCCTTAGAGATTAAGGGAAATTACTAAGATTGCCACGGAGATATTGAATGACTAAACAACAACGCTCATGTAATCTTTTTAACACCTTTAACTTTCACCAAGTAGTCAAATTCTTGGAAAAACAAATAAGTGTGCAAGAATGATTATTTTTGTTAATCTTTTTAATTATTATCATTAGAATTTGTGTGATCTGAATCTCTTCATTTGTTGAACAAATAAACACAGAGACAAAATAAGATCTCCATTAAGCATAATCGCCTCTACGATACGGACCATACCACACAAGCTAAGTTCGTATAGACTTATTGTAACACCTCTAACCCGCATCCGTCGTTGGAATAGGGTTTCAGAGCATTACTGATCAAACAGACATAATTTCAAACATTTCATATGATATAATATTCAAGTTAAAACCAATCAAACTCATACATCCTAGGTGCCTAACCAATGTACCCTCATTAGTACCACAATTATATTATCAAATCATATCATCAAAGTATCATTCAAGTCTAATTTGTAAATATGTCAAATTCAATCTATTTTGCCTATTTCATGTTCATTTAAACATTAACTTAAACATGTCATAATATGACCTTAACATAAACACATATTTATATGTATATAACCAACCAATATTAATTTATAATCTTATTTACAATCCTTCCACAAAATGATTAATAGTTAGACACCCTAGGTATATGTCTACACAAAGAAATAAACATCACCTCATTTGAGATCAGGATCATTGTTGGATGCTGAATCGATTATCAAAATTAAGTAACTAACCTGCGCACGGAAAACAAAACCTTACGCTAAGTAAAAACTCAGTGGTATTTCTATAATCCGAATATCTAAAGATAAAAAATTACAATATACTGTTGAAATATAAACACATATTAATATTTATTTATTACAACAACCATATCATATTTCATTTGTTTTACAAATATCGCAATTCACATACTTGCTATATAAATAACTTTTCACAATTTATTTCAAATTTCTTTATACAATTGCATTATCCTTTTCATATTCAATTCATGAGTACATAGCTCATATATTCCATATATTTGTAACATATTTCACATTCTATTTTCAATTCACTATCTCACTTCCATTTCTCATACCATACTATTTTCAATTTCACATTCTATTTTCAATTCACGACTCAGATTGGAACGGATATATGGATCCAACCAAAACACACCAATCTGGCACCCATGCCTCATCGGATAATTTGAAGTAATGAATTGACACCCAATGTCTCATCGGCTAAACCGAAGTAAATTGGCACCCAATGCCTCATTGAATTAATCCGAAGTAGTAAATTGACATCCAGTGTCTCATTGACTCGAAGTCGAAGAAATCCCTAAACTCTTCCAATCTTATGGCATGCCATCTATATCTGACTTAGTCTGATACAGTTAATAGGGTTTAATTTCATTTTTCAAACACAACCAATATTCATTTCAATTCAAATAATCAATATATTCAATATATATACCAATTCAATCAATATAAATTCAATAAAACCATCACATACTAAATCAATCCATTTCAATTGCAAAACACAATAATTCTCACCTCAACACTTACCATATACATTAAATTGAATTATAACAATTAAAAACTAAATTCGGATTATAGAAATAAAAACTAGAAATTCCGAGCTATTCTTCGTTGACTTTATCTTTTCCCATATTAGACGAGGGTTCTGATACGATGTTAGCTACGGAATTAAAACAATTAAAAATTATCGATACAACACAATTCAATTTCATATTGAATATTTAAATTTTTTTACTCAAATATTGCCTAAATTTCAAGTTAGTCCCAGTCCCTAAACCTAGACTAACTTTTATTCTTCACATTTAATTCTTTATTTTCATGCAAATTTCACTTTAGACTAATTTCAACTTCTTATTTTCACATAAATTCCTAAATTTTGAATTTTTTACAATTTAGTCCCTATTACACAAAATTTACTTTTTGTTCCACAATTTAATCCTTTTTCATTTCTAGCTTAAAAATCTATCAATTTAATCCCTAATACTAAAATTATTCAACATAGACAACACTTAAAAACTCAATAATTTCTAAAATTTTACCATGGCTCGAGTAGTACTTAACACCAAGATTCCAAAAATATAAAAATTATAAGAAAAATGGACTAAATTGACTAACCAATTGAGCTTGAAACTTTAAAACCCTTTGTAATACCTCGAAAATTTCTATAGTAAGATATTATCTTTGATATAGAAAAATAATGAAATAAAGTGTCAAAAAGGGAGATTTTGAGTTATGACAACATTGGAAAGTATATTATGATATATTAATTCAAAATAAAGGACTAAATTGAAAAAGTGAGAAAAGTTTTATTGCCCAAAGGTAAATACTCAAAACTTGAAGGGTTAAAGTGTAAATATGAAAAAAGTTGAAGGACCAATAGTTTAAATATTTTAAGGGACGTTATGGTTAATCTTGAAAAATGAATAGTATTTGACATGAATTATTTGTAAATATTCTGTGAACTCCGGTAATACTCCTAAACCCTGTTCCGACGACGGATACGGGTGAGGGGTGTTACACCCTTAGCTTTGGTCTTTTTTTTTTTTATCTTTCTTTTTCCCTTCTATTTCGTCTGTTGTTTGTTCTTTTTCTTTATCTTTTATTTATTTATTTGTTTTTAATATAATATAATATAATATACTTAATTCTTAAGGTAAATATATTATAATATAAATTTTAAATTAAAATTTTATAATATTTTCATCTTTATGTCAGGCTCATTTAAGGCAATGGTATAATTACTTCTTTGGTCCTTTTAATTTTTCTTTAATATACAATTTAACTTTCACCCTATATACAATTTAGTCTTTTTTACCTAATTACTCTTAATTCATGCAAATTCACCTAACCAAAACCTAATTAACCACACAACTAACTTCATAAATATTTCTAATAAATATTTACGAGTCTAATTTATGAAAATAGAATCTCAGAAATACATTTTCCGACACCGATGACTATCTAGTTTTTACACTTATACTTCTACTATTTGACTTTGATTAGAACATGATTTTTCAACCTTTAAATAGATGTAGTTGAAACTCCTCTTGTATCATTCATTTTTCAATATTAGTGAATTTTTTCTCCTTTACCTGTAGTTTTTCTTTGAAAGGGTTTCCACGTAAGATCTATATATTTTTATTTTTCTTTTCTTATTACTTTACGATTGTTTTACCGTCATTATCGACATTTATTATAATAACTATTCAATTGGATTGGGTTTTAATTATCATTTAATTATAAAATAATTATTTCATGTAAAATCAATTACCATTATTTAGAATGTTCTAATAGAAAATAAATTGATTAAAACGCGAATTGAAATAGATAAAAGGAAAAATCATTTCAAAGTTAATGTATACAATTAAATTAAGGGTAAACAACTAAATAGTCACTTTTATTTCTTTTGAGTTATATTTTAGTCACTTACGTTATCGTGTTGTAATATTTTAGTCATTGAGCATTAATTGTCGTTAACAGCGTAAGGGTAAACTGATGTGGCACATTAAATCATCATTCCAAATGAAAATTTTAGGTTAAATTATACAATTGATCCCTATATTTTTTTTCATTTTAAGCAATTTATTTTTTTTCTTTTACGTTAAAAGGGATGGAGAAAGGAGGAAAATAAATGGAGAAGCAAAAGATAATGGAAAATAAAGAAGAAAAAAAAAAGAAAAGTTAAAAGAATATAAAAGGAAAAAAACAAATTGCTCAAAACGAAAAACATATGGGGACCAATTGTATAATTTAACTTAAAATTTTTGTTTGAAATGATGATTTAACGTGCCATATCAACTTCCAGTTACACCGTTAATTACAATTAATGGCTTAGTGATTAAAATGTTACAACATGTTAATGTAAGTGACTAAAACATAACATTTCAAACATAAGTGACTAAAATATTACCTGAAAAAAAAAGTGACTATTTTGATAATTTACCCGTAAATTAAAATTTAAATAATTAACATATTTTTGCATAAAAATAATTAAAAATTAAAAAAAAGTTAAAGTGAAGACAAACATAATAGATAATTATACATAATTATCATTAATAATAATTTAAAAATTGAACCACTATAACATTGTACTCTTTTTTTTAAGGATAATTACTTGATACACTTGCGTTGGACAATTTTTATTCTACAAGCAAAGTTGAGATTTTGTCACATGTCCTAATAAATAAATAAAACATGTAATAGAATCTCAACTCCGATTATGGAATAAAAATTTTTCGCTGCCTGTATACTAAATTAAATTAAATATAAAAATATGTATGTATTTTTAGTGATAGTTTTTTTTAAAGAAAAAATTAGTTAAAATAAATATATTATTATTTATTTTTTTTAAAAAGGATTTTTTTTAACGTAAAAAACACCTTTATTTTAATATACATGATAAATAAAATATTAAAAGACATAATTATCTCTTTTGATTTTATAGTTTTGTTTGTTTGTTTTCTATTATTGTCTTATCCAAGTATCCAACTCAAACACCCCCATCATAATATAAATACAATTAAAAAAATTCTAAATATTGTATTTCAGCTAAGAAATGCAAAACACGTTGGTTGCGTGATTCCATGTGGAATATTACTAAGCACTAACTCGATAAGATAATTATCGGATTGAGTTTGAATTTTTTTATATTTTATTTAAATCTCTAATTAAAGTAATAAAATTTATAAATTTTAAGTTTTTTATGTGTATATTATATAAGTGTTGTGCGAATTAATTTAAATTGAATTAACTTGTTAAATTTAGTTGATGTAATAATTGGTTATGGTGATAATTGTTAATGTAGTTATAAGGTGTAATTAAAAAATAAAAATAAAATATTATAAAAGAAAGTAGTGAATGGAACATAATTTTATATCCATGATCCGGCACTCCACGATTCTTCATCGATTATTGGTTTTGTTTATTAATCGAATCAGGTTTAAGTATGATATTAATATATTTTATAATTGTTCAAGTCTAGTTTGGTTCGAAATATGGACTTAAATTTTTGTTTAAACATACTTATATTTGTAAAAGATTAAACCAAGTTTAATTTAAGCCCGTCTATATTATTTTTAATTTTTTAAATAATATTTAATAATTTTATACATTTTTTATTTATTGAAATTTTTTATATAGTCATCTTAATATTATTTTAATGTTTATATTAGAGTAGTATTATATATTTAGTATAAGTTTATTTTTTAATGTGTTCTAAATTATATAATATATATATATATAAAATAATATAATATAAAGTATTATAAACTTAAAAACAGGTCGAGCTAGGTTTGAGTCTTGAATGTTCAAGCTCGAACTTGACTCATATTTTAAGCAAATTTTTTTGCTCAAACCCATTTTTCGAGTTTAATATTTTTACCCTAAACCTCTCAAATTTCGAGCAGGCCTTCAAACTTGAATTGATAGTCCAACCCATAAATAGGTTTAAGTCAATGACATAACCCATTTAAAGACATCACTAGATTTTTCAATTAATTTTCAATCAAAATCAAATTACAAATATATATATATATATAAATTTTTTTTCTCCTTAATTTTTTTTATAAAATTTTGTGTATGTTTATAATTTAATTTTTATTTAACATCTATAATCTGGCCTTCTACATAATGATATTTTAACTTGACTATTTTTTTATAAAATTTTGTGTATGTTTATATAAAAACATGAGTTTAGGAAAATATTTTAATTGAAGAGAATATTCTTTATTTTTCATTATATTACTAAATTTATATTTAAAAATAATTATAATATTAATTCAGAATTACTAGTTAAAAATTTGAAATGAAATAGAAGTTGTATAATTATACATTTAAAAATAATTATAGTTTAATAGAAATGATAGTAATTACACATTTAAAAACAATTAAAACTTAAATTATAATTATTAATTTAAAATATAATTCTAATTTTAAAATAAAGTTATTATTTGAATATAACTCTAAGTATAAAATATAGGGAAAAAAGGTTGGGATAATTATAATTATAATTTACCATTATTAGTTACCATTATTAGTTAAAAGATTTGGAAGTAAACAAAAGTTTTGCTAATATTTTATTGGCATAATGATAATTTGGCCTTCTACATTTGTAATTTTTGTCAATTTGGTCATTATTCTTTTTTTTTTAAGTTAAATTTGGTGCTTAACCTTCAAGAAAGAGTCAAATCGTTTTTTTAACAAAATGCTAACAAAAATATTAAATTTTTAACGATATTGACATAACAATTTGCGTGGCAACCTACTCATACTTCATGCTAACACGACACCATTTGTTATATATGCTATATCAACAAATAATTTGTTATATATGTCACATAAACAAATAATTTTAAAAAAATCAAAAAATATATAAATAGTTCATAAAAAAAAGAGAGCATGGAATGCACGTGAATTGTCATGCAAGCTACCATATTTAAAATTCTAACATTTTAGTTAGTTTTGAGTTAAAAAAATAGCAAAATTGACTTTTTTTTAAAGGATAATGGTCAAATTTTACTATTTTTAAAATGTTGAGAGTCCAATTTGCTAAAAAAAAAATAATAGTCAAATTGACAAAAGATGTGAATGTTAAGAGCTAAATTTATCATTATGCCATTTATTTTAAAAAAAAAGTTATGCTAATTTTGTAACACCCCTAATCCGTATCTGTTGCTGGAATAAGGTTACGGAGCATTACTGGAGTTTACATTTCAAAACTATTAAAAATTTTAAAACATTTAATTGTATCATCAATCATAGTAAAACTAATCAATAACATACATATTGTCCCTTATACGAGCCATTGAGACCCTAAAAACATATTAGAAACAAGTTGGGACTAAACTGGAAACATATAACATTTTTCATAAAAAAAGATGAAAATTTTCAAACTGCAGGGGTCACACGGCCGAGAGACACACCCGTGTCTCAAGCCGTGTGGACATTCGAAGTAGGGACACATGACCGTGTCCCAGCCTATGTCCTAGGCCGTGTAACAGCCTAACTTGCAACCCTTTGAAAGCTACAGGGGATACACGGCCGAGACACACGCCTGTGTGGATGAAAAATAGGCCACTTTCAAGCCATTTCTCTCACCCAAACAAGCATCCACCTACAACCAATTTTCCACATATAATCAAGCACTCCAAAGTGCACAAACCATGCTATAACAAGCTATCCAATTAAGGTACATAAGCATACAACCAATGTACCAAAAAGGCACCTCAATCACAACCATTAAACATGTATATACATATACATAAATTGGCCAAAAGTTCAACTAACTTATAACTAAACTTACATCATAACTTACCACTTTGTTTACTTGTCAAATTTTACACCAAAAATACCAAATATGCCATTTTACATCTAGCACCAATAGCAATACATGTCATCTATTACAATTATACCAATTTACCACATTCAAACATATCAAAAGACCATTTATAATATACATTTTTATCTACCATTTGAACATTCATCATATAGTTATCATGCATCTCAAATATACATATATCTAACTTATACATATTTGACCATAACTCATCCATATATATAGTTTAATTCCACACGAAGTTATACCATAAATGATCACATGCCAAAATTACATTCAAACATACCAATTTGTTTATTCAAAACACAACTTCAAATGACCATATCAACTCCAACCATCAAGGCCATCTAAATGACACAAATCTAACCATACACAGATGGTTCAAACAATCAACATGTATACAAACCATATTTCAATCATGCACATCTATTCAAAACCTTTCCACTTGACCATGTTGAGGTCAATTCATCATATATCACTTTGGCCATTCAAACATGCTTTAACACATTATCAAATTAATACATCAACAAAGCACCAAATGTACCAAAGCTACATCACTCAAAATGACATATACATGCCAAACTCATCAACTAACATTCAACTAATCAGCAATCATAAGTCCACCTATACATGACATTATAACCTTAACCAAGACATCAAAATGTATCGATAAAATTGATGGATAGTGTGATAGATCTTCGACGAGCTTCCAACCCGACCGAGCTTCCGATAATCTGAAAAGTAAAGGAAAAACAACTACGTAAGCAATGAATACTTAGTAAGCTTATATAAACTTAGGTCATATCAATCCATTTCAAATATGAAATTTATACATATCAATAATAATCCTATACCAATATCACAAGATTCATGAAACCATATTCAACAACTCACGAGTGAATAAGTCTACAGCATCACATATACATATCATCCTTAGCATAGTAAGATTTTATAAAATTTAAACCCCTTTCAAATTTTCTTATTTTCATTTGCATTTCATTACTTTCCAGTGCATTTACTTTCTCTAACTTAAATAAAAACATCAATTCAACCCATCATTCCCTTTTTCATCATTTTACACTTCAAGTATGAACTTACTATTTCATTACCTTTCCACACCCGTTTCATATGCATAATACACAAGACATAAGCATATCATTCAACCATAGCCACAAGCTAGTGCATTTAAACATTGCTCTTTTAGAATTAACCACATGATAAACTGTTTCAATAGAAATTACATAATTTAAATATTACTACTCTTTTATGATCACAAGCATATTTCCATTTAGGCACTTACCATTTCAATGCATAACTTATAGTTTAACATGGCATAATCCAACCACAACTTGGCCAAAGCCTAAGCATTTACACCAAACATGTTATCATACAAGATATAAATCGTAGACACATTAACATAAATAGCAATTTAGCCACAACATGTATCTCATGAGTTTATAACTCATCTCAACCTATATAATTTTCATGTATCATCATATCAAGGATGTTCATATATGTACATATCATAAAACATATCGTTCTCTTATTGTTTCTTATCTGAATAATGCTCGTCGAACCAATTAGAATACCGTTGAATACTTGAGATAGCTCACACATAGTGTGCCAACTCATATAACTGTAATTTGTCAATTCCAGTACATGTATGCTCACACAAGCTGTGAATCAGAATGCTCACACGAGCTATGAAAATGAGCCTGCTCACACAAGCTGTGGGTCGGAACGTAGCTACACGATGCTACTCACATGAGCTATGGAGTATCCGTAATACATGTCGGACTTCAGCCATCGGTAGGACATTCAGGACCAGCACCCAAATCATGTAAACCCTATGACATCATTTGTGTCCTATGAATTTCTAAGGTTCAAACGGGATTCGATAATCGTCGTACGTCATTGAATTTACGTCGTTTCATAACACGGTAAATTGCATACTATCATATTCATATATTAATTTAATCACAATATAATCACATATTAACATTCAATTTAATCAAAATTATATAAAATACAGTTCATATGAACTTACTTGGCTAAATTACGAAAAAACCAAAGTTTAGAGGTATTTTGATAATTTTCCATTTTCCTCGATTTTCCATCCAGTCTTGATCTAAATTAATAATTTCATTCAATTTATCAGTTTAGACATTAAAACAATGTATTTCATGCAATTTGGTATTTTTTGATATTTTTACAAAATTTCCCCTAAAGTTTACTTTTATTCAGTTATAACATCCGAATATTCATGACACTCATATCAGCCCATATTTGTAATAATTTCATATCAAATCCTTATACTTTTATTATTTTAACAATTTCGTCTTTAATCGGTAAATTCATCAAAAATCACTTAATAAAATACTTTTAATTATCAATCAACATTCTAAATTCATCATCTAACATAAAAAATCACAAGATTCATCAATAGTAATGTTTAAAATCTTTAACAGTTTCAAAATCGAAAGTATGAACTAACTAAACTTAATTACAATGATCTCAAAAACATAAAAATTACTAGAAACGAGACTAAAACAGACTTACATGCAACCTATAAAGCTTGGCTGAAGCTTGAAGGTCCAACAATGGCTTTCTTCTTTCTCAAATTCGGCAAAACATAAAAAGAAAAAGATGATATATTTTACTTTAATTATTTACCTTTTAAATTGTTTTATTTTTAATTAATAAAACATACATATTTTCATAATAAGACAAAGCCAACCGCCCATTCATATGGAATATGGTATATTTACCATATTAGTTCATATACTTTCATTCATTAAGCCATTTAATAACTCACATCAAATAGCGATTGATTTTTTCAACTTTTACAATTTAGTCATTGTTAATTAATTAACTATTGAAAGGTTAAAATTTTTTAACGAAACTTTAATACGACCTTAATAAAATTTCGTAAATATTTATAAAAATATTTACCATTCGGTTTATAGAAACTAGGTCCCGATACCTCATTTTTTAGAACCACTTGACCTTAGGGTCTTACCATTTAAACTTAATAAATCGCTTATAACATAAATTATCAAATCAAAAATCTTTTTTTTTTTTAAAAACCATATTTGACTCGTAAATATTAAATAATAATATTTACGAACTTACTCATCGGATTTGGTAGCCTTGAAACCACTATTTTCGACACCACTGAAAAATGAGTTGTTATAAATTTTGTTACATAAAATAGAGTTATCATTTTAATAGAATTCTAAGCATATTAATTATAAATTAATTAATATTAAGTTTAATTGTATTAATCAACTATTATTTTGAATAATGTTACTTTGCATTAATTAAATAAAGTAAAACTATATTGTATGTTGAATATGTTAAAAATGTTTTAATTATTATTTGAAAATTTTCTATTAAAATATTTGAATTAACAAGTTAATATATTTTAATTATATTCAGTAATTCAAATAAAAAATAATATGTTATGCTAATTACTGCTATTAAAAATATAACGTTTAAAAAATTAATTAAATATTAAACACGTAAAATTACATGCGTTGCATGTGACACTGAAAATTAGAATATATAGAAGCATGAGTTTGGAGAAACTTTTGATTTGATTAGAATACTCTCTTTTTCTCATCACAATACTAAATTAATTTTTTTAAAAAATTATAACTTAATTTAGAATTATTAGTTAAAAAGATTTATGTTAATTTTAAAATTGAGTTATTACCGGAATAGAATTTTAAGTATAAAATATAGCAAAAATTTTGTGATAATTATAGTTTTAATTTAATTTATAGTTATTAGTTAAAATTTTGACATAAAAAAACTTGTGTTCATTTTATTTTTAAAATGTGCTAATTTTATATATGTATAATAGAGTTGTTGTTTGAAATAGAACTCTAAACATATTAATTATCACTTAATTAATATTATAATTATATATCAATCAAAATTTAAGTTTAAGCTTATAAATAGAATTAGTAGTTACTCTCGTATTCCATTAAGTAACATAAAAGGAAAATTTACCGGTGAAAAAATAGAGATTGTTAGCATTAATAAGTTAGAATTATAAAAAAGAATTAAATCAATGGTTCTTTGAAAATGTAATATCAAATTATATTCAAACAACAATGACACCGAAAAGTGATCAAAGATTATTTTAATTGATAATCAAGTAATATCATATTTTGATATTATTTTTTAAATCTTTTATATAAATTTTTATATTGTTTGAAACATGGGCGCTTAAAATTTTTTTTTATCTATTTTTTATTTATTTAGTTCAAGTGAAAATGTTACAAGCAGTTCGCTCCACCAAATTTGATTCAGTGCGATGGAGCACGATCTTTAATTCAGAAATTAGCAGCAAACAATTCACTCTGTCATAATTTCTACGTCCAATGGAGTAGCGTAATTAAAACCTTACAAACAAGGGATGTCATGATTTAAGGGAAGAAATAGAGGAAAATGGTAGGAATTCAACTTGGAAGCTAATGAGCAAATCTTGCAAAAATGAGATCCACACCAAGGGGAACTTTAAGCTTTGCAAAGATGAGAAATCCAAAGCACTCGGCATTAGCTCGATATTTATTTTTCTCTCTAGATTATTTCTTTTTACTTTTTGTAAATGCAAGTTTGTCACATCTCGAAAAATAATGGGTTAGTTAAAATAATTAGACAAGAAATAAGACATAGGCTGAATGGTTAAATGATAGTGCATCCATCTTAGAAGTTCTAGGTTCAAACTTTGTTTCTCCTATTTCTCTTCCTTTTATTTTCAGCAACCTAGGATAAAAAACACACTAAAATAAATACAATTGGGGGATAAAAACTAAATAAGAAATAGGCTTAGGCCTAATGGTTAGCACATTAGATCCCTTGGAGGTTTTAGGTTTGAATCCCTCATTCTCCTTTTGTTTTTATTTAATTTCAACTGTAACACCCCAAAACATAAGTTCGGTTAAGTGAAAAAATTAAGAAATACGCAACAATCCAATGATTAAGCGTTAGTCTATCCCCCTTGCGTACCCAAGTTTGAGCCCTCTCATTTCCCTTTTAATTTTGAGATTTTGGCGAACACAAAATGTATATTGTTGGGAATAAAAATTAGAGAAGAAATGGACAATAGCCTAATGGTTAAGAGATAGCCTTCCTCCTCCTTTGTGTTCCTAAGTTTTCTTTTTCATATTCTTTTGAAATTTGGTCAGCTTTGGAAAAATTACAAGTGATGCCCCTAAGGTTTACAAACCTTAGGAATTGATCCAATTATTTCCTATTTAGAATTCATATCTTGCCCTTGTGTGTTCTTTTACAAGTGAATAAGGATAAACTGTGCCTAGAATTAGGGCTACACGAGCGCTGTGCCTACAATTAGTGCTATACGGACGTGTGGACCACACGACCATGTGCCTCTGAAACCATAGGATAGTTTGAATCTCACATGGCCATGAACCCTCTACACGACCTGCCACACGATCATGTCTTTTCTATAAGTTAATTTTTACAAATGTCACACGGCTACAATCTGTTACATGATCGCATAACCCTTCCATACGACTCAGCCACACAATCATGTGACCCCTGATTTACAATTTTACCCAAAATTTTAGCAAAAATCCTTTTAAATGATAACTTATTCCCACACAGAAATCAATGTAGTCAATAACTGTAAAAATCCAGCACTAAAATAATGAAAAAAATCACACGTAGCGTAAAATTGGCTACGCCAGGCCACCATCGTTAAGGTGGACTGCCAGAATCCCCATTTCCGACAATGCTAAGCTACGTTATTTGATTCCTCTTTTTGATTTTGATTAATCGATATTTTCTCTTTAAATTTTTTGTAATTTTAATCTAAATCTTCTCCCTTATTTAGTACAAAATGTAGGCCAAAAGAGCTAAAAGGAAATTTCCTCATAATAGAAAAAGAAATTAAAAAAAAAAAAAGAAGAGGTTGTTCAAGGAATTGACATTGGATGCTTACTTGATTGATTAATTTTTAGTTTTCAAAGTGACTATTTTTTTTTTAATAGCTTGGGTTCGAAGGGCAATCTTCAATAAAACTGATGGGTGGTGTTGGTATTGATTATTTATTGGTGGGTTTTTGGTGCTGATTAATAATCTTTTAATTTTGAATTCTGGGCGTTGGGTTTTAAGCTGAATTTATAGTACAAAGGAAAGAAAAAAGGTTCTTGTTCATTTTTACATATATCAAATTCTGATTCTCGTATTCTGTTTTATGTGCCAAAAGCTTGAACTTTTACTGTTTATGGAATGTGGATTAGTCTGATTGCATTGATGATCATATTGTATGTATACTTTGTGTTAGTTATTTACTCTTTGGAACTATACCGTTCATGTTCTGATAATGTTATCATTCTTGTTCATTTTTTCTTGTAGGTTTTGGAGAGGTGAAGCAATATGAAGAATAATATAAGGATTGAAAAGCCTAGAAGAGGTGGATTTAGGAGGGGTTTTGGGACAGATAATCAAGTGTTTATGCACCAGAAATCAATTAAGAAAATAAGACAAAATGATATCAGAATCCCTTGTTGCCGAAAATAGTGAGAAAAAGCCAGATATTAGGAACATAGAAGAAGCTGAATTGTCTCTGCGTGAAAGCAGTTCACCGAATTATGAGGTTTGTTTCTTCTTTCAGATTTCAAGTTGGTTTCTGGAGTAGTTTTGTTCGCCATTGATGGCTTTTTAAGTCTTAGGGGATTATACTTTGTCGCGAAAATTGGTGTTGGCATATCGATTTATGTATGTTTCTTTTAAAATTAACCTCATGATGCTTCTCAAATCTGGTTTTAGGTGTGTTTGATGTCTATTAAAGCCATTGTTTAGGAGTTTTGCAGGTCTTTTCTTTCATTTCTAAGATTTTTTGTACTGTAATGGTAAGTTTTTTGCCATATTATCTGCTTATTCTGCTTTGCTCAAAGATATGACAATACAATTATACCTCTTGTCTTCTTTGATATAATTTTTAGGCTTGAAGTTATTGGTTTAACTTTGAATGCCATATAGTTTTCTCTTTTACAATATAAACTCAAAAAATTATGCAAATTCTACTACCTAGTCACATTGTTCTAACAAAAGCCAGAAGTTGTCCATTTTTATAAAGCTTTTAAATGAGTAACTGGTTAACACTTAAAATTGCTTCTTTTAGGTCAAAAATTACGGTTTCCATGCCATAATATTGCTTCAAGCATTCTTAGGCCATTTGTTACTTTTCATGGTACATTCCACCTGAGATTATTCACATATCCTTACCCTTGTTAACACAGAGTTTTTGAGAAACTGATCATAGTATATTCATTTGAAGCTCGCAGTTATTTATATTGTCTATTATTTCCAATTAGTGCCCTCATTTATGCCTATTCCATTTCTTTTTTTTTTTTTGCCAATTTAGTGTTGGAAATTAGTTGAGGTGATTTTATAAGTGTTTTTATTTGTGTACTTTTCAGCTAAGGTGTCTTCAATTTGCAGGAAGCAAGAGCATTGCTGGGAAGAATTGAATATCAGAAAGGAAATATAGAAGCTGCACTGCATGTGTTTGGTGGAATAGATATCGCAACAATAACTCCCAAAATGAAACTTGACCTTTCACGAAGAGTAGAACAGAGTAAGGGACGATCACATGACGATGCTTCTCCACAAATGTCTATCCATACTGTTAGTCTGCTGCTAGAAGCAATATTTCTGAAAGCAAAATCATTGCAGCATCTGCAAAGGTTTAGAGGTGATCTTTTATGTGTTAGTACATAAATCTCACATCAACTTTGTATTTGTATGGATGGAGTTATAATTAAGTGCTGCATCGTTATAACATCTAGCTTCTATGCTTCTTTTTTTTCTTTGTTTTCCCATACAAACTTCTTTGTTGTTTGGAATGTGGTTTGTCAAGTACGTCATCATTGAGCATGCTTTTATCAGATCCCTTCATGTTTCTCACTTATATCATTGATCACAATTCATTCAACATTGCATAGCTAATGTACATTTCCAATCATTCTTGCAGAAGCTGCTCAAACCTGCAAAGTTATTCTGGACATAGTTGAATCTTCAATACCACAAGGCTTGCCTGAAAACTTTCGTGCTGACTGTAAACTGCAGGAGACTCTAAACAAGGCAGTCGAGATGCTTCCAGAATTATGGAAATGTAGTGATTCTCCACATGAAGCAATCTTGCCCTACCAGCAGGCTCTTCTCCATCAGTGGAATCTTGATGCTGAAACTATTGCAAGGATTCAAAAACAGTTTACCATATTTCTTTTGTATTATGGAGGTGAAGCACTGCCTCCAAATCTCTGCTCGCAAATGGACGGTTCCTTCATCCCTAGAAATAACATAGAGGAAGCTATACATTAGTTAATGATACTATTAAAAGAAGTTTCTTTGAAAAGAATTGAATGGGATCCATCAATATTGGATCATCTGTCATTTGCTCTCTCCTTGTCTGGGGATTTGAGGGCTTTGGCTAACCAAATAGAAGAACTACTTCAAGGGTTTATTTGTCGCAAAGAAAGATACCATAGCTTTATGTTATTATGGAGCAGGTGAAAATTTGGTTGCTTTGAATCTATTGCGAAAATTGTTGCATGGTATAGAGGATCCACACTGTGTTCCAGCATTGTTAATGGCATCAAGAATTAGCGGGGAACAACCTAATCTTGCGGAAGAAGGAATTAATTTTGCTCGTAGTCTGGACAATGAATGCAGTGAGTTGGAAGGTATTGCTAACCTTTTATTAGGTGTGGCTCATTCGACACATTCAAAGTCAGCAGTATCCGATTTTGAGAAGGTTGCCAGATGGTCTAAGGCACTTCAGACCTTGGAGAAGGCCGGGAATATTACAAGCATGAAAGACCCTAATATTCTTTATCATCTGAGCCTGGAAAATGTCGAGCAGAGAAAATTGGAAGGTGCACTTTATTATGCAAAGTCATTGCTAAAACTAGAAGGCGGTTTTAGGATTAAGGGGTGGTTGTTATTGGCCAGCGTATTGTCAGCTCAAAAATGTTTTGTGGATAGTGAAACCATTCTCAATGCCTCCTTGGATCAAACCGGAAAATGGGACCAAAGAGAATTGTTGCACAGAAAAGCTAAGATTCAACTTGCACAGGGACAGCTCAAAAACTCTTTTGACACGTATACTCCAACTTCTTGGAGTTCTTTGTAATGCCCCACGCCCGAGACCGTTGCCGGAGTCAAGCTTGAGGTGTTATTAAACTTATCTTACTTTTTAAACAACTTTAAACCACTTACTTTAATTTTTGGAATAAACTATTTTTCTGCGTCATGGTCGCTTAAAAATTCATATCTCGAGTTACGAAACTCGAAATCAAGATCCGTAAATTTTTCCTGAATCTAGACTCATGTATCTATCTACTAATTTTTTTCTAGAATTTTTGGCTGGCCAATTAGTACAGTTTATTAGTTAAAGTTTCCCCTATTTCAGAACTCAATTGCACTGACCTCTACTTATTTCGAACCACTTTTCTCCCTGTACAAAATTCATATGACTATGCCGTTTGTTTCTCTTAAAACTAGACTCAATAAGGATTCTGAACATATAAAGTAATCCTCCTAATTATTTTTGTACAATTTATGGTGAATTTCCAAAGTTGGAACAGGGGATCCAGAAATCACTCTGGCCCTGTTTCACTAAAACTCAAATATCTCATAAAATACAATACCTTTACCTGTTTTGTTTGTTCCATATGAAAGTAGACACAATAAGCTTTAATTTCACATATCATTCATCATCAAACCATGTTTCTACTATTTTTAGTGATTTTTCAAACTCATGTCACTGCTGTTACAATGTTCTGTTTTTAAGCTACTTTCACATTTTCCTTAGTTTCCATGTGATAGTTACCACCCAAGCATACATACTATCATACTTGTATATCATTAGCCATTTCATTAGTTATCCACTATCAAGTATTTACATCCCATTCATTGAACATATCATAAAAACATCCATGTCAAAAGAAGCCAAGTCCCTATACATGCCATACACGAAAAGAAACGTCTAACTATACCGATAGGATTCCTCTATAGTGTGATCGGATCTCCGACGTTTCCTTTGATCTCCGAGTGGCTTGGCAAAAACTATAAGAAGAAGGAAATAAAGAGAGTAAGCACTAGGCTTAGTAAGTTTACGAGCAAATAAATCACAACATTCATCACACGGGATAATTATGCAACTATCAACTAGCATTATAAACTTTCTTTACATCTCATTTTCTACCTTTTTCTCTCTTCACTTACCTTCTTTCTTACCTGACCTTTCATTATTTATGATTACAATCTACCTTTCCTTTGCTGATAATTCAATGCAAATTAACTTGTATAATATCCCGTTGAACCACTCGGAATACTAAGGATACTAGGGTCGTTCCTGTCTAACAATATCCTGCCAATGCCATGTCTTTGACATGGACTTACATGAATTATTCTTGTCTCCAATGCCATATATCTAATATGGACTTACATGGCTCAATCCTGTCTCCAAAACCGTATATCTAGTACGGACTTACATGGCTCATTTCTGTCCTGTCCTGTCCTGTCGACCCCTAATGTCATGACATTTCGTATCCTAACATTCCTAAGATTCAATCGGGACTTTCTACTGTTATTCTCTGTCATATCACCTTATATTCAACTTGATTATTTTCATAAAATAAATATATAAATGCTGAAAATTGACAATAATAATGCAAAATAAAGGAATATTGCGTTTATTTAGCGTAAACTTACCTCGATACAAAATGTGACTAAACTTTACAATTTAGTCATTTACTTTTTCTTTTCCTCGATCTACTCCCGAATTTCGTTCTTCTTGATCTATAATAGCAAATTTAGTTTATTTAATATCAACATTTATCAAAACAGCCCTTTACTCAAACTTTGGCAAAATTACATTTTTGCCTCTAAACTTTTGCATATTTACACTTTTGCCCCAAGGCTCGGAAATCAAAACTTATCACAAATTCTTGTATTTTAAGACATGCTGATCATTTATTTACCAACATCATCTTCAAATTCCTACTATAACATACACTTATGTACAATAGGTATTTTTACCAATTTAGCCCTTTTTCTCGTTTTTACCTAAAATCGAGTAGCTCAAGTTGTCTAACATAATTTAAAACCTCATATTCTATCATAAAACATCAAAATACACAAATTTCACCTATGGGTATTTTTCCAAATATGAACCTTAACTTAAAATATTGCTAACATAAGCTTTATCGAGCTACCAGGATCTCAAAAACGTAAAAATCATTAAAAACGGGGCTTGGAATCACTTACTATGGAGCTTGGAAGCTTGAAACAAACCCTAGCTATGGAGAACCCTTGAAATTTCGTGCTAATGAAGAAGATGATGAATTATGTGTTATTTTTCCCTTTTTATTTCATTTAATATCCAAATGACCAAAATGCCCTTCCTTACTAAACTTTAAAAATTCCCTCCATGTCCAATTTTTGTCCATAAACTTAAAATTAGTTAAATTGCTATTTAAGACCTCCTAATTAATATTCCAAAGTAATTTCATACTAAAAACTTCTAGAATGCAAGTTTTGCAACTTATTCAATTTAGTCCTTACTTTCAAATTAAACACTTTATGGATAGAATTTCTTCACGAAATTTTCACACTATCATGCAATCATAATATAGACCTCAAAATAATTATAAAATAATTATTTCTATCTCGAATTTATGGTTACGAAACCACTATTCCGATTAGGCCCTATTTTGGGATGTTATATTCTTCACGTACAGAATAAAAGCTTTGGTTCCGGGAAGAAACTTCATAAGGTCTGTTTATCGTTTAACATTCCTATGCATTGCTTATAATTTTTGTTGACTTCTATGTTCTTGGAAGAATCTTAAATCGGTTTTTCTACCAAGTTGAATTTAGTAGATGAATCGGTTTTTGTAATTAGATTGATAAATCTTCAGAAATGATTGTTAGAATAAGCATCTTTGTCTCGCCTGTATGACTTGCCATCACTCGGATACCTACGAGTGACAACAAATTTGAGGCTTTCTTATTGTCTGAATGGGTAGGTTGTAAAATGGCTGAGGGAAATCATTGTTGCCGGATTTGACGGTCAATACAACCACTTAAAACTTAACAAAAGCTTGTTGTGTCATTAGAACATGAAATCATTTATAATCTATTTCTTCTTTCATTTTCTGGGAGAAAATACTTTCCGGGAAACAACGTCAAAAAACAACTTATCTTTTCGAATAATTGTTAACAGGATTGCGGATGCTATTCTAGAAGTTTTGAACAGGAAATATGGCTTGATCTAGCTTATCTCTACATAAGCTTGTCAAGATGGCAAGATGCTGAGATTTGTCTTTCAAAATCAAATGCCATTAGTTCTTTCTCTGCTGTTAGAAATCATGCCACTGGTAAGGTTTTTCGTTCCTTGATTTATGTTATCATCGTTGTATTACATGGTACTAGAAAATTTCCCGGCCTATGCCCGAGTTGCTCTTCTATATACTAAATACGACAAGTGACAACTCTAGATTTTATTTTGCAGGTGTACTTATGAAAGAAAAGGACTGCTGAAAGAAGCTGTCAAGGCTTTTCAGAGCGCTTTGGATATCGATCCCGATCATGCCCCAAGCTTGATATCAGGAGCTGGTGTGCTCAGACAACTCAAATGTCAACCCGATGCAGTTGTAAAAAGCTTGTTGATGACTACTCTCCGAGTTGATAGAATGAATCCATCGGCATGGTATAATCTCGATCTGCTTCTCAAAGCTGAAGGCACCCCATTGTCGCTAGAAGAAGCTGCCGAATGTTTTCAGGCTGCTGCCATTCTTGGGAACTCGGCACCTGCCTGTTGATCCATTCAGATTAATTTTCGGCATTTTAAACATTTTTAATTAATTAATTTTCGGCAATTTAAAAAAAAATTTAATATTAATTTTTTGAAACATTTATATTGTAAATATATTTGTATCATAGGAAACAATAGACAATGAAAATGTAAATGAAATTAAATATAAAGTGTAATTTAATATTTATTATATTTCAACTCATTTAAATTTAAATTTTATTATTCAATAACAGTGAGGATATTGGACGAGATTCAATAAAGAAGAACTTGTAGCAGGTATGCTATGCAACACAGACCATTCCTCTCGGTCATTCAAACAGACACTGCCTTTTAGCTATAAGCACTTAATTCTTGACACATCTTCAATTCTCAACAGTATTGACATTTTTTATCAGAGTTTTTATATTTCTGATATGCAGGGTTCATATAAACATGACAAGCACAGAGCATACTATATTTAACTCTTTTTTAACTCATAAGTTAATCCTTTTCTAAAAAAAGTCTAAAGGGAAAACGGGAAAATTTAGAAAGTCATAAATAAAAGCACACTAATTTTTTATATTAGGTAGAGAACTTGATGATTTTATAAGATGAAAAACATCTCCTATTATAGGTGAAGGAGACGGATACAACTAAAATAAATACAATATAAATAGTACTAAATATTCCTGACACAAGGAATAGTAAATATTCTTGATATTTTCCTAATAATACATACGTGGCCTACAAATATTAATAATCCAAAATAGTATAAGGAATAGTAAATATTCCTAATATGACAAAATAGTAGACAAACATGACAAGATAATACATACCAGAGGCTTTTAAACTATAACAAAGACAAAAGCAAAAGCAAAAGTAAAAGTAAAATATTCTCTTTTAGTTATTAGCATTGGAATGAGAGAATTGTGCATTGTCCAGAGAACTTTCATTGTAATTGTCTTCATCTTCAAATTTTTCTTCTTTTTCGTTCTTATCTTCCTGTTTATCTTGCATCCTTATCTTGTTAAGATTGATTTAACTGCAATATAAAAGATAGTCTTAAGACCATTCTAATAGATCTGGAATATTTTCATAACATTCTTGAATGACTTTTAAAATTTCCTTGTGATAAGGTTGATACTAAACTGGTCAAGTATCCCATGGAGCAGTAATATTTAGAGGAAGCCATATTTCAAATGGTATTACCTTGTTTAGCTGACAAAAGAACTTCTGAATTTCTCAATAATAAATATCAGAATTTCGAATGTCATCCAAATAAACATTGTGAATTCATACAGTAGGAAAGGATCCTAATTGAATTAACCAACCACATTGCATGAAATATTGAGGTTTTAATATTTTATTAAATGCATCCTACCTCAAAACTTTAAGTTTGAATAAATATAATTTAAATTTTAAAAATAAAAAAAAATATTTTGAACATTGAGAACAAATTTAATTTGTAATTGTAGATCAATAATATATAAAATTAATTATGATTTTAATATTATTAAAATTAATAAATTAAATATTAATATTTACAATTATATAGAAACTTCATTAAATAAAATTTAAAAATTTAAGATCTTTGTATTATGCAAATCAAAATCTATAGAGAATTATTTAATATTGAGTTGGAGTCATCCATCGGATTTGATGAAGAAGAACACTACGATAATTAATTTTTCTTGATCTTTTTCTTTTTTACACAAATCTTAAAGCAATGGAAGCTATAATTTTCCATTAATTTCCTAAACAAACCCCAAGTGGGTGGAGGTTATAATTTTCCATTAATTTTGTATGTAACCCTAAACAGTTATAAAATTATAATAAATAATAAGAAATTATCATTATAAATTACAACTTTTTATAAAATGATAATTACAATATTAATTAAAAAATAACATAAAATAAAATTGTAAAACTTATAACAACATACCACTGTAAACAGGGGTGAGATGAATTCGAAATGGATCAAGGTATTCGTTTTTTCGTTTCCTGAACCGAAATATAATCAATGGACACTAGAAATTAATTATTATTGAACCGTATTAAATCGGTTTGGGTTCCAAGTTTCCATATTATTTTTGAGCTTTTAACTTTTAGACTTTATTTAGACAAAATTATTTTTGGACTTGAACTTTTCAACTTTAATTAAATAAAATTATCTTTGTTTTATGTTTCTTAAACACTATTCAATAAATTAATTTTTTTCAATTATACGTAAAATTTCAATTAATATATTTATCTAAAAATTAATTTGTAAAATATATAATTATAAATGTTTATTAAAAAGCTAATTGACAATGATTTAATCACTCTCAACCTTCACCGAATATATATTTTATAACTCTTAAAGTGTAATGATAGAAAAAAAAAAAAAAACCACCCAAGTTGGAAATGTTAATAATGGTAACCAAAATTTTAGAAATTTTAACAACAACAATAATAATAGAAAAAAGAACACAGTACATAATAAGCATGGGCGAAGCCAGAAATTTTGTTTAGGTGGCCAAAATTAAATTATAATTTTTACGATAGTAAAAATATAATTTCGCTATTTTAATAGCCTATATTTCATAATTTTTAAAAAAAGTTAAATCAAAATTTTATTATTTTTAATGGGCAAAGTGCAATTTTACTTTTACTAATATAAAATTTTAAAAATTTTAAAGGGTTACGAGCCTTCCCAATTACACCCATGATAATAAGCAAAAAGGAGATGAATACTTGAATTCTTAAAAATTTTAACAATAATAAATAAAGAATGAATTCGTGAGAGACTAATATTGAAATTAGATTTAAAGTTTATTTTTTATTTAATTAAAATTTAGAATTTAGAATAATGAATTTTGTTTTGAGTTTTAAATGGGTTTATATGTTCAAAAAATATTGGCCTTAGTTTTTGAAAATTTTAAACAATTTTTCTTTTTCTTTGGCTTTTTTTTACTTTTTGTGTGTAATGTAATAAATTGAAACTAAACTGAACGAATATGATTCAACGTCATCATCCAACCGGAATCGAACAAAATCGAATTGCCGATTCAACTCGATTTCTCGACTTGATATTTTTTACTTAGCTTTAATTGTAAATTAAAGCTTTTACATTTGACGATGTAATAATATAGTTTTCGTGGATATCATATGAAAAAAAAAAAAGTAACTTTCATTTCCAGTAAGTCGACTTCAAGCAATCCTAACTTATTAATCTTAATAATTTCCATTTTTTATTCTTGATAAATACTAATTTTAATTGGTGTATAATTATAATATTAATTAAGTGAAAATTAATCTAATCTAATATTTTTATATTTATCACACTAATTGAATAATTTTATATATTACTAAATTTTTTTTTGAATTTTTAATAATTAATTTATATATTATTAATAGATATTTGATTTTTTTAAGAGTAAAATATACCAACAGTCACTCAACTTTGATTAAAATAATAAAATAGACACTAAACTTTAAAAAGTTACAACTCAGTCACTAAACTTTAGAAAAATAACAAACCAGTCACCAACAACCATTTTTCGTTACGTCTATAACGAAAAGTTGGCCTGTCATCCCACGGTGTAAACGACTCCAATTTAAGAATCCTAACTAGGTTGGGAAATAGAAGAAGAAGAAATTGAGATGCCAACCGTGATTCTGTCACTGTAGCTTTGGCCATTCGTTGCGGCAACCACCGTTCACAGCTGTCAGTAAGCCTAGAAACTTCTCAAATTTGACATCAACATTCCTTTCGAACTTGTAAACCCTAAAATCAACTTAGATTTTTCAAAATCAACACTGAAAGCTCTAAATCTAAGCCTGAATATTACGATTTCTAACATTTTAACCGCCACCTTCTTCGATTTCAGATTTCAGGTTTCCTTTTCAATTATTGTTTGGGGGTGATTTTAGTAGTTGTTGACTTGTGACATATTTTCCCTCCTTTTCTTGTTCCCGCTTTAGTTTCATATCTTAATAGCTAAATGGAATCTGCTTCAGTTTGGGGTATGCCATTACTCAACTTTTCATTTGTTTTTCTCTATTGTTTTCTTATTCTTTTTTGCTCATTTCATTTGGGGGGGGGGGGGGAGGGTTGATTTTGACCAACCAAGATAGAAGCCTCTTTCTTGACAATATGGTTTGCTCGAAGGTTTCCTTTTTTAGATTGTCTTATCATCTCTTTTGATCCACCTTTTTAATTAAGGTATTCCTGCTATGACTTTACCATGAGCTGTTTTGAGGCTTTCCATGTAAGTATGGGAAGGGAGAAGGGGTTTTACTTGAGATTTGTTGTTCAATAATAGACTTGTCCATATTCACTTTTTCTTGTACATATAATTGTATTACCAATGACAATTGGTTCATTGGATTTCAGATTCAAAATTCTCCCCTAAACAAAATTTCTATTTTAATTATAATCTCATATTTCAAGTTTCCAATTTCCCTTAAAAAAAATCTCTCTCTGTTTTTTTATTTCCTTCCTTATCCCCAAAATTAAGACCCTTCAGCTCCTCATGTCTAACGTGGCCAGTTAACTAGTCATGCTACCTATTCCTTTAGACCTATAATAGAAAATGTTAGTGGGTGATTGATTTGTCACTTTTCGATAATGTTAGTGATTAGTTAGTTATTTTTTTAAAGTTTAGTGACAATTTTATTATTTTAATCAAAATTGAGTGACTGCCAATGTATGTATAGAATATAAGAAGATAAAAGTATCATGAAAGTATTTGTATTAGAAGTTAGATTACATTTTGCCCATTCTACTAAAGAAATAGGCAATTTAGTTTATGCGCGTAAGGTAAAAGAGCATGAGGTATGACTAGCATGCCATGTGTAGTACTGTAGCTGTTTGGTTATTTCGTTAACCCGTCAATTTTTAACTATAGAAATAAATAAAATTTTTAACAAAAATAATCAGTTTGCTCTTTGATTTAACGTTCAAGAACTAATTTATCCAATTTTAAGTAAATGGGCAAAATACAATCTAACTTTTAAGATAAAAAAATATTTTTAATGTAGATAATTAAAAAGAAAACCCAAAGTAGAATAACTTGTAAAAGAACAAGGACAGAAAACTGAGCTGTTCATTTATCTTATTGCATGGAGTTGAAGCATTAGTTGAGTAAATTAAAGAACAAAAATTTGTACGTAACTATTGTTGTAGAAGTTGTCTGAGGATGTCTGCATTGATGCTACCATTGTTGTCTAAAGAAGCCATTAACTCTGATATTCGAATACTTAAATCATCAACCTCTCCATTAAGCCTCTGAATATGACTGCAAATCTCATCCAAAAGCTGCAACAAGGATAACCATAGAGACAAGGTTTATACATGCTTGTTGTGTTAAACTTTAAAATTTTTCGGTTAAAATATGTCACAAATCTTTATACTCTTTGTAAATTAGGAATTTAGTTCTTTTATTGTTCATATTTTAAAATTCAGTTTCAATTGTTAAAACATTTTAAATTATTTTGTTAAATTTTGATTCATTAAAACCTCATTTTTTAGTTCCATGGCTATTGAGTGAGTTTATTTTTATATCACCAACATTTGGATCTGAAATTTGAAATTTGAAAAGTAAAAAGACTAAATTTCTGAAAATAAAAATACAAAAGCTAAAATCTGAATTTGTGAGAAGTACAAACACCTGAAACTAAACCGAAACCAAAACTTAATGCTATAAACTAACACATTGATTCAAATCAATTTTCAATTTTCTTAAAATTTTCTCGGAGCCTAGTGGAAATCTAAGGAGACCCAAATTAAGCCCTTTTATAATCAATAAAATTTTAAATTAGTAATGGTAAAATTACACTTTGATCTCTAAAAATGATATAATTTTGATTTATCTATTTAAAAATTATAAATATAACTATTAAAATGATGAAATTATATTTTTACTATAGTAAAAATATATAATTTAATTTTGACCCTTAAAAGAAATTCAAGCTAGTTGGAAAAGTGGCATGGAATTAAACCAAGTGCATGAGGTTTTCAGGCTTACCTTAGTCTTCTTCTTCATGTTAGTTGATAATAGCTCTTGAAGTTTAAGGCTAAAATCTTCATTCTCATGGCTTCTACCACTTGATCTATTGCTAGACATTGTTGTAAGAGGAAGGGAATGAGTGTTGATGACAATTGAAATAGCAAATATAGTGTTGTTTTTATAGATGCTATATGGGGCTATTATTTGGTGCTAAGGATATCAACCAAGATATCTTTGGAGATGGATTAGGGCCCCATTTGTCCAAAATTTGCTGGACCAGTTTGTTCCCATGAATTATTTTAGGTAAAAATGTTTCTCCGATATCTCTCAATTTCAATATTGATCAAATTGATCCCTCTTAAAAAATCAGAACAGTTTAATCCCTATCAATTTCAGAAGAAGATTAATCACGGCAATTAATGTTTTTCGTCAATTTCAATATTTACATATTCTGTCAATTTGGTCTTGATTTGAAAAAAAGTTGTCTTAAAAATGTATATTTTTTAGAAAATCTAATTCCAAACAATATATAAAAAAATCTTTAGCTTCATAATGTTTAAAATTTGAAAGCTAAATTTGTTATTATGTCAATAAAAATTATGTAAAATTGACGAAAAATATTATTGTTGTGATTAATTATCCTTATATACTCATTTTCGAAATTATTAATAATTAAATTATTTTTTTAGAAGGATTAATTTATTCAATATTAAATTTGGGAGGGAGAAGAGACATCTTTTCACCATTATTTTGTTAGACTCTTTTAGGAGGCTGTTTGTCTTTGACTCAAGAACATTATTACATGCGTATGCAATTGACCAAATTATGAAACTTGATCAAGTATTTAGCAATAATACACTACTATCCAACTTGGTGTTTATTTCAATTAGTTTATGCCATCATTATTAAGAACTATATATATATATATATATATAACAATAATATTGTAAATTTAAATTTACACTTTTTTTAGCATAATATTTATAATTATTTATAATTCTTCAACTCATAAATAAGAGGATAGTGCATTTCAATGCACTCGAATTCACGTCTTTTTGCATTGACAACAATATCTATGCTAATCACGTCTTTTAGGAAATAATATATTTAGATTTTAATGATAAATGCATTCTCTTCTTTTGTTTGTTGATTAAAAGTTTATGTCAAACAGTAGAATGCTGGATATCACCAACAAACAACCCTTAAATAGATTAGAAAATCTCCTTCCTAACCCCATGCTTTATGTTGCCCCATTTTGGAACAAATGTTAAACATGAACAGATTTTCAAACAATATGCTTCCTTTTTATTAGATGATATTTGTAAATCTACATTCGTATTTTAATTAGAATTGTCCGGACGGGTAATTTAATTAGACTTGAAAGTCTGTTTAAAAAATAGAAGAGTTTAGATAAAAATATAGACTCGTTTAGAAAATGAGTTAGGTCTCATGTAAGACTTTTGATTTGGCTTTACCCAAATTTGTAAAAAAATAAAAAAAAAATTACTATTTTCTTTTTTTTAATATTTTATTGTCATTTCATTATTAGATTGTTACTATTTTGTTGTTATTGTTTAGATATTGTATAACTCTTGTTTTATTGTCAATTTTGTTACTATTTTAAAGACATTTGTTTATTAAGTTGCACTTATCTTAGCGTTATTTAAATATACATATATATTTTAATTTATTGAGAAATAATTATTGTAATTATTTAATAATTTTGATGCATTATATTTTTAAAATATATATATAATTAATACGGATGAGTCAAGCTGAACTCGAATTTTAATACTTTTATGGTTTAGACACCATTTTAAACAAAATTAGTAGCTATTATAATACAATTTCCACCGCTTCATCACAGCCATTCTTATCTTTGCCCATTTATCTGTAACTTAAGAATTGTTTTTTTGGGCAGTTTGTATTATTTAAGGGACTGAAAATCTCAGGTTAAAATATTCATATTTAATGATATAATAAAATTACTCAAAATTATAATTTTATTTTAATATTTATTTTATTAATAATTTTAAATTTTAAATAATATTGAAAGAATATGAGAAATTTTTCTAAAGAAAAGATGAAAAGGATTAAATCCCACTGAAACATTTTCAATAAGTAAAACTATTGAATTCCTTTTCTTTTTCGTATAATTTCTTCCCATTTTCCGATATTTTTTGAATTTGCACAGTACATATAAAAGAAAAAATTTGCATACTTTATGTACTTAATTGAAAAGAAATTTAAATATCAAAGTGGGAAAAATGTATATTTGAAAGTAAGGGTGAGCGTTCAATTAAATCAAGTCAAATCGAGTGAAAAAATTTTAAGTTAATCGAGTTCACGAGTCTTATTTTTTATCTTAATTTAATTTAATTTTTTTTAATAGAGTCAAGTGAAATAAAATTTAAGTCTAGATGAATCGAATCGAGTGAAATTATTCAAGTTAAATTAAAAAAATTAAATATGTCAAATAAAAATATTGTTATAATATATCTAATTCTATATTAGAACATATAAAATAATAATAATAAGATATTTGAATATAATAAATTTGAATTATTAATTAGGTCCCAAATTTATTATTTTAGAATATTTTTAAAATTTAAACTTTTTTATATTTCTAAGTTTTTTTTAAATAATTTTTAAAATTTTTATAAATATTTTGAATTTTTTTGTAATTTTTGTGGATAGAAAAACTAATTTGTCTATTTTTAAAATTGATAGAAATTAAAAAGATATTTACAAAAATTTATTATTCGAATTATAAAATTCAACTCAACTCGTACTCAAAATTTAAATCAAATTATTTGAATAAACTTGAATAATTCAAATATTTCAATTGGATTAATAAAAAATTAATTTTTTTATTTTTTAAATGAAATTGAATTTTATTTACCGTACGAAATATTAATTCGTGAATAAAGGCTAGACTGAGACTCAAACACATCAACTTTGCATATTGATATTACCATTAAATCAGTGCAAGAAATCAAGTCTAAAAGATTTGGATAAAATAAAACTGATAATCCGTCATACCCTGTGCTGGTAGCAGTGACTTATTGATGAGTAAAACCCGCAAACAGCCAGTCATTTTCCCTCTTAGCATTTTGCTCCTCAATCAAATAGAGAGTTTCTTGGAAATTTCTTTCAACTCGGCATCAATGGAAAATCAAGACAAAAATATCAATAAGAAACTCCTAAAATAGAGAGAAAAAAAAATGAGTATCCATCGAAACAGATACAGATCACCCCACCACACATTCTTTCCTGATAAGCACACATACTTTTTGAAGCATATGAAACTACCGCAAGTTATATCAGCATAGAACTAAAAAAATAATAAGCAAAGATCCATTAAAACATGTTTTTAAGTTTGATACTACAATGGAGAAGACAAACAAAAGAACCCATTTTTATTAGCTGACCAATAAGTCCATTGGCAGGTTTTACTCTATTCTAGCCTAGTACTCATCCCCTTCATCTTCATCTCCTTCACCAGATTCCAAGCCCACTTCTTCATAATCTTTCTCAAGAGCAGCCAAGTCTTCTCTAGCTTCAGAAAACTCACCTTCCTCCATACCCTCACCAACATACCAATGCACAAATGCACGCTTTGCATACATCAGATCAAACTTATGATCAATCCTTGAGAACACTTCAGCAACACTTGTAGAATTTGAAATCATGCAAACTGCCCTTTGAACCTTAGCCAAATCCCCACCAGGTACCACAGTTGGAGGCTGGTAGTTGATGCCACACTTGAACCCTGTGGGACACCAATCAA
This sequence comes from Gossypium stocksii, assembly GCA_020496765.1. Taxonomy (NCBI): domain Eukaryota; kingdom Viridiplantae; phylum Streptophyta; class Magnoliopsida; order Malvales; family Malvaceae; genus Gossypium; species Gossypium stocksii. Next base: position 89,934,765 of record CM035620.1, read on the forward strand.
CAAACTGGATGGTCCTTTTGGTCTTGATTGTTGCCACTGCAGCATTCACATCTTTAGGCACCACATCTCCTCTGTACATCAAGCAACAAGCCATGTATTTCCCATGGCGTGGATCACATTTGGCCATCATTGAAGCTGGTTCAAATGCACTGCTTGTGATTTCTGCTACTGACAGTTGCTCATGGTAAGCCTTTTCCGCTGAAATCACCGGTGCATATGAAGACAACATGAAATGGATTCTAGGGTATGGGACTAAATTGGTCTGAAACTCATTCACATCCACATTCAAAGCACCATCAAATCTCAAAGATGCAGTCAAGGAAGAAATAACCTGTAAATGATCCAAACGTCATAAGTATACACAAACAATGCAAACAATCAAATTAAAGCTATCATTTACTGTACCTGAGAGACCAGCCTGTTGAGATTAGTGTAAGCAGGCCTCTCAATATCAAGAGATCTTCGGCAAATATCGTAGATAGCTTCATTATCGAGGAGAACTGCGACATCAGTGTGCTCTAACAGAGAATGAGTTGACAAAACACTATTGTAAGGCTCTACAACAGATGTGGAAACCTGTGGGGAAGGGTAAACAGTGAAACCCAGTTTTGATTTCTTTCCATAATCCACTGAAAGCCTTTCAAGAAGCAATGATCCAAGACCAGATCCAGTTCCACCACCAACAGCATGAAACACCAAAAACCCTTGCAGTCCAGTACAGTTATCTGCTAGCTTCCTGATCCTATCAAGGCAAAGATCCACTATTTCCTTCCCAACTGCAACAAAAAAACAGGGTTAGTTTATAGATCTGATAGTAGGAGAAAGAAACCCCAACTTTTCCAACACTTATTGCTTACTTGTGTAGTGGCCTCTGGCAAAGTTATTTGCAGCATCTTCTTTGCCACTAATAAGCTGTTCAGGGTGGAATAATTGACGATAAGCCCCGGTTCTAACTTCATCAATTACGGTCGGTTCAAGATCCAAAAAAACAGCACGAGGGACATGTTTTCCAGCGCCGGTTTCACTGAAAAAGGTGTTGAAAGCATCATCCCCGCCTCCGACTGTTTTGTCACCCGGCATTTGTCCATCAGGCTACACCCAAAAACAAGAAAGAAGATTACATACCCAGCGAAGAAAAAGAAGAAAATATTGAGTTCATATGGTAAAAATAACACAAAAAAGACCTGAATGCCATGTTCAAGACAGTAGAGCTCCCAACAGGCGTTACCAACTTGGATACCAGCTTGACCAATGTGAACTGAAATGCACTCTCTCATTTTGGTTAACAAAGGGAAATTGCTGAAGAGTTTTAGGGGGTGAAGAAGAAACTGAGAGAGATTTTTGAAAAGGATATTATAGAATAAAAGGGGGGGTTTTGAAACTGCTATAAATAAGGAAGAAAAAAATAAGGGGGAGTTTTCGAGGAAAGTGGGCGGAAAACGGCTATAAATTTTGAATAAAAAGGAGATTACAGTAACGTTAGGCGGGATTGAAATTTTGAAATTTTGAGTAGGGATGATATGATGGGCCTAGTGGACTAAATTTTGAATAAAGGTAATATCTTATATAAGGATATTTTTAAAATATATAATTTTTTATATTAATAAAATAATATTACATCATTAGTTTTTAAATATATATAAATATTATTTTACATTTAATCACGTATAATCTCTAATTTAAAGGGCAAATTATAAAAGTAATCACTTTTACTTGTTTCAGATTATATTTTAGTCACTTACGTTATTATTTTGTTACGAAGTGATCACTCAATCATTAAGTTCTGTTACCTCCCTAATGACAATCCTACATAACAATCCAAATAGGTTTTAAATGCCAATTTGGATATCCAATTGGGATATGAAAAGTTTTTTCAGTCAAAATGAAAAAGAAAACTAAAAGAAAAATGAGACGAACGATTTTTTTTTCCAGTTTAAGTGTAATTAATTTAAAATTTTCAATTAATTCAAAATTTATTCTCGTCCAAGTTGAACATCCAAGTTGGCATTTAAAACTCATCTGGACTGCCACTTAGGATTATCATTAGGGAGGTAATGATACTTAACGGTAGAGTGACCACTCCATAATAAAAAGATAGTATAAATGACTAAAATATAACATTTCGAACATAAGTGACTAAAATATAATTTGAGACAAATAAAAATAGCTATTTTTTATAATTTACCCTTAATTTAACTTTAAACATTGAAATTATATGCCCAAAAAAAGTGATGGGTCCAACATTTTTTTTCATCATCTTAGGGTGGGTTTGGATGGGCGATTAGGTGCGGTGCGGTGCGTTTGGCCTACTTTTTGTCTCACGCTACAGTATCGCTACGGTATCTAATCTCACCGCTACCGCTATTTTTACACTAACCGCAGGTAAACGCACCGCCCATCCAAACTCATCCTTAAAAGCAATTTAATTGAATATAAAATTTAATACTCCCTATTTGAAATGGAGATTTCGTGTCTACACGTTCAAAAAAGATTATTTTGGTTAATCAAAAATTAGTGTATTATTTTCATAAATAATTATAATTTTTTATTATTTTGATTAAAAGGTCTATAAATTCAAGATTATTTACTAAAAGGGTAACCTATAAAGATGCTCACCAAACTTTCAAAAATTTTAGTTTTAGGCACTTGAAAAAAAAAATTTACAATTTAAGCACCTATGTTACATAATTCAATCATTTTTCTCACTCTTGTTAAAATTGTTAACAAAAATATGGTGCGGAATTATTTTTAAAATAATGATTCCACGTAGTTTAAATAAAATAAAATTTTATCATTTTAGTCCTCGATATTTTAATATAAATGAGGTTTAACCCTTTCCTTCAACCCTAAGACTCAATTCACTTTCGTTCATCCGACTCATCGCTTCAACTCGAACTCAACTTAGATTGTACTCAATGACCTATTACTAAATCAATGATATACTTCTGCTCATTGAGGATACAAGTAGAGGTGAGCATGAGCCGGGTCGGGTTCGGGCTGAGCTCAACTAAAAATTTAAGCTCGTTTGCTAGGCCCGGGCCTGGCCCGACCGGGCCCAACCCGAAAAATAGGCCTAAAATTTTACCCAAGCCCGACTTGGATAAAATGCTAAAACCCAAACCCGACCTGACCCACCCATATTAATTTTTATATAATTTTAAAATATATATAATACATCAAAAATACTAAAAACATCAAAATAAATATTTTCCCAACAAATTGAAATAAATTTAAAAATATATATACTTGAATAATACTAAGATAGATGCAACTTAATAAGAAAATATCTTTAAAATAATAACAAAATTAACAATAAAATAAGTTTTATACAATATCCAAATAATAACAACATAATAGTAGCAACATAATAGTAAAATGGTAGCAAAATAAGGAGAAAACAACAAGAAAATAATATTAAAAAATAATTTTTTTTGTCCTTTAGTAGATTGGGATCGGCCTGGGCTCGGGCCAAAAATACCTTACTCAAGTCCTAGCCCATTTTTTAAACAGGTCTTATTTTTTTGTCCAAGCCCATCTTTCGAGCTTAAATTTTTGCCCAAACCTTCTCATATTTCGGGCGGACCTTTGAGCCGGGCCATGATCAGGTCTAGATAGAAGTAATAAAAGTAACATACATTTACATATAATTAAAATTCATGAATTGGAAATTAACCCAATCTTCAATTAATTTATATTAAAAGATTTATGTAATTATGTAACACCCTCTAACCCCAAACCGTCGCCGAAATAGGGTTACAAGGCATTACCAGACTTATACACTAGTAAACGAATAAAATCAAGTCATAAATCTGAGTTTTAATCTAAAACTTTCCAAATTCCATTAAAAAGCCCTTAATTTGGACCTTCGAGGCCCAAAATATGCTTAGAAAGTGATTTGGGACTAAACCGGAGACTTTAGAGATTTTTCTTTGAAAACAGGTGCACACACCTGTGTGGCCTGCCCGTGGGGCTCCCATGGCCGTGAGGCCAAGCCGTGGGTAGGCTTAACTTGTTACACACGGCCGTGGAACTAGCTCGTGGGCAAGCCTGATTTTGTCACACGGCCCGGGACCATGCCCCTGTGTCTTGGCCGTGTGAAAACATAATTTTTCATCATTTTTAAACTACTTTCACCCACCAAACATACATAATTCATGCCCAAATCATTGACTTATAAATCTTGATCAAATAACATTCATTTCATCTATTAAACTTAGCAAATATCCATCTATTCACATCAAATACTACATAAATGTTACATATCATATTATACCAAAAACATAATATATACATACATAAGTGACTTAAACAAAACCTAGTACATGACACCTTTATAATGATAATTTGATCTTTTAACCATCAAACTAAGTTTTATACACATATGCATTCCATCACTTTTCACATAATATAACCATCAATAACTTATGTAACCAAACATTTTATACATTCCATATAAATCAAAAGATAATAACGCAAAAACTACCGGAGAATATCAGGATAGTGTGATTCTTTGAGATGATCCGATCCTCCGAACACATGTTAATCTACAAAACATGTCAAACACATTCAAGTAAGCTTATGAAAGCTTAATAAGTTCATAGGCTTGGAAAGTAAACTTACCAAACTTTGTAACACATTCATATAACATATTTATACATTAATTTCTCCTGTAGATCACAAATCAAAGTTAAGCTCGTTTAATACTATTTATTATCATTCGTAATAAAATTGTACTTTCTTGGGCCCTTTTTCCACTTACCACTCTTATTCAAATTAGGGAACTATATGAAATTGAGTACTTCGTTTTCAATTTTCCATAGTAAAACAATGGACTTACACATGTTCACTTTTTTTTCCGAAGCCGTGGCCCAGCCATGGTCTTACACGGGTCATATATTACACCGATGCCATATCCCAGATATGGTCTTACACAGAAGTACTTATCACTTTTCTCCGATGCCATAGCCCAGCTATGGTCTTATACAGGTCACATATTACACCGATGGCATATCTTAGATATGGTCTTACACGAAAGTACTTATCACTTTTCTCCGATGCCAAAGCCCAGCTATGGTATTATACGGGTCATTTGTATCACTTTAAATCCATTGCCATAGCCCAGATATGGTATTAGATGGAAATCACTTATCATTTCTCACCGATACCATAGCCTAACTATGGTCTTATACAGGAATCATTTGTCACTTGTTGCCATAGTCCAACCATGGTCTTTTTCCGTCAATTCATCATTTGTCATGAAATAGAAGTACTCAATTCAATGTCCCCATTTTTATTTGTTCATTTCTTTCATTTCATACTTATACAATATTCACGGATTTATCCAATACATATAGCATAACACATTATAAAATTCACAAGATTAATAAATAAATCCTAAAATTTAGCCACATGAACTTACCTGGGCTAATTCACAAAAGTTGTAGAAGTTCGGGAATTATTCAACTATTTTCTCATTTCCTCGATTTACTTCGATTTCTTGATCTATAATTGCAAAACCATTTATTTATTAACATTTATTTCAATTTTACTACAATCCAAAATTTGTACCCTTTAATTCCTAAAATTGCACTTTTGCCTCAAATTTTGTAGTTTTCACAATTTGGTCATTGACTAATTAACTCATCAGTAGAACATTTTCTCCTCAATTAACACTTTATTTAAATCTTGTAAGCTATTTTATAACCATTATAATTCAAAATTTCCAGATAAAACCCTAATTTCAAACTCTTTTACAAATAAGTCCTTAAATATTCACTTTCTATCCAATTCTTTCAATAAAATCAACATATAAACAAATTAAAACTTTAATTCCATGCTAAATCATCACATACTTCTAGCACATATTCATAGCAACTTCCAAAATCAACCATAAAATCAAAAACTATTGGATTAGACAAGAGGACCTAATTGTAAAAGTCATAAAAATACAAAACTTTCAAGAGATAATCAAGATTTGAACTTACTTGTAGTAAAAATAAGAAAAACCAGCCTTTAGAAACCCTCCTATGGTGTTTTTGCTGGAGAAGATGAAAGAAAATGAAAAATCTAGATATTTCTTCTAATTTAGTCCATATAACACTATTAGATTTATACTTATTTACAAAATTGACATTAGTTCACACTATATTTCAGCTAATTTTTAACCCATCCGTCCAGCCCATTTGATTTTGGGCTTAATTACACTTTAAGTCCCTCCTTCTAATTAACTAAGCTATTTGGTCACTTTCCACAATTTTGCACTTTATTCAATTTAGTCCTTTTTAATCAATTGATCACCAAAACCTTAAATTTTCTTAATGAAACTTTAATACTAACTTATTAACACTCCATAAACATTTATAAAAATATTTATGGCTTAGTTTAATATCCTGAGATCTTGATACCTCGTTTTCACTTCTAAATTATTTAGTATTTATTTTTAAAATACTATTCACTATTTCAATTATTTTCCTAACTTCACATTTAACTTATAGTCATTAAATTAATAATATTTTCTACTAATATTTCAGATTTAGTGATCTCGAATCACTGTTCCGACACCACTGAAATTTGGGTCGTTACAACTCTCCCCTCCTTTAAGAAATTTTGTTCTCGAAATTTCGTACATGAGAATAAATGTGGATGTTGAGATCTCATTGATTCTTCCGTTTCCCAGGTTGCCTCATTCAACCTATGATGATTCCATAATACTTTAACTAACGGTACCCATTTATTCATTAATTCTTTTATTTTCCGTGTTAAAATTTTCACTGGTTCCTCCGAATAAGTCATATCTGACTGAAGCTCTATCTCGGCATGAGGAACTATGTGCGATGGATCTTATCGATACCGTCTTAACATAGACACATGAAATACATCATGAATTTTCTCAAGTTCTGGAGGTAAGGCCAACCTATAAGCAACTGGGCCAATTCTTTCAGCAATTTCATAAGGATCAATAAACCGTGGGCTAAGTTTTCCCTTCCTACCAAACCGTATAACCTTTTTGCATGGTGACACTCGATCACCCACTGTAAATTCTATATCTTTTCTTTTCAAAATTGCATATGATTTCTGATGATCGGAAGCAGCCTTCAGACTATCACGAATAATCTGAACTTTTTCTTTCGTTTCTCGAACCAAATCAACTCCTACTATCTTTGATTCACTCAATTCACACCAATACAATGGAGTTTTACATTTTCTTCCATTTAAAGCTTCAAATGGTGCCATTTTGATACTAGTTTGATAACTATTATTATAAGCAAATTCAGCTAAAGGTAAATACCTTTCCCAGTTACCGCCGAATTCAAGTACACGGCACCTTAACATGTCTTCTAATATCTGAATTACCCGCTTAGATTGCCCATTTGTCTGGGGATAAAAAGCTGTGCTAAAGTTTAATCTGGTATCTAAAGCTTCTTGTAACTTACCCCAAAATCTCGAGGTAAACCTCGGGTCTCGATCAGAAATAATAGATATTGGTACCCCATATAATCTTACTATTTTTGACACATATATTTCCGCCAACTTTTCAAGTGAATAATCTGCCCTGACTGGAATAAAATGTGCCGATTTAGTTAATCGATCCACGATCACCCATATTAAATCTTTCTTTTTCGGAGTAATCGGTAATCCGGACACAAAATCCATCGTGATATGTTCCCATTTCTATTCTGGAATCATAATGGGCTGTAACAATCCTATTGGTACCTGATGCTCAGCTTTCACTTGTTGACAAATCAAACATTTGGCTACATATTCACAAATTTCCCGCTTCATGCCGGGCTACCAATACATTTTCTTCAAATCACAATACATATTGGTACTTCCCGAATGAATAGAACACATGCTATTATGGGCTTTTGATAAAATATCATTCTTTAATTTTGCATCATTTGGAGCACATACCCTATCACGATAATATAACATACCTTTATCATCAGTAGAGTATTCTGAGCTCAACTCATTTTAAACCATCGCTCGTTTCAATACCAATTTCGGATCTTCATCCTGTAACTTCTGAATCCGTTGAAAGAGTACCGGTTTAGCTTTTAATTCTACTAGCACAGAAACATATTTATTAACAGACAGATGAGCATTTAGTGCCCGAAGAGTAAACAATGACAATTTTCAGCTAAGTGCATCTGCTACAACATTAGCCTTCCCCGGATGGTAATCAATAACAAGATCATAATCTTTCAGAAGTTCTAGCCACCGTCTCTGTCTCAAATTCAGCTCCTTTTGTGTCATCAGATATCTCAAGCTTTTATGATCGGTATACACATGACACTTTTCACCATATAAGTAGTGCTTCCATATTTTTAAAGCAAACACAATCGCAACCAATTCCAGATCATGTGTAGGATAGTTCTTTTTATGTGGCTTTAATTGTCGAGAGGCATATGCTACCACTTTACCTGTCTACATTAAAATACAACCCAAACCATTTAGAGATGCATCACTGTATACCATAAATGGCACACCTGATTCTAGTTGAGTCAACACAGATGCTTCCGTCAACATTTTCTTTAATTGCTCAAAACTTTGTTGGTATTCATTTGACCACACTAACTCGACATTCTTTTGTAATGACCGAGTCAATGGTGAAGCAATTATTGAAAAATCTTTAACCAATCAGCTGTAATAACCCGCTAATCCCAGAAAAGTTCTTACTTCAGTGACATTCTTCGGAACCTTCCAATTCACCACTGCTTCTACTTTACTAGGATCAACTCGAATGCCATCAGCTGAAATAATATGACCTAAAAATGCAACTTCATGAAGCCAGAATTCACATTTACTAAACTTTGCATATAACTGTTTCTCCCGCAAAGTCTGTAACACTATTCTCAAATGTTGAACATGCTCGGATTCTGTTTTTGAATAGATCAAAATATCATCAATAAACACCACTACAAATCTATCCAAATAAGGTTGGAAAATTCGATTCATCAAATCCATAAATGCAGCCGGGGCATTAGTTAATCCAAATGGCATCACCAAAAATTTATAATGTCTATACCGGGTTCGAAAAGTAGTCTTTGGCACATCACATTCTTTTACTTTCAATTGATGATACCCGGATCGAAGATCTATTTTTAAAAATGCAGATGCACCTTTCAATTGATCAAATAGATTATCAATACGAGGCAAATGATATTTGTTCTTCACCGTCACCTTATACAACTGTCGGTAGTCTATACATAGTCTCAATGAACCATATTTCTTCTTTACAAATAAAATAGGTGCACCCCAATGTGACATACGCAGTCTGATGAATCCTTTGTTTAACAACTCTTGTAACTGTGTCTTCAACTCTTTTAATTCAGCTGGGGCCATTCTATACGGTAGTCACTGAAATGGGAGTTGTTCCTGGAATTACATCTATCATAAATTCTACTTCTCTATCGGGTGGCAAACCTGGCAATCCTTCTGGAAACACATCAGAAAATTCATTCATTACCGGCAACTCTTCTAACTTTGAATTGGAACCCCGAGTATCAAGGATATAAGCCAAGAATGCCTCATTTCCTTTACGTAACATCTTCTGAGCAGAGAAGACTGAAATAATACCAATAGTATCACTCAAATTTTTAGACCCAACTGAAATCATATCCCCTGTTTGACATTTCAAACTAATCTGTTTTTCATGACAATTTACAATCGCATCATGTTTCACTAGCCACTCCATCCCCAAAATAATATCAAATTCCCGAAAGGGTAGTAACATTAAATCAACGGGGAACTCACAGCCTTTTATTTTCAGTAGACAACTACGGCATATTAAGTTAACCATTACACACTGTCCTAAAGGATTTGCAACTTGCACATCAAAATCAGTAGGTTCAATAGATAAATTCTTTTCAGAAGCTAACATAGTGCCAATAGATGAATGAGTAGATCCAGGGTCTACCAATGCATACACAGTATCATCATAAAGATAGAAAGTACCAACAATTACGTCCAGAGCGGTCACTTCTTCTCTCGCTCGAATAACATAGGTACGTGCATGTACTTTAACATCTGATCGACTAGCAGATTCTTTCATACCCGAATAGGTAGCTCCTATAGCACTACTTTGACCCGAATGTTTACTTCTTTGAGGAGGGGTTCTCTGTTTCTCTTTTTGATCTACTTATTCTCTTTGTAGTTGAGGACAATCTCGAATGAAATGATCAGTAGATCCACACCAATAACATGCCCCTATTTTACTTCGACACTCACCAATGTGATTTATTCCATAATACTGACACTTCGATCGAGGAGCATTTTGAACACTACTCATACTAGCTGCAGGTTTGTCGGATACTCGAAGATTAGATCATCTTGATCTATTTTTCTCCGATCTTTCCGGCATTGAAGTGGTCTTACTAAATTCTTCTCTAGACTTTTTCACTGGCGATGATGAAAATGACTTAGATGCACCACTTTTATAAGACTCTTTGTTCTTTCTATCACGTTGCATTTTCTTGTTATATACTTCTTCAAGTTTCTGAGCACAATCTGATAAAACAACGAACTCCCGTATCTCATTACCTCCTATCATCATTCTGATCTCATCATTCAACCCTTCTTCAAATCTAATGAACATTTCTTCCTCTGTAGGCACAACATCCCTAGCATATTTGCTATGATACACAAATTCTCTTTCATACTCAGCTACTGTCTTATTTCCTTGTCGAAGATCAAGGAATTCTCTTTTCTTTTTATCTAGATATATTCTACCCACATATTTCTTCTTGAATTCATTTTGGAAAAATTTCTAAGAAATTTTCTTTGCTGATACAATAGTCTCAATCGTTTCCCACCAGTGGTAAACTTCTTCTTTCAATAAAGACACAGCACATCTCAAATAGTCATCAGGTGAACAAGCCATTTCTTTAAAAATCCTCATCAAACTCTGTAACCAATATTCAGCCTTAATGGATCATCATCTGCTCTTCCTCGAAATTCTTCAGCTCCAAGTTTTCTGAGCTTTTCCAACTGAGTACATTTACTAGATTCAATTGTCGGAGAAGGTGGAGGGACAACCGGGGGTACTTCAGATGGTGTAGTAGGGGGAGGAGGTTGTCGAGCCTGACTTACTTCTTACATCTTTTCATTATACCACTGATTCATAATCCCGTAAATCATATCTTTTAATTCTTGATGTCGCATTAGAGAAATTAGAACATTACTGCTTGTTCCCTGTTCAGAAGTCTGCACTCTACTATTTACTTCTTCTTGCTCATTATGTTCTTGTCCGTCTGACATCTTTACAATCAGAGAATATCTATAAAATAAAAGGAGTAAGATCGGATCATTCACATCACACTATCACAGATTTATATGGCATGTATTTCTAACACTTTTCACATCATACGTATTTCGAGAATCAGCTAAACCGAGCTCTGATACCATTAAATATAACACCCTCTAACCCCAAACTGTAACACCCGAACCCATATCCATCGCCGGTAGAGTTACGATGCATTACCGGATAATTTTAAATTTTTATAAATCCACATGCTTACCAAATCAATTGATAATATCATCAAAACATATAAAAATTTTTACGAACAATTTTTCATGTCACATAATATATATATATATACAAGTACCTACATGTATATTGACATTTAATTTAAGAACTATACACAATAAATAATATGAACATTTCTATACTCTATTATCCTATATTCGGCAATGTCTACAAGAGAAAAAAATAAAGTCGAATATTTTACTTATACTATTCATTTGGTACATTTCTCATAAATTTAGCCAATTCAACTATGCATAATGCTTACATTCCATCCACTAAAGAAATAAGCTTGTAAATTACATTTTTATCTAAGACCATATGCACACCTTAATAAATTCGACTTAACAACTACATGAAATATATAAAGAAAGAGCAATTAAAAGTAACACCCCTATAATTCATTCGAATGATCAACTCCTTACTAAATTAAAAAGTCCAACCTTCTAATTATCCCAAGTACATAGCAAAGTTAAATAACTTATAAATCATTATAAACATATACTTAACTGAAACAACATCCAAACATATTTATACTAAAATTTACACATAAACATGAGTTTAACAAAATATAAAACCAACATAACATTATACACAAGCCATATTTGCATGGCTGTATATATATATATATATATACATAACCAAAACATACCATTCAAAATATTATCCAAACTATACATGTCATAAGTTAAGTTTTTACAAAAACATTGAATACCAAGTGGTAGATAGTGCGATGAGTTGACTAACGATCCCTGAGCTTAAAGCTGGACTCAAAGATCTATAAAACCAAGAAACATAGCATTCAAAGTAAGCTTTCGTAAGCTTAGTAAGTCTTAAGCAATTACAATTTCAATTAAATATTCAATTCATTTTATACAAATCAAATGATTCACTAATAATAAAATAAAAAAATACTTAAACTCAATTAGCAAGCTTGGCCGAATATACATGTTTTTTTTTATAATCTCATATTCACTCGAATAAGTCATAACCATATAGGCTCATACTCAATCAATTATCCCAACTCAATATACACTTATCTCCAATCAATTATACCAAATCCACATATGCTCTTGTTTCACTAGAGATGCAAATTCAAGAGATGCAAATTCAATGTAACATTTCGTAATAGCCGAACAATATATCATGTAAACCATATGCTCAATATATAATTCTTTGGATTACAAACTTATTTAATCTCATTCCAATATATATACAACCCTTATTCATTCATATGTATCACATAATATAAAGCTCATAACATACACATGCGTACCTTATTACGAGTTAACGATAATTAATCTCATACTTGGCTTTTCATTCGTTTAAACTTGTATATTAGCACCTCAACCCAAAATCTCAAGATATCACACCGGCACATAGCCTACTAGGTATCAACCCGATTAAAAATTACAACAGCAAAATGTCTGCTAGGCTTCTAGCCTGAAATCACACACCGGCACTAAGCCTGCTAGGTATTAACCGATTTAAAATTACAACGACACAATGCTTGCTAGGCTTTTAGCCTGAATAATTCAATTACTTAAATTGTACTTCATATCGATAACCGAATGTCTTTGGTTTATCGCTTTCCTATCGAAATTTTACTCGACGATTTCAATACTCAATAATTCAACCAATTCATCGCTTCATATCCAAATCGGCAAGCATAAAATATCATAGCTATTATAATTTAACCATCAAACATTTTATTCGGCAATGACATAATAATTTCTAATAATTCAATTCAGCTCTTATATCTAACATTTATTCAATTCTTATATCTAACATTTATTCAATTTTAGTACAAAACATAGCTTAAGGACTTACCTGGATAATTTCGTACGATTGTTTCGGCTACTCAGCTAGCTTCGCTTTTCCCCGATCCGAGTCGGGCCTCTTTTGGTCTTGAGCTAATTAAAGATAAATTGAACTTATTTAATTCACTAATCAATTTAATTTGCTAAACAAATAAAATCACATAACTAGGAAATTTGTGCATTAGCCCCTTCCATACTACACATCTTTACATTTAAAACCCAAACACATAAAATATTAAAAAAATACTCAAATCTTCACATTTTGCCCCTAGGCCGAATCTTTTGCTCTCTCATACAAGTCATTCTAAATCATTCATTTTAGAATTTAACCACTCAAATCACTATAATCACGAGTTAGCCCAAAAATCTCAAAATCAACTAAAATCATAACATAAAAGACATTCATCTAACACATATAATTAATTTCTAATTTCCAAATCAAAAATCAATTTTTATTTCAATGCACCATAACCAAATGCCCCCTATGCCTATGTGAGTTCTTACATCTTCATTTCACAAATTAACTTCCCATTTAACAATTTATTTCAATTTCATCCCATAAACACAAAATCATCTAACATCTAGATTTAAACTCAAAAAAATCAAACACCAACTTTTATTTTCTAGCACATTCAACAAAGAACTCAAACATTGTTTCTCAACCGAACACAAAATATACACTAATTTGAAAAATCAACTCATGGGCTAGATAATATAGTTAACCAACACCAAAAAAAAAAAAAAACAAAGATTTTCATAAATTAAACTTAACACATACCTTGATTTTAAGCTACCATGGCCGAATGCCTTGTTTCTTTCCCTTTTACTGCTTCTTATTGTTTTTCGGTAAAAACAAGGTGGATGGTCTTTTGTTTCTATATTTTTTTTCTCTTACTTATTAACTTATTACATAACATATATTATTATTAATTTAATAAAAACAATCACATGCCGTCCACTATATATGTTAAAAGTCATAATTTCATCATTAATCCCTCTACACTAATTATTATTATAATTCGGTTATTACATAATAACTCAAAAAGTCTTCATTTTATGCTTTTAAGCCTTATTTAATAAATTGGCATGCAAATGATAAAATTTTAAAACGAAATTTTGCATTAACCAAATTCATGCATTCACAACACCAATAAATAATAAATAAATATTTTCTGACTCGGATTCGTGGTCCCAAAACCACCGTTCTGATTTGGGTCAAAATCGGGCTGTTACACAAATCGTCACCAGAACAAGGTTACAAGGCATTACCAGACTTATACACTAGTAAACGAATAAAATCGAGTCATAAATTTGAGTTTAATCTAAAACTTTCCAAATTCCATCAAAAAGTCCTTAATATGGACCTTTGAGACCCAAAATATGCTTAGGAAGTGATTTGGGACTAAACCGGGGACTTTAGAGATTTTTTTTTGAAAACGAGGGCACATGCCCGTGTGGCCCACTCGTGGGGCTCCCATGGCCGTGGACAGATCTGACTTGTTACACACGGTCGTGGAACTAGCCCGTGGACAAGCCTGATTTTGCCACACGGCCTGGGCACACGCCCATGTGTTTTGGCCATGTGAAAACATAATTTTTCATCATTTTTAAGCTACTTTCACCCACCAAACATACCTAATTCATACCCAAATCATTGGCTTATAAATCTTAATCAAATAACACCCATTTCATCTATCAAACTTAGCAAATAATCCATAAATGTTACTGTAACACCCTTTGCCCATATCCGATACCTGGAAAGGGTTCGAGGTGCTACCGAACTTAAACTCAACCAATCATATAAAACCGGACCATAAAATTTTGATCAATTTAAAACTTTTCATTTGCATGCACATTACTCACTTAAGCGGGCTTACAAGGCCCAAAACATACATTCGAGGTGGTTAGAAAACAAACCGAAAACTCTCAAGTACTTAAGAAGATATCTTAGAAATTTGTTAACAATTATGTCACACGCCCGTGTGACTCTACAAACACGCCCGTGTATACCTCTAACACGGCCGTGCCAACAGCCCGTGGAGTAATCTGCCTAAACTCACACGGCCTGTGCATACGCCCGTGTTTATGACCCGTGTTCCATCACACGGCCTAAACACGATCATGGCACATCGTGTCAAAATCACACGGCCAGGGAACACGCCCGTGTACTCAGCCGTGTGGACAGTGTCGGCTATTTATTAAGCCTTTTTTTATCGCCTTCTCATCATACGAACACATACTTATACAATAGCATACAACAAGGCATACATGAACACTTAAACGTCCTTAGCCATATTATGATCATGTCAATTTCATATGCATTAGAGATCATAGATTTTACTCATGTCTTTATCACATTCCTACCATAATCATCATAAACTCATCATATAAAATTCATAGCACATGCATATATATATATAATCATATTTCCAGCCACAATAGCTAATATAAGCCATTACGT
Organism: Gossypium stocksii; assembly: GCA_020496765.1. Lineage (NCBI taxonomy): Eukaryota > Viridiplantae > Streptophyta > Magnoliopsida > Malvales > Malvaceae > Gossypium > Gossypium stocksii. The sequence continues at coordinate 89,950,567 of CM035620.1, forward strand.
TTGGCTAAAACAGATGTCACACACTCAATCCTTTAAACTCTTACCCATGTCATAAACTCATAGTACTGAAAATCACTTACTTACTGAGCTCATATTACTCAGTATTACTACTTGTCCTCGTATTACCATATTTTTTTTTCCATTGAATCTATACAATTATATTGATACCCATATTCTCGCACATTATGTGCCACACATGTAATTAAACCGTTTTCATTACATTTTACATTGTAACTTGTAGGGATTCAATAACCCATGTCATATTCTTTCACATAATATGCCACACAGTTCACAAGCCTTATCAATTCAATACTCACAAAACTCATATACATATCTAAACTTATTCATATTAATCTCATTCTCATTCTTATGCTAAGTTTATACGTTGAATCATTTCAACATCGAATAGTACACAAATATCAGAATCAATGCTAATAATAATCACATATCACTTACCAAAACTTTACCGATTTAGAAATCGTCATTTTTCACTGATGTCATAGTCTCATCCAACTATGATCTGTTACTTCTTCACTTCCTGCATGGTACAATCATAGTCCCGTGTTCTTTGATGTGCGCCGATACACATTGTATTTCACTGATAATCACTGATGCCATAGCATAGCTATGGTCTTTTCATTTATCCGTCAATTCATCACTTTCGATAGAATGCCATAGCCCAGCTATGGTCTTATATCTTCACTATCACCATGCCATGGTAAAACCATGGGCTTATCCGTCAATTCATTACTTTTCATTAGAATGCCATAGCCCAGCTATGGTCTTACATCTTAAGCACGTATCACACCGATGCCATATCCCAGATATGGTCTTATACGGATCACATATATCACTGATGCCATATCCCAGATATGGTCTTACTCAGAAACACATATCACTCCGATGCCATATCCCAGATATGGTCTTACACGGAAAAATCACTTTTCACTTTATCCCAATGCCATAGCCCAGCTATGGTCTTACATGGAAGTCACTTATCATCTTATTCCGATGCCATAGCCCAGCCATGTTCTTACACGGATCACATATCATACCGAGGCCATATCCCAGATATGGTCTTACACGGGTCACATATCACTTTTCTCCGATGCCATAGCCCAGCTATGGTCTTATACGGGAATCGCTTATCACTTGTTTCCGATGCCATGGTCCAACCATGGTCTTTTCCGTCAATTCATCTTGTCATTGAGCTGGAATCGCTCGAGTTGATTACTGCAAAACATACTCAGTCATTCTGCTCACGAAATCCTAATATACATTCTCAATATCTCCGTTAGTCACATAATTCATAATAATATCAAGTAATAAAACATTATACCATTTCTGATTCAACATTTATCAATTACAATCAAGCATATGATTAATCTAAATACAAATCATTCATATATTTTCCTCCTCCTCCACTCCATTCCACATCCTTAGTATAAACAACACACTTGTAAGTAACATTTTCTATAATTTTTACTATTTACTTATGTACATTTTCAAGCTGTCCATCCGTGTCATAGTCACTACATTATTTTTATCTTGAGCTACAGAGCTCCAAATTCAGATACGTAAATTTTTCTTGAAACTAGACTCATATATCTTCTTACCATAATTTTTCCAGAATTTTTGGTGTGGCCAATTAATACAGTTTATTAGTTAAAGTTTTCCCCTGTTTCGCTACTCGACAACCCTGACCGCTCTTCACTAAAATTCCAATTTATCTTTATACAGATTTCAAAAGATATCCACGTTTGTTTCTAGTAAAAATAGACTCAATAAGGAATCCACCCATATAAATTATGTTCCATAACTATTTTTGTACAATTTTTAATGATTTTTACAATTCAGAACAGGGGATCTCGAAATCAATCTGAACCAGTCTCACAAAAATGTAAATATCTCAAGATACCGAATTCCTTTGCTTTCTTTGTTTCTTTTATATGAAAATAGACTCAACAAGATTTAATTACATATCTTATTCAACTTCTAATTCAATTTCTACCATTTTTGGTGATTTTTCAAAGTTAGACAATTGCTGCTGTCCAATACTGCTTTAGTGTGACATCTTGTTTCCCAATTTGTCTCAATTTGCTCAATTCATACAATTCAGTCCTTACTTAATTAACCCCTCCATTGAGCTAATTTTCTCATTTAATACCTTTCTCTATCATTTTGAACTACTTCAAAACTTTTGAAAATCAGAATTCTAACAATAGGCCTTAATTTCAACAATTTCACAATTAGGTCCTAAAATCAAGTTTCCATCAATTTTACTTGATAAAATCATCATATAACAAGATTAAAGCTTCAATTCAATATTTATTCATCACATACTTTCAAAACTAATCCATATCAACTTTAAAAATTAGTCATGAAATCAAAAACTAATGAATTAATAAGTTGGACCCAATTGTAAAAGTCCAAAAACATAGAAATTTCAAGGAGAGAGCAAGAATTAAACTTACATAAAGCTAGAGTATGAAAAACCAGCTTGAAACCTCTTCCATGGCTGTTTCTCAGCTGAAAAGAATGAAGAAAAATGAAGAGAATTCTAGATATTCCCATTTGGTCCCATTTTTATTTAACTAATTTTGGCAAATTTTCCAATTTTGCCCTTATTTCACCCATTTCCTAATTTTTCTCAGCTATTGCCGCCCAAAATATCTCCTTTGGGGTTATTTACACTTTAGGTCCTTCCTCTTTTGACAATTGAGCTATTTCATCACTTTTCACAATTTTGCACTTTATTCAATTTAGTCCTTTTTACTCAATTGACCACCAAACCTTAAAATTTCTTAACGAAACTTTAATATTACCTTAGTGACACTCCTTTAATATTCATAAAATATTTATAGCTCGGTTTATAACACCGAGATCTCGATACCTCTTTTCTTCGATATTTTGACCAAATAAATCTTTATGAACACAATCTTACTATTTCAAAAATCTTTTAAAAACCACATTTGGCTCGTAAATATTAAATAATATTTCCTACGAGTTCATTTGTCGAATTTAGTGGTCTTGAACCACAATTTCCGACATTACTGAAATTTGGGCTATTACAGTTACATATCACATTATACCCAAAACATAATATATACATACATAAATGACTTAAACAAAACGTAGTACATGCCACCTTTATAATGATAATTTGATCTTTTAACCATCAAACTAAGTTTTATACACATATGCATTCCATCACTTTTCACATAATATAACCATCAATAACTTTATGTAACCAAACATTTTATACATGCCATATAAATCAAAAGATAATAACCCAAAAACTACCAGAGAATATCTGGATAGTGTGATTCTTTGAGATGATCCGATCCTCCGAACCCACGTTAATCTATAAAACATGTCAAACACATTCAAGTAAGCTTATGAAAGCTTAATAAGTTCATAGGCTTGGAAAGTAAACTTACCAAACTTTGTAACCATATAACATACTTATACATTAATTTCTCTTGTAGATCACAAATCAAAGTTAAGCTCGTTTAATACTGCTTATTATCATTCGTAATAAAATTGTACTTTATTGGGCCCTTTTTCCACTTACCACTCTTATTCAAATTAGAGAACTATATGAAATTAAGTACTTCGTTTTCAATTTTCCATAGTAAAACTATGGACTTACACATGTTCACTTTTCTTTTCTTTTTTTGAAGCCGTGGCCCAGCCATGGTCTTACACGGGTCACATATTACACCGATGCCATATCCCAGATATGGTCTTACACGGAAGTACTTATCACTTTTCTCCGATGCCATAGCCCAGCTATGGTCTTATACGGGTCATTTATATCACTTTAAATCCATTGCCATAGCCCAGATATGGTCTTACATGGAAATCACTTATCATTTCTCACCGATGCCATAGCCCAACTATGGTCTTATACGGGAATCATTTATCACTTGTTGCCATGGTCCAACCATGGTCTTTTTCCGTCAATTCATCATTTGTCATGAAATAGAAGTACTCAATTCAATGTCCCCCTTTTTATTTGTTCATTTATTTCATTTTATACTTATACAATATTCACAGATTTATCCAATACATATAGCATACACATTATAAAATTCACAAGATTAATAAATAAATCCTAAAATTTAGCCACATGAACTTACCTGGGCTAATTCACAAAAGTTGTAGAAGTTCGAGAATTATTCAACTATTTTCTCATTTCCTCGATTTACTTCGATTTTTTTATCTATAATTGCAAAACCATTCATTTATTAGCATTTATTTCAATTTTACTACAATCCAAAATTTGTACCCTTTAATTCCTAAAATTGCACTTTTGCCTCAAATTTTATAGTTTTCACAATTTGGTCCTTGACTAATAAACTCATCAATAGAAGCTTTTCTCCTCAATTAACACTTTATTTAAATCTTATAAAGCTATTTTATAACCATTAGAATTCAAAATTTCCAGATAAAACCCTAATTTCAAACTCTTTTACAAATAGGTCCTTAAAAGTTCACTTTCTACACAATTCTTTCAATAAAATCAAAATATAAACAAATTAAAGCTTTAATTCCATGCTAAATCATCACATACTTCCAGCACATATTCATAGCAACTTTCAAAATCAACCATAAAATCAAAAACTATTGGATTAGACAAGAGGACCTAGTTGTAAAAGTCATAAAAATAAAAAAATTTCAAGAGATAATCAAGATTTGAACTTACTTGAAGTAAAAATAAGAAAAACCAGCCTTTAGAAACCCTCCTATGGTGTTTTTGCTGGAGAAGATGAAAGAAAATGAAAAATCTAGATATTTCTTCTAATTTAGTCCATATAACACTATTGGATTTCTACTTATTTACAAAATTGCCATTAATTCACACTATATTTCAACTAATTTTTAACCCATCCGTCCAGCCCATTTGATTTTGAGCTTAATTACACTCTAAGTCCCTCCTTCTAATTAACTAAGCTATTTGGTCACTTTTCACAATTTTGCACTTTATTCAATTTAGTCTTTTTTACTCAATTGATCACCAAAACCTTAAAATTTCCTAACGAAACTTTAATACTAACTTATTAACACTCCATAAAAATTTATAAAAATATTTATGGCTCGATTTAATATCTTGAGATCTCGATACCTCGTTTTCACTTCTAAATTATTTAGTATTTATTTCTAAAATACTATTCACTATTTCAATTATTTTCCTAACTTCACATTTAACTTATTAAATTAACAATATTTTCTAATAATTTGTCGGATTTAGTGATCTCAAATCACTATTCCGACACCACTGAAATTTGGACCGTTACAAATTAGACACAAATAAAATTGTAATACAGAAAATTCAATCTTTACCATATGCATATAAAGACATTAATAATTAAAAAATCATATACGATATATACAAATTTAATAAATAATAAAGACAAGGACTAATTTAAGAAAAGATTAAACTACAAATTAAAGATGGAACCAAAACAAATTCTAAAACTAAGGGACGTAAATGGAAAATATCCCAGATCACGATGACCTTCCCTCTCCTCGTGAATGCTAGAATTTAGAAGTGAAGGTCACCCGAGATTGTATGGAGTGCATTGCTCTGGCTCGATTTAGTTCTTAGTTTTTTAGATTAATTTATTTTAAGATTTTAGATTTAATTTGATAAAATGAGTTTTGGTTTGTAGCTTTTTGTTATTATTTGATAAAATTGCAAGATCTTTTTCATAAATATTTCTAAAAAATAATAATTTCTCAAGAACTTATACATTATTTTCACAATTTTAAAATATAATATATTTATTTTTATATCATAAAAATATTAAAATTAATTATATATTAAATAAAAAATACAATTCGGTTTAGTTGTGGAAACCCACCTTTTTTCAACTTGCATTCTATAAATCGTCCGAATACCTTAATTCGAGTCGGTTTTTGGTTTAATCAATTTTTTTGCTTAGTTGTGCAGCTTCCATTTTTTTTTTTCTTTTTCTTTATATTAACTTTAATGATAATTTTTAGCATTTTGGGTAAAGTTGCTCGCGCCAGGGGCAACACCAAAAAAACATTGTAGAATTTGCAGCATTTTGGTAAATAATCTTTTGAAGCTATACTATTTTGATACATTTTTTTATTTTTATATTATTTAAAGAAGGGTAAATTACGAGTCACTAAGTTAATGGTAAGTTTTCATTTTAATCACTTAACTAAAAAATTTACAATTTAGTCACTAAATCGTTCAAGAGTTTTCATTGGATTGTTAAGTTATTTAAAAAAATAATTTGTCAATGAGCTCCAAGCAAAAATTTGATGATCGTTACAGTTGATTAGTATCCATCAGCAAGTAGAAAAACATACCTTAAATCTAACTTGATCTGACGATCAGTGTCGGAGGTCAGAAGAAAAAGTTGTTTGAGTTTTGGTTCTCAAATTTGTGATGTCCAAAATTATTTCATTAAAAAAATTGTACTGTAAAAGAAAAGAGGAAAGAGAGCTTTCGATTGATGCTATTAGTGTGAACAAAGAAAAAAGCCATATAGCATTGATTAAAGTTTTTAATAGCCTAATAACTTAAATAAAAGATTTTGAATAATTTAATAACCAAATTACAATAATTTTTCTAGTTACGTGGCCAAAATAAAAACTTACCTTATATTTCACAAAAATTTAAAATTTTCCTATAACTTTTACACCTTTACAATTTAGTCCCTAACTCACAATTTCATGAAAATTCTCTTTGTAAAAGATGTTTATCTATCAACAACCTTCCATTTTCTACCATAAATTTGTAAATTTCAACATATTCATCCACGGTAAAATTTCTGTACTTTGATATCTTTACAAATTAATCCCCAAAATAGATATATTAAACTATTTCGATCTCGAAAATATAAAATTACTAAAAACGGGATAAGAATTCATATCTAATTAAGCTTGATTAGTTTAACACTTGTTCGTATTCAGAAATCTATTAATCCAACACTTTTTCTTTTCCTCGATCTAACTTCATATTTGAGTTTTCCAGATCTATATAAATGAATTTAATCATCAATTTACATTCAATTCACAGTCCAGGCAAATTTACCATTTTGCCCTTATACTTTTCATAAATGACAATTTTATCCTTAGGCTCGGAAAATGAAGTTTATGCAATTTACTCTTTATTCCAAGCCTAACCGAAATTTTCTAATTTTCAATGGATGAATCACCAAAAATATCTACTAACTTTTCTTTAATGATCTAATTACCAAATAAGGACCTCAAGTTTTGAATTCTATAACTATTTAGTACTTATAGCTACTAAAATTCAACTTTTGCATTTTATGAAATTTGATCCTTTCTACAATTAACCATGTAACTGGTAAAATTTTAGCAACAAAATTTTCATGTCTTTCCTATCACAATGTAAATCGTGCAATAATATTAAAATAATTTTTCTATCTGGCAGAAATTTATGGACCTAAAACCACTGTTCCAATTCCACTGAAAACGGGCTGTTATAATAAGCTCTCCCTCAAGCTTTTCAATTTTTGTTTTTAAAGGCATCACTATGGTTTTGTTTTCTTCATTCATAACCATCATTCCAACAAAAGAGCACCATTCTTTTCTGTCAACTTACCCACAATGACAGTAAAAAGCATTTGCAACACGTCCATATTGGAATTAAAAAGCCTCTACCACATTCTTTGAGCTACTCTTCCAATGAGAAATGCTCTTCGATGTGACCTTCAGTCTTTTATTCACTTTAACCATGATACCACGAGATTGGCTACTCGATCTATTATTTTTCATATTTACTACCCCTCCCACGAATCTCTTTAGGCTCAATCAACTGATCTTCTTTCAATATTTCAAACAACATATTTGAACCTTTCCTCGAATACCTTAGACAATTTTATTAGCTTCAAATGCACCTAAGAAATCCTTACTTTCAAAAGTGAAAATTCACACACAAAAAAATGTTCTTCAAGACACCAAAATAAAGCAGAAACAAAACACAAAAAACAAATAAGTAACAAGAGAACAAAAAAATGCTCTCGAAGTATTTTATAACTCAAAATGAGATGACTACAACTAACTGAGAAGATCTCTAGTTATAGTTATAGTTCCCCAAATCCAATGATACAATATAAATTACATCAATGATTTATATTAAAATTCAAAAAAATGTTAACCGTAGTAACATTAACTTAATTGGAGTATTCCACTAAGCTGTCAAAGCTTCTAATAGATAAATTTATACATATGTTCTATAATTCAAGCTAATTAAAGTAAGTTAAACAAATCCATTTAATTAGTTGAATTTCATGAGAAGTTCTTCGTGCGCTCATTACAGACTTTTTTTCGCAACCCATAAGATAAGCAAAACTAAACATAAGTGCCAAATTCAAATTCAACATCATTGTGCTCTGTCATAAGTTGTTTTCGTGTGTGGCTGAGCTTGTTGAAGCATGGTATGAATAAGTTATAAAGCCTCATCAAGAGTTATCAAAGGATTGGTCCACAATATCAAACTTTAAAGGACCTAGAATCACACAAAAGCAATCTTAAAAGATTACAATCATTAACTAATTGCAACAGGGATATGAACAAGACTAATCAAGTTTCAGCAAAACTCTACCCGAAGAACCTAGCCAACCCACTACTTAGGTTACCCCCGCAAAGCAATGTACATACATCACAATTACGTAATTGACTATCTTTATTTAACCATTGCATTGGGATGGTAGGCAAAGGAAAAGGCTAACTTTGATCCACAAATACAAAAAAGTTATCTTTCAAAAATTACTAGTAAAAAAAACTTTCTAGTCTCTAACAATGGATTCAAGAAACCCATGCAAACAAACCACTTAATTAAAGAGAATTCGAGCCACAAAAATAACATTATAAGAATGAGAGTAGGCAAATAAATGCGCATGATAGGAAAATTGATCAACGACCACAAAGAGGAATATTTTCCCAAGAGACTTGGGTAGCTCACCTATAAAGTCTACAGAGAGGTTAGTCAAACCTAATTTGGCTATTCCAAATGTTGCAGTAGGCCTGCAGGACTCAAGTGTTTCTCCTTGTTTTGCTGACAAACTTTAAAGACTTCTGCACTACCTCATGGGTTTTGTCACGAACGATAGATAAAATGAGACTGCTCTGAAGAAGCCAATTCACACCCACCTTCCCCACTTCATTTGTTTATACAATTCTTTGAAGAACCCTTGTTTGTCGTACAATATCTTATATTTCATCAAATATAAACATTTGAGGCATAAGTCATGATAAAAATCAAAATATATCAAATTTAGGGAAAAAAAATCGTATCACATGCATTGCATAGGTTCCAAACTAATTATCATACAATTCAAACACAACATCAAATTAGAGTTGCCTAAAATTTGTAATAATAACCTAAAAAAACCTATCATTTACTGTACCTGAGAGACCAGCCTGTTGAGATTAGTGTAAGCAGGCCACTCAATAACAAAAGACCTTCAGAAATAGCATAGATAGCTTCATTATCAAGGATAACTGCAACATCAATCTACTCTAACAGAGAATGTGCTGTGTGCATATATTACGAACTTTGTTTCATAACCCATAATACAAGCACAACCAAACATAGGAACCAAGTTCAAATTCAACATCATAATGCCCTTTGTCAAAAGTTAGTTTTTATGTATTGTTAAGCTTGGCATTGATCAGTTATGAAGCCTCATCACGAATTATCAAGGATTAGTCCACAACATCAACTTTAAAATACCTAAAATCATACAAGAACAATCTTAAAGGAGTATGACTATAAACTACCGAAAATGACGATATGTAGAAGCTGTATGGAAGAAAGTGTTATAGTAAAACTCTACCCAAAGATCCTAGTCAACCCACTACTTAGGTTGCCCCATTGCAAAGCAATGTAAATACATCACAATTGTATCGATATGGGATGGCTGGCGAATGAAAAGCTATCTTTGTCCCACAAGAGTTCATTCAAAAAATTATTAGTAAAAATAACATCTTGGTCACTAACAATGGATTCAAACAAACTATTTAATCAAAGAGAATTCAAGCCACAGGAACAACATTATAAAGATGAGAGAGGGTGATAAAATGAGCATACTAGGAAAAATAATCAACCACCACAAAGAGATCGATCTGCTCTAACAGAGAATGTGCAATGTGCATATATCACAAACTTTGTTTCATGGCCCGTAATACAAGCACAACCAAACGTAGGAACCAAGTTCAAATTCAACATCATAATGCCCTTTGTCATAAGTTAGTTTTCGTGTAGTGCTAAGCTTGGCATTGATGAGTTATGAAGCCTCATCACGAGTTATCAAGGATTAGTCCACAAGATCAACCTTAAAATACATAAAATCATACACGAACAATCATAAAGGAGCATAACATTATAAAGATGAGAGAGGGTAATAAAATGAGCATACTAGGAAAAATAATCAACCACCACAAAGAGAGATATTTTCCCAAGAGATTTGGGTAGCCTACCAATAAAGTCTATAAAGAGGTCAACTGAACCTGATTAAGAAATTGCAGCACACCTGCAAGACTCCAGTGTTTCTCCTTGTTTTGCTGACAAACTTTACAAGTCTAATAAAATTCAATAAATTAGCTACAAAGTCTTCTGCACTTTCTCATGAGTGTTGTCATGAACACTAGATAAAATGAAGCTATCCTAAAGAACCCAATTCACATCCAACTTTCCCACTTCAATTGGTAATACAATTTCATTCAAGAACCTTTGACTGTCGTACAATATCCTATATTTCATCAAATTTAAAGACATGAGGCATGGGTCATGATAATAATGAAAAACAAAATTATTAGTTATATATCAAATTAAATTAAAAATATTCATATCACATGCATTGAATAGGAGACAAACTAATTATCATATAACTGAAACCAAAATGGCAATTGCCTAGAATTTTAAATGAATATATTATAAGAAATAATAAACCTAAACTTATGATAACTTTTTATCATAAACGAAGAAGAAGGTTAATAAAAAATAGTTTTCCAAATTTCATGGAAAAAATAGTTACCAAAAATACAAGTTCATATAATTAAGATAATTAATTAACATAGTTACCAAACATTACAAGTAGACACATACAATGCAAACAATCAAATTAAATTAAAAATAAACCTAAATTTTTATCATAAACGAAGAAAAAGGTTAATAAAAAATAGTTTTCCAAATTTCGTGGAAAAAATAGTTACCAAAAATACAAGTTCATATAATTAAGATAATTAATTAACATAGTTACCAAACATTACAAGTAGACACATACAACGCAAACAATCAAATTAAATTAAAAATATTCATATCACATCCATTGAATAGGCTACAAACTAATCATCATATAACTGAAACAAAAATGGCAATTGCCTAGAATTTTTTTTTTTTTTTGCAACATAGTTGCCTAGAATTTTAAATGAATATATTATAAGAAATAATAAACCTAAACTTATAATAACTTTTTATCATAAACGAAGAAAAAGGTTAACAAAAAATAACTTTCCAAATTCCGTGGAAAAAATAGTTACCAAAAATACAAGTTCATATAATTAAGATAATTAATTAACATAGTTACCAAACATTACAAGTAGACACATACAATGCAAACAATCAAATTAAAAAAACTATCATTTATTGTACCTGTTGAGATTAGTGTAAGCAGGCCTGTCAATATAGAGAGACCTTCGACAAATATCATAGATAGCTTCATTATCGAGGAGAACAGCAATATCAGTGTGCTCTAACAGAGAATGGGTTGACAAAACACTATTCTAAGGCTCTACAACAAATGTGGAAAACTATGGGGAACGGTAAACAGCGAAACCCAATTTTGATTTCTTACCATAATCCACTGAAAGCGTTTCAAGAATCAGTGATCCAAGCATGAAACACCAAAGAGCCTTGAAGTCCAGTACAGTTATCTGCTAGCTTCCTGATCCAGGCAAAGATCCACAATTTAATTAGTTGAACTTCATGAGAAGTTATGTGTGCATTTATCACGGGCTCTAATTCGCGACCCATACGACAAACACAACCAAACCAGTATTAATGAACAACGAAGCATGAGTAATATCATAAAAATTAAATTTCTCAAAGGGAACCAATCTGTCCAAGGATGGGGCAAGTAAACATACCTCTATAGAAGTCGACACTTTCTTTTCGCTAATTGCCAGCTTTTAGCCCCTGCCAGGGAAGGCTGAAGCAAAGAAATGGTGCAAGCTGAATCAAATTCAAAATCAATGCGAAGGAAAACAAAGGACAAAGATTCAGCAACAAGAAACAATATAGAACCATTAATGAAATGAGCATGGGCTGATCATATACACAACCTTCCTCTCAGGAAATACATAAGCACATAACCAAGGGATTCCAAATCATCTCTGCGGCTTTGCTTTGCCGATAAAATAGAAGAATGTATTAAAAAAAAAAACAAGTAAACTTTCATCTATGATATATGATTTACTGCTACTAGTTATGTCGCAAAATAACACAACTTACCAATTCCAAGGTCAGTGTTAACACTTGCATAACGAGCAGTGCCTGTGAGGTTTTTGTTTTCTCTGCAGCAAAAGAATCTGATCAGTCGTTTCACAAACAAACGTATTTGGTTGCACCAAATAGTCGGTATATCTTTACCAAGCAGGAACTTGATACAAGGAAAGTAGGCAATATGATTTTCCTCGAATTGTACAAAATGCTAAGGCATTATAAGTTGCATCCATAAGTAGAGCAAAAACAGAGCTGAAAAACGTGGCTAGACCATGAAGTAACTTTCTTATCTAGTATCTTGACTTGACAGTCATGCATTATGATGAGAACTATACAATCTTGAGATCTTCAAGTTTCTGTAGTAACAAGTCAACAAAAAGATAATAACCTATACGGGATGTGCTTATGAGTTTGAAGATCCCTATACTTCTTTGCAAGACCATAGTCAATGATATATACTTGTATTAACAGTAATGAAAAACTGATATCAGAATATTTCACACTTTTCAAGTGTGACAAATTCCTATACGTAGAAATGAAATAATATTTTTATCTTGACCAGAAATACAAATTTGAAAGTTGCTGTGCAAGCAGTATAATCAGCAATGTATGTGCATGTTATGTTTGCCAAAAAAATATAATACACGACAACTTTAAATACCTGATTTGCCTTGCGTCCTAGGCCCATCAAGAAGTTGCCAGGCTTTATGTCACGGTGAAGAAAACCTCTTGAATGCATATACTCTACTCTATTAATCTGAAAAAAAAAAATTGAAAACGGAGAATGTTATGTAAAAACTGAACTGATTCTTCATCATGAAAAGACTGTTATTCTTACTAACTGATAGCAAGCATCAACACCGTCTTGGATTGTCGTACAATATCCTATATTTCATCAAATTTAAAGACATAAGGCATGGGTCATGAATTGAAAAGGGAGAAGATTATGAAAAAACTGAACTGATTGTTCATCATGAAAAGAATGTTATACTTACTAACTGAAAGTAAGAGAACTTGACATTTCATGGAGAAATAATAATGAAAAGGAAAAGAAAAAACACAAAGTAAGAGAAGGAGACTTGTTTAATAGTTGCTTTTATAATATTGAAATTAAAGCATGAATTTTGCGTTTTTATAACATTAAACACGCATAAACCAGTACTAATGAACAGAAAACAAAGAACTTGACATTCCATGGAGAAATAAGTTCAACAACATCCTCTGGTTTGAGTATGTGTGTATGTGTGCGAAAGAGTAACAGAATACATAACCACAATGATGATAACTAACCTTCTCTTATAAACAAGTCTCGGAAAAGCCTCTTCAAAAGGGAATAATCGGGTTTCTCTTCAAACCGCAAAGAACGACAGTATACGAGGGAAAAACTCAGATGGATATGACTTACAGAGCACCTATTAAACACGCATAAACCAGTACTAATGAACAACGAAGCAAGAGTGATATCATAAAAATTAAATTTCTCAGAGGGAAACCAATCTGTCGAAGGATGGGGCAAGTAAACATACCTCTATAGAAGTCGACACTTTCTTTTCGCTAATCTTATCATATTAGCCCCTGCCAGGAATGGTGCAAACTGAATCAAATTCAAAATCAATGCGAAGGAAAACTAAGAACAAAGATTCAGCAACAAGAAAACAATATAGAACCATGAATGAAATGAGCATGGGGTGATCATATTCACAACCTTCCTCTCAGGAAATACAGAAGCAACCTTCCTCTCAAGAGGTTTAGGGGTAGAAACTGCTATAAAATAGAAGAAAAGAACAACGGTCAGTTTTTCCAACCAATAGAAAATCTGAATTGAAGATTTGAAACTTCCAATATTTGATTTGAAGATCTTTCTATATTTGAATTGAAGATTTGAAACTTTGAATTTGGTATGTGTTTTCATTTTCTCAAAAAATTTAATTGTTTAAGTAGTTTAATTAAATTAGAGAATATATTAAATTTTTATACTTTTAAATGTTGATGTTATATCTAGATGCAAATGTTTGCTCGAAATTTGAGATGAGTTAAATAAAAATATTATGCCTGAAAAATAGATTTGAGAAAAAAATTAGGACCTTTTAAAATATATCAGGCTCGGATTTGAATATTTAAGGCTTGAGCCTGACTATTTTTAAGTTGATAATACTTTATATTATGTAATTTAGAACATATTAAAAAATAAACTTATACTAAATATATAATACTACTCTAATATGAACATTAAAATGATATATAAAATTATTAAATATTAAAATAATATAATATAAATATTTTTTTAAAAGTTTTAAAAAATAATATTGGCAGACTTAAAATGGACTTGAGTTAGTCTTTTTGTAAATATGAACGGGTTTTGGACAAAATTTTAGGCTCATATTTCGAGTCAGGCCAGACTTCAATAAGTATAAAGTATGTTAATATCATACTTAGACCTGGCTCGAACTCAACCTATGGGTACCTTTAATTGTAATATTATATTATTGAAGATTAAAATTTATACATTTAAGATTATCTTAATGTAATCTATTCTCTTGAATAAAATATTTTTATTTAAATAATAATAAAAAATAATGTTTTTTTTACTAAAATAGTATAAAAACAATTATTTACTAAAATAATACAACAATTTTTATTTATCAAAATTACATATTTTTTTGTTCAACTCAAAATCTTTCCGTTATATTTTTTCAGTAAATTAAAAATTAAATAATTTTAAGCATTTAAATCCATGAGTTGCCCGAATTGCATTGGTTCATAATGCAATATAATCATAGAATATTAAAATGAGAATTGTTGATTTTTTAATTTAAGAAATTTACTAATGAAAGATTAAGATTTTTGCAGATCAATATCATTTTCCTATTGAATTTCTTTTCTTGAAAGCTTAATTATAAATCGATAAATAAAACAATTTATTTGCAAATATGCACCAAAATTCAGCTCCGCGTTAAATATAAACAAGTCTTCCTATATAAATACATAATGGCATGTTAAGATACAGTCAATGTGAATATCTAATTCTTTGTAAAAATTTTCTCGACATCAAATTTTTTCAAGATTGAACCTCTCATTTATAAGAATTTCAATTACATTGAAAATCCTGATACAATATTGATTCAACTTGATTATTACGTGACATGTCTTTAGTAATAAGCTACTAAATGTCCTCAAAGATAAACATTTAAAAACTCCAAATGGTTTAAAAACCCTAAATTTTTTCTTTCTCCATGTTGTTTTTGCCCAACAGTGGCGCCAGCCTTTAAGCTGGTTATCGCGCGCCTTTTTTTCCTTCCCATCAACCATTTCTTTGTTTATTCTTCTCATTCACTCCATATGTGTTTTCTATTTTCAGTTTGTAAATCTATTTTAGTTTCTCAAATTGTGATGGACAAATGACGGTGCCTGTCGTTTGCTAAAATTCTACTGGCCACCAATAAATAATTTGACAAGTCGATTTGGACCTGCGTTATCTTAAGTTTTATATTTTTTTTCTTTATTTTTTTATTGTTTAATAAGTTTTCAATTTTAAAAGTTTTTGTCAACTATATAGCATGTTTTTTAGTCTTTATTATGCATGTAATCTTAGTTTTACAAGTGATTTTAGATAATTATCAGATTACCTATTAATAAAAAAAACAGTGAGTATTGAAATCAAATATTTGAAAATTATCTGATGTTTTTATTTGGTAAATAAAAATTTTAATAAAATATTAATGATACTATTAATAAAAAAGTTGGTAAATATTAATGTGTCTAAAATATGTTTTACCTTGTTTTAAAATTTTTAATTTACCAAAATTTAAAGAAAATGGTGATAATCTTTATGTATTTGATTTTGATATTGACTATTTTTTTTGACAAATGATTTATTTGTCTCTCCAATTTTATTAAAAAATTATTTTAAGCCTTAATTTAATTTTCACCTCTTTTAGTATTTTATCTTGCATTATTTGTAAAATTACTCAAAAAATAGATGGAAAAATTATTATCTGTGAGCTTTGTTGAAGTGGGAAACGTGTGGATATCATGTCAACAATTAATTAAAATTTTAAAATAAAAAATTAAAATTATAAATTTTTTATTTTTTAAAATTAATTAATTAAGTTTAAAGTACTAAAAAAGATGAAAAATTAAATTAAATACTAAAATGAATTTTTTTTACAAAGTTTAAAGATCAAATAAGTGATAATGCCTTTTTAATTTTTTAAAATTTAAAACAGTGGAGAATTTTAAAAATTTAAGGGTGAGATAAAATAATAGAAAAAAGTGAAAAAATCCTACTTTCTCTTTTTCAACTATTTTAAAAATAATTAAGTTAAATAAAAAAATTACAAATTCCTAAATGGCAATTTGGTGTTGGCACATTAAAAAAACAAATTTGGGTTAAAAAATTATAACTCTCAACAATAAAAAAGTTGTAGTATTTTAGTAAATAATTCTTTATACTATTTTAATTCAAAAGCTTATTTATTATTATTATTTAAATAAAAAATCTTTCATTTAAGAGAATAGCTTATATTAGGATAATCTTAAAATATATAAATTTTAAACTTCAATAATATAATGTTACAATTAGATGTGTGCATAAGATGGGTCGGGCTAGGTTCAACTGGATTTAAGTATGATATTAACATGCTTTATACTTGTCTAAACTTGGTCTAAAAAATGAGCCTAAAATTTGTCTAAACTCGTCTATATTTATAAAAGACCAAATCAGGCCTATTTTAGACCCACCCATATTATTTTTAAATTTTAAAAATATTTATATTATATTATTTTAATAGTTTATACTTTTTTATATTTTTTATTTATTGAAATTTTTTATATAACATTTTTTAATGTTTACGTTATAATAGTATTATATATTTAGTATATATTTATTTTTTTAATATGTTCTAGATTACATAATATAAAGTATTATAAACTTAAAAATGGGTCGGGTCAAGTCAAGTTGAAGCCTTACATGTTCAAGTTCGAACCCGATCCATATTTTAAACAGTCTTAATTTATTTATTCAAGCCTGTATTTTAGGCCTAATATTTTATCTAAATTCTCCTAAATTTTAAGTAAACCTTCGTGCCTAACGAATAGCTTGACCCATAAACTTAAACTAATATTAACTTTAAAAATATAAAAATTTTATTATACACCCCATATTTAATATCTTCTCTAATTTAATTTACTTTTAATTAAATTACATAAGCTATTAATTTTTTTGAGAAAATGAAAAATCATACCATCTTAATCCACTAGGCCATCATACTATCCCTATTCAAAATTGTAAACTTTCGAATTTTAAAACCCGCATATCTAGTCGTTTCCCATCCAATTTCTTCGAAAAAGAACTCCCCCTCGTTCTTTTCTTCTTGATTTATAGCAGTTTCTAAGCTCCACCCAGTTTCTTCTTTACCTCCTAAACCTCTTCAGCAATTTCCCTTTGTTGACCAAAATGAGAGTGCATTTCAGTTCACATTGGTCAAGCTGGTAACGCCTGTTGGGAGCTCTACTGTCTTGAACATGACATTCAGGTCTTTTTGTGTTCTTCTTACCATATAAACTCAATATTTTCTTCTTTTTCTTCGCTGGGTATGTAATCTTCTTTCTTTATTTTTGGGTGACAGAACAGTCGGAGGTGGAGACCATGCTTTGAACACCTTTTTCAGTGAAACCGGCGCCGGGAAACATGCGCTTCGTTCTATTTTTTTGGATCTTGAACCGACCGTAGTTGATGAAGTTAGAACCGGGGCTTATCGTCAATTATTCCACTCTGAACACCTTATTAGTGCCAAAGAAGATGCTGCAAATAACTTTGCCAGAGGCCACTTCACAAGTAAGCAATAAGTGTTCGAAAAGTTGGGTTTTTTTCTTCTAAATTAACCTTTTTGGTGTTTCGTGCTTGGATTATTGCTTCTTGAAAGGCCTTCAGTGGGTTATGGTAAGAAATAAAAACTGGGTTTCACTGTTTATCCTTCCCACAGGTTTCCACATCTTTTGCAGAGCCTTACAAGCATTCATGACAAAACCCATGAGGTAGTGCAGAAGACTTTAAAGTTTCCATTTATGTTCCCATCTATAATACCCTTTTCAAAAATGTCACTCAGTTTCTTCTTTACCCCCTAAACCTCTTCAGCAATTTCCTCTTGTTAACCAAAATGAGAGTGCATTTCAATTCACATTGAAGCTGGTATCCAAATATGTTTGTTTGCGAAACGACTGATGGGAAAAACCTCACAGGCACTGCTCGTTATGCAAGTCTTAACACTCACCTTGGAATTGGTAAGTTGTGTTATTTTGCGACTCAACTAGTAGCAGTAAATCATATATCACAGATGAAAGTTTACTTGTTCTTTTAATACATTCTTCTATTTTAACGGCAGACCAAAACGGAAAAGATGATTTGGAATCCCTTGGTTATGTGCTTCTGTATTTCCTGAGAGGAAGGTTGTGTATATGATCATCCCATGCTCATTTCATTCATGGTTCTATATCGTTTCTTGTTGCTTAATCTTTTTTCTTAGTTTTCCTTCGCATTGATTTTGAATTTGATTCAGTTTGCACAATTTCTTTGCTTCAGCCTTCCCTGGCAGGGGCTAAAAACTGGCATGAAAAAGCAAAAATATGATAAGATAGCGAAAATAATATGGTTGCTTGCCCCGTCCATCGATGTTCCCTTTGAGAAATTTAATTTTTATGATATGGCTGTTGTTTTGTTGTTTAATAGGTGCTCTGTAAGTCATATCCATCTGAGTTTGTCTCGTATTTTCACTACTGTCGATCTTTGCGGTTTGAAGATAAACCTGATTATTCCTATTTGAAGAGGCTTTTCTGAGACTTGTTTGTAAGAGAAGGTTAGTTATCATCATTGCGGTTATGTATTCTGTTACTCTTTCGCACACATACACACATATTTCTCCATAGACTGTCAAGTTCTTTGTTTTCTGTTCATTCGGTTAAGAAAATCATATTGCCGCAGGTTGTCAGTTTGACTACGTCTTTGACTGGACAGTATTAAAGTTCCTACAGATCGGTGGCAGCTCCCGAGTGCTACGTCTTTGACTGGACAGTATTAAAGTACCTACAGATCGGTGGCAGCTCCCGAGTGCTGGTGAGTACTTATAAATTTCTAGCATTCAGTTACAGTCATCTCAGGATTTATACTAACCTCTATGCATTCTTGATTAAATCATTCAGTGGGAAGAGAGATTCGGGATATGAATCTCTAATTTTTCCCATTGATTTTTTAGCTTTTTTCTTGAAATGATTTCCTTTTTCTACTTCTTTTGGCGATTGATCATCATAATCTCTAACCTTGTGGTCCGGGATTCGCCCCGGTCATAGGAATAGAACACATTTCATAGCTAGCAGTTTATTTTTTCAAATAGTACTCACAGTGGGAGGATTGGTCGTTGCTACCAGTGGTATTCCAAGTCAGGCACTGCTCGTTAAGCAAGTGTTAACACTTACCTTGGAATTGGTAAGTAGTGTTATTTTGCAACTCAACTAGTAGCAGTGAATCATATATCATAGATGAAAGTTTACTTGTTACTTTTTTTGATATACTTCAGAGATGATTTGAAATCCCTTGGTTATGTGCTTTTGTATTTCCTGAGACGAAGGTTGTGTATATGATCACCCTTATTTGATTCATGGTTCTATGTCGATTCTTGTTATTGAATCTTTGTTCTTAGTTTTCTTTTGCATTGATTTTGAATTAGATTCAATTTGCACCATTTCTTTGCTTTAGCCTTCCCTGGCAGGGGCTAAAAGCTGGCATGAAAAAGCAAAAATATGATACGATTAACGAAATGAAAGTGTCGACTTTTATAGAGGTATGTGTACTTGCCCCATCCTTTGACAGATTGGTTCCCTTTGAGAAATTTAATTTTTATGATATCACTCTTGCTTCGTTGTTCATTAGTATTGGTTAATGCGTGTTTAATAAGTGCTTTGTGTAAATGATCACCCTTATTTGATTCATGGTTCTATATCGATTCTTGTTATTGAATCTTTGTTCTTAGTTTTCTTTTGCATTGATTTTGAATTAGATTCAATTTGCACCATTTCTTTGCTTTAGCCTTCCCTGGCAGGGGCTAAAAGCTGGCATGAAAAAGCAAAAATATGATAAGATTAACAAAATGAAAGTGTCGACTTTTATAGAGGTATGTTTACTTGCCCCATCCTTTGAATTGGTTCCCTTTGAGAAATTTAATTTTTATGATATCACTCTTGCTTCGTTGTTCATTAGTATTGGTTAATGCGTGTTTAATAAGTGCTTTGTAAGTCATATCCATCCGAGTTTGTCTCGTATTTTCACTACTGTTGTTCTTTACGGTTTGAAGATAAACTTGATTATTCCTATTCGAAGAGGTTTTTCCGAGACTTGTTTATAAGAAAAGGTTAGTTATCATCATTGTGGTTATGTATTATGTTACTCTTTTGCACACATACACACATACGCAAACTAGAGGATGTTATTGAACTTATTTCTCCATGGAATGTCAAGTTCTTTGTTGTCCATTTGGTTAAGAAAATCGTATTGTTGCAGGTTACCAGTTTGGCTACGTCTTTGATTGGATCGTATTTCTCTTTGTGGTGGTTGGTCAATTTTCCTAGTATGCGCATTTTATTTGCCTACCCCCATCCATATAATGTTATTTTTGTGCTCAAATTTTCTTTGATTAAGTGGTTTGTTTGAATGGGTTTCTTGAATCCATTGTTTGTGACTCGAAAGTTATTTTTGGTGGACCAATCCCTTGATAACTATTGATGAGGTTTTACAAACTCATCCATGCCAAGCTTCAACAAGTTTAGCAACACATGAAAACAATTTATGGTAGAGCACAATGATGTTGAATTTGAACTTGGCACTTATGTTTAGTTATGCTTGTCTTATAGGTTGTGAATTAAAGCCTATGATGAATGCGCACAAAATTTCTCATGAAGTTCAATTAGTTAAATGGACTTGTTTTACTCACTTTAATTGTCTTGAACTATGGAACATATGTATAAAATTTTTCTATTTGAAGCTTTGATGGTCAGTGGAATACTTCAATAAAATTAATGTTTTTAAAATTTTAATATAAATCGTTGATGTAATTTATATTGTATCATTGTATTTTTTGGAAGTTCAACTATAATTAAAGATCTCATTTATTTGTAATCATCTCATTTAGAGCTATAAAATATTTCGAGAGCTTTTTTTTTAATCTATTGTTGCTTATGTCTTTTGTGATTTGCTTTCACTCAATTTTGGTGTACTGAAGAACTTTTGTGAATTTTCACTTTTGAATGTAAGGATTGTTTAGGCGCATTTGAAACTAATAAAATTGTTTAGGCGCATTTGAAACTAATAAAATTGTCTAAGGTCATATTGTTTGTAAGACTAAAGTTTTAGCTGCATATAAGTTAGTATTTGAGCAAAGGTTTAAATATATTGGTTAATCATATCGATCAAAGGAGTAGATTAGTAGATCTAGTCTAAAGAGATTTGTTGGTGGGGTAGAAATATCAAATTAAGTGAAATGTTGTAAACTTTCAAAGGTTGAGTTGCCAATCTCGTGGTATTTATGGTTGAAGTGAATAAAAAAGTTAAAGGTCATATTGAAGAGCATTTCAAGTTGGAAGAGTAGCTCAAAAAATATGTGGTAGAGGCTTTTTAATTCCAATATGGACTTGTTGCATGTGCTTTTTAATATTGTTGTGGCTAGGTTGACAAAAAAGAATGATGCTTTTTTGTAGGAATGATAGTTGTGAATGAAGAAAATGTAACAATAGTGATGACTTTAAAAACAAAAATTGAAAAGCTCAAGGGAGAGCTTATTATGTGTAGATGTTATGTGTCGCGGAATAAAGTTTCTGATCATTGCGAATAGAACATCACATGGATGTCAACTAATTAAATGAAGTTCATTTGATCCGTTAGAGTTACTAATGATAAAATGGTATATAGTTTAAATCTTTTAGAACTTTCATCGTTTAATTAGACCCTTATCTTAGTTGTTAATGTAACTTAGTTTGTATTGTCAGATCTAGAAAAGCTCAATTATAAATAGAGATATTCTTAATTTATAATCACTTTTAACATTGGGTGTGCCATTTTTCTTTGGTTTTTCTATTTGTTTGTGGTTTGTTTCTTTTTTGAGTTTGTTTTCGTTTTGTTTTAGTGCATTAGAGAATTTTTGCGAGAATTTTTAATTTTTGAGAGTAAGGCTAACTAAGGTGCATTTGAACCAAAGAAATTGTATAAGGCAGCGCGATTTGTCATACTAAAGTTTTAGCTTTGTAACCGTTGGTATTAGATTTAGTGTTAGAAGGCATTGGTTGAGATGTGGAACTTGTGAGACGGTCAAGAAAACTAGCAACTTGAGGGATATGCTATTAGCTTTAAAAGGTAGGGTTGCTAAAATTGAGTAATTAATCAAACTTAATAAATAATATTATATATTATATGTATTAGGTTATTACTAATTTGATCAATTTAGCCAAATGAACATTATGAATTTATTTATTTTTTATATATTTTATATTTGTTTTAACAAAAAAAAAAAAAGAAGCAAAGCATATAAATTTTAGTTCTATTAATATTTAAATTATTAAAAAAGTTTGATTAATTTGGTTAATATTATTTTAGTTCGGTTAATTGATCAGTTAATCGTTTGAACACCTTTAGATGTAACCTTTGGATGGACCTATATTCACTTGTCATGATTCCTACCACAATATTTACACTCAAATTTCATCATTTTAGAATCACTTGAACTTGCCATAGTATTAACTAGTTTATTGAATCTTTCACTTTTGAAACTTGTGAATTGTGAATCTTTTCTAGAAGTTAAAAAAGTTTGATATTTAGCTTTCTTAAAATTTGTTGGTGATGGAAGACTTGACTTGCCCTTTTTCAAATTTTCTCTTTCAAAATTTTTGCTTCTACGAACTTATGAATCTTAAGGGCTTTTGTTTTTGTTATAAGAGTTTTACATCAGTGCACGAATTTCATCCTTTAGTCCCCATTCAAATTTATCATATATTTCTTTTTTCAGTCTAAAACATGTTCTTTGTATAGCGATGAAGTTTGAGAAATTCCCTTTTATACTCTATAATCGTCATTCTCACTTGCTTTAGATGCAAGAAATCTTTTTTTTGTTCAACATACATCTAATTGACATATCTTTCTCTAAACTTTTTAATAAGAAGTTTTAGCCAATCATTTGTTCAGGAGTTACATTATCTTTAGAAGTACATTTTAGTTCTTTTATTACACAGACGAGATAACCACTGTTTAGCCATAATGGAATCATTACCTTTATGACTAAGAAACTCGACATTTTTTTTGGATTCCTCTTACAAGGTCAACTTTTGCTGGAGCTTTAATAGGTACTTAGAAGCAGGCTATGCTATACGGACCACCTCAAGTTGTGGTTGCCATGATTGTTGTGATTGAGGCTCTTGATTGTTTCCTATAAATTGATTGAATAATTATGTCATTATAGTGAAAAACAGATTCTTTAAAGCATTCTTTGCATTTTTCATAATATTAGCAATAGTAGCTTGTTCTTGTGTAGGCAAATGATTTTCATTTCCTCACTCGTGGCTTCTCTAAGATCGTCAGGCATTTTCTTATCTCACTATAAAAAGAAAATTTAATTTATTTAAAAACATTAAAGACTAAGGTAGAGAGACATATTATCCATGATGTGGATTGACATAACTATTAGTTTTTCGAGAATCAATTAAACTTTGGCCTTGATATTGTCATAATCGAAATTTATGGCCAAAAGTTTTTGGCCATGCGGAGTAAGGGTTGTCCCTATTCTAGTGAACAAGGAATGCTAAAATGGAGCAAACTACGTATTCGCCAAGGAAGTTTCAACAAGGGGATTAGTTAGCTAGAATGTACGCCAAATGAAGTGGTAAGGGGTTTAGTACTTCTATTGCGAGGTGTAATGGTTAATGTGTAAGGTGAGTTGAGGTTCTCCAGTCTGTGTAACAAACTATGTTTGCTGGTCAAAGATGAATTAGATAAAATGATTTAGTTTATCTAGGAATATTTTACATGCATGTAACGTCTTTCCTAAATTAGAAGTATTCAGAGATATTTAGGACTCGTAGGTTTATATATAAGACCCTTGATTTGGTGAAAATCTTCACATAATAACAGTCAAATCTTTATTTTGAACATCTTATTTGTAGCAACTGGGTAAGTCCATGTCTTGTTAGGGTTGATTGTCCTTAGAGCTAGATTCATATGTGTAGAAATCAGAGTAATTTTCTAAATTTTCTTCTAAATTCAATAGAACATATTACATCTTTTTATATACAACTTATATTACTACTTTAGGAAACTCTAAGTTAGGAAAGATACTAAATAGGAGATATGATCCCTTAAAATAAGGGATTGTGATAAAAAGAATATCTACAAAATATTCTTAAAATATTTATAGAATATTCCTGCACTCCCCCTCAAGCTGGAGAATATACATTGTATAATCCCAGCTTGAATAGGAATTTATTGAACACAGGCTTTGGCAAAGCCTTGGTAAGAATGTCTGCAATCTATCCTTCTGAAGGAATGTAAGAAAGAGTGGCTGTCTTTTTGTTGACTTGATCAGCAATAAAATGCCTATCAATCTCAACATGCTTTGTTCGGTCATGTTGAACTGGGTTCTTGGCAATCTGAATGGCAGATTGATTATCACACAAAACTTCAAAATGATCTTCCTGATTTGCGCCAAGTTCTTTTAGTAATTTAAGTAGCCAAATTCTTTCGCATATCCCCAAAGCTAGTGCTCTAAATTCAACTTCAGCATTACTTCTTGAAACAACAGATTGTTTCTTACTTCTCCAAGTTGTAAGGTTACCCCAAACAAAAGTGCAGTAGCCACTAGTGGATCTTCTTTTAGTGAGATCTCCAGCCCAACTAGAGTCTGTAAAAATCTTAACAGTTCTGTCTTGTGTCTTCTTAAACATAAAGCCGTGTCCTGGAGTTTTCTTCAAGTACTTGAGAATTCTATTTGCTGCTGCCATATGCTCTTCAGTAGGATTAGTCATGTGTTGACTTATCACATTTACAGAAAAAGTTATATCTGGCCTTGTCAAGGATAAGTAAATTAGTTTCCCAACTAACCTTTGAAATTTCTCTCTGTCTACTAAGGACCCATCTTCTTTGTTGAATCTCAAGTTTGCCTCCATTGGTGTATCAGTCGGCTTACAACCAAGAAAACTAGTTTCTTTGAGTAAATCAAGTACATACTTTCTCTGGTTGATCACAAGTCCTTCTTTTGATTTTGTCACTTCCATTCCTAGAAAATACCTTAGCTTTCCCAAGTCCTTGGTTTCGAATTCCCTGTTTAACAATTTCTTCAAATTGCTAATCTCTTCCTCATCATCTCCAGTAAGAATGATGTCATCCACATACACAATTAGGATAGCTTTCTTATTTGTAGAAGTTACCTTGATGAAAAGCGTATGATCGGCAAGGGACTGCTTGTAGCCATTTTGAAGAATGACTGTAGTGAATCTCTTGAACCAAGCTCTGGGTGATTGTTTTAACCTGTATAGAGACTTGTTGAGCTTGCAAACCTTGTTGCTACCTTCAATAGACTTTAAGCCAGGTGGCAATTTCATATAGACTTCTTCCTCTAGCTTGCCATTAAGAAATGCGTTTTTTACATCAAGTTGGTGTAATTTCCAATCACAATTTACAGCCAAACTTAGGAGTACTCGAATAGTGTTAAGCTTTGTCATAGGTGCAAAAGTTTTTGTGAAGTCTATCCCATATGTTTGCGTAAAACCTCTTGCCACTAGTCTAGCTTTGTATCGTTGGATACTGCCATTGGAGTTATACTTTACAGCAAAGATCCATTTATAGCCGACAGCCTTTTTTTCTTTGAGGAAGGTCTGTAACGGTCCAAGTAGCATTTTTCTCTCGTGCACAAATTTTCTCTTCAACAGCCTTTCTCCATTTTGGATCCTTTAGAGCTTCAGCTTTGCTTGTGGGAACCTGTTTTTTTATCCAAGGTTGCTGTAAATGCTTGAAAAGACGGCATCAATGAATTATAACCAGTAAATTTTTCAATAGGATGCTTGGTGCACTGTCTAACCCCTTTTCTAATAGCAATAGGAAAGTCATCTAGAGTAGTGGACTTACTGATTTCTTCCATTTCGGCAGCTGGACCTAAATTTAATTCTCGATAAGAATCAGATTGCAAAACAGTCTCAGGGATATGTCTTTTTTTTTGTGTAGACACGAAGCTGTTTTGGTGGTGGTGTTTTTGGAAGACTGTCAATTAGAGTAGGTGTATTTTCAGGAAGAGTGTTTAAAGTGGGTGTGGGTGAATTAGTCATAGGTACTACAGGAGAATCAATGGGAGTAGTCACAGGTGACAGATCTTCAGGTAATAGCGAAAAAGATGGCAATTCTGAAGGTTGAGAACGAAAATTAGGAGGAGATACCTGATGTGGCTGAAAATCACTCTATGTCTCCCTCTGAATTTCGGCCTGAGTGAAATAGGGATCTGCTCATAAAATGTTATATCCATAGTGGTGAAAAATCGTTTAGAGGGAGGATGATAGCATTTATAACCCTTCTTAAGTGAAGAATACCCAACCAATACACATTTTAAAGACTTAGGATCTAACTTGGACTTATTAGGAGCAATATTTTGGATAAAAACAATGCAGTCAAAAATTTTAAGTGGCAGAATGGAGGAGATAGGCTTAAAATGAGGAAAGTGCTGCAAAAATATAGATTGATGCGTTTGAAATTTTAAAACCTTACTAGGCATCCGGTTGATTAAATATGTGACAGTTAATAAGGCTTCCCCCCACAAATATTTGGAAACATTAGTGGTAAATAGAAGAGAACGAGTAACTTCAAGAAGGTGTTTATTTTTTCTTTCGGCAATGCCGTTTTGCTGTGGGGTTTCAACACAAGAACTAATCTAAACTATGCCATTTTCCTTAAAAAAAATCACCTAAAGACCTAACAAAAAATTCACTGCCATTATCAGATTTAAAAAGTTGGATTTTAGACCCAAATTGAGTGAGAACCATGTTATAAAATTGCACAAAAACACCAGCAGTTTTAGATTTATCTTTCAGCAAATAAGTCCAAGTTATCCTACTGTGATCATCAATAAAAGTGATAAACCACTTGCAATTATCAGCATTTTTCACCCGAGAAGGGCCCCAAGTATCACTATGGATCAAAGCAAAAGGGTAAGAAGGCTTGTATGTAGAAGGAAAATAAGATGATTTAGCATGTTTGGCAAGAGAGCAAACTTTGTAAGAAAAAGAATTAGGCCTTTTATTAATGAATAGAGCAGGAAACAATTTTGCAAGGTATTGGAAACTAGGATGACCTAAACGAAAGTGCCATAACATAACAGTATCAACTTTTCCTAAAGCGGTAAATGACTTGGAGATCTCAATTTTTGGAGAGGTAGGGAGGATGTAGAGACCATTCTGTAAGCTGGCCTTACTAATCATCTTCTTCGAGTTCAGTACCTGCAAAGTACAATCAAGATCATTAAAAATTACAGAGCAGTGCAAGCCTGTGGACAGTTTACCAACAGAGATGAGATTGCACGTCAGATTTGGTACAAAGAGAACATTTTTAAGTGTAATCTGTTCATTGAGAATAACAGTACCATGTCATTCTATTTTGCACAAGGTACTATCAGCCGTTTTAACAGCTTTACCAAAGGTATGGAAAAAATTGTGAAACAAGGCCTTGTTACCAGTCATATGATCCGTAGCACCAGAATCGAGGATCCAATTAGGAGTCAACTGGGAGGAGAAAAATGCTGTAGAAGAAAGGTTACCTTCTGGTTCTTTTATGACCAGATTACCCTCACAAGACCTTTGAAACTTTCCAAACAGTTTTTGAAGTTCAGCAATCTGTTCTTTAGTGAAGCTAGTAACAGAGGTGGCAGCGACAAGGCTAGATTTATTATCTCGAGAGTTCTTGGACTTCGAGTCTTGAGGCTTACCATGAAGCTTCTAACACTTCTCCTTAGAGTGGTCGGGCTTTTTGCAATGATCACACCAAGGTCTCTCCCGTTTGGAAGAGGGAGATGATTGATGGGTCAGTAAGGCAGATTTTTCAAGAGTGAAATATGGTTCATCAGACAGCATTACACACCTTCGGCTTTCTTCTTTCTTGACCATAGAGAAAGCCTCTCGAAGGGAGGGAAGAGGAGAAATAGCCAGGACCCTGCCGTGAACCTCGTCCAGGTCCTTATTTAAGCCTTAGAGAAATTGAAAAAATCTTCGTTGAGTGACAATTTGCTGATAAAGGGCAGCATCTCTTGGATCTACCCAATCATACTGTGCATACAAATCTAATTGTTGCTAAAGAGCGGTAAGGGTATTGTCGTAGAGAGTAACAGGCATAGTTCCTTGCTTAAGGGTGGCTGCCTGATCTTCAACATGATACAATTCGGCAATGTTATCCATGCTAGAGTAGGTTTCGCGGACTGCACTCTAAATTTCAGCGGTGGTGGTGTAAAGAAGAAAGTTTCTGCTTATACTTGGGGTCATGAAATTAATGAGCCAAGTCATAACCTGACCATTGTCACGCATCCACTTAGCAAAACCAGCATCAGTCACAACAGGCTTCTTGATTTTACCAGTAATGTAGCCCAATCTTTCTCTGCCTAAGAGAAAAATCTAAACCGATTGGGACCATTCAAGAAAATTATTGCCATTCAATCGGTGGCAAGTGATAGTCAGACCAGACGAATCTGAAGGAGCATTGGAACCAGAAAATTTTTTTGAATTTGAAGTAACCTCCGAAGTAGGAGAAGGAGTTTCGGACATGGTCTAGGTTGAAAAAGAAATCGTAACCTAAGCTGATACCATGTAGAAATCAGAGTAATTCTCTGAATTTTCTTCTAAATTCAATAGAATATATTACATCTTTTTATATGCAACCTATGTCACTACTTTAGGAAACTCTAAGTTAGGAAAGATACTAAATAGGAGATATGATCCCTTAAAATAAGGGATTATAATAAAAAGAATATCTATAAAATATTCTTAAAATATTTACAGAATATTCCTACAATATGTATATGTGAATTCTGAATGTTCTGTTAGTAATATGTTTGTTCGTTGTGAATTAGCCAGACCATCTTCTATCAAGGATAAAAGTAAAACTAAAATCATTTAAGTTACTTTGTTTTTCGGTGAGTGATCGGTAACTGTCAGTTTATGGGTTTTTAAAAGTAATCTAATTATGATCTCTAATGGCTATAATTTTCCAAAGAAAACCTTGTTTTCAAAACCCAGAAGTAAGATTTATGAAAAGATCTATTTTAAGTTATGAACTCTAATTTCAAAATTACGAATTTTGAAAAGATGATTTTAAAGTACAATTTTATGTAAGCTTTAATGTCTGAGCTTTTTATAAGCAAATGTTTAAACTCTACTTTGTGTGAGCTTTCTGTTTAGCTTTACTTTAATGTAAGCTTTCTGTTCTATGTGCTCTTTAGTGAGTCTTCTTATTGGTATACTAATAGTGTGAGTATTCACCTATGTTAAGTTCCACTTTGCGTGCTTTTTTGAAAGTATGAGCTTTTGTAAGCCTCACTTTGCATGCTCCTTAAAAGCATGAACTTTTTTAAAGAGACATGTCTTCTGTTTTATGAACTAATGTGCAACCTAAGGTCAACATTGTTCGTTATTTCTGATATGTGCGAGCTGGTCTTGCGGCTATGTTGTAAACTCAAAATTTGTATACATCACTTTTAAACTATTTTCGCAAAATATGTTTTCAAATGGGAATTGGGTCTCGCTTTCTCGGTTTCGGACCCAGCACGCAAAACGTTTCAAACTAAAGTTTTCTATTGTTTTTGAATCTTATTTTAAGGCATGATCTAATGGTTTCCCATATATATTTCGCTAAATAATGAAAAAACCTTGGACGTGAACATTTTTAGCATTTCTATACAAAAAAAGCTTTATTTATAACAAAAGAAAATTAGAAAAAATAAAGTAGCAGACGACTCATCTATATACGTGCGATTACATGGGCTTTTACTTAACAAAACCATTTACTTTCCCCTTTGTTTCCACTTTCCCAATATGTTCATCTACTTTCATAACAATGGTAAATGGCAT
This sequence comes from Gossypium stocksii, assembly GCA_020496765.1. NCBI lineage: Eukaryota > Viridiplantae > Streptophyta > Magnoliopsida > Malvales > Malvaceae > Gossypium > Gossypium stocksii. Next base: position 89,981,201 of record CM035620.1, read on the forward strand.
TGTAGTTATTGCCTCATTCACGAAAATCGTACTTTCCTCTAAGACATCCATTCTCGTGTCAACTAAGTTTGGTGGTATTGATGTTGAAGACTCGTTTAGCATTAAATGCTTTTCCATTAAGCCTTTTAACCCTGATGATCTTATTTTTACCTGTATCAACCCAGGCTCCTCTAAAATCATTGTTGATTATAGAGTTCTCGTGCCCTTATCACACTTCTTACTGCCATCGCCACACTATTTTTGTTAATTGGGTCACTTTTCTTATTGGGTTGAGGGCCACTCACCAAGTTACTTTTATGGTTGTTTATTCCATCCATTTCACTATTCTCACTTCGCCCTTTCATAATTTCTGTCATTGATAGTTCTGTTGATTCTTTCTCATAAATAAAATTAGCAATCACAATAAATCTTGATCCTATGATTGTCGATGTAAGCTCCTTATCTTTTGCTAATTTCCTCATTGATTGCTGCCTATAAATTTTGGATACTATCATCCATGTCCTTAGAGGCCTTTTTCAGATTTTCTGTCAAGTTTTGCTATTGATGGTGGCTTCACTGTTGGTGGTTTCATCTGATTCTCTTTAACTTTTCCATCGAAGTTCGATCCTCTCTTTGCTATAATTTTTGGGCAATCCTTTTTAACACGATGTTATGTACTTTGGCGTAAGATCTAGTCACACGTCTAGACGAATGAGAATTTTTTGCTTTGACCTATGGTTACTCAAAGATGTGGATTTGTCCTTTACTAAACCCTTTCTAAAATAATGTTTCTTTTTTATAGAATAATCGTTTACTTCTTTATTTCATATTGGTAGCCTTTCGTAAACGTAAATAACAAAAGAAATAGTCTTAATTGACATAAAATAGAATTCCTAACTTATTATTTATAAGAGAAATAAAAACCTAATATAATAGAAAAAATAATTAAAACTAAAGCTTTTAATAAAACCTGATATAATAAACTAAAATTCTTATTACAATAAAAACGTCTGTATCATTACTCCCCTTTTAGGGTTGGGCTTGTTCTCAAGCTCAAATTCATAATAAGCTTCAAAACTTATCCAAAATCATCTACCTCTTCTTCATCTTGCTTGCCTTCAACATTTGGTATTTCTATTCAAAATAACCTTTTACATTTATGTCCAATGGAATAGGACACGTCGCAATTATAACATAGCCTGTTAGCCTTTTTTTCACCAATTTATCCTGTGTTAATCACTTGATAAATGGTATAAGGTAACCTATTTTGCTGTTATTCCCTGTTGGTTCCATTGTTTGCCCCATCCTTTTGGAATGATTGAATTGTTGTCAGTGTTTTGGGAAGTTGGCTAGTTTAAGATGGCTCAAGACAATAGTTTGGAAGAGACATTTGGTTTACATTTCAATAGTTGGCCAGTCTAACATAGCCCCTTATATAACATTTCTAACTTTATAAATGTTGTTTATTTACTACTAATATTTCATTTTCTATCATAAACTTTTAATTTCTAGCATATTTATTCATGGCATAATTTTCATACTTTACTAACTTTTCAATTTAATCCCCAAAATATAGAGAGCAAGCTATCGCGATTCTAAAAATATAAAAATTACTAAAGACGGGATATAGGAACTTACCAATTTAAGCTAATAAAGTTTCTTCTCTCTCTCTTAGGGTTTCCATGCAAATTTTGAGGATGAAGATGAATAAAGATGATGATATTTCCATGTAATTAATTATCATATTTTAATTTTCCTTATTTTCAATTTAGTCTTTTTCTTTTTTCTCAAATTTTATGGATGAATCATTAATGATATTTTTCAATCTTTTGATTGATGGTCTTATTACCATATAAGGACCTCTAATTTTGAATTTCATAGCTCTTTGGTCCTTTTAGCTTCTAGCACTCAACTTTTACATTTATTCAATTAAGTACTTTTTCTAATTAATCACTATATTGGTAAAATTTTTCTATCAGTATTTTCATTCAACTTTCCTATTATAAAATAAACCATGTCAAAAATTTAAAATAAATTTTCTATCTAATTCGGGTTTGTGATTATGAAATCACTGTTCCGATATAATTAAAATTTAGGTCATTACAACTTAGCCTTTTTTTTCACCATTTCTTTTCAGTTGTTGCATCTCAATATCAATTTTAAGTTCTTCTATTTATTTAGTAGTTTAGAGGTTTACTTGTTGTCGAGGTTTAAGATCAGTAGTCCTAGCCAATAGTGATTGAAATTGGTGTTGATATTCCTTCATAATCCTAGTTTGTCTTAGGTTAGTAAGTTCCCCTAAGTGGTTATAACTCATAGGTGGCTTAAATATTATATGACAATACTCTGCTTCCATTTGATCAACCCACAATTGTGCTTCTCCTAAGAGATGGCATGAAGTTGTAACACCCTAAACTCGGCTTAGAAATTTAGACCAAATCCTGAATGTTACATTGATTACCAAAGTGATCGTAGGTAAATTTTTACAAAACAAGTTATCACGTTGAACCAAAATATTTAATAGTCTAAATTCAGTCAGTAAAAATTACAGATAAGTTTATTATAAAACCGAAATTAAATGAACGAATAAAAAGTAAAGCGGAACTTGTACCAAAATTTTATAAAACCTTATAGTTTAAAAATCGAATAACAAAATAGAAACTGAAAATATAACTTATTTTATTTTATTCTCCAAGACTGTCTGAGACCTTCGCATACCGAGTCCAGCAACAAAATTTTGAAATGTACCTAAAAAAGAAACAGAGAGGGGTGAGTTACATGAGTTCAGTGTGAGTTCAAAACCAATCTAACTACAAGATCGTAGAACAGGATGCTGGAAAGCAGCTCAATAACAAAATATGCTTACAGAGACATACAGATCCAGAAAGTAACCTAAAACCAACATAGAAAAAGTAACTATCCGAGCATATTATGTCACACACATAGGGAATTATCACATGTGGCAATAAGTCAAATAGAAACAATTAGAGAATCTCACTCGCAGAACACTCAAATAGATGCGTATGTATATAGTCTGATATTAAAAGAGCCCACCTATCTAGCTAAATACAACTTTTGATCCCTCGATCACACATCGTAAGAGCTGTTTTGAGCTCATCCAGCTAAAACACACCACATAGGACCTAATAGGCCCATCTAACCCTACACACCATATAAAGTTGTCTCAAGTTGCTCGGCAACAATGACCTGTCACCCCAGATTGCCTAGCAATGATGGCTTATCAAAAAGCAATTGAATTGTCAAATCAAATATATATACGTAGCATAACTAACGTACTTGTGGTACAATGCGATGCAGTAACCTGCTATATCGATAATTCGTAGTTAAATTGCCAAATCAGATAACGTTCATGCAATACAATGTGATGCAGTAAATTGCTATATCGGTAAATTGCAGTTTAACTACCAGATTAGATAAGTATGCGCAGTAAGGCTAACGTATGTGCTGTACAATGTAGTGTTGTAATCCGCAGTACAAATAAATTATAGTTGAACTGCCATATTAGAATCAGATTCAGACTCCCTTTTTTCTGTAGTCCTACTGAAAATTTCTTATGTAAATGTATGTATGCGGACAGACGTACAGAATCAAAATACAACCCTTACAATGCAAGTCACCAAGTCACCAAATCCCTAATTTTCAAACACACGTGTCTGTGTGCCCATAAGACATGGCCGTGTGAAAATCAACAAAATCCCTAAATTGGCCACACGGTCGTGTGACACCCAAATTTGCTCAAAACCCTAGCTCCCAAAAGCACACGGCCGTGTGAGTTATCACACGCCTGTGTGGATGCCTGGGTGGTCACAAAACCACTCTAAAATAACCCTGAAAACGTCGTTTTGGACACCCAAACAGTTCCCAACCTTAGCCACAACGAGAGTATACTAAAAAATGATGTTTTCTCTTTACCTCCAATGACTAAAATCTAAAAACCAACGGGTTAGTGCATAGTCAAGAAAAGTCGAAACAAAATGAGTTCGCAAAAAAAAACAAATAAAATAATATAGATAAGGTTTGAATCTCACACTTGATTTGCAATCGGAGAAGACAATAGAATAGTGAAATTCCACAATCCACCAGAACACCATTTCCAAAAAGAAAAGTAGAAGAACCGAAAACTAAAAAGAAAAGCCAAGAGGAGTAGAAAAAGAACGTCTAGCCAACGAAAAATACAAAAAATAGAAGTATAAAAAATAAAAATAAAAATAAAAATAAAAATAAAAATAAAAATAAAAATAAAAATAAATTGTTAAAAATATTGACTTAAATCAAAACAAAATAAAAAGTGTCTCTAAAATGTGCACCTAAAGCTTTGAATCCAGAACCTTGTGGTATACTAACACTCACTCAACTACCAGACCAGTAATCCCATTCTGATACTTAAACGCACAATTAAACTTAATAGTACTACCAAATCACTAATCTTAATCGCTTAACTCAAAACTTCTAACCCAAAAAATCTAGAGTGTTACAGAAGCTAAGCCTATTTTGTTAGTTTGTTGATTGCGTAAAAAAATTCATATCTTTTTAATCACCCTAAAGGATCTCCAACACCATCATAAGTGGAAAATTACATCTTAAAGTGGCACCATGAACCCACTTTGTTGTGTGTATGAATTCCTTTTTTTGCCTTCGTTGCTGCCTTGTTCCTCACTATTTTTCTTTGAATACCCTTTTGTTATCTTTTGGACCGAAAGAGAACACCGCCATCTACTCCTCTAATGCTTGTTGCCTTGTAGTTATTTTTGCCATGAAAGCATCTAGTTTGGCTGCTAAAGTTTATTTGTTACCTATGACAGAAAGCTTCAATACCAAGTTGTTATGCGTTTTAGCGTAGGATTTAGTCACAAGTTTAGATGAGTGAGAATTCTTGCTTTGACTTATGGTTACTCAAAAAGGCAAATTTGTCCTTGACTAGACCCCTTCTAAAATAACCTTTTTTTTATAGAATAATTTTTTACCTCTTTATTTCGTATTGGTAGCCTTTTATAAACTATACATAACAAAGGAAAGAGTCCTAAATGACATAAAATAAAATTTCTAACTTAGAGTTTATAAAGAAAATAAAAACCTAATTTAATAGAGAAAATAAGTAAAATGAAAACTTTTAATAAAACTTGATATATAATAAACTAAAATTCTTATTGCAATAAAAACGTCGATATCACATGACCAAATCAACCACATTCAATACAAACATTAAGTAAGCTTTCATACTCAACCTTTTGTACTTTACCAGTTATTCTCAGTTTTGATATCAATGGCTAGCAAAGATCGACACTAATCACCAGTTGTGTAAACCTTTCTCGATAACCATTTCCAGTGTTATCATCCACTCTCACTACCTGCCCAATTGAGTTTCCTACTGCTTCTAGTAAATATCTTTTATACCACACACTAAAGAAACATGGTAGCCTTATCCATACTGTCACTATAAATTTGCGGTGAAGAAAATCTCGAATACACGAATGAAACTCAAACAGAAAAAGAATAAATAAGATAAGGCTCCAAGGCGTGTATCAAGTCACTATCTTTAAGGTTATATTCGCCCTCACCTATCTTCAGTGTACAAAGAGGATACAATAAAACTAATGACTATTTGCGTTTTGCACTTATGAGAATAGCTCACTACACACTGAGCAATGTATAAAAAGAAACTCAATTTCTATAAAAGATTTCTGCAGTACTACTTTATAGAATAATCTAATAATATTAGAAAATGAAGGAAGGAAAGAAAAAATATTAGAATTTGTTGGTATGATCTCTAAATTGAAATCCCATTATTATTTATAGGAATTTTCATGTCTCTTCATAGAGACATATTTCAATAGGTGTCTTTCTGAATAATAATATCTTTAAAATAAACACATAATTATTCATTTGATATTATAACTATTCAAATAATATTATTTAAATAGTTATAATTCTTTTTCAAAACATCAAATAATATAACTTCTGATTAATTATACACATTCATTTATAGTTATTGAAACACTATAAATATTTAAAAATGTTCCAACACATACAACCACCAATATAAGATATTCATCGTGCTAAATAGTAGTGACTAAGGCTACACTGTCAAGTATTGGTCGTAGCTACACTGTCAAGTATTGATCATAGATCACCCATAACCCCCCGTCAAAGCTTTCGCAGAATTTTTTTTGGCTTGAAACTTCATTATATAGTAGTCATTAAACCTGATTTTTCTTCCCAACGTTTTAATTACCACCAATTTTGTCATACTTCTTTGGACCAAAGTAGAGGTGTACATGGGCCGGGTGGCCCGGCCCGGCCTGAAGGTCCGCCTGAAATGTGGGAGGGTTTGGGCAAAAATATAGGCCCAAAAAATAGGCTTGGACAAAAAAATAAGGCCCGTTTAAAAAACGAGCTGGGCTCGGGTAAGGCATTTTTGGGCCCGGGCCGGCCCGAATTCACTAAAGGACAAAAAAATATGTTTTTTTAATATTATTTTCTTATTATTTTTCTCTCTATTTTGCTACCATTTTACTATTATGTTGCTATTGTTTTGTTGTTATTGTTTAGATATTATATAAAACTTATTTTATTGTTAATTTTGTTATTATTTTAAAGACATTTGTTAATTTTATTATTATTTTAGAGGTATTTTCTTGTTAAGTTGCATCTATTTTAGTGTTATTTAAGTCTACATATTTTTTAAAATTTATTTTCAATTTGTTGAAAAATATTTATTTTGATTTTTTTGGTATTTTTGATGTATTATATATATTTAAAAATTATATAAAATAATATAAAAATTAATACGGGCGGGCCGGGCCGAGCCGGGGTTTTAGCATTTTTATATGGGCTGGGCTTGGGCAAAAATTTAGGCCCATTTTTTGGGCCCGGCCCAAACCCAATGAACTGGCCTAAATTTTTAGTTGGGCCCGGCCCGACCCAGCCCATGTACACCTCTAGACCAAAGTATGCACTCTCTCAGGAAAAACGAATGTTTGGCATCCCATCAACAATGGATGTAATAACATCACCCTTGTTTAGATCAAACTCATCACTCTCATAATCCTCTTCATTCTTTGCAGCCGACATTCCATTTATAAGCATTGACTTAAGTGACGGTTGACCACCACCTTCCATCAATCCATTGCCCTTCACATCTCGTGAATCCGTCTCTCGATGACACACTTTTTTCAGTGCTCGCTTACCGCTTGACTCCTCTGCTTTTTGCTCCAGTTCAAATTTTCATCCTGTCCAAGACTTTCAATCAAAAAATTTTGTAAGACCTAACTCTCATCAATCCAAATAACAAAACAAAGTCAAAAGAATAGATTTTAATCTTTTCCTAGTATTTAAATGATATGTCAATTTATTTATTTTTATTATAAGTTATTAAATATGTTTAAAAGTTAAATGACCAAAAATATTAATTTGTAGTTGAATTAAATTTTGAATTATCAAAGGCGGCCTACGTTTTTATTAAAAAAAAATTAAATACTGAAACGCACATCACAAAGGAAACTAGTTAAAAGTAAAAAAAGCAAGTAGCTGGAACCAAAGTGTCATAGGGGTCAAAAACCCCTCCACTGGAGGTTGATTCTACCAAAAATGGTGGTGCGGTGAGGTGAAGTAATCTTACCATTGTTATCCAAAGGCATTTATTTTATGTCAGTGAAAAAAGAACAAAGGAGAATATACTCTTTGAAAGTTGTGAACTGAACCTCCTTTTGCATCTAAAGGAAGCCTTTAGATTACCATGGCGCAAATGAAACGTAATATGTTAGAAGAAAGAAGTTGGACTCGAATTTAGAGATATTGAAGTTTTCAATACGACATTCCTATGCAAAGCGAGGTGGCGTTTACTTTACAACAAGAGCTCGCTGTTTTTAAAGTCCTGAAAGCAAAATATTTTGCTTACAAAAAGTTTCCTTGGGTGGAATGCATCTTATGTTTGGCGTAGCATGAGCGCTACAGAGGTACTCAAACAAGAGTGTAAGAGGAGAGTGTCACAAAGATATTTGGCTACGGTTGCTGGTTCTTTTAAGGTGCACTCAATGCCTGGGTCTTTTACCACATGATAACGCAAATTTGGACAGCCTTGATTTTCTTGTAAGTGAGCATAGGTGGAATGAAAGGATGATAAAAGGAAGAATTTGTTGTTAAAGACAATATGCAATATTCCTCTGGCAACAATAACACTATAAAATGAGTTCAAATGTTGACGTACATGTATTTTACAAATGAGATCAAGTTGCCTTTTAGGTCCAGAAAAAACAATCCCTTGTCTGCTTATGAATACGTTCAGAAACAAGCAGCAACAATACAAGCTAAGCAGCACTAAAAGCAAGTTGCCTTTAAGGTCCGAAAACCAATGACTACCTATGTATGCTTTCAAAAGCAAGCAGGAGCAACAATTGTAACTAATACAAGCTAAACAGCAGTTAAAGCAAGTTGCCTTCAAAGCTCAAAAAACAATGCCTGTCGATGTATGCTTTTAGAAGCAAGCAGTAGCAGAAAGAACAATCTGTCAAAATCAATTGATCTTAAAATCCAATAGATATCAAAATGTTGCGTACATGAAACCATGGTCAACTAGACATTTTGGTTAATAAGTAACACACATTGATAAGCCAAAATGAATAAATAATTAAATCTAAACTTAAATAGTTGTGTTATATAATTATAGTAAAATTAACCTGATTCGGGATTTGATCCGAAATCCGACCTGAAAGACCTATGGTATAAGTAATCCCAGACACTCCATTTGAGGAGGGAGAGACACGCAAACGGGTCCATGGCTTATACTCTTTTTCTCCGGAAAGTATTTGGTCTCCTTACTCAAAAACCTCCTTCAAGATCACCTTGTCTTCCTTTTTTTTACTCCCATTGATACTGTGTATCAACAAGCAGCAAACCTAAAAACACATTAACCATGTGAAGGGTTTTGAGAAAACAACATCATTGAATAACACAGATACTGAATTGAAGGGTTTAGAGATACACACCTAAGGAAACTGAATTCCATTTTCCGTCGATCTAGTCTTGGTGTAGCCTTAACTAGAGTGTTTAAATTGCATTTCCTCTTTGGTAGCCTTGAAATAGATATGATACTTAGAATCAGAAAGGACTTTAACAATCACACCCCTTCGCCAACCATCTTCGTACAAAGCATCCATTAAAAAAAGACATTAAGGACATTTGTTTATGTTAGTATAAAAGAATAAAGGAGAATATACTCCTTGAAAGTTGTAAATTGAACCTTCTTATGCATCATGTAAAGGGAGCTTTAGATTACCATGGAAGAAAGAATTTGGAGTCGAACTTAGAGACATTAAAGCTTTCAATATGACACTCCTATGCAAAGGAAGGATGGCGTTTACTTCACAACAAAAGCTCGCTGTTTTTTCAAGTCTGAAAAACAAAATACTTTGCTAACAAAAAGTTCCCTTAGATGGAATGCATCTTATGTTTGGCGTAGCATAGAGAGATACTCAAACAAGGGTGCAAGTGGAGAGTGTCGCAAAGATAGTTGGTTTTTTTAAGGTGCACTCAATGCGTAGGTCTTTTATCACATGATGCAAATTACAAAAACTTTTCATTCGGTCAGGTACTCAGGTGTCTGCAGAAGCTGTCTTATTTTATCTGTTTTGTATTAAAGGGTTATTTGGTTTCGGGTTGCATTTGTTTCGAGTTGAGTTTGCTCTATGTTTTCAGTTTTTGTTAGGTGTTGTGAAATACTTTGCTGCATGGATCTGATTTATGTTGCTGATGAGGTAGTATAATTTTCTCCATTTTCTGCTGTGATCCCCAATTAAATAAATTGTGGTTTGAGGTTATGCTTTGTGGTTGGCCATTCTCAGTTTTTGTGCTCATCTCTTGACTTGGATTGATTGCTCTATCATGTTATACTTTATTTTATATTAGCATGTTTATAAATTGATTAATCAAACATCCAATAATTATGAAAATAAAGTATAAAAAAAAACATAATGATATTTGCGGTTTGAGAATATTTCATCAAAATAAAATACCTCACCTCCAATGATAACATGTGAGCAACATTTTTTTCAATCCCAAAATGTAAAAAACAATACTGCATTAATATCCTAGCATCCTATCAATCATCAATGGAGACCAAATGAAAAGTTTAAGCTTCTTGCTCGTTAATCTCTGTTAGTTAGTTATATTATCCTTTAATTTACCTAATAACACATCAATTTTAATATTTAGAGTTTTAATTTCATCGTGTAAATCTTCCTTATATAATGCATTTACTCTAATTTGTTTAATGCTCTATTATCAATTATTAACTCTACATTCTTTTTCTAATTTTTTTTGTAAGCATCTTTTAAAACAATAATCACTTCTCTTGCTCGTAAATTTTTAATAGAAGGACCACACTAATTAAAAAAAAAAATCACATTCACCAACTTAATATTTACAAAAAAGTAATATCTAATCAACGACAAAATGGTGATGCAAAATATTATCACTATAGCAAACATTGTAATTTTTACGTTTATATGTAGCGATCTTTCCATTTTGTCTGGGAACTTTACTCCCATAATAACAAATAACATTTAACTCTTCATAATTATACGGAGAAGATTACTCCTTTTTTTCACCTTCAAAAAGCTTAAATTTGATTAATAAAAAGTCCCCCACAATTCCATACTACATTCTTTCTCCGAAAAAAACCAAATGTCTAGAGTACCATTACTGAATCCTGATGTTTCTTTTTCCTACACTGCAACATCGTGATGAAGAAAGGTAATTCCCTTGTTTCTTCGAAGAAAACCTTTTATAAACTACCCCCGTCTTTTTTCTAACAAAACCAATCAATTTTTTGAACAACTTAACAAATTTGGTGTTTTTTAAACACCATTGTTTGCTCACACTTCATTCAATAAATTTTGACACCATCACTAACCCAAAATCTTGAGATTCATTAAATCATTATTGACTAACCCCTAAATCCCAAAACCATGAGCTAACTAAAATGTCAAAGAAAACCCCTTTTTTTGGTACATAAAAAAATCATTAGCTAACTAAAATACTTAGACCATGAACTGACATGCCAAAGAAGGTAAAAGTTTCTTTGGAAGAATTGTTGATGAACACAACAAATTTTGGGTGTTCTTCTAATTTCCCTGTTGCAATGAGGATGATTTTTGGAATGAAAATGTTTTATTTTTTTTAATAAACAAGTCAAAATACAATCTTTCCTTGAAGTATTTCCTATACTTCTACCTTTTTAAGTCTCATAACCAAACAAACTTTTTATTTGAAAAGCAAAAGTCTAATACTAGGAGATTTGTGAATTAGACTTTCTTTAATTTTCTTTTCTCTAACTCATTCAATGTCATTTAACTCAATTCCCCCATTCCTATTATATATAGACACTTTTATCCCATCTTTTCCTAGTGTTTAAATGATATGACACTTCATTTGTTTTTTTTTTATTATAAATTATCAAATGTAGTTAAAAATTATATCTCTAAAAATATTAATTCTCAGTTTGATTTAAAATTTTTAATGAGTTATAAAAAAAATCTATATTTTTAAATACACGTGTAACACATGACGTAAGAAACAAGTATAAGCAAATATATTTGTAATTTACTCTTAATGTGTACACAATCCCACATAATGTTAAAGTATTAGAACATCTAAAAAAGAACATATTATAATTTCTTATAATTAACCAAATATATATTTGGTCATAGTTCTTTTTTTTTATTTAAGAAAATACTTAGAGATAGCTTTATTATTTTGGAAGATGAAAATAAATACTTTTGAATCTTATTTGTAAGTTTAACCTTATTATGAATATAATTTATCAAGTTACTATAGTAAGGTAAGAGGTTTCTTAAGCATACAAATAAAAATAAAATGGTGAAATAATAAAATATTATTGTTTTATTAAAATAATAATTATTGGTAGGGTTAGTATTTAGTACATTGACGATGTATTTTTTATTTTATAAATAGCTTTAAAAAAGTGTCATGTATCTCTTTTTTTAATATTTTATTATACCTTTATAAAATACTTGTCAACCTCTGAATTTTGTTTGTGAAGTTTAAAAACTCTACTAAATATATCAAATATTTTCCATTAGAATTAAAAAGTAGTAAATGACCGTACAAAAAATAAAACTGAAAGCTATTTTTGGTGCAAAAAAGATTAAAACAATCTCATTATAGATTCTGATCATAACTGCTTTGTTTAGAACTATTTATAGTCCCACTTTAACTCATAAGTAGGAGAATAATACACATCAATGCACTCAAACTCATATCCACATGCATTGGTAACAATATTAATGCCAATTAAACTAAGACTCAATAGGAAAAAAAAGTTATAAATGAAGGAAATAGATATGAAAGATGATTTTTGGCTTCCTCACTTATCTTCTTTGATGTATTGTATTGGAAAATATGGACATCGCATATATAATAAGAGTAATTACATATTATTATTTACTATCATGATAGGTTAGTCCAAATTAAAAGTTATCTAATTTGGTTAAAGTTTTATTGGGCTTTAATTATTAAATAAAATATGGGTCAAATATGTATAGATACTCTAATAATTGAGTTCTAATCAAATTATAATTAATGATGAGCTAATTAGTAATTAGAACTAATATGCCAATGTTATAAATATTAGGGTTATAGTTTATTGTGTGCTAAAATTCCCAAGATCCGAAAAAATTTCAAAGAATTCATGTATTCAGGTATTCTTGATGTTTTGACATAATAAATACTGGTTTATAGTTCTAAGTTTTATTTCAGATTTATTTTACAAATCTAACATATTATTTTTAATAAATTAAAATTTTGTGAGTATCATTATAATACTTAGAAGTAACTAATATTTCGATTTTATTATTAAAATAATAATACTTACTTAATTTCCTAAATTTCATGACTATTGATATTTAATTGAAAAGGCTATTCTCATAAATATTAACAATAAACTATAAAAATAGATTTAATAATTGTTGTAGCCCAATTTCGCACTCACTTTAAACCATTTTAAACCAAACAGAAATAAACCAAAAATATCAAAAAAAAAAGTATTAAAGTCCAAATTACAATTAAATGTCAAAGTCCATAACCCAATACCCGTTTTACACCCATTAACAACCCAAAATTGTAACCCACAACCCAAATTACAAATTAAAACCCGAACCCCTGACCCGTTACACCTGACCCAATAACCAAACCCTACCCAGCCCAAAACATTAGCATTCAGCAATGAAACCCTAGCCGCACTAGCCACTGCGCCGCACCAACCCTTGGGCAAACCACCGGCAACTCGTCCCGAGGTCCCGGGCCTGAGGCTCACCCCTGCTCACCCGTTGCACCAAAGAGGAAATCTTTTTGTCCGTTAACCTGCACCCTAACCTGCAAAACGACCCAAAATGAGCAAGAAACGCAGAAAGCAGAGATACACCAAAACAGCAAACAGAACAAGAGGCTACACAGTAGAAACAGCAAAGAAAAAACAAAAAAGAAAAGGATTTTATTTTTTATTTTTAGAATCGGTTATAAAAACTGAAAGAGCATTGTAAACAGGGGGATTGGACATTAAAAAAGAGAAGATTGTAAACCCAGAATCTCTCCGTATATTGAATAGAAAAACAAAAAAAGAAGGTATTTTCAAGGAGAAATCGGTTCTTCTGATTCGATTGGCTTTCGGTTGTTCTTTAATTTTTTTTTTCCTTTTTCTGTTCTCGTACGAAAAAATAAAGAAATAAAAGGGAGAAAGGGAGGGACTTACCACGGTGGTTGTCGAAGCCTCATCCTCTTCGCGACAATCGGAGATGGGATGGGCTTTGGGTGAAGGGAGGAGGAGAGCGCCGTTCATTCATTTTTTAGAACTACCGTGTGTTTAGCTTAGGGTTTATTTTTTTGGTTTTATATGCTGTGAAACGGCGCCGTATCGTGTTGCCCGTGAGTGACCCGATCCAGGAAACGTGAGATCCGCGTGTTCCTGGTTTAATCGGGCTATTTCGCCCTTAGTCCTTCCCCATTTCGTGTTATTTTATTTAGGTCCATTTCTCTCTTTTGTTCTTTTAAATTTTGCCCTTTAATTCCATCTTTGTTTTATTCAGGTCCTCCATTGTATCGCGCATTTCGGATGGGAGGGCTTATTACGCTTTCAGCCCTTCCATTAAGCCCGCGCACACAAATAAATCCATTAGCTTCCCTTTATTTTCAGATTTGTCCCAAAGTTCGTTTTTGTTTCAATTTTCATCCTTTTTTCATTTTTTATTTTAATATCGTTATCTTGTATTATTATTATTATTATTATTATTATTATTATTAACCTTGTTAGTTTCAGTTTTAGTTTCAATTAATAGTTTAATATATATATATATATATGTTTTCGTACAACCTTAGTAATAAATTTCCTTCATTGTTATCATCTTTACATGTATATAGTCTACATGCGTGTATATATATATATATATTTATTTGTATTATTATAAGTTGTTTTTAATACTATTATTTTCCTAATGTATGTATATCTTTTTTTAGCATTATGTTTTTATGTATCACGTATATATTATATTATATATATATATATATATATTATGCATGTATTTTTCAATCTATTAGTTACATTTTTAATACTATATCATGCACATATTTTTTTATATTAGGTATATCCTTTTTTATTCCTATTATTATGTATATATTTTAATATGTATATGTACATATATTTATATATCGTTATTATTAGTTATTTTTATATCATTATATACGGTACATATATTCTCTTTTTATTCTAGTATTATATGTTTTATATATATAGGTTCATTACTATTTCGTATTTGCATTATTATTATAATTATCATATTTAATACCATGTGCATTATTATTGTTTTATAACTATTGTTATTACATATACATTGTTATTATTTTTATCTATTGTCTACCTCGTAAATTCTTAAGTCTTTATTGTCATTTGCGTGTTTGGATTTAGTATGTTAGATTACATCTTATTTCAATACCGATGTTAGTTTTCGTGTTATTTTTTTAGTATTTTCATTCATGTTTTAAAATTACTTTCAATAAATAAGGCAATGTACTAGTTTAACATTAAGTCGTCAATTTCATCGCTATGTTGGGTGAATATTGTCGGCTCGTGTTAAAAAATGGAACATCCTCCTCAAGAACTAATTTTTTTAAAGATTTTCGTGTTTTGATTGGATCACGATTAAATTTTAAATTGAACTCGCATTTTTGAAAATTACGACAACACATGTTTAATAAGATACCAATTTTGGGCGTCACGAGGGTGCTAATATCTTCCTCGTGCGTAACCAACTCCCGAGCCCTATTTTTCTGGATTTTAAACGTAGACCCAAACCCGGTTTTCTTTCTTTAAAAATGTAGATTTTTTAGGTATTCGATCACACCTAGAAAAGAGATCGGTTGCGACTCCCTTGTTTTAATAAAAATCGAAACCTCGGTTTTTACGTTCTTAATCAAACACCCCAATTAGCGACCAAGCTAAAATTTTTACGTCGCTACAATAATGATTTTAAAAAGATTATTATATAAGGACTCCATAGATTTAGGATAAATTATCTATTAATCACTAAATTATGAGTACATTTTAATTTTAGCCATTTAACTAAAAATAATTACAATTGGTTACGTGTGGTGCTGAAATTGTGATCTCTAAAAATCATATTTTTTCATTCATTTCTTTAGTCAATTAATAAGCATTTTTTTATAGATTCATAAAAATCATACAAAAGAATGAGAAATGAATCATTAAAAAATGAAAATGATAAAGAACCCTTTTTTGTTTTGTTGAATTTTATCTATGAATTGAAGTTACAACTAGTTAGTTTAGTTACAATAAAGGAGTTCTCTTTTAGGAAAACACAAACTAAAAAATCTCTATTGACGACCTAATTAAATAGAAAGGATAATTAAATAAATAAAATGATACAATAAATACTAAAGATTCCTTTTGAACCTTCAAATTGCTATTTCAACGAGTTGTTATTTATCAATAAAAATTAAATGTCTTTAGAATTTTTTTTGGCCTCTCAACTGTAAAGTGACTGTAGCGACGAAAAATTTTTAACTTAGGTCGCTAATTGTGGCGATTTAAAATCTTGAAAACGGATTTTGATTAAAGCAAAGGAGTCGCCACCGATCCTTTTTCTTAGGTGTGATCGGACACCTATTAAAACCTCTTTTGGCTGAAAAATTCGTTTTTTAAGTAAAAAGGCTAAATTTAGGTCTACGTTAAAGTCCAGAGAAAAATAGGGTTCGGGAGTCAGTTACGCGCGGGGAAGGTATTAGCACCCCCGCGACGCCCAAAAATTGGTATCTTTCAAATGTACGTTGTCTTAATTTTCCAAAAGTACAAGTTCAATTTAAAATTTAGTCGTGATCCGATCGAGATACGAGCGTTTTTGGAATTTTGATTTCTTTTGAAAAGGATATCCCGTTCTAACACGAGCCAATCGTGATTCACCCAACAATAGCAATGAAATCACTGGCATAATGTTAAAATCGGCATATTGCCTTATTTTAAAACGTGAAGGGATTAGGATAATTAGGGTTGGCATAAAAATAATGATATGAAACAATATGCTACGTTGAAAACAAATGATGATAAAGGTGAAAAATATACGCGATAAATAAGACGTTTAACCATGCATGCGTAATAATAATGATTATAATGATGCATATGGTATAATAATAATGGTAATGCAAGATATGAAATAATAACAAACACATATGGAACATATAATGCTAGGTTTAAGAAAAGTATACATAATAATAGTATATAAAAAAAAATAACATAAAAATAACTAATAATAATAGTATGTACAAAAATGCGTAATAGATAGAAAGGAAATAATATACGTATATAGGGTTATGACATTAAAAATGTAATACAAGGATATATATATATATATCTATATATATATGTATATGATAGTATTAAGAATAAACACATAAAATAACATAAGAATAATGAAATAATATGTGTATATATATAAAAAATATAACGATAATAGTAACAAAGTACCTACGTGAGCGTGTATATATATAAAGTAATATAATAATGAAACTACGCAAAATAAAACATTTATAAAGAATATATACGATAATAATATCGAAACTACAGGTAAAGACATATATATATATAATGCTGATGTTAAACCTAATAAAAACATAACATTTATATTACAAAAATAATAATACTGAAAAACAACCATAAATATATAAACACATACCTATACGTATTTAAGAAACAAATAAATAATGGTAATATTAAAAACAGGTACGTAAAATATATATATATATATGGGTTAATAATAATAATAGTAAAAGATTAATAAACAATAAATTTAATGATGATGAAAATAATAAAACATAATAGTAATAACGTAAAATAATAAAAATAATAGAAAGTATAACGAATAATACTAAATAAAATATAATAATAATAATAACAAAATAAATAGAGTTTTAAAACAAATGCAAATAATAAAATACTATACTATATATATGTGTATATAAATATAATAATACTAATCAATAATAATATAATAATATATAATGGTAACAATAAGATAAAATAATGACAATAATAATATAATAATCAATATAACAATAATACTATTAAATTTTAAAGAAAATAATACTAAAAGGAGATAAAAGGACGAAATTGAATTCAAAGGGAAGTTTTCGGGGCGAATTTCAGAATCTAAATAAACGGAAAGGACCTATTTGAACACGAATTGATCTTAGGAGGACTGGAATAGCAACTTTTCGATTTCGCAAAACGCAGCGTTTTAAACGGGGCCGGATTGAAGACGGATGTAACCTTTGGGGCCGAATTGCAATTGAAAGGAACTTGATTGCAAACCACCAGAAAAGCGGAGGGACTGGGATTGAAAATAACCCCAGTGACGTCACAGCACGCGGATCCTAACCGATTTGGGTCGGGTCGACCCGACCCAGGTCGGTTAGTATAAAAGGCCCTTTTTTCTGTTTTTTGGTTCACTTGTTATCGTGAAGAGAAAAAAACGGGGAGAGAGGGAATGGGAGAAAGAAGAGAGGGAAGGAAGAGAAGGGAGGAAGAGGGGGGAGCTCCGGGAAGAAGGCCCCGGCCCCGGGGCTCCGGTCACTAGACCGGTCAACGTCCGGTCACCGGC
This sequence comes from Gossypium stocksii, assembly GCA_020496765.1. Taxonomy (NCBI): domain Eukaryota; kingdom Viridiplantae; phylum Streptophyta; class Magnoliopsida; order Malvales; family Malvaceae; genus Gossypium; species Gossypium stocksii. The sequence goes on from CM035620.1 coordinate 89,999,380, forward strand.
CGGTCACCGGCTGATGATCGGACCACCGTGGACCGCCGATCGCCGCCGTTCCGGCCACCGTTCCGGTGGCCGGAAAAGGTAAAATTTTCTCCTTTTTCTTACTTTTTTGTCTATTTTTAAGTATAGTTGGTATATGTTTATAGGTAAAAAGAAACTGATTCGAAACAAAATAAATCACCTTAGTCGCGGGCTTGGATTTCTGCTTTCTGGTTCTTTGATGTTTTTTTTTTGTGTTTTTGGTATTCTCGTTGGTAGCCTTCTGTTTTGTGTGCTCTAAAAATGTTGTTTGTATTTCTGTAGAAAAGGAATGGCTGATAACTCTCTGTTTCTATTGACTTTGGGGGGTTAAAATTCCAACCCTTACAAATTGTTTCCCACCAGCTTTTATAGCCTTACACTTTATTATTTTTACTATTTCCTCTTCGCTTTCTGTCCTTTCATTTTAATTGTTTGCAGGTAGAGGCGGTGGAGACGTGACCAGGAAGGGCGGTGGAGCAGGTAGCTGCTGTCAGAGGCCAGTGCAAGTGGGTAGAGGCGGCTAGGGCAAATAGGTATTCGGGGTTAGGGTTCCTGCTAGGTTTGGGCAGTGGGCCAAGGGTTATTGGGCTTGAAATGTTGGGCTAAGGTTGTAATTGGGTTGATAGAGTTACTGTAAATTGGGTTTTGGATTTTGTAAATGGACATTGGTGTTTGGGATTATTCATTTGGGTTTATTTCTACTTGCAAAAATTGGGCTATGACAGCTGCCCCTCTTTGCTCATTGTCGTGTAACGAAAATAGAGCAAAGACATAATGAAAGGCCAATTTTTGCCCCATCCTGCCAAATCTTGACTTGTTCCAGTACTTTTTCTTGTTCAAGTAGTCACTTTCAAGTCCACTGCTTCTTATAGCTTTAATTCGATCCACTGCAACTTCAGAGATCTGCCTTGTAACCCCAATCTATCTTTTCTTCAGGGCTATGGAATTCGTCATGATCTACTTTTCTGCAACTTCAGAGATGAGATCTGGTATCTTCAGTCCATTCTGCTACAACTTCAGGAAGATGAAACTAGTAACTTCAATCTGCGCCTCTGCGGCTTTACTGGGGATGCAAGGTCTACATCTTTGATTGGGTCCCTTGTGACTTTCAAAGAGGCACAATTTGTATCTTCAACTGGCTCCATTGCAGCTTTAAAGAGGCAAAATCTGATGTCTTCAATCAGCTCCAATCTTCGTCCTTTATTGAGACGAAATCAAAAATTGCTTGACCTGCGCATTCTCGTAATATGGGTTAATTATTGAAACATAAATTATAAGTGCCTCAGTATGCAAACTGAGGCTCAACTCATTTCTCGTAATATGAGTTGACTTTTTAGAGAATAGAGTTTGAAAATATCTGGACATGAGGTCCGAGGCTTAACTCACCCCTCGCGAAGTGAGTTAACCTTCGAGAAACAGAAATTAAGATAGAAATTGAAAATGTTCAACTCATCTCTCGCAATATGAGTTGATTTTTGAACAGCAGAAATTATAAACAGAAATTAAAAGCTGGAATTGAAAAAGATCAACTCACCTCTCGCAATATGAGTTGAATAAACAGAAATTAAAAAGCAGGAATTGAAAAAGATCAACTCACCTCTCGCAATATGAGTTGAATAAACAGAAATTAAAAAGTAGGAATTGAAAAAGATCAACTCACCTCTCGCAATATGAGTTGAATAAACAGAAATTGAAAAGCAGGAATTGAAAAAGATCAACTCATCTCTCGCAATATGAGTTGAATAAACAGAAATTGAAAAGCAGGAATTGAAAAAGGTCAAACTCACCTCTCGCAATATGAGTTGAATAAACAGAAATTGAAAAGCTCAACTTATCTCTGTAACATGCATTGACTTTTGAAAAGCAGAAAATAAAAACAAAAATTGAAAAAGCTCGACTAATCTCTCACAATATGAGTTGATTAAAAACTGAAATTAAAAGCAGAAATTGAAAAAGATCAACTCACCTCTCGCAATATGAGTTGAATTAAAAGCAGAAATTGAAAAAGATCAACTCACCTCCCGCAATATGAGTTGAATGAATAGAAATTAAAAAGCAGAAAATGAAAAAGATTAACTCACTTCTCGCAACATGAGCTGACTTTGAGAAACGTAAATTAAAAACAGAAATTAAACGAGCTCAACTCACCTCTCGCAATATGAGTTGATTTTGAAAAAGAAAAAGTACCTCAACGTGTCTTGAGGCTCAGCTCACCTCTTGCAATATGAGCTGATTTTTGAAACATAAATTAAAAGTACCTCAACGTGTCTTGAGGCTCAGCTCACCTCTCGCAATATGAGCTGATTTTTGAAACATAAATTAAAAGTACCTCAACGTGTCTTGAGGCTCAACTCACTTCTCGCAATATGAGTTGATTTTGAGACATAAATTAAAAACACCTCAACGTGTCTTGAGGCTCAACTCACCTCTCGTAATATGAGTTGATTTTTGAAAACATAAATTAAAATCACCCAAAGTTTCTCACATGGTGGAATTCAAATGTTTTCTTTTTCGATTTGGATGCAATTGTCATCGAAACCTCTTGTTCTGCTGAAATATCTGTATATTATGCATAATGTCATCATGATATGCACCTATTTGCCTTAAATGCATTCATGCCTATATGAACATGTTATGTGCCTCGCGCTTGCTTATCGTGATCTCTTTTCATCGCGACTCTTGTAGTGATCTGATCTCATTATTTCTTGACCTTTCCCTTTAAACTTCGTATTCGTTTCCCAATTCCACGAGTAACCTTTGTTTCTTGGATAGCATTCTTTTGCCCCATTTGAGCTTTCGTTCTTGCTTCTGAGCTCTTGTTTTGCTTATCATGATGATCTGCTTTCATTGTTTGGATTCTTAAGTTTCTCTTCAGGCTTTATATCCATCTTTCAAGCTTTACAAGTAAACTGCGTTTCTCAGATATCACTTGTTTGGTATATGTTGAACTTTTGTTCCTACTTTGAGATTCTTGCGTCTGTCCAGTTTTCTATCCGAGTAATACTCAACATTTCTTTTGTACAGAGCATGTCATATTACTATTTATCAATTAAATAAACATAATAAGATGCATGCAAATGGTCAGGTAGGTATGAGAAAAAGACTTCATATTAATTTCAAAGGTAACAAACAAAGAAAGTTCGTCAAAGATAAAAGTGTTATAAAAGAAAAGGAACCATATTGGTGGATACAAATGTTCTAGATATTCAATGCATGAACTCTGCCACGTTTCTCAATCAAGAATCTTTCTGAGCAAGACTTCTTGTGTAGAAGATCTCGAGTGTTCAGAAATGCTTCATACTATAGCCTTGTCACTTGACCCACTGTTCAAATCACCTTTGCTCTTTGGACCCAGATTTGCTTCATTAGGACGCCCTTTCAGGTTTTCATTCTAATATTTTGTGTTGAACCAAGACGCCCTTTTTGGGTTTTCACATTGGTCTCTCTTTTTTTTTGTTTTTTTTGTTTAAATGTAGTATTTCTTCACAACATCAGAGTTTACAGGATTTGGTAACTCCTTCCCGTCCATTTCTGCGAGAATCAAAGCCCCACCAGAGAATGCCTTTTTTACGACGTATGGTCCTTCCCAATTAGGTGCCCATTTCCCTCGCAAATCTTTTTGTATTGGGAGGATCTTTCTCAACACGAGTTCTCCTTCATGGAATTCTCTTGGCCTTACTTTCTTGTCATGGGCAGCGATCATCCGTTTCTAGTACATCTGTCCATGGCAGATTGCCTTCAAGCGTTTTTCTTCGATGAGATTCAATTGATCATATCGAGCTTGGACCCATTCGGCTTCCTCGAGTTTCGATTCTATTAAGACTCGTAGGGACGGTATCTCAACTTCAATAGGTAGCACGGCTTCTATCCCATAGACTAGAGAGAAAGGAGTTGCCCCTGTAGATGTCCGTACGGATGTGCGATATGCATACAGAGCGAATGGTAGCTTTTCATGCCAGTCCTTGTAGGTCTCTATCATTTTGCCGATAATCTTCTTTATGTTCTTGTTAGCCGCTTCTACAGCTCCGTTCATCTTCGGTCGATAAGGCGAAGAATTATGATGCTTTATTTGAAATTGCTTGCACACTTCTGTCATCATTTTATTGTTCAAATTCAAGGCGTTATCTGAGATGATTCTTTCAGGCAAACCATATCGACAAATGATTTCCTTTTTCAAGAATCTACAGACGGCGGTCTTTGTCACATTGGCAAATGAGGCAGCTTCTATCCATTTCGTGAAATAATCTATGACCACAAAAATGAATCGGTGCCCATTAGAAGCTTTGGGAGAAATCGACCCTATAACGTCCATGCCCCACATTGAAAAGGGCCATGGAGACGTCATAACATGAAGGGGCGAAGGGGCTACATGAATTTTGTCACCATAAACTTGACATTTGTGGCACTTTCTTGCGTAGCTAATGCAATCTCTTTCCATCGTCGACCAGTAGTACCCGAGTCTCATGATTTTCCTGGCCATAGTGAAACCGTTAGAATGGGTCCCACATATTCCTTCATGAACTTCTTCAAGTATTTTCTTGGCCTTAGTAGTGTCTACGCATCTCAGAAGCACCTGATCTTTACCTTTCTTGTACAAGGTGTCCCCACCAAGAACAAATCCCACTGACATTCTTCTGATTGTTCTTTTGTCATTCTCGTTTGCTTGCTTAGGATACGTTTGATTCTTGACGTACTCTAAGATATCGTGGTACCATGGTCGTTCATCAGCCTCTTTCTCAATGCTATAACAATGTGCGGGGACCTCGTATATGCTCATCCTGAGGGGCATTATTTCTGCTTCTTTATTTGCTTTGAACATTGAGGCTAGGGTGGCTAAGGCGTCAGCCAATTGGTTATCTTCTCGCGGGAAGTAATTAAAAGTTATTTCTTTGAAATCTTTGATCAATTCAGCCATCAGATAGCTGTACTTGATCAACTTTGGATCTCTCACTTCCCAATCTCCACGGATTTGGTAGATCACCAAGGCTGAATCCCCGTATACCTCTAGGATCTCGATATTTCGTTTAATGGCTGCCTGAAGTCCCATGATACAAGCCTCATATTCTGCTATGTTGTTGGTGCAGAAGAAATTAAGCCTAGCAGTGAAAGGGTAATGATCTCCTTCTGGTGATATTAAGACTGCTCCAATTCCATGCCCCAGGGCATTCGATGCACCATCAAAGCTCATCTTCCAGGGCGTCCCCTTTGATGACTCACATTCTTTCTCTGTGATGCACATTAAGTCCTCATCCGGGAAATCAAATCTCAGGGGCTCATATTCTTCTGTTGTTCGAGCCGCTAAGAAATCAGCTATTGTACTCCCTTTCACCGACTTTTGGTTCGCATAGATGATATCGTATTCTGATAACAGGATCTGCCATCGGGCCATTCTCCCCGAGAGTGCGAGTGATTCCATCATATACTTTACCGGGTCCAGCCTTGAGATTAACCATGTCGTATGATACAACATGTATTACCTGAGCCTCCGAGCTACCCAAACCAAAGCACAACAGGATCTTTCAATCGACGAATACCTTGCCTCGTATTCTGTGAACTTTTTGCTGAGGTAGTATATCGCCTTTTCTTTCTTTCCCAACTCATCATGTTGCCCGAGTACACAACCCATTGAGTTTTCGAACACCGTTAAATACAAAATCAAAGTCCTTCCTGGAGTTGGTGGCACTAGCACTGGAGGGCTAGACAAATATTGTTTTATTTTGTCAAAGGCCTCCTGGCATTCTTCGTCCCATGCCCCAGGGTTGTGCTTTCGAAGGAGTCGAAAGATGGGGTCACACTGATTGGTGAGTTGAGCAATGAATCGGGAAATGTAGTTTAGCCTTCCCAAGAATCCTCTGACCTCTTTCTGTGTACGCGGAGGTGGTAATTCTTGAATGGCTTTTATCTTTTCCGGATCCACCTCGATGCCTCTTTCACTGACGATGAAACCTAGCAACTTTTCCGAGGTAACCCCGAATGTACATTTAACTGGATTAAACCTTAGCTGAAACTTTCTCAGTCTTTCAAATAACTTTTTGAGGTTCACAATATGTTCCTCTTCTCCTCGGGATTTAGCAATCATGTCGTCGACATAGACTTCTATCTCTTTATGCATCATATCGTGAAATAATGTCACCATGGCCCTCTGATATGTGGCTCCAGCATTCTTTAGTCTGAATGGCATCACCTTGTAGCAGAATGTTCCCCACATCGTTATAAAGGTGGTTTTCTCCATATCCTCGGGAGCCATTTTGATTTGGTTATACCCCGAGAATCCATCCATGAAAGAAAATAATGAATGCTTTGCCGTATTGTCCACTAATGTGTCGATATGTGGTAAGGGAAAATTATCCTTAGGACTTGCTCGGTTCAGGTCACAATAATCCACGCACATTCGTACTTTACCATCTTTCTTTGGTACTGGGACAATATTAGCCACCCATTCTGGATATTTGGAGGCTTGTAAGAAGCCCGCATCAAATTGCCTTTTGACTTCTTCTTTTATTTTCAACAACATTTCAGGCCTCATTCGTCTTAATTTTTGTTGAATGGGTTTTCACTCTGGTCTCAGTGGGAGCTTATGGACTGTTATATCTTCATCCAATCCCGGCATGTCCTGATACGACCATGCGAACGCATCTTTGTACTCATGGAGCAAAGCGATCAAATTATGCCTGGTGTCCTCTGAGATAGAGGTTCCAATCTTCACTTCTTGCTTATTTTCATCAGTCCCCAGGTTTATTGTTTCAACAGATTCTTGATGAGGTAAAATCTGTTTGTCCTATTGTTCCACCAACCTTAGCAAGTCAGGAGACGAGACGTAGTCTTCGGCATTCTCCTCATCCTCAAATTCTCCTAGACAAACAGTCCTCTCAAAATCAATTTCAAGATTGGTAACGGGCTCATTCATGTCATTGGTATCTGAACACCTGAAATAAAAAGGAAAACTATAGAGGGACATCCAAGCATTGGCAACAACAAACAAAATGTTATGGTATGGTGTGAGGTAAGTGTAAGGACAGGTCGTGAAATGAAAGAATAATTATGGAGTAAATGCGAATGCAAAAGGTTATGACAAAATACCTCTTCATTAATATTCATTTAATAGATAAAGAGCAGACGACAGCTCTTACAAAAGAATCCCATTGTATTTAGGGACACAAAAAGTGAATATCGGGCGTTACTCTGAGGAAGACTTATAAACCACAAGAAGGTCCTCAGCGGTCCAATTGTTCAACATGTAACCCGGGGGACAAGGGCGTATCCTCGAAACACTTTTACTTGCATCAGCTTCTTCATCAACGACATTTATACAAATGTTCTGGAAAGCCTTCTCAACGAGTAGCAGTGGGCTGTGCACATTTTCTTGCCCCGGATACATGATCTCAGCGGATGTGAATGTCCTTGACAAATGGGGGTACTCGATGGGTTCCCATTCTGGTTCTCGTCCTAGAGTCCTCGCAACCCTTCTTTCTTGCTCCTTCTTCCACTGTTTCTTCAAGTGATGTGCATTCGGTTAGAATCCTAGACCAAATCGTGCCTTATGAGGTACTGGCTTTAAGGCCCTGACTATCCCTTGATGATGTCTTCCCAAACCTTTCCTTGCTCGGGCCCCTCTCCCTACTGTCAGCTTGATTCCCATTTTAGTATTCTTCGACAGCCTAGGCACGGGAATTCTATTTTCTTCAGCCACAAATGTGGCGTTGACGAACTCAAAGGATCTAAAAGAACATTCCACGGCGTCTTTGTTCGCTTCGAGGTAAGGTGTGTCTGCAGAGATAGACGCAACAATATCCTCTTCACCCTCAACGGTAACCAAGCAGCCATCCATGATAAACTTTATTTTCTGATGAAGGGATGATGGAACTGCCCCGGCCGAATGGATCCATGGCCTCCCCAAGAGGTAATTATATGAAGGGGTGATGTCCATAACTTGGAACTCGACGTCATAGATATAAGGACCCACTTCTAGAGGGACCTCAATTTTTTCTATAACTTCTCGTCTCGTTCCATCAAATGCCCTTACCGTGGAGTGACACGGCCTCAAGTAGGACAAATCCATCGGAATTCTGGAAAGTGTGGCCAGAGGCATAACATTAAGTGCTGACCCATTATCAATAAGCACGTTTGGTATTATATAACCCTTGCATCGGGTTGTTATGTGTAGTGCCTTCACGGAGCCTCTACCGTTCGGTGGTATTTCATCATCACTAAAGGAGATGAAATTATCTGCGTTCAAGTTATTGATCCATCTATCAAGCTTTTCAACCGATATATTGTTTGCTACATAGGCTTGATTCAATACCCTCAACAAGGCATTTCGATGCGGCTCCGAATTCAATAACAGAGATAATACCGAAATACGTGCAGTTTGTTTACTTAATTATTCGACCACGTTGTACTCACTATGTTTAATGAATTTTAAAAATTCCCGTGCTTCTTCCTCATTCACGGGTTTTTTAGTCTCTTGCCGTTCAGGCGGACTTTTAGATTCAGCTTCAGCCTCAAGCATGGGTGCCTTTCCCTTTTGTTTTAAATCATTATTCCTCTTTGCTGGTTCAACTTCTTTGGAATAGCATCTTCCACTCCAGGTAAAGTGACCAACTTCTCCAATATTTTCAGCCGTGTCTTGGGATTTTTCACTTTCAGGAGTGACGATATTGACATCGTATTTCCAAGGTACTGCCTTACTGTCCTTATACGGGAAAGGTGATGGTGCCTCAATTACTATTTTCGGTTTTACCAGTTCTCTCCTCGCATCATAATAAATTATCAGTGGTCGTTCAGCCGTGTAAGGGAGATCCGATGATTGACTATCAGAGGCACATATTTCTCCTTCATTGGCCTCTTTTCTTCCATTGAAGATTTCAATTTCTTTGTTGTCCATCATGTTTTGGAGTAATTCTTTAAATTGCTCACACGACTGGATATTATGTCTTTCGACTTCATGGAAATCACAAAAATTTTGACTTTTCGTATTTCTTTTCTCGGTTACCCCTTTAAGACGACAGAGTAACCCTTTTTCAAGCAGCACCTTCCAGATTCTCTGCAAAGGTGAGCTTATTTTTGAAACAACTCTTCTGGTTTGCAATTCATTTATCTCCTCCACTACGCTTACATTTCTTTCAGTATGATTTGGCAACGGGTTCCCGGTTTCACCACCGTTACCGTCGAAGCGCAAAACACCGGCATCGATTAGTCCTTGGACTCTTCGTTTAAAGGCAATGCAGTTTTCCGTAGAGTGCCCCTGGTTCTCCGCGTGGTATGCACAGCTAGTATTTGGGTCGTACCACTTTGGGTACGGGGGCTTCAACGGTGCCATGTAATGGGGAGATATCAATTGTTTCTCTAAAATCTTGGGGTATAGTTCCCCATAAGATACCGGAATAGGAGTGAATTGGGGTCTCTCGGGGTTTGGCCTTGCCGGCCTTGGTTCGTTTCTGGGTTGGCTTTGGGTGGAGCCGACATTTTGAGGAAACGTGGCGGCTGGCCTCGGGTTGTTGGTTGCATAGACAGGGTAAGAAGGGTAGGGAGATGGTGTTTGGTAATAGGGGGTTTGTGGATGATAAAAATTTGGTGGTGGGTAATTTCGAGGTCGGAATTGATTAGAATGTGGACCAGGAGTATAACGGTTTCCTGTTCCCACCATGTGGGCTTCCGGCTCCTTTTTCCTCATGGGCACTGCCTTCTTCGAACCTTCTCCTTCCATTCTTCCACTTTTAACCGCGTTTTCTATAAGTTCACCGGATATGACAATATCCGAGAAGTCCTTTGTGGCGCTTCCCACTAATTTATCATAAAACGGCGCCTTCAGGGTATTGATAAAAAGGACTGCTATCTCGGTCTTAGTTAGTGGAGGCTCTACCTGGGCTAAGATGTCCCTCCATCTCTGTGCGTATTGTCTGAAGGTTTCCGATGGCTTTTTCTCCATCATTTGTAGTGTCATGCGATCGGGTACCATATCGGAGACATGTTTGTACTGTTCGTAAAAAGCCGCTGCTAGATCTTTCCAGGTCCGGATCTTCTCTCTACTGAGTTGGTTGTACCAGCGGAGAGCTGATCCGGTCAAACTGTCCTGAAAATAATGTATAAGCAGCTTGTCTTCATTAACATAGCCGGTCATTTTTCGGCAGAACATAACGAGATGTGCCTTCGGGCATCTCGAGCCATCATATTTTTTAAAATCCGGTGCTTTGAATTTTGGAGGGAGGACCAAATCAGGTACCAAACTAAATTCTTTAGCGTTTAGCACCGAGAAGACTTCAATGCCTTCTATCGCTCTAAGTCTTTCCTCCAGACTTCTATATTTTTCTTGGATTTCATGATCCTCTATCCTTAGCCTAGCGATTTCTGCCGAATCGTCTAGGTCTGGGACAGGTGGATCCATCGGAGCAGTTCCTGGGTTTGCCACGAATACCCCCTGTCCTACAGGAGGAGGTGTTACAGGCCGTTGTTCCAGGCCCGCGGGTCCCCCTTGCGTGTATCCTCTATGTATCGCGTGAGGCGGAGTAAACCTAGGAGGGTAGGGCGGATCCTGATCAAGATTCACAACCTCAGGATTTTGTATAGGTCCCTTTCCTTTGACTAGGGCCGACATCATTTCCATCATTTTAGCCAATTGGTCCTTCTGTTCAGTGGATTCTTCCCGAGACCTTATCATCAACTCTCTCGTCTCCTGTTGCGACCTGGCTAACTGTTTCTGTAGTTCTTTCTGAACTCTCTCCATCCTTTCAATTCTTTCGTTAAACTCAGCCTCCATTGCTCTAGCTTGTCGACATGTTCTATACGTATGGTGTGATTCCAGGTTTACAACGTCGCAACTGCGCATTATACGGTTCTACCTTTTAGCGAATGATCATGAGATATGTAATGAATGAATGAATGAATGAATGAATGAATGAATGTCAGTTATGAATGTATATGCAAAATCGGTGTTGATTCCAGACAGCCCCTATTTAGGCATTTCATTAATCAAAAGAGTCTATTTACAAAACGTTTTTCCATTATTTGATTCAGCTTTCATACAAACTTCCTCGCTACATTGCCATAATTTTTCACTCGTTCCAAAAATTCTGATATGCTCGATCTCTGTCTAGGCGGGAATTGGCAACTAAGACTCTCGGCTTCATCCGCTATTTGTACTATGTGCATGGCTGCCGCGCGAATCTCGTTGATCAAATATTTGAGATTCTCGTCCTTTTCGCAGAGGGCTCTTTCGTAAGCGCGGGTATCTCTATCATACTGACCCTTCTTTTCTTCCAAAGCTTCCAAGAGAGTATCTAGTTGTTGTTGTCGAGCTTGTAGTGTGTCTTCTAAATCCCGTATCATTTCTTTCAATTCTTGACGCTTAGCTCGACTAGTCATCAGTTCAACAGATGTAGCTTCATACTCAGCAGACTTCTTTCTTAACTCTATTACAGCCCGTGCAGCCTTTCCTTCTTCTTTCTTTACTTTTCCTTTCCAAAATTCCATCCCACCTTTGACATTACTCAATTCCTCTTTCCATTCCGCTGACGACTTGCCCAGCCCGCTGTTCTTTATAGTACCTTTTAACTTTTTATTTTCCAAATGAAGATCTCTTAAGTCGTTTCTTACGACCTCGGCTTCTTTTTGCACCTTCTCGGCCCTGAATCTTTCAATTTGAACATCGATCTTCAGCTGATAGTTTTCTTCCTGAAGGGCACTAAGATCCCGTAACATATTGGTCTTTTCGCGTTCGAATTCTTGTCTCGCCGTCTCTAGTGCGGATGGGATTTTTTCCGAGAAAGGATTTTGAAAGGCGTGATCTGCCGATGAGACTTGCAAACTACTCATCCGTTGCTTCCTCCATGCATCATAGTCCTGGGTGATAGTATCGGCGTATAAAGCCAACTCCATCAGATAAATTCTTTTCCAAGCCTTTGCAGTGTCTCGGACTTTCTTCATGTAACTTTCACCTGCAAAAGCAAACTCTGACTGTGCTAGACCATGGGTAGCGGGTATAAACTGTCGTGAAGAGAACTGCCTTTGAACCAACAGAGGGGCATAACCAACTCCTCTCCACAATCCCAGTAGTGGTACCCAATCTTAGTTTCCGACCTTATATAACAGAAGCGAAGGGCGTATCCACGGTGCTCTCCAAATTATGTCCTCGGCACGCAGGTTCTGAAACACTGAGACCCAATGCTGTTCAGTAACCTCCTTCGGCCATTCTTTCTTAAGGTGAGCTTCCAACGGGGAGAATGTCTTCGAAAACATGTGGAACGGTGTGCGCTCTACCTTCCAAAATGACTCAAAATCCAAACGTTGAGTAGCTGTGCGCATCCGATGAATCGTCCTTCCCCTCTCCTTCTACAACTGTTCAAAGATCTAAAGGTCTCTGCTAGGATGGTTGGGGCGGGATTGATACCTTGCTTTAACTTTTCAAAGAAATCCACTACCGCTACTTCTATATGTCCGAGAATCTTCGGAAAGACAACCAAACCATAGATAGCCAAAGCAAACAGATTTATCCGTTTCAACATGTCGGGATGATTTAAAACCAGGTCTCGTAGGGAAAACCATGGGACACAGCTGATTTCATTCTTCTTCTTTATTTGTTTTTCAGCCCATACATCGGTCATGTCCGTCAGCCTCACTAACTTTTTCTTGAAGGTCATCGGCTTGGGCTCTTTGACATATATTTTGTAGGTTTGCATACTTTCGACACGCAGCAAAGCAGCATATTCCTCTATCGTAGGGGTCATATCTTCTTGGTTAAATGTGAAACACTGATAACCCGGATCCCAAAATCTGATCATAGCTTGAATCAATCTTTCATCTACTTTGACAGCAATCAGATGGGCTATGTCCCCGTACCTTTCGGTGAAAATGCCCCTAGTATCTGAATCCCACTGATTCCAGATCCAAACCAAGTCTTCAAGGTTGTTTTGACGGACATTCACAGTCACCCGCTCGGGTAGATTGACCATGCAATCTTCCATCAGGCTGTTTCCCTTTTCTCTTTGAGTCCTCAAAGACCAGTCCCGAACCACGGTGTTTGTCTCGGTCGTTTGTACAATTGACTCTTCCATTTGAAACCCGTTTTTGGCAACTAATCTTTAGTCAACACCGTCCTATTATGATGCCTATGATGCATGATGAGGAATAAAACAAAGACAATCAAACTCGGTTAGTGATCAGATATAAACGAAAATAAATTAAAGTAATTTTAAGCTACCTGATCCAATTTACCAAATAGATCCCATCCCCTTATATACAAAGCGAAAGTACAAAAGGTGAGAGGCGTTTCTCCCGTGTGCCTATTTTGGTATCTACTAAACGGACAGAGGTTCGGCATGGCTCTAGTTGGGTAGCTCGTACAGTTCATTATATGTAGTTTTAGGTTCTAGAAAGGAACCCGAATTGTCTGTACTGTCATCTACTAAGATTAGTACAGAACCTCGGTCATAGCCCATCACAGGCTTACGAGATCAATTCGAGGGATTACATTTACTTATGCCTGTGCGGAGGGACGAGTTATCTCACGAAAGCATAAGTCATATGTAACCCGAAAGTATTCACTAGCCTGTGCGGAGGGACAAGTTAACTCACGAAGGCGTAGCGTTTACTTTCACTTAAAAGGGACGGAGCCCGGGTATAGAGCTCATGTTATGCAACAATGCACGTGAACGGTGTGTGGGGAGAAACTCACAAACCTTTCGTTTTATTTTAAAAACTAGACTTAGAGAACCGAAGCTTAGAAATTTAGAGCTTCAAAACAAGTAAACAAGAAGTTAGAAAACATTTACAATGAGATGCGAGTACATGATTTTTGCAAAATTTTGAGGATCACAACTAAATATTAATTTGAAGAAAGCATTTCAAAAATTTTGACAACGCATTTGATTCGATTCGACTCTCGAAAGCTGGTCCGCAGTGGAGTCGCCAGCTGTAGCGACGAAAAATTTTTAGCTTAGGTCGCTAATGGTGGCGACTCCTTTGCTTTCATAAAATTAAAATTCGTTTTCAAGATTTTAAATCGCCACAATTAGCGACTTAAGCTAAAAAATTTTCGTCGCTACAGTGACATTTTTTTAATTGATATAATAACAATTTTAGTTCTTAATTTTTATACTTTCTATCAATTTGACCATGAATATATAAAATAATAAAAAATATTTTTTTAAAAATTTAGAAAATTATAAAAATGAAAAACTATATAAAAGTTAGATAAAATTTTCAAAAAAAAAAGTGGGAAAATTAGGGAATTTTGTTTTTAAACCCTCCAAATTTTTGTTGTTTATCTTTACCGAAATATGCAATACAAATTCCTTAAAATAACATAGAAAAAAAATAAAAAAGATAAAAGTAAAATTATTGATTCTCTATTTTTTCTCTCTTTTATTCTTTGACATAGCCTTTTTGTTATAAGAAACGAAAACAAATAGAATATAATTTTTTGACAATTTGGGTTTTGAAAATAATTTAAATGAATTGAAAATTTGAATTGAGTTTGAAAAAGAAAATTTTATAGTATATTTTGTAATTTTTTTAATAAAAAAAGGGCATCAGAATCGATTTCACAAGCCTCTATAATATAATTTCTAGATGTTTTTGAAGGGCATGAAACTCAACTTAAAAATATTACTAATTTGATTTTGAAAAACACTAGGAAGCATGTAATGATTTAACTTTTTTTTTTTTGTTTTAATTTGTTATTGGATTATATTGAATGATAACTATTTCTTGTACATATTAGTTCTTCAACAACATATTCAAGTTTTTTTCTAGAACTATTATATATAAATTTCTATTTTTTAAAATAAATTTTATTTTTTTATAATTTTTATATAGAATTAGGGCCAAATTAACAAAAAATAAAAAAACTTGAAGGCTAAAATTGTTATTATGCCAACTAAAAAAGTGTCACTTAAAGTAAGTTGGGTCATAAAAAAATTAATTTAGAAAACATTAGCGACAAATTGCACATTTTTTAGTTAAGTGATCAAAATAAAAACTTATTCATACTTTAGTGACTAATGGTGTAATTTACCCTAAAATCTAATAAAAGAAAATATAATGGGAAAAGTAAAAATACTAAATTAAAAATAATATGATTGGACCTAAAACAGGTTTGTGTTAGCCTTTTTCAAATACAGGTGGGCTTGGACAAAATTTGGGACTTATATTTTAGGTCATGCTAGACTTGGATAAGTATAAAGTGTGCTAACATCATGTATAGACCTAGCCCAAACTTGATCTATCCGGTCATGAATAACTCGAGATGTAACATAATTTAGTTATGATAAACCTTCTCTATAACAGCTCGTTTATTTGTCCATATTTTGCTTGTTAAAGAGAGGCGGTTGTTATACACTTATAACAACATCTTGTTATAAAGAGATAATGTTGTTATAGAGAAATAATTGTTGTAAACTTATCATAAAATTTATATTAGGAATTTCCATCAAATAAAGAAAGTGAGAATTATGTTCAAAAAATAAAAAAAAAAGTGGGAATCAAATCAACAAAATTAAAAGACGAACAATAGGTGTATGTATTATTGCTTTTATACATATTTTATTTTACATTTTTCACATGATTAATTATAAAATTCATAAATCTAATAAGTTCAATTAATCAATGAGTTACCAAATTTAATTAATTAATTAATTAATTAATTAATTATGAGTTACTAAATTCAAGTAATCAATTTATTAGTTTATATTGTTCCAAATTCTTAGCAGAATATTTAATTAAGAAACTTAATAGTTTAATGAATTGATATCTTTAATTCTGCTCATTGAAAATTATTTTCATTTAATAAAATATGATTAATTACGTGAAATTTAATCATTTTATTGAAATAATATTTTAATTAAGATCATTTTTATTTAATAAATGATAATTAATTGAATTATGTGAAATAGCTATAATTTTGCTTAAAAATTTAGACCATGTATTGCTATAGATAACTAATTTAATAAAGAACGCACTTCATAACTATAAATATTGTTGTTATAAGTGAAAAGTTATTATAAAATATTAAAATAAAATATAAAAAATCAGTTTTTCTGAAAATTTAACTGTTATATTGAAATACTATTATAATAGGTAATTATTATAGAAAAGATTAACTATATTTTAAAAATATACGTAATAATTATTTTTAAAATGTAATATTTAGTAAATAACTATAATTTTTTTTTCTTCAAGCTTTTCACATCTAAAGGTAATCGTCTAATTTTTATTTATTTATTTATTTTTTCTCTAAATTTCGATGAATCCCAAAAAAAACACGTTTTACTTTTTTTATAAAAAATTAAAAAAAACTAATTTTAGATTAATATTATACAAATTTATGATTAAAATTTTAAATGATTTATTTATCATTAAATAAGAATTTAAGTGAAACCAAAGCAAATTAAATTCATAAAATTGTTATCCAAAACTGGAGTCGTACGACCACTTGCACAGCCTACGACAGTTCTATAACCAACGTGATGATTTATTTTTACTTTATATTAATTTAATATTGCTTAAAAAATTATAAAAAATTATAAAAAAATCATAAAATGTATTGTTATGTTTAAAATTTTAATATATTTTTTTAAAAAATAATCTATTTTTTTAAAAAAAATTCATAAATGTAAACATTATATGTATTGAATAATTAAAATTTTTATGACAGCTTGAGGACCCCTCCGAAAAATTGCCAGTAGGTATAGGGGATTTATTTTCTCTAATGAAGAAAGGGGACCCTAAGAAGGTCTTTCCTTTTGCAAAATTTTCTTCTCATGGCTACCATAATTCACCACATCATTTCAGTATATAATCTGTTGTTTAGTTGGAGAGTTGTCATCCTACTGATTTCATGAGGATTTGCTATTATTATCAACTTTTTATACAAACAGAAAAAAACGACATACCCAGTTTTTTTAAAAAATGTTATATAAATTAATTGAATTAAACCCATATATATATATATATATATATATATATATGTATATATATGTACTTTTGGTAAGATGTCCACTTGGTCAGATTTGTAGGCCAGTTTTAGCTTATAGGGTTTTCTCCATGTATATCATATCGTATAAACAATAATCATGCAAATGATGATGGATTAGTTTGGATTGCTTGGCAAATTACCAGATATTTATGCAAATATTATTCATACAAAATTAGTACAGCTAAACAGATACAACGGATATAAGCTAGACCCTCCCAAAATGTGGTCCATAAGTTTTGACTCCTACAATATTGTGGTCCATTCTTTCATTCTGCTGCATTTACAAATGCCATTCCTTGCTTCATGCTTTGGTTCTAATGTTTCTTCTATTTTATTATGTATCCTTTTCATTTTATATTGAAACCTATTTGTAGCTATCAATAGCTCCAACTTCTACTTAGGTTTCCATGTTGTCAATGTGTAGAATGTTGGACTATTAAGAGGAGGTCAAACTCTCTTTAGAGAAGTGTGTCGTTTAGTGGGAGTTGATGAATCCCTCAACAGTGGAGGATTGTGTCTAAAGTATTTATGCTCAACTTTATTCTCGAGTTCATGGAATTCAGGGAGCGCCTCACCCACCAAATAAATGTTGAACATTTGGCGTAGGTGGAATTCGAATCGAATTTGTCGAACTTACAAGTAAATAGTTAAGGGTCCTTTGAACAAGAATACAATTAAGGATATAAGTGTGATATTTATTTAACTCTACAGAACAAATTTAATTCATCTTGAATTGAATTTCGAGTTGAGCTCGATACTTCTCAATTTTATCAACCGAAACCCTATCACTACATAGATAGTGATTGGCTATATTAGTTTGATATTGTTGATATATAGAAAAGATTGAAGGTTGATTAAATGTATACATATTATGGGAAGAAAAAACCTTAACCCATAATTATTTGAAGAAAGCATATCACATGCCTATACAGTACAAATTGTTATTAAAACATAAACAAGCACCAATTTTTTCTCACCAAAAATGGATCTAATGTTCCCAAAAGACCCTACAACTCAACCAAAGCCCACTCCTTCATTTCATTTATAATAATTCTTTTGGCTCTCAAACAATTTGGCTTTGTTTTTATTATATCACTTATGATATAACTCTAGGTTTAACCCAATTTAGAGCTATTAAAGTCATTAGGGTTAAACATATAGACTAAATCTATTTAAAAGTTAGGTGATTAAATTTGATCTCAACTTTTAAATAAAATTATTTTGATTTCAAATTGCTTCCAATTCAAACTTAAATTTTAATCCAATTAATTAACATTATAGCATGAACCTCTTAGGACTAACTTATTAGTTAAAGTGGACTAATATATAAATCAATTGCATGACAATTTATATTTTATAATTAAATTATATTAATATTAATTAAAACATTTTTACCCAACCAATGACATTTAATAAGAGAATAGAAACCATTAGGCCGACCATTTTCCAAGTCTTAGGTCTCTTATTGACCTTTGATCTGACCTTTTTTTATCATCAAAGCATGCATCTTGAATGAGTTCCTAATTATTCAACTTTTTAGATTTCTAGCTTTAGGAAGTAGTAACATTTCTTTTTCATAGTCATGTCACATTTAAGACGGTGAACACTTTAATTATTAAACTAACACACAAAGTATTATCCTTTAACCTTCATTAATCAATACACATATAAACACATTAATTGGTTAAGAAATTTAAGTAATTGAATTAAAAATAGAATCAAACTACTTGGTTAATAAAACATATTTTATAAATAATGGATAAGAATTTTTATTAAAACATATTTTATAATTAATGGATACCAACTTTTTAGTTTTACAATTTGATAAATTATATTAGTAGTCATTTAATTATTACTTTTATATGTATTATTGAAAGTGGAAAACTTTGTTACATGGATTGTGGTTATAAAAACTAAATTGAAATAAATGTAAAGTATATCAGTTCTCTTCTGAATTGAGAAAATGCAATTGATACTGATGAGAATGCCCAAGTAGACGAGATAAGAACAAGTGGGATATAGATGACATGCTATTAAGGAATATTTAGCACGCTTACCATATTTTTATGCACTTCGGTGCTTACCACTACGTGGTTGCACTATGTGCTTACCGTTACGTGATTGCACTTTGTTCTTACTGTTATGTGAAATGCATGTTAATGTATTATTGTATCAGTTCCGTATATCCTATGTTTTCTGTTTAGTCTATTGGGCCTCTATTGAAAGGTAAAAAGTTCTTTTATTAAATGTTAAAATATCGCATCTGTTAAATGAAGAAACAGGAGAAAATAAAGTTTATTAAAGAGGGACTAAAATGCAATAGGATAAATGATAGTAATGAATGAACGCATAAAGATGATTACGAGTACAAGATCTGAATACTATTACATAATTTATTTCTAGTTGTACTTACTAAGCTTGCAAAGGCTTAATGCCTGTTTTATACGCGTAGGTAGAGTAAACAAGAGAAGAGGATTCCGAGGATCAATAGCATCTCATCTAATCACATCCGCAAGCTAGAGAAAAGAGTAAAATATTTTCTCTATTCTATTTGGTAAATGACATGTACCGAGGTACATTTTAAGGTCGAAGTGTTTAAGGGACTAAATCGTAAAAAATGATACTTGACTAAATTTATATGAAATACATTACATGTTTATATATTATGTGTAAGATAATAAGGAATGGATTTTGAAAATAAATAGATTGAAGTTGAATTTGATTGATTTAAAATGTAAATTGAACAGGGGCTAAAACAGGTAAAATAGGAAGAGCCATTTAGGTAAATTAACCCAGTTTAAAAAAAAAAAAAAAGAATGACATTTTGGTATCGATACCAAGGGTAAAGTATCGATACTTTAAGCAAAGTATATACATTTTGAGCAAAGTATCGATACTTTAAGTAAAGTATTGATACTTATGACTTTCATCCTTAAATTCCCGAGACTATCTGGTATCAGAGTCAAGGAAGAGCATGTATTTTAAGTTTTAAAAATATTCAATTTGTTTTCAATATTTTCGAGTTCTGATTTAATTGTTTCTATTAATGTATTATTATTTTTACTGAGTATTGATACATAGTCTAGTTAGCCATGGGTTAGACGTGTCAAGGACAAAGTATCCCTGTAGGCAATTATAGTAATCCATAAATCCTGATAGTAGAACACCCTTGTAGGAAATAAGAAAACAAAGAATGTTTACCTTCCTTAGAAGAACCAATTCTTCTACAAGCTTTCCTTCTAATCAATCCTAAGAGTTTGACCAAACCTCAAATAACATTGTTAATAAACAAGAAGAACTTTATGAGAATATTTCCTAAAGATTTGATAACCAAATATTTGATAATTGGACTCTCCCAAGAGTTCTAACAAACTAAGTTTACAAGAAAACAACTTTTGAAAATTTAAATGCTTTTTGTAGTTACGTTATAAAAACAAAAGAAATAAGTTTACCTATTCAAAAAGAATATGAAACGATCCAATTATTAGATAAAGTTGTTGTTGATAAACTCAAAGAAAATATACATATGTCCATTTTGGATTAGTCCAAATTGGAGAGAGAGAGAGAGAAAGGGAGGGGAGAGAGAGAGAGAGAGAGAAAAAGAGAGAGAGAGGGAGGGAGAGAGAGAACTTATCTTGTTCATTGAGAGACTTATTTTTTATGTAGATTTGTAAGTAAATTATTCTAGTTGATCAATTTACAATTAAACTTTCAGGGGGAAAGTCTTAGTGGGGAGAATGATCTAAATTGTGTATAGGAGTGATGTTGCAATTTGGTGAGCGGGTTAAACTTAAATAATGTCTTGTACAAGTTAATTTATAATGGATTACTCTTTGAGAAATGTCTTGTAGATGTAGTAAATTTCCAAACTACGTAACCAAACTTTAGTGTCCATCTTTATTTTATAAATGTTAGTAAGTTTGTTTAGCTACAACTAAATGAAAATATAAAATAAAAATTCACAAAGTTGATGATGACACTAGCTCAATGGGGAAAAAATGTATGGATTTCAAGTTGATTGACACGACGTCTAAGGTTTCTATCCTTATGTTTGTAAGCCATTTCTCCTCCCACATTGTAATATAATTGCTTGCTTGCAGAGGGAGTGAGGGGGAGAGAGACAGAGAGTAAAGCAACTTCCTCGGGATTTTATCTACAAGTTAAACAATGTTAACCTTGACTTAAACTGGTTTTGTTGTTGTTGTACATTATTTCTATTAAATTTGTCAATTGATAAGTTTTTATATAATCAATTATATGTAACGAGACATGTTAAAATAATAATACCTCATATCAATTAAATCTTGAATTGATTATATTTTGCAACTTCAATAAGAATTTGCCAATGTTTGTTTATACAAGCTAGGCCATCGTAACCCTTAGACCCGTCCAAGGAGTTAGGCTTGATAGGTTTGACCCTCCTAAGTTAGTCATGGCTCAACCGGATTTAAGCTTAGGCAAAAGTTTAAAAAAGAATTTGAATCGAGACTTGACCTATGTACAAATTTAATGTCCTTGATTCAAACAAACTTTATGAGGACATGATACGAGTCATTAGAACACAAAGCGCTGAAGGGACCAAGCAGAAGCTGCAGGCAAAACCCGGTTGAGTCCCTGGTCTAGCCCTACAAATAGACAAGGCAAGTGATATGCATTAGAGTTTAGAGATAGCTTTTAGGGACGGTTTTCAAAGCTTCTAGGGACAATTTTGTCGTCCCAAAATATGATTTAAATTTTGATTCAAAAAAGAAAGAAAGCATATGATTTTATCCCCTTAGATGTGACTTAAAGCACCATTCGTGAGAATATTTTTGGAGGGTTTCACTTTTGGACAACAAGATGGTGATTTAGATTGTAGCATTTTCAATTGTGACATGTTATATGAGAAGGTTGCAAATTGAGATGATATGAGAAGAAAAAAAAAGGGTACCTATTTGATTTGGCCACCTTACCTCCTTTTTTCTATTACATGCCCCATTTTCCTTTCCTATAATTTTGATTTGATCGTCATTTGTCAAAGGGTTCATCTCCCCTAACCTTTAACACTGCTCCAAAATCATCCTTAGCCATGTTGATATATGAATTTGTTGGTACCTTTTATCCTAGATGTAAAGAGTTTCGAGTTATATCATCGAAATTTAGTAAATTTGATATTTGGGTCTTCCATTAAACGTTTAGAGATGTTGTTTTAGTTATCCAATAAATAAAATTCTCCTCTAAATAATAGATTAGTTAGGTAGCATGTATTTTTTTTGATAAAAGTATTATAAAAAATTTGTATTATGATTTTGTCCGAAAAAATGTATTTCGACTCTTAATATAAAAATATTGATGGTACTTTTACTTATGTTATTTGAAGATTCGAGACTAAGTACAGGATAATATATATATATATATATATATATATATTTGATAAAAATAATAAAATTATAATTTTATTCTCCCAAAATATTTGTAAGGCAGGCTATGTGAAAAGTAAAATTAAAAAAAAAACAACGGAAAAGCATTATTTAGAATAAAAAAATTCTTTTGGGCATTTGGTTTAAGGTTTTAAAAAGATATGATCCACATTATTTGCACACAAGATGACTAATTTCAAGATTTCATCTTAAATAACTTATTTTTTTTT
This sequence comes from Gossypium stocksii, assembly GCA_020496765.1. NCBI lineage: Eukaryota > Viridiplantae > Streptophyta > Magnoliopsida > Malvales > Malvaceae > Gossypium > Gossypium stocksii. The sequence continues at coordinate 90,021,996 of CM035620.1, forward strand.
CTGACATTCAATTATTACCAAGAAGTTTCTTGAAACCAAGCTTTTTAGTTTAATTTGGATCTGGTCGACCGACTTTGTGAGTTTTATTCATAATGTTAAAAAATAATAAAAAATATTATAATTCTTAAGATAAATATTATATTTTTATTAATAGATAACAATTTAAGTCATCGATTTTTAGTTCAATTGGTATGAACATTGTCACCAATGTAGGAGGATGTGTGTTTAACTGCGTTGAAATATATAATCCTCCTATTTATGGGTTAAGGGAAGTAATTTTAAGCATTTTGTAAAAAAAATAGATATGATAAAAACTTATAATAAGATTACTAAAAAAAATCTAAGTTAAAACTGATATAAATACAATAAAAATATATTCCAAGTATATTATTTTAATAGTGTTTTATTGCAATTTTGTATATATTCAAGTAGGGGTGAGCGTTCGATTGAATCAAGTTGAATTGAGTGAAAAGATTTTGAATTAATCGAGTTCACAAATTCTACTTTATCATCTTAACTCAATTTGAAATTTTTTTGAATCAAGTCGAGTGAAATAAAATTCAAATCGAGTTGAATCGAATCAAGTGAAATTGTTTGAGTTAAATTTAAAAAATTAAACATGTTAAATAAAAATATTGCTATAGTATAACTAAATTCATGTTAGAGTACATAAATTTGAAACTATATATATTTAAAATTTTTTCAAAGTAAAAAAAAAAAAAAACTTGAGTATGATAAATTTGAATAATTAATTAGATCTCAAAAATATTATTTTAGAAAATTTTTTTAAATTTATATATTTTTATAATTTTTTAAAATATAAAATTTGAAATTTTTTATAAATATTTTCAATTTTTGAAAATTATTTTGAATTACTTTGGAATTTTTGTTGAGAGAGAAATAAATTTGCTTATTTTCAAAGTTGATAAGGACCAAAAGAGTATTTACACCAATTTGTTATTTAAATTATTCATGTTATTCAAATTGTAAAATTCATCTCGACTTTAACTCAAAACTTGAATCGAGTTATTCGAGTTTATTCAAATAATTCAAAATTTAATTTTTTTCGATTTTTTTAAATCGAATCGAGTTTTATTCACTTTTTATTTGGGTCATAAAAAGAGAAAGATGTTGGACATCATTTTAACTTATAGGGTTTTTAAAGAGTTGATGACTAGGGGTCTAATTTGGGGTGTTGCAGCCTCACAAAAGATTCATTAAGGTAGCGTTTGAGAATTAAACTTGTATTTGAATTTAGATTTTAAATATGTAAATTGAGTAATGAATTAATTTAAAAGGTAAAATTCACGATAATTTTTTATTTGAAAATTTTAAAATATTCTTAGATTTGATAAATTCATGTTTTTATCTTTTTATAATATATAATATATTAAATCTCAATTAATTTACTCATAAAATATGTTTGTATTTACACAAAAGTGATATGTTTGGGTAACCATTGTAATTGGTGGATCCCATCGAATTGTAATTGGGGCACCTCAAATACATTTTTAATTCTTAGGGGAAGGTAAGAACTGAAGAAATTATGCAAATAATTACACCCAAATTCATTTTTTTAAATATTTTTATACAAGTTATAACAATTATATTATAAGCATGAACACGCATAAGTATTTGTGATGGTTATGATAAAAAATTTGTTTTATAAATACTAAAAAATTATATTATAAAAATAATTTGTGTATTTTATAAAGTTATAACAAAAATTATATTATTTAAACCTTAAAAAAATTATAAAGTTATGGCCAAAAAGTTTATTATAAAAAATAATTTACATATTATAAATGTGTTATAATGTATTTATTTATAAAAAGTTATGACTAACAAGTACGGACATAAGTTATTTAGGTGTCCATGCTATATATTATAAAAATAGTATAGTTATTCATTAAAAAATGTTATAATATTTTTATCATAATTCATTTATAAAAATAACTTTCTAGAGTTATGACAAAAAAAATATTATTTATAAGCATGTTATGAAAATTTTAGACAATTTATAAAATAATTTTGTTATAAATGTTATATAATATAAAATTTATTTTATTTTTTACTTAATTTACATATTACAAAAAAAGATATAACTTAACATCTATTTTTCAAATTAAGTTCATATAAATTTTGATAATTAAAGTTACAAACCATTTGAACTGTGAATCAAAATATTATAGTATCGATGCTAATTATGTGAATAGAAAATGTTTTATTGCATCATATCGTGAGATATGATACCATTTGAGAGAACGATGCCATACACAAGCACTATAGACAGCTTGTGAACTTTTTAATTTGAGATATTTGAGGCTTTGAAATGTGGTTGAGAAGACATTGGTTCTAAAAAAATATTTCTCATATTAATAACATCACTTTAGTATAACAAAATAAAATAATATTGGATCGTACTAGTATGTTGCATATTTCATAACTTCAATTATAGATGAAATTAAGATTACCTATACTACAAAGAGTACATGGAAGAAGGAGATATTGATGATCTTAATTATGCAAATTCAAATTATGATTAATTCGGTAAAGGACCAACATATGATGATAATAAGCATATATTAAATATTAAAGGGAGAATAACCCAACAAATATGCACTAGAATAATTGGATAAAATGACAAATGATGTTTATTTTCCTTGTTAGTTTTATTAGTAATAATCCTATTATCAACTACATTTTTAGACTAACACAATACATTTGATGATTTGATTTTAGTTTTTGTTACTTGTTTAGAAATTATTTTATTACCCTAATAAATTTTTATAGTATTGATATTTTAAAAAAATATATAAATTATGAAATTATGTAATTACACTCTGTCAGTCAAACACATTTAGGAAATTATATTTCTTTGTAATTACAAGAGACTGTAATTACTACCATAGCAATTACACTTTCATTCAATTATGCAGATAATTTTGTTTTGCCTTCATTTGAGTCACCTTGATCATTTTTATACCCTCTCATTGATTTGGAGGCATTTGAAAGCATAGGAGGGGCTTTCTAACTGTTGTAGACATTAATTTCACGTATTTATTGTAATATGTAAGATCATATACCAATAATAAAAAAGGTAGTATCGATAAATACAAAAAAAAATAACCGTTACAAATTCATAGATATAAGAATCAAAGAAGATGTTTCGATACCTCATAAACAAATATCAATACCTCTTGAAAGGTTCTGATACCTTGTTCCCCTACTCACCAAGTTTAGCTATTGATTTAGAATGTTCCTATCCATCTAGGGCATGTATCTATACGATGCTCCCCTATTTTGTAATATTGACTAGTTACTTGCAATGTACTGATTAAAGAATTTAAAAAATTGTTTTTGAGTTCTATACCACTTGAAAATAATTTGAGTATTGTCAAATTAACTTGCAATTTTGATTAAGGAAAATTTGAATTTATTTTATTAAATCAAAATATTTGAAAATTAAAGTTAAGAAAATTTATTCTGTAATTATAAAGTTCAAATTCTACTATTAGATCTTGTACTTTGTGCAAGTTGTGGATTTAGTATCTGTACTTTAATTTGATTAAATTTAGTCCATAAATTTTTCGAATTTTGAAACTTTAGTCCTTACTAAATGATAGTAGTTAAATCTATTTGGTTAAATTATGCTATTAGTCCTGTAATATATATAAAGTTCTATGTTTAGTCTATGTTCGCCAATTGGATCATTCTTAGAAGCTATTTTTTTAAAATTTGAAATTTCAGTTTTAATGCAAATGACAGTCGTTAAATTTATTAACTGATTTTTTATGAGTAATATATGAAAATAACAAGTTAACATAGCATTACACATGAGATAATATGTTTGACACATTAGATTTTAAAAATAACAAAACTTAAGTTAATGAATTTAATAGTTATCATTTAATCAAAACTAAAATTTTCAAATTCTAAAAATTACAGAGACTGAAAATGACTAAAGTATAGGTACTAAATCCACAAGTTACACAAAATACAAAGTCTAATAAGAGAATTTCACCAATTATAAACTTTAAATCTTTACAGTGTTAAAAAAACAAAGGTTTTGTTAACTTTTCATTTTATGTATTAAAGTTTTTTAAATATAAATTAAGTTAAAACATTATTAAAGAGAATTAATATAACATATCACACTATTGGCAAAACTTTTCATAATTTAAACTTTGGGTAAATTACAAAAGTATCACTAAACTTTGGTGAATTTTTTTTCTTTGAACTATGAAAAATTACATTTTGGTCATTAAAGTTATCAACGTGTAACATTTTGGTCATTAGTCTGATAATGGCAGTTACAACCTTAACTGAAAAGTGAGGTGGCACATTAATTCAAGAGTTAATATTCAATTTGATCCCTAAACTATACCTAAAATATTTAATTTGATACTTTTACAATACTTTTAACAATAATTCTGAAAAAAATATTAAAAAAATCTAAAAAAAAAAAATTCTGAAACTAGCTAGTGTTCCATTGCAGCAGCTAGAGCATGTATGCTGATGCTATATGGCTGGCTTTTCACTAAACGAAAGCTACAGGTTTTCAACAATATTAGAATTTGTAAATATTTTTATAATTTCAAAGAATAAATAATGAGTTTTCAGAGTTTGTTAAGATTTTTTTATATTTTTAGATTTTTTAATAATTTTTTCAGAATTATTATTAAAAATATTGTAAAAATATCAAATTTAATATTTTAACTATAATTCAGGGATTAAATTGGATATTAATCAAACATTTTGACCACTTAAGTCTTTGAAATTCACCATTTAATTTACCCTTCTATTAACTTGCTAGTGGGTGAACATGGGCAGTTAAGTCATTAATCTTCAAATACATGGTTAATCATTTAATTATTAGTAAATTTTCATTTTAGTAACTTAATTATGAAAAATTATAAAATGATCATTAATATTATTGATTTATAATAATTTGGTCACTTGTTTGTTAACTCAGTAATAGACTAAGAATATACACATTAACCCGTAAGCTTAATAGCTAATTTGATCCCTAAACTATACTTAAAATATCAATTTGATACTTTTAGTTTTGTTTTTACCAATAAATCCAAAGCAAATCCAACAGAATTCTAAAAATATAAGAAAAAATCTTTATCAATTTGAAAAATTCATAATTTATTTTCTATAATTATAAAAAAATAAATTATAATTGTACCAAAATTCTTGAAATTTTAAAATGTTCATAAAATTATAATAAAAATAAAAATAACCTAAAATTCCAAAAAATCTAAAAAAAATGATATTTATTTCTATTAACTACTATAGTTTACTCTATAAATTATTTCTGTTTGAAAATTGTTTGCAAATATCAATTCACATTCTAAACTATTGACATAATTATTTTAGTTATTTTATGTGTTTTGTATTATTAATTTAGCAAAAATTGATATTTTATTAAGGGGATATTTCATTTAAGTTATGTGTTTACATATATATATATATATATATATATATTTTTTTTTTTTCCATAATTAATTTTAGTTTTTGCTCTTATCTATGTATGGTAAATGCATAATTAAATGGAATTTTTTATAATTAATTAAGCTACTTATTGATAGTTGAGTTGTTATATTCCTTCGTCACTCGGACATGTGCATATAGCATAGACAATGTTGATCTCTTTATTGACTTCACTTGAAAATATTTATTGTTGATCCAGTCACTATGATCAAATGAGTATCAACCCTATGTAATGGCCTGATAGTTAAGGGTGTTTATTATTTCAGGTGTGATTTGAATTTGAGTTGTGTTAATCACGTTTATTGTTTGAATTTTACCCTATTATCATAATTCACCCAAAAAAAAAAAAATCAACCCTTCATTCTCCCCCAAAAAAGCTAAATATCTGCTTTTGGGTATCAACACTACCAAATATAAACATAATCTCATGGTAATAACGGATATATATATCACCAACACTTCTCATTCCTCTCATCCCTCGTACTTTATATCAATACTGAGTAATTTACCATTTTCCCTTGTTTTTATTGAATAAAAATAAGTGTGAAATTATATATATATTGGCCATTTTACCAAAAAAAAGCTCATTTACAAAATTATTTACAACAATGGGCCAACTTTTTTATTATTTATCAGAAAAAGGCCGAATTCCGAGAAAACGCATCCACGGCAACACGATCTCAGGTGATGTGTCAGCAAAACACGTCTCTAGGGGAGAGTTTTGCCCTTTTTTTAGGGCTAGGGTTTTTTGCATTGGTTTAGGATTTTTAGGGTTAGGGTTTTTAGGGTTTTAGGGTTTAAGATTTAGAGTTTAGGGTTTATAATTTTTAAGAAAAAATTAATTAAATTAGGGTTTAGGGTTTTATGGTTAATTAATTAAATTAACTATTAATTTAAAAAAATAATTAGATTAGGGTTTAGGGTTTTAGGGTTAATTAATTAAATTATGGATTAGTTTTTTTAAATAATTTTGTGTTTAGGGTTTTGGAAAAAAATATATTAGCAATATAAAAACCTTTTTTTCTACAGTAGTTTTTAAAAAAATAAATTTGAGAAGACGTTTCTGAACAAATAGTGCCAAAAACGTTTCAAGCAGAATGCACTGTCAGCAATAGTACTGAAAAAAAGCTCCCACGTGGACGCGCTTTTTCTACAGTAGTTTCTGAAAAAAATAATTTTGAGAAAATATTTCTGAACAAATAGTGCCAAAAACGCTTCAAGCAGGATGCGCTGTCAGCAAAATTACTAAAAAAAGCTCCTACGTGGACGCTCTTTTTCTACAGTAGTTTCTGAAAAAATAATTTTGAGAAGATGTTTCTAAACAAATAGTGCCAAAAACGCTTCAAGCAAGATGCACTGTCAGCAAAATTACTGAAAAAAGCTCCCACGTGGACGCTCTTTTTCTACAGTAGTTCCTATTTGGCCTTAGGCTATAAATAAGCCAAATTTCATTCTCAGGTTGTATAAGTTACGGAAAAAAATTAAAGAGGCTAAGCAGAATAGAAATTGAAAATGAGTGAACGTATTAGTGTTGTTATTTACTATGATGGTAAGGTCCGTCACACCGAGAACGACTTTGTTTTTTTATCGGAGCGCGACTGGTTTTTAACCAGAACATAGAGTTGACAGAACTTCGTAAAAAAATTAGGCGTAAAATCTTCGAAACAACGCAAATGAAAGTCTTATCTATTAAGTATCAATTTTGTGCTTCGGTTGATCCAGTGACATATGACTCGTTCGATATCAAAGGTGCTTGTACCTTGGAGGCAATGGTGCAGACTCATATCGCTAGTGGATCACCCTATCTTGAGTTATATGTACAATTTTCATTGCCAAATGATGCATTTGCGACTTCAACATCTACTGTTGTTTGAGATGAATACACGACCCCTGCCCGACACTCCATTAATGACTGGCAAAACACGAAAGTACCCGTGTTTGGTAGTAGTATAGAATACACAGCCCTTGCACGACACTCCATTGGTGGATGAGATATGCACCTCGGTGGGTCGATGTTTAATGCTAGAAATACGTACTAGGGAATGTCATCAACTTCTAGTAGTTGGCAATCCACATCTAATTGGGGACGTTATGAAACGTCCAGAAGAAGGGATGATGTACTCCCTACAAGGTCCACCTGCGAAGGGACCTCGTACGTTGCAGATGATGGTGGGTTGGATAATGAGTCCGATATGGATCCACCTCGAGAGCCCAGCCCCGATGGTGTAGAAGTTGCATTATTTTCTAAACCGGAGCCTATTCCAACTGAACCTGAAGATGTTGAAGGGGGTTTAGATAAAGAAGAACATCTACGATTCAAGGCGTACTCGCCTCTAACCCACATGCATAATGTCGATCTATCTGAAGATGATACATTGGAGTTTCTAGATCTACCACACAGAAGGCGTGACCATACAAGTTCGTTATTGGATTCGGGTGAATTGGAAGTTCGTAAGGAGTTTTCCAATAAGGATAGTTTTCTTGGTGCATTGAAATAACATAGCAACATGAACGGGGTTAACTACAACGTGGTTAAATCTAAATCTGATAAGTTTGAGGCCAAGTGTGCAGTGCAAGACGGTATATGTTCATGGAAAATCTACGCCTCGTTGAGGAAAAGGATAGGTTGTGGGAGATAAAAAAGTACAAATGTCCACATACATGTGCTGCAGGTATAATATTTAAAGTTTTTAAATAATAATGTTATTATGTAATGTTGCATTATTTAACGTACTTCGTTGACAGGTGTTTCACAAGATCATCCTAAGATGGATTCAAATATGTTAGCTAGCTTAATACTACTGATGATGAAGGCGAATCTTAGGACTTCAGTACCAGTCTTAATCGCCAATATTCGAAGCCAATTGAGGTACATGCCCTTTTACTGCAAGGCTTGGATAGCTAAGTAAAAGGCGTTGGAAAAGATGTATAGTGGGTGGGACGCTTCATATAATGAAGTGTGGCAGTGGTGTCAGGTACTGGAGAGATACGTCCCAGGTTGCATAATAGACTTTGAAATGGTACTTACGTACTACAACGATCGATTGCTCCCTGGATTCCAAGTGTTCAAGCATCTTTTCTAGAGCTTTAAGCAATACCGAGATGCATTTCTATACTGCAAGCCATTGGTACAAATTGACGGTACATTTATATATGGTAGATATACCCATCGACTATTGCTAGCTGTGGCACAGTATGGCAGTGGGAGAATCCTTCCAATTGTGTTTGTAATAACACCAGGGGAGTCAGCTGATGACTGGGATTTATCTCTTTCTAGGTTAATGAGGCATGTCTGCCCTCAACTTGATATCTACGTTATATCGTGTAACAGCCCATTTTTGAGTTTGGTTTTGGGACCACTTAACAGAGTCAAAATATTTATTTTATTATTTTATTAATGTTTACAGGTTGGTAGAGTTACCGTAAAAAAGTTTCGTAAAGAAATTTTATCGATTAAACGGTTAATTCGATAAAAAGGACTAAATCACGTAAAGCGATAAACATGAGTTCTATTAGTAAAATGACTTAAATGGCTTTGGATTTTTAAATGGAAGGCCTTAAGTTGAAATTATCCCTTTTATTAAGTTAGTGGACATTTATGTCCATATATTTCATGATTTTTAAATGGTTTTAATAATGGTTAATTATGTAAAATGGTTTTTATGTTATTGTTATATATAAACCAAAAGCATATTATATTTTCATGTTTCCTCTTCACTGAATATGAAACAAAAATAGCCATTTTTATGAAGTTTACATTCGACCAAGCTTTATTACTCAATTAAGGTACAATTTTTGATCTGTTTTTAATGATTTCTATGCTTTTGAGCTCGTTGTAGCTTGATACAGCTAGCCTGTACCTCAATTTTTTACCAATGTTTTTGAAATGTGCCATTGTTGAATACATGTGTATTTTGATATTTCTTGCAAGATTATTGATGGTTGTTTGTAAATATACGAGTTTTATAAAGTGATTTTTGACAAAAATGTAAACTAGGGATTAAATTAAAAAAGATAAAAATTTTGTGGTTAGAAATGTGAAATAATTGAAAATATGGGCTTGTATGGTATACATGAATATTCGGCTATGAATGGGTATATGGAAATTTGGTGTATTATGCATATTTATGTATTAACGACTAAAGTGTCAAAGTATGGAATTATAAGGGGTATTTTGTGAATAGGCCAAAATACATGTATATGGGTTAAATTGAATGATTTGATGAATAAATAGATTATTTTGAATTCGTATAGATCAAGATAAACAAATATCGAAACTTGATCGGGGGAAACGAAAGATAGACGGGTAAACGATTATACAAGCAATTACGAAGTAAGTTCGTATGGTTAAAAATTGAATTATTAGCTACTGTAATTGTTTTAATTGAATTTATATTGAATAATTTACTAGAATTATCGACTCTATGAATTTGTTGCTACCATCGAATTACATGATATAGTATAGAAAAACATTATAAGTTATATGATATGTGTTTGTAAATGAGATGGATATGAATTATAAAGATTACATGTTACACAAGTTATATAAATTATATAGTACATGAATATAAGTGTTATAAAAGAAAATGCTCTTGAGATGTATGATGTGTATATATGAAATGGTACATGGCTTATGTAAATTACATGAGTAATTGGTGACATGATTCATATGAATTATATAAATGAGATATGGTTTCGAATTACCTATTGGTTAAATGTTTTGGCTAAATACCAAGTCCCGTTTGAACCATAGAAAGTTGTAGGATACAAGTGACATGTCACTAGGGCTACCGTTTGGTTGAGCTCCTGTATTTGTACGGACTCACCACAGCTCATGAACTTATCGTTCAACCTTCGGGCTTACCGTTTAGCCTTCGGGCTTACTGTTACCGACTTAGGAGGAGCATACCGTACATGGCTCGAAAGAGCACATATGATGAATTGACGGATTACAAATATATATACATTTAGTGTGTATCACCTAAGTACCCCTGGATGTTTCCAAAGGTTCAACGAGCATTATACCGATACAAATACATGATACAAAAGATACAAGATGTATATGAATTAAATGATGCAAGAAATATATGATACATGGTTTATGATACATGAACTACATAAATTATATGTTACAAGTATATGATTACATGACATATGTTACATGATTTATATGTTATATGAAATGTATGATTGTATAGATGAAAGGTTACATGGTACACATATAAATTATATAAATGAAAGATGATATGTGATATAGTATAAATAATAGATAAATGAAATGATACGTGTATTGAAATGTTACATGAGATCAATGATTTATATAGATGAATTGATACATGGTTTAAATGAAATATAGTTATGAAATGTGGCATGATTTCTATAGAAGGTATATTTGAAATGAGAGATGAATTGAATGTTATATAGACATTACAGATTGGTTTCATCCTTATGAATGGATGAATATATTGATGTTAAGTGACTAATTTGAAAATAAATTACTGTTGTTACTGAGGAGTTAATGTTTATACGAGCATAATTCTGCTATTAGTTATATGAATGCGTTACAGGTCATACGTATTGAAATAAATTCACACAAGTGCTATGTGAACTATATGATATTGATGTTACATAGATGATATGAGATATAAATGGTTTAATCAAATATATGGCACTTAGTGTGCAAGATACTGGGTATTCGATGTTGGTTTCAACGGTTCAATGGAAAAGATGATGTTACAAGAATAAAAATGATTATATGAATCGGTACAGGTATACGTGGTACGCTCAACAAGTAAGTGATTTTTGATAAATTATATGTGAAGTAAGTGAAAACTGATGAATTCATACCTAAATTGTATGGTTGTTAAGTAAGAGATATTGAATTTGCTAGAGTTGGACTACATGTATTCAAGTTTTTATTAAATGGTGAAATATCTGTTAAACCATAAATAGTACTGTTAATTATACGAGCTTACTAAGCTTATTAGCTTACTCAATTTATTTTCTGTATTTTACAATGATTTGAATGTTCGCTCGGTTTGGAAGTCATTGAAGATTTCATCACACTATTTAGGAGGCGATTGGTAATATTGAACTCTTGAAATGTGGTAATATGGCATGTATAGGCTAGTTTACAGGTTGAATTACATGGCTACTTATATTGTTGATTTTGGTACAAGTTTGGTACATGTCCAAGCTATGAGATATGTCTTGAGTTAAATGTGGTTGGTTTGATATGAAAGTTCTATATGGTTTGTCTATAATGTGGTAGATTGATGAATGATGTTAGCTTTTTGATAAAGATGGATTGGTAAGTTTCATGCTTGAATTGGTATGATCTTGCTAGGTATGAAATGAATGGAAATGAAATATGAAATATAGGTACTTGGTATGAAATGGATACATGAAAGTTAGTATATGTTTTTGTTATGAAAGGGCCTATTATATGACCTGAATTGGCTGAATTGGTTGCTTATTTATGTCTATAAATGTGGTGCAAATGATGCTTGTAGGTACTTGACCAAATGGGGTGTAAAAATGGCTTAAACCAAGCCTATTTCGTGACATATGGCCTGAGTACATGGGTGTGTGTCTCGACCGTGTAACTCATGTTTTGTGGTTAGTCAAGTCAGTATAGCACACGGGCTGAACACACGGGCATGTCTGGTGACTGTGTAGCCAAATCAGGATGACACATGAGCTGGACACACGGACGTGTCTGGTAACCGTATGACCTAGTCAGTGTTGCACACGGGCTAGGGATGGACTAAGGCACGACGGTGTGAGGCACATGGCTTAGCCACACAGGCGTGTGCCCTATTTTTAAAGGAAAAATTTCCCTAAGTCTTATTAAGGTTTCAAATGTTATTAAATTAGTCCCTATGGTATAATTAGAACTCTATATGTTCAATTGAATCATGTTATGACTATGAATGTTTAACACTCATGATTTGTGATGATATTTGTTAAAACTTTAAAATTTTACTATTCGGAACTGTGTTATATGTTGGTAATGCCCCTTACCTATTCGGCAACGGTTACGGGATAGGGATGTTACATACCAGATTGAGGCACTGGAATACTAGCCGCAATTGCTTATGGCATCGCACACACCATCGGTATTGCCTAAGGCATGTTGCGTCCAACTACTACGAGCAATATCGATCTACAAGTGAACGACGACAAGTGACCAACATGGGTATTTAATGCGGTCGTTGAAAGCACCAAATTATCCCATTCCCTGTAAAATAGTAAAAATAATAGTAAAGAGGAAGTAGGGTCGAAATCCTCAGGGACCGGATTATACGAATGCTTGTTTTTCAATATCCTAGCCGAAATCGTGCCCAAGAAACCTACGTGCCTGAAATAAAAAAATAATAGAATTAAAGATTCAATTTGAGAAAATAAAATAAAAGACAGAATTAAGAAATTGAATTGAAATCGTGAATATTAAAAATAGGAGATAAAGTTGAGTAAGAAATTCTTATCGAAGATTCCAGCCTCCAGTTGTCTCATTCCGCCTTGGGTTCAATCCTTGGCTCGTAAATGACCCTTCTCAACCCAAGTAAATCAGTTATAATGGAAGAGGAAGCCTACGACCACCAGCTCCAAGAATTTGGACTTATGCTTTAAGGAAACCTGACTCTAGCCAGCATCCTATGCTAGATCAACGCCTCTTAATGGCGAATCCCACGCCATTTTGTCTCTTTGGCCCTCCAACCTCTGACGCAGTAAGTTGATAAACCGACGGTGCAACCTTTCCAAAACACACAACGCAGCCGCCTTTGCATACGTTGAAAAGCTTACTTTTTAAGGGACATGGAATGAAGTGTCAGTCCCGTAGTGCGGAGAAACGCTGAATACTTGACGAGAAGGCTAAGTACGGATTCTAAGCCTCAAGAACTCTTTTTGGGGAATATCGACAACTTTCGACTAGATGAGTTTTAGTGGCTCATGATAATGGTGGGGAAAAAAATAAATATAAAAATGGAAAAAGGGAATTTTATTGAAAGAAAATATGGAAAGAACAAAAGACTTTTGGGGGGAGAGTGTTTACAAAAAAATATGAATACAATTAGAATCACTTCACCCCCTATTTATAGTGCTAGGGAGATAGTTTAACTTAACTTAAATTCTCTAAAGATAAATACATTTAAATAAAGATAATTAAAATAAAATCCTAAAATTAAATAATCCTAATAATTATCTTAATATTAATTATCCTAATATAAATAAAATAAAATGGAGTCTTCTAAAATAAAATCTCTTCTTTTTACTTTTTAGTCCTTGTGTCTTCCATGTTCACACTTTTGGCACCATATTTTTCCCACGTTGCATATTGGCCCATTTAATCTCCAAATTGACGCTTTTTCTCTTGAATTTACTTTTCTCGTCCAATTTAGTCCCTAAAAGATAAAAAGACATAAATAGCACAAATTAGTAGGATCATACTCAGAATAATCATATAATTAATACAATAAAATACGTTATTCTAGAGTATTATCAGTATTTAATCTCTATTAATATAATTTCATTTGAAATATTCAATTTATTCTGAATGGAAGAGTAGTATGTAATTTTCGCTATGAACTTATATTGGCAGGGTATGAGACAAGTAAGGACCGCTTTCATGAGATGTTGGCAGTTTTGCGTTCAGTTAACGATGAAGACGCGGACTACCTCTGTAACATACCTTCTGAATAGTGGACACAAGCATACGACGGCGGCCTATGATATGGTCATATGACCTCAAACTTGGCTAAATGCATAAATTTTGTTCTAAAAAGAACACGTCATTTGCCGATAACATCGGTTGTACGAGAGACATATTTTTGTTTAGCGGCACTATTTCCAAAATGAGCAGCAAGTTATGAAGGTCAAATGCAAGGAGGTCATGTATGGTGCAGAAGGTATTGCAAGAAATTAACAAGGCGAAGGCGCGGGCGAACACTATGCACACAGTGTGTCACGATCGCGACAACTTATAGTTTCGTGTGACAGAGTTTGATAGACCAAATGAAGGTATTACTGACGGGAAATATTGTGTACATTTGAGAAATATGACTTGCGGCTGTGGAAGCTTTGACGCTGTTTGTTATCCATGCGCTTATGTAATTGCAGCTTGTTAGAATCTCCGTTTGGATCCCATAAACTATGTTGATGAAATGTTCAAAATAGAATACATGTACAATGTGTGGAGACACGTATTCCCACCGGTCCTAGATGAACGTAAGTGGCTGTTTATATTGCTTGCTCCGCTTAAGTTGTTACTGGATAAAGAATTGTGTTGAAAACCAAATGGTCGACCTTGCTCGACTAGAATACGTAACAATATGGATATCCGAGAAACAACCAACCAACAGAAGTTGTGCGGATGGTGTAGGAACCCAGGCCATACAACTCAATCATGTCCAAATTAGAATAGCTGATAGTTGTTATAATAAAACTATGTTGCATTATTTATATTTTATTAAAAATATTGTCTTATTTAAAAGAACTTCTATTTTATTAAAAATGTAAAAGTAAATTAGAATTGTTTATTCAAAATAACTTTTATTTTATTAAATAAGACAATATAAAAAAGTTTGTACAAATATATTAAAAATATAAAAATATTTAAAATATTATTTTATTCAAAAACTTTTATTTTATTAAAAATATAAAAGTAAATTACAATTACAATATTAAAAACAACTTTTATTTTATTAAATGAAACAATATAAAAAATTTATACAAATATATTAAAAAAAATCAAGGTTGGTGCCAGCCGGAATCAGTGCCACATGGGGGTCGTCGACGGTTACGCGCTGGATTCCTCCTTTATTTAGCTTCCGACTGGGATTATGGTTGCTTCGGCGGGGATTGTGGTTTCTCCAGCAGGGGATCTAGTTGTGGGTGTTAGGAGGATGACCCACCTTGATAGAATAATGAATGTGGAGGTGGTGTTTGCATCACCCATGGCGGAGGTGTTTGAATCCCATAAGGCGATAGGATTGGTAAAGAGAAGAGCTCCTCGACGGCGCCTCGTGCGATCCCTCATGCGACGGCAGCCTATAGATCGGCGGTTGAATCGAAATAATCGGGAATGGAGATAAACTGGGCCATGCATTCCAACCTGTCATAGAACTGGAAAAAGGAAACATATAAGGGTTAGGATACATAAAAGGATTAGGATACGCATCTAACATAATCTGAAAAGGCTATGATGTGAGTGTCGTCGGTCGAAGTGTTGGGCCCAGTGACTGTGTGGGCGTTGTTGATGGGCTCAGTGATTGTGTGTGTAACACCCTTTACCCGAGCCCAATGCCAGGACTGGGTATTAGTGATGCTGTCATTGAAAACACCAAATTAACCTATTCCCTGTAAAATAATAAAAATAATAGTAAAAGGGAAGTAGGGTCGAAATCCTCAGGGACCGGATTATACAAACACTTGTTTTTCGATATCCTGGCCGAAATCGTGCCCAAGAAACCTGCGTTCCTGGGAAAAAAATAAAAATAACAGAATTAAAAGTTTTGATCTGGAAACGAAAATAAAATAAAAATAGAATTAAGAAGTCGAATTGAAATTGCGAAAATTAAAAATAGGAAATAGAATTGAGATAAAGAAATTCTTATGGGAAAGTTCCAGCATCCAGTTGTCTCATTTCGCCTTGGGTTCAATCCTTGGCTTTTGGATGACCCTTCTCGAACCAAGTAGGCCAGTTATAGTGGAAAAGGACGCCTACGACCACCAGCTCCAAGAATTTATACTTACGATTTTAGGGAACCTAACTCTAGCCAGCATCCTATGCTAGATCAACGCCTCTCAATGGCGAATCCCACGCCATTTTGTCTCTTTGGCTCGCCAACCTCTGACGCAGTAAGTTGATGAACCGACGGTGCAACTCTTCCAAAACACACAAAGCGGCCGCCTTTGCATACGTTGAAAAGCTTACTTTTTAAGGGCCATAGATGGAAGCGTCAGTCCGTAGTGTGGAGAGACGATGAATACTTGGTGGAAAAGACTAAGTTCGGATTCTAAGCCTCAAGAACCCTTTTTGGGAAATATTGACAACTTTCGGCTAGATGGATTTTAGTGGCTCATGATAATGGTAGGAAAGAAAATAAATAAAAATATGGAGAAAGGAAATATGGAAAGAATAAAAGACTTGTGGAGGGGGAGAGTGTTTACAGAAAAAGATGAACACAATTAGATTCACTTCACCCCTTATTTATAGTGCTAGGAAGAAAGTCTAATTTAACTTAAATTCTCTAAAGATAAATACATTTAAATAAAAATAATTAAAATAAAATCCTAAAATAATTCTAATAATTATCCTAACATTAATTATCCTAATATAACTAAAATAAAATGGAGTCTTATAAAATAAAATCTCTTCTATTTGCTTTTTAGTCCTTGTGTCTTCCATGCTCACACTTTTGGCACAATCTTTTTCCTGTGTCGCGTATCAGCCTATTTTGTCTCCAAATTCGCACTTTTGTCCCCTTAATTTTACTTTTGCCTCCAATTCAGTCCCTATGAGATAAAATATTATAAATAGCACAAATTAGCAGGAACATACTTAGAATAATCACATAATCAATACAACAAAATACGTTATTCTAGAGTATTATCAATTAGGCATTACCAGACTTATACATGCTTACACTCGCGAACTAGGGCCATTAAATTTCTTTTCATCTTTAAACTTTTTATTCATTCTCTTAAGATCCTTATCATAGGCCTACGAGGCCCAAACCATACATCTGAGGTGTCCCGGAACCGATCCGAGAAATTTCAGGTACTTATGATTTTTTTTAACCTTAAATAGGGCCACACGCCCGTGCGAGCTGGGACATGCCTGTGTCGCAACCCTTGTGCAAAAACATGCACATTCTGTTTCTTTTCCACGGTCGTGGCACACGCTTGTGTGCTCAGCCCGTGTTATAATTTCAGTATCTAAAGTTTTCATGCATTAAGGTGCAGAGGGCACACGGCCCATCTACATGCCCGTGGACTAGCCGAGTGGCTTTATTCTTATTAACTCTCTCTTATACTTTTTCACATTATGTATTCATATAACATACGACCATCATATCCCTGTATCTCATATAAATTTTCATAACAAATTGTCTTGGTTTCTAACTTTTTCATATTTGAGTTTTATTCATTAAATCATCTGAAATACCATCTTTACACGAGTAGTACACTTGAGGTGCACAATTCTATAATTGTGATTGAAACTCACTTATCAATCATATTCCATGCTTATATATATACTTCATAGTCCCTTACTTTCGTATATCAATAACTATCATTTTCTTATATTCTAGATAAATACATGTAACCATTCATAAATATACAATTATAATCTTTCACTTGCTCGATATACGAATTTATCAAATATCACTTACTTGTCGAGCTCATATTAATCAGTATTATTATTTATCCTCGTATTATCATATTTTTCTATTAAACCAATACAAATATATTGAATACTCATTATCTCACACATAAAGTGCCACACATGTAATTAAACCACTTCCATTACATTTTACATTCATTATACATTTTATAATTTAATATAACATAATGAAAATAGTTTTTCATTTCATATTGTAACTCGTAAGGATTCACTAATCCATACCATGTTCTTTCACATAATATACTAAACAATTTACAAGTCTTATCAATTCAATACTCATAAGGCTCATGTACATGTCTGTACTAATTCATATTAGTCTCATACTCATTCATATGCTAGATTTATACGTTGAATCATTTCAACATCGAAGAGTACACATACATCAGAATCAATACTAATAATAATCACATATCACTTACCAACTTTAAATATCAATTCACAAACATGTAATTCACTAACTATTATTCCAATCACAATTTAAAATAACAAATTCAGTGTTCAATTAAAATCTATCACATAAATTCAAATGATACTTACCAAAACTTTATCAATTTGGAAATCGTCATTTTTCATTGGTGCCATAGTCTCATCCAACTATGGTTTTTCACTTATTCACTTATTGCACGGTACAATCATGGTCTCGCGTTCATTGGTGTGCGCCGGTATGCATTGAATTTCACTGATAATCACTAA
Source organism: Gossypium stocksii (assembly GCA_020496765.1). Classification (NCBI taxonomy): domain Eukaryota; kingdom Viridiplantae; phylum Streptophyta; class Magnoliopsida; order Malvales; family Malvaceae; genus Gossypium; species Gossypium stocksii. The sequence continues at coordinate 90,040,594 of CM035620.1, forward strand.
TGCAATAGCATAGCTATGGTCTTTTCACTTATCCGTCAAGTCATCACTTTTTGATAGAATGCCATAGCCCAGCTATGGTCTTACATCTTCACTATCACTATGCCATGGTGAAACCATGGACTTATCCATCAATTCATCACTTTTCATTAGAATGCCATAGCCCAGCTATGGTCTTACATCTTAAGCACGTATCACACCGATGCCATATCCCAGATATGGTCTTACACGGATCACATATATCACTGATGCCATATCCCAGATATGGTCTTATACAAAAGTAGATATCACTCTGATGCCATATCCTAGATATGGTCTTACATGAAAAAATTACTTTTCACTTTATCCTAATGCCATAGCCCAGCTATGTTCTTACATGGAAGTCACTTATCACTTTATTCCGATGCCATAGCCTGGCTATGGTCTTATACGGAAAATCACTCGTCACTTGTAGCCGAAGCTACCACTTATCACTTGTAGCCGAAGTTACCACTTATCACTTGTAGCTGAAGCTACCATTTATCACTTGTTGCAATGGTCCAACCATGTTCTTTTTCCGTCAATTCGTCGATTATCACAAGATAGAAGTACTCAATTTGAGCATTTATTAAATTTTCATGCTTTTACATTGGTCATAATTTTATCAACAATACATATGAAACAACACATCATGAAATTCACACGACTAACAAATGATCACTAAAATTTAGCCATATAAACTTACAAATTCTATTTTTATACCATAACAGTAATCATAATTCCAAAATAAATATTCGAAATAAAACAATATACCATTTCTAGTTCAAAATTTATCGATTATAATCAGGCATATGATTAATTTAAATAGAAATCATTCATATATTTTCCTCCTCCTCCTCCACTCTATTCCACATCCTTAGTATAAATAACACACTTGTAGGTAACATTATCTATAATTTTAACTTTTTACTTATATGAATAATCAAGCTGTCCATCTGTGTCATAGTCACTAAATCATTTTTATCTTGAGTTACAGAACCCTAAATTAAGATCCGTTAGTTTTCCTTAAAATTAGACTCGCATATCTTCTTACTATAATTTTTCCAGAATTTTTGGTGTGGCCAATTAGTACAGTTTATTAGTTAAATTCTCCCCTGTTACACAGTCCAACAGCTCTGACCTCTCTTCACTGAAAATCAATTATCTCATAGTACAATTTTCATATAGTGTTTCTGATTGTTTCTATTGAAAATAGACTCACTAAGGAATATAAACATATATATTATAACTCTTAATTATTTTTGTACAATTTTTAGTGAATTTATAAATTAAGAATAGGGGATCACGAAGTTATTCTAAACCAGTCTTACAAAAATTTAAATATCTCAATATATAGACTTCTTTTGTCTTCTCTGTTTCTTTTATATGAAAATAGACTCAATAAGCTTTAATGTCATATCTCAATCAACTTCTAATTCAATTTATATCATTTTTGATGATTTTTCAAAGTTAGACAACTGCTGCTGTCCAAAACTGCTTTAGTGCAACATGTTGATTTCTATTTTGTCCCAAATTCCACAATTCATACAATTCAATCCTTACTCAATTAACCCCTCAATTGAGCTAATTTTCTCATTTAATACTTTTCTCTATCATTTTAAACTACTTCATAACCTTTGAAAATCAAAATTTTAACATTAGGCCTTAATTTCATCTCTTTCACAATTAGGTCCTAAAACCAATTTCCATTAATTTTACTTGATAAAATCATCATATAACAAAATTAAAGCTTTAATTCTAAGTTTATTCATTATATGCTTCCAGCACTCATCCATAGAAACTTTAAAAATTAACCATAAAATCAAAAACTAATTAATTAATAAGTTGGACCCAATTGTAAAAGTCCAAAAACATAGAAATTTCAAGGGGAGAGCAAGAATTAAACTTACATGAAGCTTGAGAATGAAAACCAGCTTGAACTCTCTCCCATGGCTATTTTTCAGCTGAAGAAAAAATGAAGAGAAAATGAAGAGAATTCTAGATATTCCCAATTTGGTCTCATTTTTATTTAACTAATTTTGGCAATTTTCCAATTTTGCCTTTCTTTCACCCATTTCCTCATTTTTCTCAGCTATTGCCACCCAAAATATCTCTTTTGGGCTTATTTACACTTTAGGTCCTTCCTCATTTGACAATTGAGCTATTTAATCCTTGTAGCAACTTTTACACATTTTTTAATTTAGTCATTTTTATTTAATTAACCATCCAAACGTCAAAATTTTCTAAAGAAATTTTGATATTACCTTATTGACACTCCTTAAATATTCATAAAAATATTTATGGCTCGGTTTATAACACCGAGATCTCGATACCTCTTTTTCTCTATTTCTTGACCAAATAAATCTTTATAAAACACAATTTACTATTTCAAAAATATTTTAAAAACTATATTTGGCTCGTAAATATTAAATAATATAATCTACGAGTTTATTTGTCGGATTTGGTGATCTTGAACCACAATTTTCGATATTACTGAAATTTGGGTTATTACAGTGTGGGCGTTGTTGATTGGCCCGCGTCATCATCCCTTCTTCTTGGATTTAAAGGGCCTCGTCATTCCCTTTAGACATGAATTTGCCGTTGCTTTTCCTCTTCCAACAGTAAATATGGCTTGCCATGGATCCTAAACGATGGCATGTATTCCGGCACGAACGCTAACTCTGGAACGATGATCTATTCTTGAGTAGGTATATAATCATACCGATATTCTCACATTTCGATATATTGTGACCAGAATCTCAGCCAATCCGTATGCAACTGCTGTAAGTCGACTTTGTGCTTATCATCGAGCATCTCAGGTGCCACAGAATCGGTTGTTAGAATCCAAATTACTGCAATACTTTATTTGACTGGTGCATCTCCACGATAGCATAGTTGACCAATGGGACCTTCACATGCCAAATGTTCAGATTTTGAAAGAATTCATCCGGAATTACTGTCCGAATTGCCGGATCCTCGTATGGTGTCCATTGAAACTATATGAACATGATACAAATATTAGTTATATACATAATACTAAATACTAAATACTAAATACTAAATACGAAATGACAATTTTATTATGTATATATATTTTATTTAATACTTATGCTTCCGACCGTTGGTCTAATAGAAGTCGTATATCTTCAAGAGAGGTAGGTATTCCAACATAACTCGCCGAATGGTTCCACCTAATTAAATAAAATTTTAGCATACAATTATATTTTAAATCTACGTAATAATTGTAAAATCTAATATAAAATTTACCTTGTTTTGAGTGGAAATGTATATGGATGGTCCACTTGAGGACGTAAAAATGGAAAGCGAAACCGTGCCCATGATTGCAATAGTGATAGGCAACCTTCGATTTTAGCTTTATTCAGTCGCGTCGCCCCGCATATCTTCTGGTACAATATTGCCAATACGATAGACCCCAAACTAAATTCACCAGCTGCTCTAAAATTAACGAGTTTTAGCAGCCATCTCAAATGTACGAGGTTTTGTGACAAGTTCGGCATCAGATAACCTCTAATCATTTCAAGAATGTATGCCTGAGCATATCGTATTCTTTCTAGTTTAGTCAGATCATTATCCGGCTCCGAGAATGTGTCTCGTAACCAGCCCATCTCAATCCGACCTCCGTTAATATTATCTAGAATAGCACCCAAAAGCTCCTAGCATACGACTCGCCAATCAGCAGATTGAGCGGACCCGGTGACTGCATACCCATCCGCCGATAATCCCAATTGCAATTGCACGTCTTCCAAAGTGATATTACACTCTCTACATGGAAGATGGAATGTGTGCGTCTCGGATCTCCACCTCTCTATCAACATACTGATGAATTTCGGGTCCAACTTGCACCCTCAGCCTATCATGGCCACGTGCCAAAAGCCCGCTTCCCGTAGGTAATTCTTTATCAACGGTGATGGAGGACCAGACATATTATGGATATAGCATTGCAACACCCGATCTACAGACTGTTTTAAAAAAATTATAAAATAAAAATTAATTAAAATTGCATAAATGAAAAAAATATTAACTAATATTGAAAAATTAAAATTAATACTTACCATTGTCATTTGTTCGATGGAGATGTGTTTATTATCGAGACGAATTAATTCTCCGACCATTGCTAACGCGATCGAATATTTTTAATTTAAAAAAACTAATTCAGAAAATTTTAAATAGAGTTTTTTTGCAAAAATTAAAAAGAGCTTTGAGAAAATTGGAGAGAATTTTGAGAGAATTATGATAGGATTTTTGTAAGATTTTTTTATAAAAAATGAAAGGGGATTTTTATATATATTTTTTACTGTTGGATTTCAAACGATAAAAAAAATAGCTGCGGGGGATTAAAAAAAGAGGCAAAACACGTTCATGGAGAGCGTTTTGTCTACGTTAGCACAAAGCGTGCTTTCAAGGAAGCGCTTTGTACCAACGTGGACAAAACGTTCTCCAAAGGACACGTTTTGTTGACATATCACCTGAGATCACGCTGAGTCGAACGCGTTTTCGCAGAATTTGACTTTTCCGATAAATAAAAAAGTTGACCATTTCCATAAATAATTTTGAAAATTGGCTTTTTTTTTTTTGATAAAATGAGTTTTTTTTTTTTCCATTTGGTTTGACCAATGGTCTAACACATCTTTTTCTTACAATTTCTCTCTCTATATATACACTCACTCAAACACTCTAATTGTGCTGGCTGCTTTGCCCTTTACTTTTTCCCTTCTCTTCAGCTGAGTTCTCGAACTTGATAAACTCAAAAACGACATTGTCAGATTTTCGAGACCTTTAAAAAAGAAAGTGTGAGAGAGAAAGAGAGAGAGAGTTATGTAAAAAAAGAGTCTCTTTTAGATCTCTTCTTCTTCTTTCATCTTCAGATCTTCCCCCCACTCGACTCGTCTTTTTCTATCTTTCAATGGCTATTCTTCTCACACTTTAACTTAATTTCCACCGAGTCATCCCAACTCATTGAACCTTTTTCTCCCTTTCTACCTCTTTTTTTCTTGATTCTGAAACTTGGGTTAGCTTTGGTTTCTTTTTTTGAGTTTTAAAAATGGCTGAAACAACAGAAACAAAAACTGTCCCTGAAGCGGAGAAGAAGAAAGAACAAAGCTTACCATTTTACCAACTTTTCACTTTTGCTGACAGATATGATTACTTATTAATGATCTCTGGTAGCTTAGGAGCTATTATTCATGGTTCCTCAATGCCTGTTTTCTTCTTATTATTTGGTGAAATGGTTAATGGCTTTGGCAAAAACCAATCTGATTTGCCCAAAATAACTCATGAAGTTGCCAAGGTTCTTTTTTTTTTCTTTCTATTTTTTTCATTAAATATATATATATATATATATATATTAAAAAAACCAATTTTTTCATTAATATATTCAGATCTAAGATCTGTTTAACTTTGTTGTTGTATTAATGCAGTATGCGCTCTATTTTGTGTATCTTGGTCTTATTGTCTGCTTATCATCTTATGCAGGTATATTTCTTTTCCTTATAATAGTTAAGAGCTTTGCTTTTATCTTTTAAATTCGTAAAATCATCGAAAGGAATCATTACAGACAACATTGTTGCACTGCACCATGGTCTTAGACTCTCAGTCACAAGTGTCTCGTGTTTTAGTGTAACCAGTTTCAAACCATAACGGACCAGTAGGTGATTCTCCACGTGGTCTTAAGGGCTGTCTCTTTGTCCTTTTATTCAACATTATCTTCTCACTATTCACTACTGTCCCATCATTTCCATTGTAAACACATTAGATTCTTACTGTGATGGGGGTTAAAGAAAAGTTCAAATATTTTTACCATTTCTTTTCCTCTTCCAATTTGGGTTTTTATTTTTATTTTACAGAGATTGCATGTTGGATGTACACTGGGGAAAGACAAGTGAGTACATTAAGGAAGAAGTACTTAGAAGCAGTTTTGAAACAAGATGTTGGATTCTTTGACACTGATGCAAGAACTGGAGATATTGTTTTTAGTGTTTCAACTGATACTTTACTTGTCCAAGATGCCATTAGTGAGAAGGTTGGTTGATTTAGTTCTTGGTGTAATCCAATGGTGGCAATGGCTTTAATTCTCAATCTGTCAATTTGGGTTTGTTGGTTATACATAAATGCAGTCCCCCACCATACTATTTTTTGGGGTTTGAACCTTTGACTGTGTATGTTAGCATATCAATGTTATCATGCACCTTCAATGGAGGTCAATGCCTTAAGATAGAGGGAACAGTTTGGATTAAATGAAGTTTTGTTTAAGAATTTAATTGTTTTTGTTTTTTTGGTAAAAATCTTTAGGTTGGAAACTTTATCCATTACTTGTCAACTTTCTTGGCTGGTTTGGTAGTTGGTTTTGTATCAGCATGGAGGTTAGCCTTATTAAGTGTAGCAGTGATCCCTGGAATTGCATTTGCTGGAGGTTTATATGCATATACTTTAACTGGCCTTACTTCAAAAAGCCGGGAATCCTATGCAAATGCCGGCATAATTGCTGAGCAGGTGAGCTCTTTCGGTCTTAGAAAGCTTGGATTAAGACCTTTATGTTTGGGAGATTATAATGTTATTAATCTTGTCTAAGTTGTTAATCATGGCGACAGGCGATTGCACAAGTCCGTACCGTTTACTCATATGTTGGTGAGAGCAAGGCCCTTAATTCTTACTCAGATGCAATACAGAACACACTAAAACTAGGATATAAGGCTGGTATGGCCAAGGGTTTGGGGCTCGGATGTACATATGGTATAGCTTGCATGTCTTGGGCGCTTGTTTTCTGGTACGCTGGTGTTTTTATCCGGAACGGACAGACTGATGGAGGCAAGGCGTTCACTGCAATTTTCTCGGCCATTGTTGGTGGCATGTAAGATCTTGAGCTTATGTATCTTATCTTCTGTCATTGAAGGAAAACTAAGTAAACCTGTGGATTATATTGCAGGAGTTTGGGTCAGTCATTCTCCAATCTCGGAGCCTTTAGTAAAGGAAAAACAGCTGGTTACAAGTTGATGGAGATTATCAAGCAAAAACCCTCCATAACTGAAGATCATTTGGATGGAAAAGTTCTTCCCGGGGTCAATGGCAACATAGAATTCAAGGACGTCACGTTCAGCTACCCTTCAAGACCTGATGTTATCATCTTTCGCAACTTCTCAATCTTCTTTCCGGCAGGAAAGACCATGGCAGTTGTTGGTGGTAGTGGTTCTGGGAAAAGTACAGTAGTGTCTATGGTAGAGAGGTTCTATGATCCCATCGAGGGTAATTAATAGATTTTTTTGTCGTGTTTGACGAATGAATCTTTGCCCCTTTTGATGTTAGAGCTGATATTTCTTTTTTGGCTAAGCAGGACAGGTTTTGTTGGATAATGTGGACATAAAGACACTGCAACTAAAATGGTTACGCAGTCAGATTGGATTGGTGAATCAAGAGCCTGCACTCTTTGCAACTACAATCCTCGAGAACATACTCTATGGAAAGCCTGATGCAACAATGGATGAAGTGGAAGCTGCCGCTTCTGCTGCAAACGCTCATAGTTTTATTACCCTACTTCCTAATGGGTATAACACTCAGGTTGGTCTCCTTAAGTTTATTATTCTAGTTTAACTTTGATTCTTAGCTCACCACTATGCAAATTCAGGTGGGAGAGCGAGGAGTCCAATTGTCGGGCGGCCAAAAACAGAGAATCGCTATTGCTCGAGCCATGTTGAAGAACCCAAAGATCTTGCTCCTTGATGAAGCAACAAGTGCACTTGACGCGAGCTCCGAGAGTATTGTTCAGGAAGCTCTTGATCGTCTCATGGTTGGGAGAACAACTGTAGTTGTTGCACATCGGCTCTCAACCATAAGGAATGTTGATTCAATAGCTGTTATACAGAAAGGACAAGTTGTTGAGATTGGAACTCATGAGGAATTGATTTCTAAGGCAGGAGCATATGCTTCATTAATCAGATTCCAAGAAATGGTGGGAAATAGAGACTTCGCTAACCCATCAACGCACCGTTCTCGTTCATCACGTCTAAGTCATTCACTGTCAACCAAGTCCTTAAGCCTCCGGTCTGGCAGCTTACGGAACTTGAGCTATTCTTACAGTACTGGTGCTGATGGCCGAATAGAGATGATCTCGAATGCTGAGACAGAGCGTAAAAATCCAGCTCCACATGGCTATTTCTGCCGGCTTCTCAATCTAAATGCTCCTGAGTGGCCCTATTCAATTATGGGAGCTGTTGGTTCTGTGCTCTCCGGTTTCATCGGACCAACTTTTGCCATAGTAATGAGCAATATGATTGAGGTGTTCTACTATACAAATCCGACCTCAATGGAAAGAAAGACAAAAGAATATGTTTTCATCTACATTGGGGCTGGTCTCTATGCTGTCGTCGCATATTTGATTCAGCATTATTTCTTCTGTATCATGGGAGAAAACCTCACAACAAGAGTGAGGAGAATGATGCTTGGAGGTACTAATTCACAACGACGACAAGTTGACTTGGCCATTTAATGTTATGTTTGTTAATTTTGTGTTGTTTGCTTCTCTTCAGCAATTCTTAGGAATGAGGTTGGATGGTTCGATGAAGAAGAGCACAATTCAAGTCTTCTTGCAGCCAAATTGGCAACTGATGCAGCTGACGTAAAATCTGCCATAGCCGAGCGGATCTCAGTCATACTCCAAAACATGACATCACTTCTCACCTCCTTTATCGTCGCCTTCATCGTAGAATGGAGGGTCTCTCTTCTCATCCTCGGTACCTTCCCTCTTCTAGTCCTTGCAAACTTTGCTCAGGTAAGGTCACATTCCCTCAGTGTCTTCCCTTTTAAGCTATAATTCAAACATCTTGTTGACTAATGCAGTCCAAATTCACACTACAAAGAACTGTAACTTATTTAACTGCACTAGGGGCATACAGAATCCAGATTTTCACTACACTTATATGGTTTTCTTACCATAAGTCAGTTCTCAACTTTGTTTTTTTCTTCAATGGACCGGCACTGCACCTTACAGTGTATATCAGTTCTGTGTTTAGACAAGTTAAAGGGCTTCTGTTTTTTTCTTATACTAGATGCCACTGAACTATATGATAGTTTCAAGAGATTCTTTTATCCCGTGATCATATAATTCTTGATATTATATATTTTGAAGATATTATCTTCTTCGTTTCTTTGTTTACTTTGTTTTTATTTCCCTGGAGAGTGTCAGTTTGTGACAGTAAAACAATTTTATGTTGCTTCGACACTTTGTCTTTTGTGCCGATTTCCGAACCATATGCTTGAGAGAGAACGCGTGCAGGATTGTGCATATTCACAGAAAACCCTTATGTTTAGGCCTCTGTGTACAAGGGATGTTTAGAATCCGTTTTGTTTTTTATTTTATAATATTTTTCAAACTAAGATTAACATGTCCCTGTGTGATGGACGGTGCTCATAGTAGATGCATGCTTTATAAATAGTAAAATAGGACTGCACTTGCTATATATGTACAATGTCATTATCACAATCATGTCCTAGCAATGAAGTTAAGCCTGATTTGGCTTAATGTTGATTGGTCCCACTTCATTGACGCCACGGGCCACTGCCATGATAACTCTTTGGAATATTACTTGTGCTAGATATTTGTGTGTCATATGGATATCTAATGTTAGAATGACCGGCTAGGCATGGTAAAAACCGATTATCAGATGGTTTCAATATTATAAGTCCTAAATTGTGTTAGTTTTAGATGACTAACTTTAGAACCACTTGTGTCTCAATTTGATATGTATGGTTTCGTAACAGTTAATTCGGTTTTATTTTGCATTGCAGCAACTCTCTCTCAAAGGATTTGCTGGTGACACTGCAAAAGCACATGCGAAGACTAGCATGATTGCCGGCGAAGGTGTAAGTAATATCAGAACAGTTGCAGCCTTCAACGCACAAAACAAGATCCTTTCGCTATTTTGTCATGAGCTCCGAGTTCCACAGATGCAAAGCCTTCGTCGCAGCCAAGTTTCTGGCCTCCTCTTTGGCCTATCTCAACTTGCTCTTTACGCTTCGGAAGCTCTCATACTTTGGTATGGTGCGCACCTTGTAAACAAAGGGGCCTCCACATTCTCGAAGGTGATCAAGGTTTTTGTGGTCTTGGTGGTCACGGCAAATTCAGTGGCAGAAACTGTTAGTCTTGCCCCTGAAATCATTAGGGGTGGTGAAGCTGTTGGTTCAGTGTTCTCCATTTTAGATCGTTCGACCAGGATTGACCCGGATGATCCTGAAGCAGAGCCAGTTGAATCAATTCGTGGAGAAATCGAGCTTAGGCATGTTGATTTTGCATACCCTTCACGACCTGATGTCATCGTGTTTAAAGACCTTAACCTTCGAATCCGTGCTGGTCAAAGCCAAGCACTTGTTGGAGCTAGTGGCTCTGGCAAGAGTTCAGTCATTGCATTGATTGAACGCTTCTATGATCCTATAGCTGGAAAGGTTATGATTGACGGAAAAGATATCCGGAGATTGAACTTAAAGTCTCTTAGGCTTAAAATCGGATTGGTACAACAAGAGCCAGCCCTCTTTGCTGCCAGCATTTTTGATAATATTGCTTACGGGAAAGAAGGAGCAACTGAAGCTGAAGTAATTGAGGCAGCCCGAGCAGCTAACGTGCATGGTTTTGTCAGTGCATTGCCTGAAGGGTACAAAACACCTGTTGGTGAAAGAGGGGTTCAGCTCTCTGGGGGTCAAAAACAAAGAATCGCAATTGCACGAGCCGTGCTAAAGGACCCAACAATACTATTACTCGACGAGGCCACCAGCGCACTTGATGCTGAATCGGAGTGTGTACTACAAGAAGCACTGGAACGGCTAATGAGGGGTCGCACCACAGTACTTGTGGCTCACCGTCTCTCGACGATAAGAAATGTAGACAGCATTGGAGTAGTGCAAGACGGTCGAATTGTGGAACAAGGCAGCCACTCGGAATTGATAGCCCGACCCGAAGGAGCCTATTCAAGGCTGTTGCAACTACAATACCATCACATATGATATAATATAGCTGTAGATATGGAATTGTTGTAGACTGGCTGTATCAATGGTCCCCATTTCCAATGAGATGAAAAAAGTGTTAAATTATTGAGATATATATGAATGGTGGATAAGCCCCAATATGTGTTGATTGGCTTTTACTTTCTGTAATTGAAATTTTTATAATACTATAAAGTGGAAACCCTAGACATCACCTTTCCAGCCTTTATCAACTCCTTTTTTCTTCTTATAGCTTTACATTGCATGTGTTTGCTGAAGGGTTCTTTTCTGTTCTTAGATAAGGCCAAAGCATTTTGAGGGTCTGTTACATATATAGTATATACAAAAAAAATGTAAAAAGAAATGGTGGGTCATGGATTACAGTGATGGCAGAGATGATGCATCATGTCCGCATATGCGGATGGTTCCATTGCCATTATACATGATACATGCATGACCCTCCGCAAAATATTCTGCAATATTAGGTACACTGCAAACTGCAATGGCGTGGCCAATTCGATAATATTTTTCTATAATTCAGACCCCAAAATACATAAAAACCATCTCAATTCTCGACCAAAGATTAAGAATAAAAAAAAATCAATTGATATAAAGATGTAAATATTCGATTCATCATAAAAATTTTATATTTTAAAAAATTATTTAGAAAAATATGGTGTTTTTTAGATTATTTAGAAAAATATAATAGTCTCTCTCCAAATCAAATGGCGGGTTCATTGGTTTTAAGGTTCAAATTGGTACTTAAGAGTTTTTGATTGGTCCAATTAGATACTTAAACTTAGTCTTAAAAGTTCAATAAGATACCTAAACTTTGCTTTTTTATTCAAATTAGCACTTGAACTTAGTTTTATAGTTCAAATTGGTTCAAATAAGTCATTTCCCAATTTGAACCAATAAGTTTAGTTCAGATATCTAATTGGATCAAAATAAATTTTAGGTATCAATTAAAACATTAAAGCTAAATTTAAATGCTTTTGAAAATGAAGTATAAATTAAATAGTGTCTCATAAAGAGAAAAGACTAAAGCTAAAAATAAATGTTGAGAGTAAATAAACAATGTGATCCCTTAATCATGAAGTTTAAACTTTAATCCCACTCATAAAAATGAAACACATTTTATAATAAATAATTTACCTCTTTTAAAATCCTCGTCACAAAAGAATTAATCACTCTATTAATTCCCTAATTACTGAAAAGAAAAGAAGGTGCAGAGCGAGTAGCAGTGGCAAGGAAAGGCTGACAAAATCACATGGTTTGATGAATAAAAGTAGCAGAAACCAAAGATTGAAATTTAGTGCAGTGAAATTGGTGTTAGATTCTTTCTTTCAGGACTTCACCAGTGGTGTAATAGTGTCCAAATGTTGACCACTGCTTTTGTCATATTCAACTGTGTCTGAATGCTTCAGCCTTGGCTCCCGGAGATTCTTTCCTAACCCCTTCTATGTCTCAAATTTAACTAATCACAATAATATTAAATTTGAGGTTTATGCCAATCTTATAAAATATTTAAGGTTTTAAGTTGGTTTTTGGATATTTAGAGAAATATATTGATTTTGAAGAAAAATAGAAAACACATTAATTTTTTTTATTTGTGTTGGGTGTTAGAAATTTGAGGAAATTTTTTTTTTTTGTTTATGTTTGAGGTAAACATTGTGATAATTTTAAGGTATATTTGAGTTCACGGTTAACAATTGTTATGCAGTCACTGGTTCAAGTTTCATGATACTGAAAGAGAATGTTTTATAAACCCTATACATAAGTTTGAGATCATAATCATAGGGAAAAATAAATGGGCTTTTTAGTATAATAAACTTATTCTTTTTGTCCATCTTCACCAAAAGTAGTATCCTTAACATAGTTGTCCGAAACTTGTGATAGAGTTGGATGCAAAAGGAAATTTAGAAGGGGAGTCACTGTGGCGATGGAGAGAAGTTAAAACTTGAGTCGGGACGACATTAGTTGTAGTTATTAATGAGTTCTTTAATCATAACAACCGTTGTTGGCCTAAAAGGACATTCACCTTTTTCTCTATCGTCACAATCACTCCTCTCCTCGAAAGTCCTTTTGCCCAAAACTTTGTCACAAGTTTCGAACAATGAGGTTAAGGATACTACTTTGGTGGAGATGGAGAAATAAGCTGATTATATCGGAAAGGCCTTTATTTTTTTTCCTATTATTATAGTCTCAAACTTATGTATGGGGTTTATAAAACATCCTCTTCGGGTGGCATGAAACTTGAACCCGTGACCGCATAACCATCGCCAGCTGTACTCCCGAGTTATACTCCAACCCGTGTTTGCATAACCAAGAACCATAGTTATACTTCAATCGATGACCATATAACCACCGTGAATTGGAGCTCGAGTTGCAATGCAATGGGCTTCTAAGGTGATGGTTCGATCCCTACACTACAGATGAAATATGTAGGTCTTCGAGTGCTACGCATCATCGTGAACTCTAACACACCTTAAAACTATCACACTATCTCCCTCAAACACAAACACAAATAAATCTTTCTATAAAAAAAATTTCAACATTTAACCAAAAAAACAATTTAAGAGAACTTTTTATTTTGTAAGGGACGGTGGTCGAGAGAGGGTTTTTTTTTAATTTAGGAGAGAACTTGGACGGTGGTCGAGAGAGGGTTTTTTTTTTTAATTTAGGAGAGAACTTTCTTCCTAATGTTTTAGATAATGTAAATGATTAAAGGATGGTTGATTGATTAGTTGAGTGCTAATTAAACTAATGAACCTACATTGATTACATTGGTTATCGCTCTTAGTTAGGAATCTCCTCTCTATCTCATTCTAGACTAAAAGATACCACCCAAGATTACCTTTCGGTCTCACCTAGGCATATAGATTACCTCTTGGTCTCACTACTCGACACGATTATATCGAACTATCTAAGGATAAACTCTCTTCTCGGTCTCGTTTATCAAGGTTTTCCGCTAGAGGTGTCAATTCTAACTTATTAAGCATTTCGATATAATCGAACAACCAATCAATCAAGAATAAACATAACTTAAGCTAACAAACAACCAATCAACTAACCATTCAACAATTAGCACATGATAAAGCTTAACATTCAAGTAGACATTTCATCGAACAATTAATAATCACAATACAGAGCTAAGGATAAGAAATGTTCATTTAAATGTGGAACCAATGTCACCCAAAAGCTTCATCCATCTTCATTAACAAAGTCTTTTACAAGAAAGAAGAAAAAAACCTACAAGAATAAAATCTATAAAAAGAAAAGAGAAAACCTAAACTAAAAATGAAAAGAAAAGAAAACTTAACCTAAAAATTATGGACTCTAAAGAAACTATTCAGCCACCAAAAATCTGAATTGAAAGGCTTATAAAGTTTTATTTATATCCTACTAACATTTAACCTAACAATGACCATTTTTCCCTTAAGTGAAAAGAAGACATAAGCCTGTCTAGACATAAAATTGCCCTTGTAGTTTTTTTTACTCATATCACGATACCCATAACAGTCTTTAGATTAAAAGTCTTGGGAGTCTCGATATCGCGATACTAATGGTCTGATATTGCAATACCATTGAAAATGACCTCTATTCTCATTATTTCAGCACTGTCAAGGGTATCATGAATTCCATACTTCGGTATCGCGATACCCCATTCTAGGTTATGTTTTTTTCACATTTGGGCCATCGTCGACTCCCTAAACACTCAATCAACTTGGTAGGTTTCCTATGACATGATTGGGCAATTTGGGTCTAAAAAATGACTTAAAACTAATAAAAATAATTTATTAACAACAAAACTAAAAATCGACAAAAACATATAAAAGACACTTAAATTGCTTAAGAATAAGCTCCTTAAGTGCAATTGATAGCCTAATTTGACGTATCAAATTAAGACAGATCAAACTCTCCCACACTTAACTCTTTGTTTGCCTCAAGAAAATACAAATAACATGCAAAATGATGACCCTTGGACTAAATTGGACAATAAGGTCATATAATGGTGAAATATCAAACTTGTACGAGAACTACTTCACATGCAACTTAAGAGTGATATCTAACTAACTCGGGTATTCTTAATGCAAACGCAATTAGTTCAATAAGTTAAAGTGCTAATAAATATAGAGGCAATTAAAATGATTGTATGTACAAGTGTTGTCTATCAAAATGAATTACATGGATAGCTCATAGATATAAAAAATGCATTGGTCATGTTCATCTAGATAAATGCAAGCAATTCAAGAATTATTCGGGTCACAAAGGTCTTCTAGGCTTGTAATGTTCTGAGGTTTAGGACGGGTCGGAGTTGAAACAATAGATAGCTTAAAATAGTTTCAAGCACTAGAAATGGTTAAACACATGAAATTGTTTCCCGTTCGCCCCCAATTTATTCATAAATTCACCTCCTTATTTCTCCTTCTCTTTTGCCTTATTTTTCCAAAATTTTAGAAGATACTACGCAATATCGGCACATACAAAGCTAGTAAGTGTTAATATATTATGACTTGAAAGATTTTCTTTCCCAAGCTCGAGTTTGATTTCGTTATAACTCTTTTTACTTTTTGTACTCTTTCACCTACAATGTTTTTAATCCTCACCTTGCTTTTATTCATCTTAACATTTCTTTTTTTTTTTGTGTTTTTCTCTTTTGTTTTATAACTCGATTTAGCAAAGGTTCTATATGTACTATATCTCATAGTCTCTTCTTTTCCTTTTTATCACACAAGAAGCTACCTTAACGTCTCTATCTAACCCTTAATGTCTATGGTCTGACGTCTATTACATAGTGCATTTTAGCGTTCAGGGACAATAAATGTCACATCCCAAAAAATAAGTTGGAAAAAATTGAGTTGGTTAAATCACGAATGGTTACGTTCGGCTTTTGAGTTAAGATTGTGAAAATTATGTTAAGGGAATTAATCTGGTTAAGTGGATAAGTGTTGTCTTTGTGTATTAAAGGTTCTAGGTTTGAATCATTTTCATTGAATTTTTACTATTTTTGCCTAAACCTCTATCTTTAAACATCGATTTATAAATTATTTTCACTCGATTGTTAACAAGAATGGGTTTGTTGGTTTTGTGGTAAGACTTTAGTTTACCTAGAGGTCTTGTGTTCAAATCCCTCTGTGTGTAAAGTAAAAATAATAATAAATGGAAGGATTATCTTCTAAATTTGCTCCCACTCTCCTATTCTCTCTCCCACTCCCCTTCTTCTATTGTTTCAAGTTTCTATTTTTTTTTCTATCTTTGAGTTTGTTTATTTTTACATTAATTTCTTGGAGTTATCAAGGATGCTTCCGGTCGTCTCTTCTCTGTTGTTTTTCTTTTTCAGGTTCTTATTTCACTTTCTTTTTTTTTTGTCACTTCTTTTGTCGCCAGTGATAATGTAACGCCCCAAATTTTGGGCCTAGAAGAATTGAGCCTCGGGCGTGGGTGTGTTTAAAATTTTAAAGAGTAAGATAACGGCTCAGATTACATGTTTGGCACTATTAGAGTATTAATTTTAAGATGTTACAAGGATTATTTGAAGTTCTAAGGATAGGGATGACCATAGAAAAAATTTAATTTTTGCCTTAGTGGAACCCTAGTATTTGGTAATAGGCCTCTTAAACAAATTTAGGGAAAATAGGACACAAATGAGCCTGTGGCCTAGTGGCAAGGTAGCGCCACCTTGGGAAGTAGAGGGTGATGCCACATGTGGAGTAGGGAGGTCCAAGGTTCAAGGAACGGCTTTGGCATTAGAAGTATTATTTTTGCACTCATGCTGTGCAAGTAGTGGTGATGACTTAAAACTCGTTTGGATGGATATTGAAGAGAGAATTTAGGTGGATAATAAGGAGAAATAATAGAGAAAAGATAGGAGATTGAGGTGTGGATGTAATGGAGCCAATTGGGACTGTGGGAGGAGCTAGTTTCGGCTTTTGGCTATTTAAGGGAGGTGCCGAATACTCTTGAGGGGTTCTTTTGTTTTGCCAAAACATTTAATTGCCGAATTATATTCTCCCTTTCATCCATTTACCGAAAATCCATAGAATTGTGTTCTTTTTCTCTGCAAAAGTCGAATATCACCCTTGATTCTTTAAAAGCTGAATACTATCATTGAAAGCCGAATATCATCTTTGAAAGCCAAATACCATCCTTAAAAGTTGAATACTCATATCCCCTTACCGATTTCTTTTGCTTTCCTTCATCACAATTTGTTTTTGTTATTTACAACCCTTAATTGAGTTGTTAAAAGCTGAGGGCACACTCAGTAGATATCTAGGCTGCAAGATCAGAGACTAGTTTCGGTAAGTGCGTAGTTAGCCGTTTTTAGTGCATTTTGATAAAGCCGAAGGGGCTATCTAATCTTTTCTTTTTCTTGCCGTTAACCCTGTTTTAACAAGAGGTAGGGTTCTAGGATTCCAAGCGTGGAAAGAATCTTTAGCAAGTGGTAAGTGAACTCGTTTTCATTTTTGGTTTCTTTGGTAGCCGAATATAAGTGTGGTTGGTAGGGGTGACTCGTGTGGAATACGAGTCACTTGATGTGGATGATATGTGTGTATTGGTGCAGATCTAAGGATATTCGGGAATAATAGCTAAGGAGAGGCTATTGGTACTAGTGGTACATGGTAAGGTTACGGCAAGGCTTCGGGATTTGATAAAGTTGTAGTTTAAGGTATATAATTGATTCGAAAATGGTTTTGGCTGTAGGTCGAGGCTGAGAATAGAGTAGTACGGGTCGTCGATCAGGTGTGTACATACACTACACACATGACAAATCGGTAAAAGTCGAAATCCTGAAATCCCGAATGGGCCTGCCGACCTTGTGGGCCCAAACTGGCAAAGTTGTGATATGAAATTGTATGATGGATTGGTATGCATGACTGTATGATTGGATTATGATCGGGCCTAATGGGCTACATAAGCATGCTTGGGGTTTAATGGGTTTTATGAATATATTGGGCCTAGTGGGCCTTATGGGATTGTAGAAATGCATGCTAGGGTTTTTAATGGACTATAGGCCTAGTTCTGATCTCTCAAATTTTGCATAAGACTTAATTAAATAATTAACCATGTCCGTGGATAAGTCGCTAGACTAAGGTGTGGCAATGGATGTGTGCATATCTAAGATTACATCTAGGAAAAGCTTGGTACTTAAGCGGTTCGAGTACCCACCTCCTCTTCTCTTGAATCCTACCTGGTACATAGTGTCCGTTCACTTTAGTCGCGAGGACTTGTTGATGGGCCAAAATCTATAACTAAAATCTGTACCTTTAGAAAATTACGAAAATACCCATCTAGGGTGGAATTACGAAAATACCCCTCTAAGGTAGAATTACTAAAATACCCTGTAGGGTAGAAATTACTGAAATACCCCTGGGTAGTGAAATGACTGAAATACCCCTAAATGCTTAATGTGTGGAAAAACTTGTATGCGCATTCATAAAATATATGCTGCATTTGGGTGGGATAAATTGAACGGAGGAAGATATGAAGATCGCATAGTCGCTTGACGATCGTGGATCCACCGGTGGCTTTAAGCCCATTATATGAATAACAGCCTTGCTACAACGTTGAGTAGTGTCGTTGTTAGTGTTACCTTTGGAGTGTAGGGATGGGTGGGTTGATATTTATATTCCCACAGGAGTGTAGGGTTGGAAGGGAATTAGAGTGTAGGGTTGGATTTGGGGTGGGAGCATTGCATTCATGTGATTCTGATATGATATGAGGTCAATGTGGGGTAAGGCCTAGACCACCGATATTGTTAGGGCTTAAGCCCAATGTGATATGTGTATATTGAATTGATTTGATTGTCAATGGTCGTACACACTAAGTTGTGAAACTCACACCCTTAAATTTAATGTTTCAGGTGACCCTCAGTAGGCGGCTCGACGTGGGAGAGGACTCGGAGATAGCCACACTGCAAGCTACTTAGGAATTTTAAATAAATTATTTCTTTTAATTAATTTAGTTTTATTACTTTATTTCCAATTGATGTAATAAGGCTTTGTGTCTCTAATGTGACTGTATTTAGGGTTTATTAATGTTGCGACTGCCTAGTTTTTAAACTTAGATAAATTTCTCAAATAAAACGTGTTTTTTTTTTAAATAACTTTATCATAAGGGCGTTTTTGTTTAAACATGGGCTTTCATTTTGGCTTAACATGAACTTGAATTTCTAAAACACAAACTTAAGTTTTAACCAAGTAAATTTTCTATCGAACATGTTCTCAAATGAATAAGATCGTTTTGGAAACAACCTCTTTGATGTGACATCACCGGATTCGGCCATAACGTCTGGGCTAGGTCTAGGGTGTTAAAGATAACTTTAGTTTTTACTATTTGTTTATGATTGAGCTTTTCCTAACAACATACCATTATGAAAGCAACTACTTAGTGTTCATCCAATGACCTCAATCCGACATATTTGTTTATGGATTACTTAAAAATTATTGGAAGAATGAGTTTATATTTTTGGACTGTTTTGAAGCCCGAAAATGAAAATAAACCATTTAGTCATAGTGAACATGTTGAGTTATGAAATATTGAACATATTATCTCAAAATTTTTCCTAGGGCAAAATTGTCAAAATTTTACTAAGGGTAAAATCATCAAAATTTTGCTAAGGTAAAATAGGGATGAGAAATTTTTTATATATATAAATATTAAAGTTTATTTTGGGAAATAGAAAAATTGAATCGGGTTGGATCACATTACAGAGTACTAGGTCAAAAAGACCCAGAAAGTACTTGTAATTGGACCCGATGTGAGAGAGACCCAAAAACCCTTTATGGACATAAAGGGGGCGACAGCTCTAGTAGGAATACTAGGATGTGCCGTCCACCTTAGTCCTATTCTAAGTAGAGTGTTGTTTTTCTATTTGAAATAAACCACTACAACTCAATAAGGGTTGTACCTTCTTTTCATATAAATAGATGGCACTAGTAGAGCTATTAACACAACTTTGAGAGATTATTATTCTACCGAAAAATAGAGAGAATTTATTCTCAAGTATTACATATATTTTTTTGGAATAACAATTCTATTGGTTTGTAACACCCCAAACCCGGCCTAGACGTTATGGCCGAATTTGGCGATGTCACATGAAAGTGTTTTTCAAAACGTCGGAAAACCTCTTATCTATTTAACCTCTTTACAAAAACTTGTGTAAATTTTAGGATGCATCGTTCATTTTCAAAACGTGGTTCATTATCACAAAATTAGTTTTTGTTTAGGACAAGGCTAATTTTTTAAATGTTACTAGTTGCAGAAGCTTTTTAAAATGGTTTGCGTATTTATGTAAACTTGTTTAAATGCTTGATTCTTTGAAAACTCGATTACCTTGACTTCTAGCAGTTATTAATCAGGCAGTAATAAAATAAAACTCAAAATAAAATAAAAATCCAAAAAGGCCCTTATTACAGAAAATACCCCAAAATAAAAATTAAAAAAAATTAGTTAAGTACTAAAACAGAAAGGGTTAAGTCGTGTGGCCACCGCTGAGTCCTCCGCCACACCAATCCATCTCTATATCTGGAGATTACCTGTACAGTAAAACAGAGGGGGGTGAGTTTGCAAAAACTCAGTGTGTAATCCCAGTGTAACATACGGTCAATATGCAATCAATAACAGACTAGGCCTATGCCCTTCACAGCAGTAGTATCAATTTGGGCCTTAGTCCATCACATTATCAGTAATTAGAAGTGCCTTAGCCCATTACAGTATCAGTAATAGTGACAGTCTCATAATGCATATCCTACCCAACCATCCGCTACACACCATCTCCTGTCTAACCCTGCACTCCTGTGGGGATCAAATCACCCACTCATCCCTACACTTACAAGTTAGCACCGGTTGCGACACTAAACAGTATTTGGAGTAGAGTTGCCAGCATAATGGGCTTAGAGCCATCAGTGGTTTGCAACAGAGCTACCGGTACAGTACACTTCCTCCAATCATACTAAACCCATCCCCATGCAATGCATCATGCAAACATGTCATGTCATGTCATATCATAATATTATACATGTACTCAATACAGTTAAAAATAGCATGCTAGAATATTGTCATACATGAACATCTATATATACATCACGTAAGGGCATAACAGTCATTTAGTCAATTAGGGGTCTAGGTAAGCTTATCGACCCAACAGTAGGTCTACAGTCGTCTCGGACGACTCGTACAACCTTAGAGTCAAATAGTAAAAATGGGCCACGGCCCATATTGCGGGCCCATGTAGGCCCACACGTCCATATGGCCTACATGGCTCAAAATAGCCTTGGCCGTATGGATCTCACGACTTGGCCTAATAATTCCCACACGCACGTGTGGTTTGCTCGTGTGGGCCCACATACCCATGGGCCCACACAGCCTAATTCGGCCTAGCCCATGAAATTGCACATGGCTGGCCTCGTCGATCTCACGCTCAAGTTTAGTCATACGGACTACCACACAGGTGAGCGCATGCCCGTGTGGGATCTACGTTTCACTTATCCCAGCTTTTTGCTGATTTCTATAATCGAGGTTGTGTTTACACACCTTATTACGAAAACAGTGCCCTCAGTTCTTGAGCCCTCCAAATCTAAATTCAAACATAAACAATCGATTAGTCTCAAACCAAGATAAGCACCACAATGCCAAGCCGAATATACTTCCAAATTAATCGCACGGTACCTACCTTGAAGCCCCGAATGAATATACTACAACTTCACAGAAGATGGACCTCATTCTAAACAATTTCTTGCTGACAAGATAAAAGTAACATCCAATCAGTCACTTATAATCAATAATTACTCACTATTCGGTGAGGCATACCAACTAGCTAGAATCAATAATCAATTAACTAAAAACGAAAGGCATACTTCAACCGAAGTCTTACCTTACAAACCACGGGCGCTCCCCTCTAAAATTCGGCACTAGCACAACCCTTCACTCCAGACTTCCGGCTGTCACCACAGTTAACAAAGATTCCCTAATTACTAACTTAAAAACTAAAAATTTAAAGCACCATTATCACTTACCGAACAGACGGAAATGGAGGTTGCCCCAAAAAAACGATTGAAGCAAAGAAAACAGAAAGAAATGCCAGAGGGTAAGGAGAGAAGCAGAGTTCAACAACCAGGAAAGAAATTGAGGAATGGAACGGTAGAGATGGAGAGTAGAAAATCTACAGAAAAGTGAGGGAAAGAAAGAAACCAAAGTTGATGCTGTTTGGAAGAATTTGGCAAAAAAAGAGAGGGAAAAAGAAAATAGCAAAAGAATCACAGCAATATTCGGCAAAGAGAATAAAATAAAATAAAATAATATGATGAATGGCAGACTTGAGAGGCAAAAGAAAACTATCGTCAAAACAAATTTGGAAGAAGTGAAAGGAGCCGAATTTTTGAAAGAAAGAAGAAAAAAACACAAAACAAAGATAAAATCCCTCATTAACCTCCTAAAAATTAGGCCATAACATCCCCATCCCTTATTTTTCTCCCCAAATCACTCCAACATCCCCTAACAACTGAAATCTCCTAAACCATCTCCTAAAAATCGGCCACAACAATCCCCCACACCTCAAACACTCAGCATTTCGATCAAACTGCAACTCTCCTATGTCCAATAGTAAAAATAAATTCCCTACTTGCGCCAGTACTTGAATTCCAGACCTCTTACTCAGTAACACTCCTCTTAACCACCATACCAGTAGGCCCATTTTGACATCTTTTACCATCATTTACTTATAAGCCCACTGGCTCAATATAGGGGTTTATTCAATTAAAAACAAAATTTTTGCCCAAGCTAAGGCTTGAACTTGAGACTTGTTAGACACTTCCCAAAACACTTAACCACTAAAACAGTCATATATTTATGTCACAACATACGAAAATAAATCTAAAGAATTATTGGGCCGTTACATGGTTTTTATTAAGAAGAGAGAATTTTCAATTTCACCCTAAAAAGAGAGAAAACTTTTTCTAGTTCTATGTTTCGGTTCAATTGGTTCAAGTCCACACTCAAAGCAATTCGTGGTACGAGAATAGTGGAGAATATCATTTTGGTTGAAAACTAGGAACAATGAACATCCACTAAGTAGAAAACACATGTATGAATTCAGTTAAGGTTTATTGCTATAAATATTACAAACTGAGTTGGTTTTCAAAATTTTAATTTTTTACCATGCAAAAAAATTGTTTTTAAATCAGACTTTTTCCAATACTGCTTCACTTCGCTTCATCCCGTACTCTTGAATAACAACATTAAAGTATGTGACCCAAGTCCTAAAAGATTGTTTCACTTCATAAAGAGATTTACCTAATCGAAATATTAACCCAAACTCCCTCTAAGCAACAAAACCTAGTGCTGCTCCATATAGACTTCTTTAGTTAAATCACCAATGAAAAAAATAAATTATTAATATTCAACTGATAAATATTCCAATGATACATTATAGTGAGAGAAATCAGTAGATTTTAGCAAACAAAAAGAAAGTCTCTCCATAGTTAAGATCTAGAATTTATGTATACTGTTGTGCAACCAAATGAGCATTTAGTGATTTTATTTTTTCATCAGAGTTGATTTTAATTGTGTACACCGATTGACAACCAACAATAGTTTTGTCCAGTGGTAAGAGAACAATATCTTAAGTATGATTAGTATAGACGGCATTTATCTTTTCCACCATAGCTTGTTGCCATCCAAGATTTTCCTTTGCCATATTAATAATATTAGGAATGGAAACATTGGATAAAGATGAAGTGAAGACATAATATAAGGGTTAGAAGTGGTGATAACTCAAAAAATTGTAAATAAGATGAGGATTATGAGAAGAATAGGTACCTTTTCGAAGTGCAATAGGTTTGTCTACTTGAGGGATGACCGAATTTGGAGAATATGATAGTTGAGTAGATGAATGACTTGAATCATACTCCTGTTCAATACATACAAAAGAATTATTAAAAGGATGCTCTCTAGCTCTACTACAAAAAAAATAATCGGAAGCACATGAGTCAAATATCCAAGGCCCATTTGAGGGAAACTAAGTCAACTAAGCAAAAGAATTATCTAGGTGAACAGTAGAGACCAAGGTTGAATATTGTTGTGTGGAAGCTTGATATTGTAAGTATTCATCACAATATGTTCCAGACAATGTAATAGATTCGGCCCCTAAGCAGTTAGAAGTGAAAGAAGTCCATCTTATTGAATTTAGGCTACGTGAGTAATGTGTTGATTATTATGAGAATGTTGACCATGTATAACCCAACATGTATAATGTATGTGGTCACTTTTATCACGATTTGTGCAATGAAGTCTAGATCCTCTACCTTTTCCTCTCCGATTATCTCCTTATTGGTTAGTTTTTCGTATTGTTAGCGGAAAATGATTTAGACTTGACTTGGGATTGGTTTGAGGAGATTAAAAATAATTGGGTCGTTATATCATCATGAGTGGGTATGGTTAGGCTAGCAAGGATTTGATTAAAGTAAGTATCATAAAAAAAATTTGTCCTACTGTTGCTATAGAAAAGGTGACTTGTCGTATTTATATATGCTAAATTAAGCTCTTTAAACACTTAAAGAGCTTATTTTTGAGTCCTTTATACCATATTTTATTAATTTTCCGTGATACTTAATTTTAGTTTTTATTGTGTTTTTATGCTTTTAGGAATAAAATGACAAATTTATTCATTAGGAACTTAATCTTTGAGTTAAGCTTGTTTTAAGCACTTGGGTGATGCAAAAATCAGGAGAATAGCCTAAAGTAGAGCCAAAGTTGTGACTCCAATGTGTTGATGTCGCGTCACTATCTCCTAAGGTTACTACTGCAGCCTAACAAAGTTGCAACACGGCCAAAATCCCTACAGATGATGAAGCCAAGTTGCTTGATGACGATGTCACGACACCAAAGGGTTGTTGTCATGACACTGAAGCCCATAAGCATCCCTGGAGTAATTTGTTGCTGATATTGCGACATCGACTCTAACAAGGCTAAAATTTTGACGGGTATTTTGCAGTCCAACAAGGCTTCAGTTGGATTTTAAGGGAGGGCATAATTGTCTTTGTTAGATTAAATGTTATTGGACAATAAATTTTGGGAAGGGATTTTGGAGGCTAGACATTTTCTTTACTTTTCATATTTTTAGATTAGGTTTCTTTTCTTTTTTCTTTTATTTTCTTCTTATTTTTAGATTAGGTTTTCCCTTTGTTTTTTAGAATATATATTTTTATTTTTTATTTATTCTTTCTTGTTAAAGACTTTTGTAAATAGAGATGGGTCAAACTTTTGGGTGCTATAGATTCCACATCTAAATGGGCTTTTCTTATCATTACCTTTAAATTGTGCATATCAATTGTTCGATGAAATGTTTATTTAGATGTTAAGCTTTATTATGTATTGATATTGCTTATTAGTCAATTAATGAATTGATTATTAGATTAAGTTAATGTCTCTACTTGATTACTGAAATGATTCATATGCTATAATTGACGCTTCTAGTGGAAAATCTATATAAACATGATTGAAAAAAGAGTTTATTATTAGATAGTTCGATATAATTGTGTCAAATAATAAGATCGAGAAGAGATCTATATACATAGGTGAGACCAATAGGAGAGCTTAGGCAGTATCTTTTAGTCTAGGATGAGATTCTTAGTTAAGAGTGACAAATAATAAGATCAATATAGGTTTATTAGTTTAGTTATCAATTAATGAATTAATCGACATTCGTTTTAATCATTTACATTGTCTAAAACAGTAGGAAGAAAGTTTAGCTTAGTTTGTTTAATTGACAATTTAAATTTAGTTTATAAAAATTTATATTTGAATCTGCACTAATAATTTCCAACTCGATTAGATTAGTAATTGCTAGCTTATAATTAATTCGACAAACACATTTACCAATTTAGCAATCCCATGTGTTTGATCCTTGGAATGCTCGAAGTGTTCCATTATAAGACTTATAAATATTACAACTGACCTGTCACATTTGTAGTAAAAGTCACTTTTGAATATTTATATTTTGTGCTAAATCTCTGGTTGACGTTCATATGTTGTGTTACGGTCAAATGGGTATGAGAACATTGAACTCGTCCTTTAAGGTTTCGACCTGACCCAAGTAGCTTACCATTTTTTTTGTATAGATTAAGAAGATCATGGGAAATTTTATAAATTTGTTGAATATCATTAGTGTATAAATTCTTGGCCTTAGCCTACACTTTGTAACATGTTTTGCAAGGCTAAAACAAAATGAGTAGCTTCGGCTCAAGTGAATGTCATAATAGACTACACCATTGAGCATTGGGTTTAGCTTAGGTATCTTTATTATTTTCATCAATTTGATTAACCTCTTTTTTTAAGTGATCTTTGAAGCTCCTTTCTATAACCAAAGTTTAATCGAAGTAGCTCATAACACATAATTATTGCTACCTTGAAGTTTAACAATGGTAATTGTAGCAGAACTAGAAATTGAAGAGAACAAAGGTTTAATAGAATCTAATGGATCCATATCAAAGATAGAAACTCAAAGAAAAAATAACAATTGGGGTCAATATAGTAGGTGGTGAGCACTACTATGGTCGAGAGAGAAGTGCACAGCCTGATGAAGACTTGTAACATCAAATGATGGCTAGAGAAGGCCTTATGCGTGCTCATGCACCGATAAGTGGGAGAAGGGCAACAAAATTGTAATGGCACATGTGGCTTACACACACGATTTCTAGTGATGGGCTTTCAATTGAAGGGTTGACTAAGACTAGGTATTTCAATAGAAAGGGGTGAGGATTGATTGGCTCTAATATTATGAGAAATCGAAAGGAGAAAAAGTGAATAAAAAAGGGTTGTTGTTGAACTTACTATTTTGTTGTAACAATCGTGAAAAAGACAAAGAAAAGAGAAGAAAAATACTGAGGAAAAGAGAAAATAATATTTTGAAAAATATTCTCATGTATATACACCCTATTACACAACATATTTATACTAATACTCAGAAATACAAAGAAGGAAAGTCAAAGATTACACATACTAATTTTGTGCTAATCAATATCTAGAATCATGATGCATTAAAACCTTAACATTACTATCACAAGAAATCCTACATTGCTAAGGAAGTAGAGGGAAAAGGGGTTTCAAGTCTAGTATTTGACTTTTTCAAAATCCTACCTTTTTCTTGCTTGAAAGTATTTTCTCTTTTATTTAAAGTGTTTGGGAGGTATGGCTAAATATTTTGCTTTGGGATGCGAGTGTACTTTTGCCTTTTGAATTAAGAGAATAATACATAGTGATTTCTCTTAGTTGTCTTTGACAACGTTCAGTGATTTGTCTCCAATTGAAATTTTTTTTATGTAAATTCTTGTATGCTTAAATTTACATTTTCACCAAAAATGTATAAGAAAAAGAAAACTCTTTTACTGTAACAACCTAATTTTCAGTGGTGTCGAAAATCGTGGTTCGAGACCACTGAAATTCCATAAGTGGGTTAGAAAATTTTATTATTTAGTAATTATAAGTTAAATATGAATTTAGGAAAGCTATGAAATAGTGATTTGTGCTTTAGAAATAATTATTAGATTAATTGGTTTCGAAAAACAAGGAATCGAGACCTCAATTTCATAAACCAAGCCGTAAATATATTGATAAATATATACAGAGTGTCATTGAGTTACTATTAAAGTTTCGTTAGAAAATTTTAACGTTTTGATAGTTAATTAAATAAAAAGGATTAGATTGAAAAATGTGCAAAACTTGCTAATTAAGGAATAGTGATTAAATAGCTTAAGTGATGAATAAGGAGGGACTTAAGGCATAAATATGCCAAAAGGGATGGCTGACGCAGCATTAGCGGGAAAAAAATCTTGAAATTGGATGGTTTAAGGACAAAATGGTCATTTGGCAATTAAGATAAAATTAAATAAAGACCAAATTGAAAATCTAGACATTTCTTCATCAATATTCAACTAGAAACAACCATATAAGAGTCCCTCTATGCTGGTTTTTCACATATTTTCATCATGTGAGTTAAATTCTTGCTCTTTTCTTGTAATTATTTTATTTTTAAGACTTGTACAATTTGGTCCAACTATCTAATTCGTTAGTTTTTGATTTCATGGGTGATTTTGAAAGTTACCATTGATAGGTGCTGGATTTTTGTGATGAATTAACATGGATTTTAAGCTTTAATTTTGTTATATGATGATTTCATCAAGTAATTTCAATAGAAATTGATTTTAGGACCTAATTGTGAAAAAGTTAAAAATTGGGGTTTGGTGTTGAAATTCCAAATATCAAAGGCTATATAGTAGCCTAAAATAATGGATAAAGGGTTAATTGATAAAAATTAGCTCAATTGATGGGCTAATTGATCAGGGACTAAATTGTAAAAATTATAAATTTTGGGGTAAATGTGTAATTTCAAAAATTGAAATGCATAAATTGTAAAGTGAAAGAATTGAATTAGATTTTGATAAATGAATAATTTTACATTATAGATCAAGAACCCGAAAATAAATGCGGAAAAGAGAAATTAACAGATTAGTCCCTAAATTTCTACAACCTCTACAAATTACCCCAGGTAAGTTCATATGGTTGAACTTTCATGATAAATTGTTAATTTAGGAATGATTTAATGTATTATTTCATATATTTTTATTGATTTATGAATATTGTAATAATATGAAAATCGAATTAAATGTTCAAATTAAGTGGAATGTAGGATTGAGTATGATTGTTCTGTGATAAAAGATGAATTGATGAATAAGACCATGGTTGGACCATGGCAATAATTAAATGTAAGATCATAGCTAGGCTATGGCATTTTAGTGAAAAGACCATAATTGGGTTAAGGCACTGTGAACGTAAGACCATGGTTGGACCATGGCAGTATATGTATATGTGTAAGACCATAGCTAGGCTATGGCATCCTAATGATAAGACCATAACTGGATTATGGTATTACGAGTGCAAGACCATGGCAGGGCCATAACAATATACGTGTAAGACCATAGTTGGACTATGGCATCGAGAAAATGATGTACTCAATTCCGTAAGACGTTATCTAATTTGACAATGATTGATAAGTGTCACATGAATTAAAGTGTTAGAATTTAAGTAGTTTTTGATATTGAGCTCAATCAAGTGAATTCATCATTTGAATTTGTGATTGGCAGGAAGTGTTATTGAATTGCATGTTTTATGATTTGTTATAGTATGTTCGGTAAGATTTAACTTTAAAACCAATGAACTTACTAAGCTTCATTAAGCTTACTCATGTTGTTTAATGTTTTGTAGATTAACGTGAGATTGGAGGATTGGATCAACACATCAAACTACACTATCCAAATTACTCCGGTAGATTTTGTAAAATATCCCATGGTTTATGTGGCATGTATAGGGTTAGTTTAGAAAAGAGTTAATGTAACAACCCAAACCTGGCCTAAACGTTATGACCGTATCTGGAGATATCACATGATAAGATGTTGAAAAACTATGTTGTTGTGATAAAACCATTTCCGTTTTATTACTCTCCTCTATCTCTTATTAGTTCCAAAGTCGTTTTACCCATTTAATCAATTGTTTAAAACGTAACTCGTTGCGAAAGCTTTGAAAACTGTTTTAAGTAAACCGTGTGTTTTGGAAAAACCTTTGCTTTCTGAAAACCGAACTTCCTACTTCTAGCTGTTATGAATTCATGAAATAAATCAAGTAAAAACCAAAACAAAACAAATGTCCTTAAGTCCACATTACATAAAAAATTTAATCCCATAAAAATGAAACCATAAATCATAAGTTGTAAATCAAAATAGTCCAAAGCCTGTGGTCATTGTCGAGTCCTCCACCGCACTGATACATCTAAGTCTAGGGATTTCCTATGTACATTAAACAAAAAAGGGGTGAGTTTTCGTAAACTTAATGTGTAATCCCACAGAAAACAAACAACAGTAATTACAGTACACAGTTAAATAGTCTTAGACCTAAGCCCAGTTCAGTATCAGTATCAGTTTGGCCTTAGCCCATCTCATACAGTATCAAATAAGCAATAGGGCCTTAGCCCATCACAGTATCAGTATCAGTCATACAATATTCAGTGGTAAAGTCCTACCCAACCAGTCTCTACACACCATCTCTTTCCAACCCCACACTCTATGTGGGGATTAAATCACCCACCTATGCCTACACTCCAAGTAGTACCGAATGTTGAACATAATAGTGATTTGAAGCTGAGCTGCCAGATATTAGGCTTAAGAGCCTTTCAGTACACTTCCTCTAAAAAATACTAACCCAACCCAATGCAATGCAACATACAATGAAATGTCATGCTATCACAGGTCTATCAGATACACATACAGTTCAATATACATGCTTATATATAACATGCTTAGTACATAACTCACATAATCAATTTCACATAGTTAAGGGTCTAAATAGTGCTTACCGACCCTACGAAAGGTTCACAATCGACTTGGGCGACCCGTGTAACATTGACAATCATTTCAGTAAAAATGGGCTCACACGCCCATATGGCCTACCCGTGTGGGCTCACATGCCCATGTGGCACACACGGCCCAAATTGCCCGTGTGGACTACCCGTGTGGGCCTATATGCCCGTGTGGCCCACACGGGCCCAAAATAGTCTAGCCTGTGTCTCGCACATGGCCTGCCTAGCCATCACACGGCCGTGTCCTTCACGCACTGCTTGGCTTCGTCGATCACACGCCTGTGTTAGGCCACACGGCCTATCATACGGGCGACCACACGCCCGTGTGGGGTCGACAGTGAGGTTTTTAGCTTTCGTCAAAACCTTGTTTCTTGTGTAATCGGGTACACACCTATATCGTTTTTTGACGTGTAAGCACTCTAAGCAATCCTGAACCTATAATTGATCAGTATTTCACTCAATTAATCATTTAGACATTAAACTGAAACCGAACTCGAATCGAGATACTTATCCTTAAAGTGAAAAACCATTACCTTCAATCGAATAACAGAAATTTCCACACCCTTAAAACGCTGATGAACGATATACAACCCCTCAATTAACACCTATAACAAGCTGAAACCCCTCTTTAGAGAGTAACCAAGAACGATTAATAATAGCCAAAATCGTTACTTACCGAACACGTACAATGAAACGCGATGCTAAAGAAGTTGATCTCAGTTACAGAAAACGAAAAAGAAAAGGGGGAAGAGTGCAATTAAAATTTGGCAAGAAGAAGGATGGCAAAACGTTGGAATTAGGAAAAAGAAAAGAATCCACTTTTGGTAAAAAGAATCCTTAAATCAAATTTTCTGATAACCTCCCACAATTCCCATTATATCTCAACTACTCAGCATTTAACTTCACTTTAAACTCCTACACGGTACTCTTAGAAAAAATAATTCCCTTGCTTATACAGTGATTCGAACACAAGACTTTCTGCAGGCTATCACTCCACTTAACCACCAGACCAGCAGGCCCATTCTGTTAATTTTTACACACTTTTATTTAAAAGCCAACTAACCAGAGATAGGGCTTTATTCATAAAAATACCAAAAGTTGCCAAATTTAAAGCTTGAACTTAGGACCTCACACACACACCCAGAACACTTAACCACTGAAGCATATACACAATTGTGTTACACATTCACAAAAACAAAAATATAAATTTTGAGGCGTTACAGTTAAACTTAAAATATAGTTGTGAATGATACATATGTATGTGTTTGTATGCATGTATATAGTAGTAGTTTTTAGTAATCAATGAATGGAATTATATTGGTAACATTATGCAAATAAGTCTTGTGATTACATATTATGTTTAAAACATGTTTTTTGGCTTGTATTGGTTACTTGGTTGGTGTATATTGGTGTGTATCAATGTTGTGTGCAGGTTGATATTAAAAAGGGTGAGAAAAATGGCCTTAAAGTGGCTTATTTTTGTCCACACGGGCGTATGTCTTGACCGTGTATGACACACGTCCTGGCACATGGGCATATGGTTTGGCTGTGTGTCCCCTGCATCTTAAAATTTAGAAACAAAATGCTCAGAGTTAGGCACACGGGCAGAGATACGGGCGTGTGTCTCAGTCGTGTGTGACCCACGGTCTAGCACACGTGTGTGTGCCATGGCCGTGTGAATTCTGCACCTAATTTTTAAAAATTAAATTGTCTATACAGCCTAACACACGGGTGTGTGACTTGGCCGTGTAACCCTTGAACTTAATTAAATTACAAGTCAGAGAGTTACACCGGTTAGGGACACAGGTGTTTGCCCTACCCCATATGTCACACGGCCTGAGACATGGGCATGTCACTTGTCCGTGTGAACCAAACAGTCTAACCACACGGGCGTGTGACCCCTGTATATAAGAGAAATTTTGTGTAACGCCTCAAAAATCCCTAACTTCTTTTTGTGTGGTTTTTATGTGAATATGTGCTTAGTAGTCTTAGGCAAATATTATTTGGGTGTTAGAAGGCCCATAGTAGAGTTTGGGTCCAAGCTTAAAAGGGAAAATATTAAATTTATTTTGGAGTTTAATTTTAGGCTTCTAGAAGATTGGTAGTGGCGTGAAGCTGGACTCTCAGAGAGGTAATCAGAAGAGAAAATTTAGGAAACAGATTGGGGAGTTATCAGGGAGAAAAACGAGGAGATGAGAAGGGGGAAGTGATGGAACTGAATTGGGAATTGAGGCTATGGGCTATAAATATGTGCCAGATTTGGGATCCTAAGCTAATGCCAAATTTTTGATCTTTTTCTCAAGTGCCGAATTCTTTTTGAAGATCTCCCTTGTTTTGCCGAACCGAATGCTTCATTCTTCTCATTCTTTTTAGTTTTTTTCCTCTTTTGCAATTGCCGAATCTTCTTCTCCCAAATTCCCTTGCTCATCATTCTTTCTATTATCAAAAACTTCCTTTTTGGTCTACTTTTGGAATAACTAAATTCCCTCATCTCTTCTTCTTTAATTTGTGCCATATTTACCATATTAGTTTAAAAGTCGAAAAGTCGAATCTTCCTTTGGCCGATTACTCCTTTGGGTGTAAGTATTTCTTTTTATTTGTTTCGGTATATTGATAATACCAATTACTCTTTCCCCTCACTTCTCCTAATTGGTTTTGGGTAGGGAATTAGTATTGAATCTCTGTGCTTCAGATTTCTACCGAGTTACTCTTCACATTTCAGGTTTAGGTAAGTATTTCCTTAATTTTAGGTAGTTGGCCGAATGGATATTTATTTTATAAGGGTGACTCGTAATGGATACGAGTCCCCTACTATTTTGGTTTATTAATGAAAGATTAATGCAGATTTAGAAAGATTTCGTGATTAGTGGTCAAGGGAAAACTATTAAGGCTTGTCATACACAGTAAGGTTACGGTGAGGTTTCAGTTTTTAATAAAGTATGTATTAAGCCCATGATTAATCATTAAGTGATGTCGATTGTAGGTTCGTGATTAAGGGGATTGCAGCACACATTATTACCAAGTGTGTACTTACATTGCACATACTGTAACACCCCGAATTTTGGGCCTAGAAGTATTGGGCCTTGGTTAAGTTTTGGATCCTAGCTTAGTATTTTTAGGAGTTTAATTTTGGCCTTCTAGAAGGTTGGAAGTGGCATGAAGATGGACTCTAAGGAGAGTGATTAGAAGAGAGAATATAGAAAGATGTTAGGAAAGCTTATCGTTGAGAAAAATTAGGAGATGGGATGTGGATGAAGTGAAGCCAATTGGGACTTCAGGGGTTCGGCTTTGGGTATTTATAGGGGGTGCCGAATTCTTTTTGAAGAGTTTCCCTTACTTTGCCAAACCGAATGCTTCATTCTTCTCATTCTTTCTAGTTCTTTTTCCTCTTTTGCAAAAGCCGAATACCTATATCCCCTTTGCCGATTTCTTTCCTTAATCTCTTAAAAGCCGAATACCCATATCCCCTTTGCCGATTTCTTTTGCTTTCCTCCATCACAAATTTGTTTTTGTTATTTACAACCTTTAATCAAGATTTTAAAAGCTGAGCACATTCAGTAGATATCTAGGCTGCAAGATCAGAGACTAGTTTTAGTAAGTACTTAGTTAACCATCTTTTAGTGCGTTTTGATAAAAGCCGAAGGGCTATCTAACTTTTTCTTGTCGTTAACCCTATATTAACAAGGGGTAGGGTTCAAAGATTTCAAGCGTGGTAAGGATATCTAGCTGGTGGTAAGTGTACTCACTCTCAACTTTGGTTTCATAGGTGGCCAAATGTAAATGTGGTTGATAGGGGTGACTCGTGTGGAATACGAGTCACTTGATGTTGATAATATGTATGTATTGGTGCAGATCTAAGGATATTCGGAAAAAATAGCGAATGAGAGGCTATTAAAACTGGTGGTATACGGTCGAGGCTGAGAATAGAGTAGTGCGAGTCGTCAATCAGGTGTGTACATACACTACACACACGACAAATCGACAAAAGTCAAAATTCTGAAATCCCGAATGGGCTTGCTAAACTTGTGGGCCCAAACTGACAAGTTGTGATATGGAATTGTATCATAGATTGATATGCAAGATTGTATGATTGGATTATGATAGGGCCTAATGGGCTACATAAGCACGCTTGGGGCTTAATGGGTTTTATGAATATGATTGGGCCTAGTGGGCCTTATGGGATTGTAAAAATGCATGCTAGGGTTTTAATGGACTATAGGCCCAGTTCTGATCTCTCAAATTTTACATAAGACTTAATTAAATAATTAAACATGTCTGTGGACAAGTTGTTAGACTAAGGTGTGGCAATGGATGTGTGCATGTCTAGGATTGGATCTAGGAAGAGCTTGGTACTTAAGCAGTCCGAGTAACCCACCTCCTCTTCTCTTGAATCCTACTTGGTGCATAGTGTCCGTTCACTTTAGTCGCGAGGACTTGTTGATGGGCCAAAATCCATAATTAAAATCTGTACCTTTAGGAAATTACGAAAATACCCCTTTAGGGTAGAATTACAAAAATACCCCTTTAGGGTAGAATTACGAAAATACCTTCTAGGGTAGAATTACTAAAATGCCCCTGTAGAGTAGAATTATTATAACGCCTCGAAGGGTAGAGTTACAGAGACACCCTTGTAGGGTAAAAATTACCAAAATACTCCTGGGTAGTGAAATGACTAAAATACCCCTATGTGTTATGAGTGTGACTGGTGTATGTTGTATGTGATGATGATATATTCATGAGATATTATGTTGCATGTGGGCTGGGTTTTGATTGGAGGAAGTGTATATGAGGGTCGCACAGTCGCTTGACGACTGTGGACCCAACGAAGGCTTTTGAGCCACGAGCAGCTCGCTGCAACGTTTGAGTAGTGCCGCAACCGGTGCTACCTTTGAAGTGTAGAGGATGGGTGGGTTGATGTAGACATCCCCACAGGTGTGTTGGGCTGGTACGGGTGGTGTGTTGCGGTTGGATTTGGGATGGGAACATTTGCATACATGTAATTCTGGTATGATATGAGGTCAATGTGGGCTAAGGCCCAGACCACCGATATTGTTAGGGCTTAGGCCCAATGTGATATGTGTATAATGAATTGATTTGATTGCCAAGGGTTGTACACACTGAGTTTCGAAACTCACACCCTTATTATTAATATTTCAAGTGATCCATAATAGACGGCTCGATGTGGGAGAGGACTCGGAGATAGCCACACTACAAGTTACTTAGGAATTTTCAATATAGATTTATTAGGTGATCTCCACTGTGTTGTAATAAGGCTATGTATCTTCGATTTCATTATTTACTTGGGATTTTATTTAGTTACTGCTAAATTTAATAAACATGTTTTTTTTCTAATTATTCATTTAATTTAATTCTTCGAATTTATAACTTAGTAAATTCCTATCAAGCATATTTCGTTTCGAACTAAGTTTTTAACTAAACCATTTTTTGAAAGCAACCCTTCAATATGACATCGCCAGATTCGGGCCTAACTTCTAGGCCGGGTTTGGGGTGTTACACACACGGTATCGGCAATACCGAAATACCGAAAAGCTGAAAAGCCGAGAGCAGCTAAATGGGCCCAATGGGCCCTAGGGCTAAGATATGTGAAATGGATGATTTATCTGTATGAAATGAATTAGTCATGCAAGTTACATGACCTGAATTTGGTTTGGGCCTAATGGGCCATAAAAATGTGATTGGGCCTGATGGGCTATATGAGTGTATGAAAGCCTGTAGACTTGCTAGGGTTTTATAAGGGCTTTGACCCAATTGATTGCTTGTATGCTATTTGTTTGCTGAGGGTTGTACACACTAAGTTTCGAAACTCACTCCCTCTTATATTTTTCTCAGGAAACCCTCAGTAGCCGGTTCGACGAATGGAGGGACTCAGAGATGGCCAGCTAGCAAGACATTTTCGTTTTTCCTGATTTTCCTTATAGTTTTAAGTATTTTGATTATTTTAAGTTCGGATTGTAATAAGGCCTCCCTCTGTTTATCGTTACATTGATTGCTTTACTTTCTATTAAATTTATATCAATTTTTTTGGAAATAATGGTTTTTATTCAAAATTAAGCTTCCGCTGGTAAAAAGTTTTATTTTTAATACTTGTTAACTTATAATAAAAAAGACAGATTTCTAAATACACATCGTTTTGAAAGACAACTTTAAACTGGAATTTTACTCAAATTTCTTTAAGAAGAGTTTTCAATGAAAAACAAGGTTTTTCGCAAAAACACTTCAATGTGACACGCCGGATTCGGGTCTAACTTCTAGGCCGGGTTTAGGGTGTTACATTTTGAAATTTTGCGAAAAATTCTCTGAGGTCCCGATTTAGTCCCCACTTGTTTCTAATGCTTAAATTGGGCCTCAAGGGTCCAATCAAGGGACGACATGAATAGTTTCGGATTTGAATAGTAAATGACATAAATTATCTGTATTTGTTCTGTAAACTCTGATAATGCTTAATAACCCTATTTTGGTGACGAATACGGATTAGGAGTGTTATATTTACAATGAATAAAATAAAAGACCTCTCAATATAAATTTATTAGATAAATTTCCTAAAACAAGAAATTCCATTTTATAATTTCAAACTTAAAATTTTCTTATCAAATCCGTCTAGAAAATTGAAAAAGAAAACGAAATTATGTTTATAATAATATATTAACTAACTTTATTGTACTCAATAGCTTGGTTCTTTCAAACACTTAATTCAAGGTTTTAGCAACTATTTAATTTGTGATTTAAGTTTTAATTTAATTGATATGAATATTATTACAAATATAAGAAGATATGAGTTTGAGTATGTTGAATCGCATTATCTCTTTATTTATAAATTAAAAAAGGATTATAAGTAATTTTAAATATTATATAAAAATAAATATAATCAAAATATAATAAGAATATTTGAAAAAAATATATTTAACTCAAAATTAAGAAAATACATATTTTTATCATCGAAGAACTTTAAAGTATATATATTTTTTTCTCTATCCCAGTGTAAAAATTTTCACTTTCCTCTCATCTCGAAGATTCATAATTGCAATCACTCATCTCAAAGCCACGTATTAATAAACAATCTTGAAAGCAGTAAATCCAAATTTACTAGTTTCTGGTTTTCACATCAACAATTACAATGATTGCCCTTTATTGATGTTTAAAGCAACAATATATGAAACCATACAATAAATAGAAACTAAAAAAGTTAGGCATGCTTAAAAAAATTACAACTTTGAAATCTAGCAATAATGGAAGCAATAATGTAAATTTGTTATTATTGATGTCCAGTCTTTTAAAATTAAAATAAAAAGAAATTAAATTTTAAACCCCATCTCATCTTTAATATTAGGATATAAACAAAGTTTCATGGATGATAAGAATAATTTCCAATGATCGAGACATTTGAGGATACCAGTATGTTTGAATTTTTATTTTTATTTTAAAGAATTTTATTTTTGAATTTAAAAATATAAATTTAATTGAGGTTTTCTATTTTAATTTCAAGATGTTATACTAGTAAATTTGATATAAAAATCTTAACAATATTAATAATTACACTTGAATTTTGATATTTTAAAGTAAAATGACCGAATTCATGAAAAAAATAAAAAGATTAAACTCCAAATATACAAAGAGTATAAAAAATTTAAGCATATTTTCACCGAAATCAAATACCTTACTTCACGTGAGATCATA
This sequence comes from Gossypium stocksii, assembly GCA_020496765.1. NCBI lineage: Eukaryota > Viridiplantae > Streptophyta > Magnoliopsida > Malvales > Malvaceae > Gossypium > Gossypium stocksii. Next base: position 90,078,698 of record CM035620.1, read on the forward strand.
TTAAACATGATATTTATATCAAAATTAATATAAATTTAAAAAATTTGAAACTCCATATAAAATATAAATTTCAAGATAATGTTAGGGATATGTCAGCCAATAATATGTTTCAATAATTTTAAGCAAAGAATTTGATGCTCTTATTTGATAGAAAGATAATCACGAGGGGAGAGAAAAGGAAAGAGTTCCATGTATAAACAAACCAATGTTTTTAATCAATCAATGGCAAGACTTTTTTATGCCTAATTTTGGCTTGCTTTTGTTTGTCATCACTCTCTGGTGAACAACCCCATTGATAATGATGACTATGCATAATTATTCCCATTTTTTAGGTTATAAATGAAGAAAAAAATTATAAGAAAAATTCATGGTTAAATTAAAACTTTATATGGAAAAACTTTTTTTATTACACTCTAATAAATCTTTAATCTTTAATTTGTACCTCAATAAATAAAAAAAAGTTAAGCTTTGAATAGGATTTATTTAGGTAAAAATGAATAGGTCTATTTAAGTACAAAGAAATGAGATGAGATGAAGGGGTTTTTGTTAATATTTTTCAAAAATTATCTAATTAAGTTTTTAAGTTTTATACAGATTAAGTGTTAGCTCAATTGGTACTATTATTATTGTAACGATAAATGGGTACCTTTTAAAATATATACTAATTTAAGTTTGGTATATTACTAATGTATTAAAAACAAATTTAAAAATACAAAGCTCAAATTAAAAAAAGTAAAGGAAAACAAGGAAATAAAATAGAAGAAACCAAGAAAAAGAAGTGGGGTTTCAATGTTTATATATAGTGCTTGGTCCAATTCCTGTCTGGCCTGACAGTGATGGTTCAGGCCCTGGAGCTTCCTGTTGAACAAAACCAGCCCAAGCTAGATTTTTTTTCTTTCCCCCCTTTTCTATGGCTTTATTCATCTTGTAGATTCTTTTTTCAATTATGTCCCCCCAAAAAACCATTTTTGCATTACCTTTTCTTCTTCATATTTACTAACTCAAACCTTTTAAACCCACATCTTATATGTTGGATTGAAATAACCTTTTTTTAATTTCCCCCAACTCCATATAGTTTTTACATCTAAACTTGTATAAAATTTTATATTGGGCCTAATTCCAAAATACTCATAGAATTGTGGGTCATTTTGGTAATGGGTTAAAACATACTTTTGAACCTTATGGAACCCAAAGTGAGCATTTGGCAGAGCCATTGTGAAGTAGCTTAGAACCAAGCAAGTCATGAGATGTAGAGGAATTTCAAGCCCAACCAAAATCTCCATATTATGGTATAGCATCATCCCTTGTGGAAATGATGTTTTGGACCTTTTGATCTATGGATGATCCAATCTGCACACTATTTTGCTTTTCATGTTTGGACCTTTTAGGTTGGAAGGGGAAGTTAAAGGATTGGATTTCTTTTTTGGTTGGGCATGGTTTGGACAATAACCTTAAATACATTGTTTATTTAATATTAGAAACAAATTTATTTTATGAATAAATTAAATTTAAAATATTTTTTAATCATTAAATAATCATTTAGATCAAATTGACTCAAATTATCGAAAGCTTTATTAAAACTGCTCTGAGTGAATAATATGATTAGGTTTAGTTAAGATCATTCATGTAATTTTCTATCAATTATTAGTTACAGCTTATAGATGTGTGAGTCTCCGAGTCACATCATGTGTTGTTGCTATGTGTGAATTTTAACTTAGTTAATTTTAATATGAATTGTTCTAGTTCTTAGTCTATTTGTACTATAATTATTTGGTTTTAGACTTTACTCCTATTCTTATTCCATTTATGCGTTAATAATTTGATTCTACACTTTATGGTTACCCATATATAAATTTTAGCATTTTATTAACTACAACTTTATAAATTTTAAGTGTCTAAAATTAAAGAAAGTCAATTAACCCTAATGTAGTCATTGTTAAACAAGTTGTGGATAAACTTGAAATTTACACATTATTTTCCACTAAACCAATAAATTGGTGAGGCGGAGGGGAGTAGTTTGATATCAAGCTTTTCTTTAAAAAGAGTTGGGCTAGAAATAAGTTATTGTGGGGTGAAAAGGTGGGTGAGAGTGTCAATTATGTATAATTCCATGGAAACCATACATTAAACTTGGTGCTTAAACATCATTTATTGTATGTTGGGGACCATACAAGATTAAAAGAAAAAAAGTAAATTAAATTACTTTTAAACTGTGTTTTATTAGTGATTAATTAATTAATTAAGCATTATTATTAGATTATGACACACTTACAATAAGTAAATTATGTAAAAAAATTATAAAAAAATCAAATGTAGTTTGGTTGAAATGGTAAATTTGAGATAATAAAAATTAATATTTTGAGTTTAAATTTCATGATTCTCATCATGTGTATGTATATTTTTATATTTATCTTAATATTAAGAAAACGTAAATATATTTAAAATAATATTTGTTATTTAATTTTATAATTAAATTGAAATCGAAAATACCAAGGGTATTATAATATAGGTATCTGATGAGTAAAACAGTTATTATACTTTCCTATTCTTACAACAACTTTTTCCTTGACTAAATTTGAAAATATAAAATAAAAAAGTATTTTTGAAAATTTGACAAGCATATACACATTTTAATTCATTTTATATGAATTTTGATATATTTGTGATGTTTTTTTTTTCATTTTTTTGTTTTGAAGTTTGCATAATTTATTATTGTTATTCAATTTAAAGAATAAATTATTTGTTGATATTTTGTCTTAATTCATAATATTTTTACTCAATTTGTCATAATAATTCAATTTAGAGAGAAAATTAGGTGTATGTTTTCGAGTTCACACTATTTTTTCATTTGTAAGGTATTGTAAATTTATATAAATTTTTTGATATGTTAATAATGTATTTTACATGTATTTTGACATGTTTATTTATATTGTGTGGTGCTCATTTATTTTTTTGACATTTTAGTAAATTTTAATTTTTTTAATTTTTCAATTTATTTCATAATTTGCATAAAATTTAATTAAATTTATTTAAAAATTAATTCATTATATATAACATACATTAATTTAAGTGTCATATTTAAAAATTCAATATGAATTGCCAAAAAAAAGCATGTTATGGTATATTAAAGAGATGCTTCACATATGAATCTCGAAGGAAAATGACATTTGGATTAAGGTGAGTGGATTGATTTTTTGGTCAAATTTTTTACAAAAACCAAACCGTAAGGCAGACAACCATGCAAAAATTTCAACTTCAACTTCAGGCATTGGTGGTGTTTAGGCTACTACTGCAAAAGAATGTTGTCTATTTCTATTAGACAACAAGGGAGGGTGTGCTTCTAGTTGATTATGTTGGCTGAGTTTTATTTGCTTAGGATGTAAGCTTTAGAATTAGGATTAAATGGCAGGTGTTGTTTTTTTTTAGGGTCGGAATTTTTTTATTTCTAAAAATAAGTTTTTTTTTTTTTTTAGCGGGAACATCTAGAGACCTATGATTGTTGAGTATAGTATCAGTTTTTTGACCTCTGAACATCTTTGGGATTAGAAAGGGGATAGGAAAGAGAATGCCAATTGATCAGTCTGACCTAGGACTCTTCTTTATTTCTTTTCTTTTCTTTTCTTTTCTTTATATATATAACACAAAACTTTGACTATAAGCTTTTTTATGGTGTTCCCTAATGGAAAAAACTCTCAAAATCCAGAAGAAATTGTTGAGAGTCTGGCTCTGTTTATAGATGAAAGCATGAACACGCAAAAACCTAAAAAGTTATATGGGATTATTAAAAATTTTCACATTTCACCAATCCGAAACAAAATAAGGGGAAGAAGAAAAATTACACTCTCTAAATGAAATATTGAAAATGAATATTTCTATTTGGAGGGACATTAACTTTTCATATTTCCTTTAGTTTGTTTTGGATTAGTGGAATTTGAAAATTTCTAACTGTTGATTATGACTCCTATTTCAGTCAAATTTGAGAAATAATTTTTCAGTTAAACTCTGTTTAATTGTTTCAATCAAACTTTGATTAGTCTAAATTATTTTATTATTATTTGACATATGAATTTAGCCTATAAATAGGCTATTTTACAACCTTAGAAAATACACCCATTAGAGATTAGAACTCATCACACATTTAGAGAATTTTGTGTTTACTTTTTGAAGGTTCTTTGTTTTTGGGTTTTCGGGGTTTAGTTTTTATCTCCATCTTTTGTACTCTTCGTTCTTTTTCCATTATGGTAAAATTATCTTTGCCCATGATTTTTTATCCTCTTTGGAGGAGTTTTTGCACTTTAAATTTATGTGTTCAATTTCTCAATTTATTCAACTATTTTGTATTTGTTGCTTAATCGGGTCGATCCCAACAAGTAGTATCAGAGCTAGCTCAATTTTCATAGATCAGTCCATTCAGAGATGGTAGTAATAAGGTTTGAAATTGAGAAGTTTGATGGTGAGACAAATTTCAATATGTGGCAAGTTCGAAATGGCAATTCTAGTTTAAACTGGCTTGAAAAAGGTTGTTACCAGGAAAAAGCTTGAGAATCTAAATCAAACAGAATGGGAAGAGCTTGTTGAAAAGGCCTTGTCTGCAATCCAGTTGTGCCTCTTGAATACAATATTGCAGTAGGAATTGATGGCGAAAACCTCATCCTCCTTGTGGAAAAGGTTAGAAACTATTTATATGACTAAGTCTCTAGCTAACCGTTTAGTATTGAGACAACGTCTATTTACGTTTCGCATGAACGAATGTGAGTTTCTTAGAGATCAAATTAGTCAATTCATTATTCTTTTAAATAATTTAAAGAACGTTAAGGTTCATGTTAACGATAAAGATTAGGCTATGCTATTATTGTGCTCTTTATCCCCTTCATACAAGTCTTTCAGGGAGGCCCTGATTTATGGCAAAGACAAACTCTCGTTCGAAGATGTGAAGAGTCATTTGTTGAGTAGAGACAAACTTGACAATGAGTTTGGTTTGGATAGCAAGGTAGATAAGCAAGCTTCCGTATTGGTAGCATCAAAGAAATGAGACAAAAGGATAACTCCAAGCTCACGTTCAAGTGGATCCTAGATTCGAGATGTTCTTTCCACATGTGTCCTAATAGAGAATGGTTCTCCACATATAGTTCAGTTGAAGGTGGAGTTGTGCGCATGGGAAACGATTCATCTAGTAAGGTAATTGGTATTAGTATTGGTACTGTTAAAATTAGGATACACGATGAAACGATTAGGACACTTTCAGATGTCAGGTATGTACCTGATTTATGAAAGAATCTCATCTCTTTGAGTATTTTAGACTTGAAAGGATGCAGAATGAACATCAAGTCGAGCGATATTAAAGTATCTCGTGGAGATCTCATTTTGTTAAAACGTAAAAGAACCGACAGTCTTTATATTCTGGAAGGTTCTACAATGATTGATGAAATCAGACGTCATTGTCCGTTACAGAGTCGAAGTCAACTCGTTTGGAGTGAAGGCAACTTGGTCATAGGAGGGAAAAAGGTATGACCGTTTCGTTGAAGAGAGCTTCTCTTTTGGATGCAAGTTTTGAAAAGTTAGGGTACTGTGTTCGTGAAAATCAGATCGGGGTTAATTTTGATTTGGCAGTGTACAAGTCGAAGGCTAGAAGTCTTCTAGTTTTTGAGCACATATTTGACTCAGTTAATTTCTTGCATAGTTCAAGATAGGCTCGTGGCGAGCTTTGGCAAAAATGGCGTTGTGGAAATATGAGTCAAGGTGGAGATTTGTTGAGTATGACTCCTATTTCAGTCAAATTTGAGAAATAATCTTTCAGTTAAACTCTGTTTATTTATTTCAATCAAACTCTAATTAGTCTAGATTATTTTATTATTATTTGACCTATGAATTTAGCCTATAAGTAGACTATTTTACAACCTTAAAAAAATACACCCATTAGATATTAGAACTCATAACATATTTAGAGAATTTTGTGTTTACGTTTTGAGGGTTCTTTGTTTTTGGGTTTTCAGGGTTTAGTTTTTATCTCCATCTTTTGTACTCTTTATTCTTTTACCATTATAGTAAAATTATCTTTGCCCCTGATTTTTTTATCCTTTTTAGAGGGGTTTTTCCACGTTAAATTTGTGTGTTCAATTTCTTAATTTATTCTGCTATTTTTACTTATTGCTTAATCGGGTCGATCCTAACACTAACGATCCCATATAACATTTTACGCTTTTGTATGCTCATGTTGTAATACACCAATTTTTTAGAAGTTCAATTTTGGGTCAAATTTCTTAAACCGAGTCATTTCAAAAAGTTTCACCGAGAGGTTTTGATAAACCATAATATATACATATTTTTATCCCATGCTTGGCACATTTATGGTTGATTTATCATTAGATTTATGAAACTTGATGCTTCTAATCCTTTAATTTCATGTTTTATACTTAGGTGAGCATGAGGAAGCAAAAAGAGCAAGAAATGCGTCAAAAATGGATAAAATGGACCGAAATCAACCTTCAACATGGCCTAGAAACCTTCACAGGGGTAAAGAACATGCCCGTGTGTGACACACAGAATTGCGCATGGCCTGAGTAGCCTCACACGGGTGTGTCCCTGTCGACCCTTGTTTCAATTTCACACAGTAAAAGTTAATTTTTTGGTATTCTGGACATTCAAAAGTCTAAAAAAACACCCAAGGGGAGGAACTTAAAGACACACGGAGTAGAAAGCAAGGAATTACTCGAGGAACGCCGATCGATTCATCTCAGAAGCAAGGATTTACATCAAGACTGAATAACTCCCTTCAATTTCTCTTGAAGTTCTTGGGTTCTTTATGTTTTGTTGTTTCCCCTATTTTGAGATGTTTTCTTTTATAAACATGAACTAAATCCCCTAAATACCTGAGGGGGATGAAACCTAAGACAGATATTATTATTAATTTTTGAATTATATGATAAATATTTGATTTGATCTTAATTGTGTCATTAATTCTTGTGTTAATATTTCAGGATATTAATTCAAGTTGAATGTGTTTATTCAGTGGAGTAAAAGTCCTTGTCTAAGAGTAGATCCAATACAATTAAGCGGAGTTGATTGTAATCCTTGACATAGTGTTATAAGCCAATTTTGGCCCTGTTACAAGTCAAACCCAACACTTAACCAAAATTACAAAACCCAAATTTTAAATACCAAACCCGTTTACCATTTAAACCCAATACCCGGATGACCCAAACCCCATTTCAAAACCCATGTACACTAACCCAACCCGTTACTTAACCCAAACCTAATTACAGCCCAATCCCGAAACCCTAGCAATCTAACCCGGTTCCCACTTACATCTGCTGCTACCGACTCAGCCTCTGCCAAAGCCTGCTACCACCGCCCATAACGTCTTAGCAGCGCCTAAAGTCCCTGCAAACACATTAAACAGACAAGACAGAAGGCTAAAAAGATAGATAAACAACTTGTAAAAAAAAAAAGGCTATAAAAAGCCGAATGTACCATTTGAAAAGGGATTCGGACATTTTGCCTCAAAATCAATACAAACAGAGAGAAATTAAGCACCAAACAACAATATTCAAACACGAAAGAGCAAAATACCAATAAAATAACCCAGACGGTAGATATTTTAAGATTAAAGGGCAACAAATATAGTAGAGAATCAACAAACAGGAAGTGAAATCAGAATCGGGAAAGGTGACCTATTTCATTTCTATCTTCTTTAATCTGTTTTTTTTTTTAAATATATATAAATAAATAACAAAAGAAATCAAAAAAAGAGAGAAAAAAATTACCTTTCTGGCCACCGTGTACGGTGGCCGACGCCAGCGCCGGTGACCGGACGGTGGCCGGACGATGACCGGACGATGACCGGAGGTTGACCGGTCCCCCGAGCCCTCCTCTCTCTCCCTCTCCATTTTTTTTTCTTCCTTCCCCCGTGCAAATGAATTTTCAAAAAAATTTGGCCTATTTATAGAGTTTGAAAACGACACCATTTTGGTGTCAAAACCCAGGGCATAAAACGATGTCGTTTTGCCCTGGGTCGGATCGACCCGACCCTACCCACTCAGGATCCGCGTGGTTTTTAAACGGAAGGGCAAATTGCGCATTTGGCCCTTCCGCTTTTTCTAGGTTTTACAATCAGGTCTTAATTTCTTGCAAATCGGCTCTGAAATTTATGTTTGTTTTCAATTTAATCCTCCACGCTACGCAGCGTTTTAAAAGGCGGGGAAAAATTACTGTTCGGGTCCTTCTATGTTTTATGCTGTTTAAATAAGTCCTTTTCGTTTGTTTTTATTTTAAAATTGGGCCCGAACTTTTGATTTTGCCTTCAATTTCATCCTTTTTACTTTTTTTATATATTTTAATTCTGTTATTCCCTGTTTTATTGTATTGTTTATTGTTATTATTATATTCATGTATATATATAGTATTATATATAGTATTATTTTTTAATTACTTTAAAATAGTATCATATATTTTATTGGCTTTTATATTTATTGCTAGCTTTGTTATTATTATATCTATTTTGTTACCATTATATTTATTACTAATATTAGTCTTATTATTACTATTGTCATTATTATTTTAATACATTATATCTTACTCACTTTATTTATGTATATATATAATATATTTCTAGCGTAATTATTATGTTTTTGTTTTTAATATATACATGTATGTGTTTGTATATACTTATAAGTTTTTTTAATATATTGCTATTATTCCTAATATATGTGTCACATATGCATGTTTAAATACTATATTTTTTAATACCATATTATGCAAGTATTTTAATATTATGTTTATATATTTTCAATATTATATTCATGCATATACTATACAAATATTTTCATTACCATATTATACTTATTGTTTTCACTACTATTATTTATTTTTGATGTTGTTATTATTTACACATACATACATGTAGGTATCTTTATATACTTATTATTATTATACTATTGTTGTAAAAAGTATGTTATTTTTTTCTTTATACATTGTCATGTACATATTTTTACTGTTATCTTTACATATATTTTCAATACTACATCATGCGTATATTATATATATTGTATACATATTCTTAATGCTATTATGCATATATTTTGTTTATATATATATGTTATGTATATACTTTTTTTAACTATGTCATGTATATATGTACCATGTATGTACTTTCAATATTATTATTTAATATATAGGTATATTTTTACGTAGTATTATTAATAGTAGTTTTTAACATTATCATTATTTCTAAAATATGCATATTATATATTTTTATACTATATTAAATATATGTTTTCATGTGTTACGTATATATTTTTTTAATATTATAGATTTTTAAAATATCATTATTATCTTGTTTAATATCTTATGTGTTTGTTAATATTTTATAATTACCATTTATTTGCCGTAAATTCGCATTTTATTTTATTATTTGCATGTCTCGAATTTAACACATGTTTAGATTGTACTGCATTTCAATATTGTTATAAGTTCTTGTATCACTTTCAAAACACCTTTTCCATGCTTTTTTTCAATAAATAAGGCAACGTACCGATTTAGCATTAAGTCGTTGATTTCATCGCTATGTTGGGTGAATATCAATCGGCTCGTGTTGAAAACAGAACGTCCTTCTAAAAAACCATAAACTTAAAATTCTTGTTTTTCCATCGGATCACAATTAAGTGTTAAATTGAATTCGCATTTTTGAAAATTAAGACAACATGTGTTTAACAAGATACCAATTTTGGGCGTCGCGGGGGTGCTAATACCTTCCCCGTGCGTAACCGACTTCCGAACCCTAATTTTTCTCTGGATTTTTACATAGACCTAAACCCGGCCTTCTTTTTGCCCAAGGAACAAATTTTTTGTTAAAAAGAGGTGTTATTAGGTGTCCGATCACACCTAGAAAAAAGATCGGTGGCGACTCCTTTTCGTTATAAAAATCGAACCTCGGTTTTCAAGTTTCAATAAATCGCCACAATTAGCGACCAAAGCTACGGAGCGAAAATTTTACGTCGCTACACATAGGACGATGAAAATTTGCCAAATTAGAGTCAAATCTAATAGGGAAATACATAGATCGAGTTAATGCAACACTAGGGGTTTTAATTAGAAAGAAATTTCAATTAATCAACCTAAGGTTAGTTGTTTTTAGTCTTGAAAGAGATATTAACATAAATTAGGGAATTCTGTGAATTAAGTCAAGTGAATAAATTGTCTAGTTCAGAGTCAAATAACAAGTGAAGTCTAGGTAGATTCTTCTTTGGGTATTGTCTTAATCAATTAGTTTTTCAAAAGAAATTTCCCCAATTTACTCTCTGTCGCGTTCTTAGTTTAGTTAGTTTTTAGTTTAAACAAATCTCATTTATTTTTAGGCTAGATAATAAAAAGAAAGTTAATACTAATACTTTTAGTTCCTGTGGGTTCGACATTCCGGTCTTGCCATAAGCTATACTACTATTCAATAGGTGCGCTTGCCTTTATCGTGATAATAGTTTAGTTTTACAGGTACGATCAATACCACATCATGTTTTTAAGAATGGATATGGTAGTGAATTAGTTGTTCTTTAATTAACTTATGTTCATTAATTAGAGATATTAATTAGTTAGAAATAAGGATTTAGAACTTAAGGCTTTGGACTAAATTGTAAGATTAGCAAAATTAGTAGCCTTAATGAGCAATAGTTAAATAGAATTTTAAAGATGTGAATTCTTTATTGAGTAATTTTACCAAGCCTTTCTAGGCAAACCTCCGATTTTGAAAATTCAAGAGGAGGAATGGTTTTTTGTGGCTATTTCAAAAGCATTCTTTTTAAGTTCTCTCAAGATTTTCTCATTAACTTGTTCTATAAAACTTTGATTCTCTTTTCAAGATTTCAGATTCATTACTTCATTTTTCATTAAATACTTTCATTAAAACGAGATTTGTGAACAAAAATCTCAACATTTTTATTTTTCTTTATCTTTCACGTTATATATGATAAACAAGAAATGAGGCTTGATTTTTTTTATTTTTTGATTTCTTGATTTGTTCTTTGCTTTTCTAGAAAGGTAAGATGATTTCTAAATATAATCTATTATTTCTAAGCCTTGAAAACTAATTTTTGAGTTTTCTTACATTTATTACCTTTTTTTTATCATTTCTAAATGTAGTGTGAGAAAGCTTTGATAAGAGGGTGAATGTTGTTTTTTTAGATTGATTCTTGTTAGATCTAAGTTTAGAATCATGTTGGGAATATTAGATTTTAAGTTAAATTATAGTTTGGAGCTTATTCTCTTGAGATGTCAGTTTTGAGAGTTTGAAAAGTTATAGAGGGAGAGAGAAAGAGAGAGTTTAGGAGCTAGAGTTGTTAGTGGTTTCTAAGTGTTTAAGGTTCTTACACTTAACATCTATTAGATTTTTCTTTCGAATGGGTTAGATTGGATTTCTTTTGAATTGTCGAGAAAAGAAAAAAGTGTCCCACTATATTGAATTGTATCTCATTGATAATTTTAGGTGGATTTCATGCTTGACTATGCTTGCTAAATTTATTCTATTGTTCTGATCATGATTTGTAACAAAAGAATTGACCAAATCATCAAAGTTCAAAGGGAAAGAGAAGGTTGTTGAAGTGTGACAATTTTGGTTTGTGTTGCTATACACAATTTTGTAATATATTCAATTAAGTAATTTAGCTTGAAATTTGTTGATGATGAAATGTTGTTGATTATAAGTTTATTAATGTTTGGTCTATGCTATGTCGAGTTTTTGTTAGTGTGTGTTTAAGATGAAATTATGAAAGTGCATGAAGTTGCCTTGGATTGGAATTGATGTAATGGTTAAATAATTAAAACTTGATGATATCTTATAATAATCAACAATATTAGACAGTTGTATGATATGTTTCAATAACAAATGCTTTGTTAAACAATCTTGGAAATGGTTTGGATATACTTGGCATGTCATAGGCTTTTTTTGTGGTAAAGAAAGTTTAGAGACTTTTGTGCATTCTATTGGTTTTTGTGCATATATATATATGTGACAATTGTATGCATTATTAGAGTGTTAGGGGAAATCGTGTTTTTACACGTATTGGCGCATTGTTTGCTAATTTGGCACTTGTGTGCATCTATGTAAAGCGTTACAAGATTAATCCATGTATTTGTTATTTATCCATTATTGGTTAATAGGGGCCTAAATTTACTTCTGACCGATATGTCAATGATAAAGATTATATGAAATTATTGATGGTCATGTTGTATGCGAATGAGATATACAATGTTGAGACAATGCAAAGTATGATTTGAAAATGTTATGAAACTTGAATTATAGCATTGCATGATTTGAAAATGTTATGAAACTTGAATTATAGCATTGCAAATATGAAAAAAAAAAAGACTATTATGATGTTGTATTCACTACATGGAACATGTTTATAGGTGATGATTTGTTGTGTTTGTATGCTTTATTGCTTAATGGTTTTATGTTATGAGTTTGGCTTTTTGTTAGCACCATAAGCTTCAAAAGCTCAATGTGCGGATTGTTTGTTTTATGTGTAGGTATTAAAAAGGGTTCGAGTTGTGATTTGATCTTCCACAACATTCAAGTTCTCAAGTCTCAATTACACTTGCTATCCATTTTAATTTCTCACTTTTAAAATTAATTTTGGGCATGTACTTAGATCAGCAAGGGCATTTTTACATCTTGAAGTATATTTACGTATGGATTTTGCATGTTTGGAATATATGGCATGTTTTGGTACATTTTGGAACTTTTGGTTACTTTTAAATTAATTTTTTATGGAGTTTCCTAAGTTGAAAGTATAGTTTTTGGTTTACATTTTACATGCCTAGTAAAATTTTGATCCATTTTGTTAATGATCATGTTTTGCTTGTTTTACACTTGTTTTAACATGTCAATTGTGTTTATGTTGAATTGGTTGCATGTTGTACATGTTTTGGTGCTTATAGAGCACAATTGCAGGACTTGCATTGCTTAATTTTTTTTTTTTTGGGCATGTCTTTTGAGACATGAAAAACATGTCGCAAGAGCTCAAGAATAAAATCATGTGATTCATGCATTTATGGGTAAAAGTCTCAAATAACATTCTTTCGATCTTCCACTTAAATAACAAGTTGGCAAGAACTACATATCTTCTGACCTCACAGTCCAGACCGGTTTGAGGCTAAGGTGTTTACAGATAGACCATACCAATATTGGGTTAATTCCCACCTAAATGACTTCCTAGGGTTGTCAAGCCTAGGGTTTAAATTCTTCCTCTCCCAAATAGCTGATCCACTAAGAAAACCCTACATAATAATTAATTAATCATATCTCCACTGGCTAATCTGCCATAAGAGGATTAGTTTCTCATGGAATCAATAAACATCATAAACTTGGTATTGAATATATGCATAAAGAATAAAACAATAGTAGAGTTTAGAGAATTCTATTTGTATTTGATATATGAAGTACTGAAATCCTCAAATATTTGATTGTGTCTACAAATCAAGTTCTTTGAAGAACACTAATGAAAAGAACTGAAAAGAAGTCTAAACCCTAAGAGAAAGAAAAATAAACTGAAAACTAAATTCTACAAAGGAAACTAATAATCTCAAACGCTATATTTTAACAAGTGTTTATGAGCCTATTTATAAAGTTAGGGTTGTTGTCATCTTCAACCCTATGTCAACTGATGTTCTCATGTTAAACATTTAATTGTGTAGACCAAAACGCCCCTAGCTCGTAAGTGTTTCTCGTATAAGACTGATGTCACAACACCTTAGTGCCTGTGTCGCCACATCGAAGGCAGTATGCTCATATTCAGGGTATCTTTAGAGGTGTGTTGCGACATCCTCAGACCGGATCGCGACACTGAAGGCAGTCTTGGAATTCTTCTATTCTGCTTCCTATGTTATGACATCAAACTTTCCATATTGCAACACAAACTAGTATCGAGTTAGCACGTATTTTAATAGTATCCTGCTCACTCACAAAGTATATTAGCTCACCCTTAGACCTCATTCGGCCCCTAAGGTCAATAAAAGACTCAAATTACACTTTTTATTGAATGTAAATGAAATTATGAAAACGTGACTAAACAAAATTTCTTGTTCAAGCTCTTCAAATGCAAAAACTAGTTTAATCTGCAACATCGAATTACAGTAGATCAAGACACTATTACTGAACATGAACACATAACTGCAATACTTAATGATTTACCACTTGAGCATCATTTTTATTTTTAATATTAATATAAGTATTTTTTATTTAATATTAATAATTTTATTTAATTATATTTTAATGAGCTGATGACGCAGAGCTCTCTAATTGATTTTAACTTTTTTTTAATGGAGTATAATGATAGTGGTCAACTTTGGTTACTGAATAAATTTGGATAATCAATTTAACCAAAAAAATTTTAAGTACTTAATTCAAACAAAAGACATAATTTTAGAACTTCCTATTTAATTAATCCTTAAAAAATAAGATTTTAAGATTTTAATTTGTACGTTTAAATTATTGGCTTAAAATAATGGCTCTTAGCTAAACCATTAAAAAAATTATATTATTGAACATTTATGTTTTTAAATGTATTTGATAATGATAATAGAATTTTATTTGATTTAAATTTTTTAATAAACAGATTAATTGATTAGATTTTTTAAAAGTAATTTGATTTAATTTTAAAAACAATTATATTCAAAATAAATTATTTCTTGTTTTTTAAATAAATGAAAAATTGAAGTTATTATACTTAATTTTACCCCAAATTGTTTATAATAATATAAAATTTTATATTAATAAAATTAAATTTATGAAATAAGTAATTTTCAATATCAATAAATTTTTATTACCAAACAAAATACTTATATTTCATATTTAATTTTTCTTCATATTTAATTTTTAGGTAAGTAAAATATTTATTTCTCAAATTATATTTTTTAAGAATTATTCGATACTTAGAGTTAGATATGTATGTGAGACCAAATTTTTCATGCTTTATTGAAATTATGGTATTTATTATGATGTGATTGAATCACCTTAACATGTAAGTATCAAGTATAGGTGGCAATTGTCGAAATTAAGAGGTAATTGTCAATTAAATTAGAAATTAATGTAAATAAAATGTTGTCTTAAACTCAACATTTATGGCAAGCAATTTTTAAATAAAAATTTTAAAAATAAAACAAATGACATAATTTAATCTAAACTAAATAATTAAACTTGACACTTGTGGGTGTCAATTTCTTCAAAAAAAAATCCTACATAAACTCTAAAATGGAAACCTATATGTTGCTACTTTAAGTTGTTTATTTGCTTAACACAATAAGTGCAACGAAAGTGTTAGACTACAATGGCCACTACGGCTTAGCACTGCGAAACTGTGCAAACAAAACAACAAAAAAAATCAATGATTTGTTTACACAGTTCAGTTTCATTACATCTACAGAGCCTAGTTTAGTGAGAAATTTTGCTATCCTTAGTCACAAATACAACAAGTGGCTTACACTCTATCACCTTCCAAGTATAGAGGCCTCACCCTTGTACCTAAAGACTAGAACTCTCACCTTTAAATCCTTCCCCTGAGAACTTGGGCAATAAACATTCTTAACAATGTTTACAATACAAACTTTTCACTTTCTCACACAATCGTTCCTTCAATGAACAGATTAGAATGCACTCTGTAAGCTCTCATACAAAACCTATACAAGCTTCAAAACATATATCCTATTCTACTTGCTAACATAGAATCATGTAAATACAAACATAGCTCCTTGAAAATAGCTATTACAATCTCAAAAATCAAAGTACAATCAATCGAAGATCTAATTTCCAAAACAGCTACATAATCTTCATTGAGCCTCCATGTTTCAAGGGTTAATCTGAGTCACATGAATCCAATCCAATCTCCTTGTACCAAGGATTGGTTTTTCAAAGATGGACTAAGTATCTCCAATAAAATAGCACACAAATATGTCCAAATATTTTCTTCATTAAATCGTCAAACTAAATAAGGCAAGTATTCAACCACTTTAGTGGTAGTCTGTAGTTGGCACTATTACGTGCCGCTCAGCAACTCTCAGTACATAAGCTTCACAAAGTTATCTTTGGTTGCTATTGAAGTGGCTCCAAATATGATATCATCAATGTAGATTTGAGCCAAAGTAGTTGACCTTCTCTGCCTTCTAATAAATAAGGTTTTATCAATAGAACCCCTTTCAAAGCCTTGAGTAATAAGGGATTGAGTTAGCCTTTCATACCATGCCTGATGTGCCTGTCTAAGACCACACAAAGCTTTACTTAATTCTTATACATAATCTGGATGTATAAGGTCTTCAAAACCTTTTGGTTGTGCAACATATACCTCCTCATTTATGTAACCATTTAGAAAGGCACTCTTGACATTCATTTGATACATTTTGATGTTAAGTTGAGTGGCCACAACAAGTAGCATCCTGATAACTTCAAGTCTTGCCACAAGTGAAAATGTTTCATCGAAATCAACATCGTCCACTTAAGTATACCCCTGTGCAACCAACCTTAGTTTGTTTCTTGTTATGTTCCCTTGCTCATCAGTTTTGTTCTTGAAGATCCATTTGGTACCGATAATATTGCAGCTACCTGGTCTAGGTACAAGTTGCCAAACTTTATTCCTTTCAAACTGTTGAAGTTCATCCGGCATGGCTTGGATCCGTTCTACATCTTACAAAGCTTCTTCAACACGTTCAAGCTTAAATTGAGATGAATAACATGCAAATCTCACCATGTCTCGATAATTTTGTCTAGGCTTTTTTCTTGTTTGAACACCATTATGAATGTCAAAAAGAATATTATTTGTAGGGTGATACTTTCTGACTCTAGATGAGGGTTGAGGTTGATCAAATTCATCACGATGATCTTTTGTTTCTGTCTCAATTTTATCTTCATATTTCTTACTATCGCCATCATGTTTATCATTAGTCTGTGAGTGATCATTGGAAGTTGACACAAAAGCTTCCGCTGAGGTTTTTAGAGGACCATCTTCTATTAGATTGCATCCACACGAGCCTTCATCATTAATCACCACATTGATGGACTCCATTACCTTTTATGTTCTATTGTTGTAAACCTTATATAAGCTCCATATTTTGTGGCATACTCTAGAAACACACCTTTACCAGACTTGGAATCAAACTTCCCTTGATCCTTTCAATCCTTCTAGCTGAAACATGTACTTCGAAAAACATGAATGTGTTTCACAGTTAGTTTTCTACCCTTCCACAACTCATAGAGGGTGAATAGAGTCTTTGGTTTTAAATGCATTATAACACCACTAAATCGGTCCGGTCATCGAACCCGAGCTATAGGGAGCTACCATTCTTGACGGATTAATTGCATATATAAATTTTAAAATAACATTTAATTATCTGACACATATAGACAAATCATATTTACAAAATATACAACATACTTTTGGTAAGTATAAAGACTTCATATAATTTGATAATTTAACTCCAAACATTCAACTTAACAGTTATCACAAAGTTTTAAATAAGTTTTTCTCAAAATACAATATGAGAGTTTAAACCTACTATGTGCCCTGATAACTATACATGTTACAGACAAAGGGTGTCAGGTTCACACTAGGCTTGAAGGCTCTGTCTTAGTCCCCTTTCATTTTGCATAACAATATCGATTACCTTAAATCAAATGAGAGATTCATGGTAGATTCGTAATGAACTTAGTGAGTTCAAGAAAAATAAGTCACTTCCCTTTTTTTTTGTGGCTATCTTAAGAATTTTCCACGGGTCATACTTAGACAAAACTTGCACATTCATATGGCGTGTATGGAAATAGAGGATGTAAAAACAAAATTTTGCAACTTATATTTGGCTTAAATTTCACAACGGTGTAGTTCATAAAACTTGGGTATTTCTCCTGCCCATGGTCATAACACTTATAGTCTTTACATACAAACTTGTTGCGAGTAACTCGGTAGATGACCCACCGCCTGGATAGATACATCACAAATTAACTAGGTGAACAGTCTTGCAAACTCTCATAAGTGGATTCATAGATATGGATTTATACATGCAGATTCATAGATGTAGATCCATACGTGTTGATTTATAGATGCAGATTTGTACATGCGGATTCATAGATGTGGATCTATAGATGTAAATTAATACATGTGGATTTATAAATATAGATTCATAAATACAGATTCATAGATGCGGATTGTCCTGCAGACTTTCATATGGCGGAGTCCTGCGCATAGCTTTAACATGAAATCTTGAGGATAGGTCCAGCGGACTGTCTTAGCTTGCATATGCCCATGGCCATAAGACTTTCAAACATACATGAGGATTAAAGCCTTAGACTCTGCAGAGTCTTACACTTGAGAAGCTCGTAAGGTTATTATATACTTGTGCACATATATCTCCATACAACCCATCCAAACTTTCGCAAAGCCAAATAACATGCATCACTTCAACTATCGTTATCTACTCTACATACCTCTTTACTTCACATATATCACATTAGTGTCAACAATTCAACCAATTCATTCTACTTGCTAGTACACACTGAATATGATGACATTTTTTACATATGTGCATGTTTACAACCATACACTTTTCTAACTAATTATCCTTACCATAGCGCTCACACATGTATTATCCCAACACAATTAAATCCCATAGCAACCCACATAGTAAGGTAACATTATGAATGACGTCTACAAGTATGAGTGTAGGAACTCACCAGCAAAATACCTGGAAGCTGATGTTACTTACACCTGTTTAGCTTTTCCCTTATCACGTGGGCTTCCTCTTTCTTGGTTAGCTAAATATAGCAACCAAATAACAATCAAAACAGAGGCATTCATATGTAAGACAACCATAATTCATTAGCATGTAGAGAAAATTTAAAGGTTAATTACGAGTTTAAATCATCATAGTCTAAAATCGATGAATTATACCAAAATCCATAAGTTTTTCCTCTTTCTTCAATCAAAAGCTACGAAATAGATAAAAATATTACCAGATTGCTAAATTCTCAATTTCTCAAACTAACACGTTAGTTTCTCCCCACAAGTCCTGAACTCTTTTTTCTTTTCTTGCTTTCAAAATGAATCAAAGAAAAAAATGGAAGAAAGGAAAATGAATGCAAGAATGAGAGAATACTCAAATGAAAATATCAGTTCTCCTATATATATATGACCCTCCCGCTTATATTCACTAAAACCAATTCATTCAGCCTAGCTTTAATATCCATAATCATAATGTTTCCCACTTAGAAACATTTAGTTCCAATGCAACAAACTAAAATTGAAATTTGACTATCTACCATTCAATCTACAAGACCCACTTAATCACACTAGAGCCCGGCTAAATTAGAAGTTTTCTAATTAGATACCCAAGAGTGTAGTTAGATTATATCTAAAATTTATTTATTTAACCCAGAACTTTGTTTCAAAAGTGACCCCACAGAACTTTTAACATCCCAGGTGTGACATGCACCCTATTGATCATATAGGTAGTTGTGCTAATAGCTTCATCCCAGAACTTGGGAGGAATACATTTACTGTTTAGCATCATTCTATCCATCTCTTGCACTGACCTATTCTTTCTTTCTACAACTCCATTCTATTGTAAAATTTTGGAGTAGAAAACTCATATTTGATTCATTCATCATTATAGTAAATAGCTAAATCTTCATTCTCAAACTCCCTTCATGGTTACTTATTATCCGTATGATCATTCCAATAATTTGACCCTTTTTATTCATCAATGTTCTACACAGCTTTCTGAAGACTTCAAATACATCAGACTTGTCTCTATAGAATCTCACCCAAGTAAATCTCGAGTAGTCATCTACAGAAACTCAACGTTATTTAATGCTAAATGACATGAATGTGCAGTAATTAAATTTGTTCCGGATCATAGAAAAACAAACCGAATTTTGAGTCACCTATCGGCTACTTTCATTTTTCCCTTCCCTCTCGAAGACTCCGCATCGACGTTAGCTAAATATAATCACAAAGCATATAACATCATCAATTACAATTTATTCAATTTAGTTTCTATACTTGTGACAAACATAACTTTTGATCTAGAGCTTTGGATTAAAATCTGATTTCACATAAATTCATTAGGGACCTCCTATTTTCTATTCTTACCAAAATTTCATAACAGTTTTTTTGTTTTATTCAATTTGGTCTCTAATGTCCGAAATCAACAATTAAGGTTTACAATTTAGTCCTTTTATTAAACTAAGCTTAATTTCTATCAATTTCACACCTAATTCTTCAAGAAATAAACAATGAAAACTTCCTAAAACTTTTTTAGTTTTACAAATTGGTACATGAGCTAGCTAAATCAAGCTTTCATGATTCGATTTTCATAAAAATCAAAGTAAAATTGCTAGGGGCTTACTTGAATTAAAGGTTGAACACCTTAAAACCTAAAAATGGCATCTTCCCTCTTGATTTCTTTGCTTTGGTCGGTTGGAGAAGATGATATTTCATCTCTCCTTCCACTAGTTTCATATATATACTTAGATTAAAGGTTAATTAACTTAATTAATTATTTTTAACTTAATTAATCTTATGTTACTTAATTAATCAACATATATCATTACCGTCCACTATCTCATAATTATAAAGGTTTTTATTACCATTTTAGTCATTTCGCTAATTGCAATTTAACTCTCCAAGTAATTTCTTAATTAAAAATTTATAGCGATTAAATTTTTACAATTTAATCCTTAGGTCTTAATTAATTATAATTTTGACTAAATTACTTATTTAAATTTCAGTTTATCTATACACTAACTCTACAAATATTTTTATTTAATATTTATGAACTCAATTTATGAAAATAAAATTTCAAAATCATATTTTTTGATGACACTGAAGATTGATTTGTTATACTAAACTCTGTTAACCTATTGTACCTTGTTTAGTACTTTATCTTAATGAATGCCCATGTCTTTATTTACAATTAATGCAATAGATTTGGTTGTTGAGACTCGAATCTATCTTCCTTCCATCTCATTTGTGAGCGCATGCATCTCCGTCTTTTCTTCTAACCTAAATTGACTTCTCTTTCCTTATGTAATCATTCCTTTCGTGTGCTACTATAGTAGTTTTCCAAGTATCATTAGAGAAATATATTAAGGGTTAAATTGTAATTTATATTTTATTTTAAGAAATAAATAAATTTATTTATATTAAATTAAAATATAAATTAATTTTTTTAAAATTTATTCATTTGTACTATTAAAAATTAATTTTTATATGTTAATAATAAAAATTAATAAATTTTTTAATAAAATGATCAATTTACTTTTTAGTATAATGTAAAAAGACTAATTTATCTGTTTGTTAAATAGAGAGAGGAAAATATAATTCACTCTTATTGCAAACACCTTCCTTTTCTTTTGCGAATGGGCATTACTCTCAACCAGGGGCCATACTTCGCATTCCTATTGTATTTTGCCTTTAAGTTTCTCTCTCCGTCGAAGTAATAACAAAACTCTAGTATTCTTTCGTATTTAAAGGTGACCTTTATGGACGGATTATCCTTCCACCTAAGACTGAAGCTTGTTATAAGGAGACTCATCAACTTTAATAGCAATTTCTAATATCATGATACCATTCCATTTAATTTCTGAAATTTATTTTGATGAGTTGTCCATGACAGACCAATTAGGTCCTTGCATGATGACCCCTTTTAGTCCTCTTAGCTAAGGACAAAAAGAAAGATATTCCTTTCTAATTCGTGTGCCTTAAGAGGACCTTGCATGGGACAAGCTTTAGTGGCAACTAATCTTTCATTTATTTCTTCATCTTCTGTAATTCAAGGACTTAAAGGTTGTCACTAATGTCATCTTGTGGGTCTATAACCACTTCAGTATCATTTTCACCTCTCACCATTAAAGTTCATTTTCTACCTTAACGAGACAACTTCCACTCTTGTGTGGATAATAAATGAACCTGAGAAGACCTAGTAAACAATTAATATCTTCTTTGCAGTTAAAAAACAAAGCTAGTACTATGGAAATAAACCTGAAACAATGCACTTAAATGATTCTTCTCTGGGGTAGTGGTTTGAGGAATGAGGTCACTGGGACTTTAGATTGGAAATTAGATGGGAGCACTCTAGCTCTAGGGAGTTTTACTCAAAATGAGAGAACAGCAAAAGTTTCGCTCCACTATTCTTTAATTCCTTTTTTAATGTTTTCATACACAATGTGAGTAAGCTCATGTTGTTTTATAATGAGATGATATAATTTTTGGAACTTAATTTCGGTAATTAAGTTTATTTTAGTATTTATATTTTTTTCTCTACTTTTGATACTTGAAATTGACAACTAGGTTCATTCTGATATTTGAACTTGAAAATATAAACATTTGATTATATGACACTTTAAGATTATACCAATCATTACTTGAAAATTAAAAAAGTTAATACAAAATTCAGGTGATTTTTTTATTCAATTTTGTATTGCCAGATTTATTGTTTTAATAACATGACCAATGGTTGAATAGGTTAATCCATTGGTTCCTGATTCAATGAGTTCAATCGATTTGACAGTGAGACCAACAATATTTCAAAGTTTCCAGAACTGGATCGGTGATCGAACTGGTTAAGCCACCCATTCGCTAATTTAATTGTTCAACTGATCCATCCAATTCGATTAAATAAATCATTAAAAATTTTGTAAAAAATAAAAAAATATTAAAGATCCAGTTTGGTCGATCCAACCTCCTAATTCAACTGATTATTCACTCAATTAAACTAGTTTGTACTGATTCCCAGTTCAACAGGTTCAATTCCCTTCTTTGAATCGCTACCTCAGCCAGTTCTTGCTTAGTCTGATTGGTCTGATCCAATTCAAACAACCTTGCAGTAATTAAATAAATAATTAAAAATTCATCAAAATCTAAAAAAATTGAAAAAAAAATAATTTGGTTCAACCTATTCAACTATCAATTTTCATCTCGATTTTTTATTTTTACCAATTTCAAGCAATTTTCAAGTTAATTGGCTCAACCTCTTTGTTTGAACTGTTATATCGATCAATTCTTAATTCGTTTGATCTAGTTTTATTCTTGTAACATTGATCACATCATCAAATTTTGATAGAATTCAAGTTCAAGGACTAAAATAGATTTAGTTGCCAAGTTCAAGGATCAAAGTGGACCAAAAAGAAATACTACCAAAGTGAATCTAGTTGATAAGTTTAAAGGCAAAAAAAATTATATTATCCCTTTTGAAATAAAAAAAAGGGTGTGAAATAGACATGTAGTTTTGAAGAAATCAATTAAACCTATGAAAATGATGAAAAAAATCAAGAATTAAACTGATTAACATTCAAATTTCCGGTTCAACAATAACTCATTAAATAAAAAATATTAAATAAATTAACAAAGTACATAATAGTTTATTTGACCATCTAACTTTTTAAAAAAGTCATTTTAATTTTCCATTTAATTTTTTGCCTCTTTTAACTATTGAACTTATATTTTTTGTCAAATCACCTTAAAATGGATGAAAAAATTAATGTTTGTTAACTTTGCTGACATGACATACACGTGGATGACATGTCAGCATTTAATTAAAATTTTTTTATAATTTCTAACACTTTTAATGATTTTTAATTTTTAAAAAGAGTTTTTTATTTTTAAAATTTTAAAAAATAATTAAATTCTGATGTGTCATCTTGCGGCAATATACGTATATGACACATCAGCAAAGTTAAAAGAACATTAATTTTTCTAGCCATTTTGGGGTGATTTGATAAAAAACGTAAATTTAAGAGCTAAAAAAAGTAAAAAAATTAAATAGAGAGCTAAAATAACTTTTTTTTTTTGTAAAATTAAAAAACCAAATAAACTATTATACTTTAATAAATTGTGAAGTTTTATTAAGTTTTAACATAAATTGATTAATCCTTGTACAAACAAAAAATCAATTAACCAATTACTTTTTCAATACTAACCCACGTAACCCAATAATAACCCACGATCAATAGTAATTTAATAATTCACTTTGAAAAAATCTAGTTAGTTTGCTATAATATCAACAAGACTATCCAAACACATATTCAGACATAAGATTAAACAAACAACGAAACAAAAATGAAAAATTAAAAAAGCATAGTCTGAAAATAATCTTATTTTATGAAGTCTCGCTCTTTAAATAGTTTCATTTTACAATTAATCTAACTACCTATTAATTAAAAGCCTAATCTATAATAACATAAAGAAATAACTGCAGTGCCAATAGTTAATCCCAACTTGTTAAAACCACTTATTCAAAACCTTACTTATAAAGGTTCAATCTCTCATACAGAATGTCTATTAATAGAGTGCGAAAACACAAAGGAAAATAACAAATAGAAAACTGGAAGTTACAACTTTTTTCCTATCAATCCTCTCTTTTCCATTTTATTTTCTTTCTCCTTTTCAATTCAATCCGTCCCCTTCTTTCTCCAAGTCTCTAAAAAAAATCATTTTGTGACACGTGGCAAATTTTAATTAAACAATCCAAAAAGGTTATTTCCTTTAATTTTTTGAAACTATAAAAACGTTCACCTCTTTTGTTCTTTACCAAGAACTCCGGTAATGAAAAATTTTAAAAATTGTCAAAAAACTCATCGTAACCCTATTTTTGATGACAAAACCCAAATTACGGTGAGCTTCTTTTCCATTTTTAAACTTCGATTTTGATTCCTTTCTCACCTCAATTCAAAACTTATGTACTATTTTTCGTAAAAATAACCCGTCAAAAAACTTATCCAAACCCTGTTTTCGGCGACAAAACTCGAATTTCAACGAGCTTCTTTTCCATTTTTAAACCTCGATTTTGATTCCTTTCTCACATTGATACAAAATCTATGTATTGTTTTTCTTAAAAATAACCCATCAAGACCCATCCAAACCCTATTTTCGGTAACAAAATCCAAATTCCGACAAGCTTCTTTTCCATTTTTAAATCTCGATTTCGGTTCCTTCACCCCAATTCAAAACCTATATTGTATTTATTTTTCTTAAAAATAACTTTCTCCTATTCATTTTTGTATACTTTGCATAAAATAGTTAAGGTTAAATTTCGAGGATAGTCCATGTACTTATCAATTTGTACAGATTTAGTCCTTCTACTTTTATTTGCTCAAAATTGGTCCCTCTACTTTTCGAATTGCTCATTGTCAATCCCTCTATTAACTTCTTCCATTAACTCTGTTAAAAATAAGGTACAATCACAAATTTAACCCCTCAGCCATTGCAATTTTACTAATTTGACCCTACTCTTTTTATTTTTGCTTTAATTATTAAAAAAATTAGAAATATATATAAAAATTACAAAATTTTCCCATATGTGCAAACAAATTAAAGATTAATGTTAGACTATTATTAGATTAGGGTTTACTTTAAAATTAATAGCATATTATTTAGGTGATATTATATATATCTTAAAATAAAATACAAAGAAAAATTACAAAAAAATGAAAAAAAAATTAAAATGGAAAGACAAATTCAGAACTCAAAACTGAAGTAGGAAGTTAGGTTTGGGTGAGAATTTGGATTTGGCTTGGAAGTAAAGATGAAAGTTTTGATTTTAGAAGGGAACTTTGAATTTGGTTTATAAAAGAGAGGAGGAGACGAAAAGTTAAGGACATCCTAAATAAATACAGATTTTTGTTACTAAAATTCCCTTTTCACTCTTTTTTTCCTTTTTGGTTTGCATGTCCTTATTTCATTAACACACACAAAAATGAGATTCCAAGTAAAGTTCTTGATTTTTTTTAAACAATAATTAAAAATTTATTTTTCACAAAAATCAGAGAATAACCTTCAATAAAAATGGCACTTCATCGGGTTTCAAAAAAGGTTGGGGGTGTTTGAAAAATCCAAGGAAATCATGCAAAAAAGGGACATGAAGACTTTCTTTCCATTATTCTTTCTAGGTTTGGATTTTTGTGGAAAAAGGGAGGGTGAAGGTTTTATTTGTTAGTTTGCATTACTAAGGGAAGCCATGAGATTTGAAGGAATATGAAAAAATAAAGTAGGAAGAGTAGAAAGAGAGATTTTTTTTTTCCTAAGTTTATTATTAAGAAAATTAGTTTTTCAAGCAGACGAATAAACTCAAAATTAATTGAATAATGGTTTCTAATCTAGCGGTGATTAATATTAAGTTTCATTTTTTTCTGTATTTTTTAATAATTAAAGTAAAAATAAAATCAATAGAGGTCAAATTGACAAAAGCTGTAAAGGTTGAGGGGCGAGATTAGTTATTGCACCTAATTTTCTAATAGAGTTAACAAAAAAAGTTAAAAGTTGGACTAAAAATGAGCAAATCCAAAAATAGAGGGATCAATTTTGAGAAAAAAGTAAGGGAACTAAATTTGCATAAATTGATAAGTACAAAAATTATGCTTAGAATTTAACAAATAGTTAATGTTGGGTGAATCTCTATAATAATAAAAAAATTCACATAAAACATGAAATTCAAATGCGGGGAAGAAGTTGAGTAGAAAAAAAATGATAAGAGGACAATGGGGAGAGAGTTTGTAAGAAAAATTGAAAAGTCTCTAATTGTGATTTTTTTATATTTTAATTTAAAAGTGCTATATGCCACAATTTAGGAGATTTTTTTTCTAACGGTTGAGATAATTTAGATATCGAAATATAATTTAAGTACCACTTATAATTAAAAAAAGAAAATTTAAGTACCGAGTTGAGAAAAAAATATAATTTAGGTATCATATTATAATTAAAAACTTTTTTAAATAAAATTATTAATAGTTGTTTCTAGGAGTTTTAGCGGATATTATTTAGTAAAAGTATTTTTCAATGTTATGAGTATCATACTAGTGGACATAATGGTTTTGTTCGAATACTAATACATACCTGTATTGATGTATAATTTCAATTTTATATTTTAAAATATTGTATATATATATATATATATATTATAAATTCTAGTTTTTAATAAGATTACATTTTAATATACACAAATATACCTAAATTATGTTTATATATAAATATAAATATAAATATAAATATAAAATTATTAATTATTAATTATTTAAATAATTTAATTTAATGATTATATTTTAAGTTTTAATGTAGTTGTAAAAAATAAAAATATCAAGAAATATATTTTTTTTACAATATTAAAATTCTGTACCAATTAATAAAGATAAATATTGATTGAAACAAATCCAAAAATCTGCATTAAAATCTAATTGAACAAACTTAAATTATTTGATATAAGTTTAAAATGGAAATAATATGTAAGGACTAATACTGATAAAATATTAACCATCATATTTTATTTACTTGTCATATTAACTACACTTACACTAAAAAGAATTTGGTTAGAGAAAAAGAAAGAATCGATCACATGGTATTGCGTGTTGAGACATGCGCA
The DNA here is from genome assembly GCA_020496765.1 of Gossypium stocksii. NCBI lineage: Eukaryota > Viridiplantae > Streptophyta > Magnoliopsida > Malvales > Malvaceae > Gossypium > Gossypium stocksii. The sequence goes on from CM035620.1 coordinate 90,106,079, forward strand.
TGAAGGCCCACATTGTTGGCTCAAAAACACGTATTTCTAACCATATCATTTCACCATTTAATATAAATAATTTAATATAAATCATAACACTATTTATTTCAATAATCCCTCTTAACATGATTCGGATCCAGACAGATATATGGATCCAATCAAAATACGTTAGTTTGACACCCAGTATCTCATCGAATTTATCCGAACTAATAATTTGACACCCAGTGCCTCACCGACTTGAAGTCGAAGTATCTTTAAACTCTTCCAATCCTATGACAAGCCATCTACATTTGACTTAGCCCGATAAAGTTAATAGGATTCCAATTCATTTTTCAAATACAACAAATGTTCATTTCAATTCAAATAATCAATACATTCAATATATATATATATATATTAATTTCAATCCATTCAATCAACTTGAATTTAATTCAATAATAAAGTGTCAAATACTCAGTTATCACGTAAACCACAATTTCACGTACATTCAATTCAATATAAAAAATACTAACACTTACCTTGTTTACTTACTATAAACATTTAAATCAAAATACAACAAATAATAATTAAATTCGGATTACAGAAATACAAACCAAAATTTTTGAGCTACTCCTCGTCAACTTTATCTTTTCCTTACCTAGTCGTGGTTTTCAACACAACGTTTGCTATGAAATTAAAACAATTAAAATTCATCAATACAATACAGTTTTCACATTGAATATTTCAAATTTTATTCAACTTTTATCTTAATTCCAATTTAGTCCCTAAATCAAGACTAACTTTATTTCTTCAAAATAAATTCCATATTTTTATTCAATTTCCACTTTAGACTAAATTCAACTCTTTAATTTCACTTAAATTCCTAAATTTTAAAATTTTTATAATTTAGTCCCTAATATTCAAAACTTATAATTTATCTTACAATTTAATCTCTTTTTTATTTCTAACTTAAAATTCTATCAATTTAGTCCCAAATACTTAAATTATTCAACATGAACAATATCTAAAAATTCAATATTTTCTAAAATTTTGACATGGATTGGGTAGTATTTAGTTGTAGAATTTCAAAAACATTAAAATTACAAGAAAAGAAACTAATTTGACTTACCAATTAAACTTTGAACCTTAAAACCCTAATTTTTCTCTTTCTTCTCTTTCTTCTCTTTCTCTTTTTCCTTCTTTCTTTTTCCTCTGTTTCGTTTCAATTTGTTTCTTTCTATTCTTTTTCTTTCTTTTTATTTGTTTTGCTTTTATTATATATTATTATATTATTATAATATATATACTTAAATGTTAAGTATTATATTTTATTATATAAAATCTATCAAATTTTTACATATTTTTTAATGTTATGCTGCCTCATATTATGCCAATGGCATAATTGCTTTTGTAACTCTTTTAATTTTCTTTAATTTATAATTCAACTTTTACCCTTTATGTCTTTTTACCCAATTACTCTTAATTCAAGCTAATTCACCTAACCAAAACCTAATTAACCACACAACTAACTTCATAAATATTTTTAATAAATATTTACGAATTTTTTTTACGAAAAAGAGAGACCCAAAAATACACTTTTCGATACCTGTGACTATCAGGTCGTTACAAGTCACACGTACATAGTCCATTATCCACTCAGGATTTAGGTATGTCACACTATGAATGGCACAAAAGAATAAAATTATAAATTCTGCTTGAGTTCTGTCCAATTTACTGTCAGTCTAGTCAGTCACATTTATGTCTCTATCTTCTAGGAGTCATCCTTTTTGATGCCCAAGACAAGGCATCTCCCTAAGTGGATTTGATAGATGACATATCAGTTTTTTTAATCGATTTTCTCATTTGTGATTAGACTAAGGACATGTTTAGGCTTGTCTACTAATACAAGTTGTCTTTTTGTACAATGATCCGACCACGTAATATCGCTTAGTATTAGTTAAACATTAGACAACCAATAAGCAACATTTCTTCCATTTTGCTTTGCATGCAAAAACCATGTGAGGATAATTATAAAAGATATATTAATGTAATAAATGAATTTATTTTATTAACCAATTTATTTGAAAAAATTATAAGTTTACAAACAAATATACTACACTCAGGGCACCGGATCTAATAGTCTCCCACTTGCCCTATTGAAGTAGATGAGTCATATTCTGTATTCCTATACTCTGTACGTGTTTCTCAAAACTCCTAGCTAGTAGGGTCTTGGTAAATGGATCTATAAGGTTGTACTCAGATGCGACCTTGACTGCACCCACAATTCCTTCTGCAATTGCATCCCTTATGATATGATACTTTCGATCAATATGTTTCTTTCTCTTGTGGTTTCTCGTCTCCTTGGTATTAACTATTATCGCACTATTGTCACAATGTAGTGTGATAAATTTTTCTATACCGGGAACGACTTTAAGATCCGTGAGGAACCTTTGAAATGATATTGCTTCTTTGGTAGCCTCAGAAGAAGCCACATATTCAATCTCCATAGTGGAGTCAATAATACAGTTACTTTACACTTTTCCACATAATAGACTCGTAACCTATGACAAAACATAGCCCGAGCTTGATTTTTTTGAATCCTGACAGGTTTGAAAGTCAGAATCAGTATATCCCATAGAAGTAAGGTCTCATCCAGAATACACAAGCATATAATCCCTCTTTCTTCGTAAATACTTGAGTATATGCTTAACTGCTTGCTAGTGCTTTGGTCTTAGATTTGCCTAATATAGACTTACCAACCCCACTACAAAACAAATATCTAGACTTGTATATAGTATAGTATACATGAGACTTCCTACTATCGAATCATAAGAAACTTTTCCCATGTTCTCTCTTTCTTTCGTTGCCTTAAGACAGTTCACTAAAGATAGATGAAATCCCAATACGAAGGGTTGATTTCCCTTCTTTGAAGCGGCCATTACATAATGCTCTAATATCTTGTCTATGTATGAAGCCTGAGACAGTACTTTCACGTTGTTCTTTTGATCCCTTAGAATTCGAATACATAGAAAAAATTAGCTTCTCCTGAGTTATTCATGTTAAACTATTGGGTTAACCACTATCTTAAAGGGAGCATCTATATGAGAATGTCCCCACGTCATTCCTAACGAGTAGAATATCATCAACATATAGAACTAGAAAGACCATATTTCCATTCCTAAACTTTATAAACACAAGGATCATGCATGTTTCCCTCAAATCCAAAAGTCTTGATCGCTTGATCGAATCTTTGATTCCATGAACAAGACGCTTGCTTAAGTCTATATTTTGGTCTAAGTAGTTTGCAAACTTTATTCTCATTTCATCCGATGGGTTACATCATGTAGATGCTTCCTTCAAGATAGTTGTTCAAAAACATTGTCTTGACATCCATTTGCCAGATCTTGTAATCAAGAGTCGCCATAATGGATAGTAATTTATGGATTGACTTGACATGGAAACCAAAAATAAGATTTTTTCGTAATTGATGCCTTCTTTCTAAGTAAAATTTTTTGCTACAAGTTTGGCCTTATAAGTTTCCACTTTTCCATTTGTATTTCTTTTCTTCTTATAAATCCATTTACAGTCTATGGGTTTTATCCCTTTTGGTAAGTCTACAAATTCCCTCACTAAGTTGGAATACACATAGTCTATCTTAGCTATCATAACTATTTCCAAGAGCTTAGAATCAGCACTCTGCATCGTTTCATCATATCTGAGTGGGTTATCATCTTATTATTTGGCAGATTCAGTGTTAAAAACACTTCCAACAGATTGGAAGAACTCAGGCCTATCAGAGACCCTCTCACTGCAATGAGGCTCCCTATGCTATTAATCGTTTGTTGGTCTACTATTAAGAGTTAGTTCTAAAACCATTTTCGTAGGGTTTTGCATATTTCTTGAAAACTTCTTGAGTACCTCTTTACTCTGAAGTTTGAAGTCATTCATTTAACTTTCTTCAAGGAAAATAGCATGAGTACCTCATTCAGGTTAAAAAACAAACCACCATTTGTTCCCTTTGGATGTCCTACAAACATGCACAATTCTGTCCGTGAGTCTAACTTCTTTACATTATTATCCAATATGTGGGTTGAGCATCTCCAAATCTTAAAATGACTAAGATTCAGCTTCCTACCACGCCATAATTCGTATGGAATTTTCGGTGCTGCCTTAGTAACATATTATTTAGAATATAGTAAGCTGTTTGTACAGCATATACCGAAAAGAGATTGGTAGCTTCGAATAACTTAACATTAAATGTACATTGTATCACGCCCTATAATTTATTTCAATTTCATAAGTTCATGCACAAACAAGTAAAGTAGCCTAGTGGTTAAAAGCTTAAATAATTTCCTTATAGCCCTAGGTTCAATTCCCCACATCCTTATTATTTTTATTTAATTTTTGGCTTATAAAACCATGGTCAACACCCCCATTATCATCCACAACAATTACCTTATAGGCAAGGATTTATTTCCTCCTTTAACTAGTCAACCTATCATCTTTCGCTCCCTTTTCACTCTTTATGGTCCCTGCGATCTACTTTTCAAGCCTTTGTTTGCCAAAACTTCCTTTTCTTCTCAATTTCCTACCTTGAACCATCCATCCCACCTAAGTTAGCCACCATTCACTTTTTTTTTCAATTTTGTTTTCTCCTCCTCTCATTTTGGTCGTTCCTTCTTCAGCCCTTTATCATCTATTTTTTTTTCATTTTTAACCTATAAACCACCCTTTTTCTCCATCGTTCTCCCATTTTTCACCACCCATTATTGACCACACCACCACTGCACCATCGCCGAACCTCTATTGCCACCGCACCACCACTGTTAGTCACCGTTCTTCTCTATTTTTCATTTCCTCTTCAATTCTCTAATCATAATAAAACTTCTATTCCTCCCCTACTATTTTCATAAAACATTTCTAATCATATTATTAGTATTTTATTTTGATGATGATTTTTCCATAGACTTTATTTCCCTCTTCGAATCAATGCTCTGGTGAGCTTCAAACTTTTTGATTCGATTGTAATAATGTAAGTATAAGATAATTTTAAATAATAATCATGTAACACCCTAAACTTGGCCTAGATGTTATGACCGAATCTGACGATGTCACATGAGAGAATGTTTGAGAAATCGTATCGTTGGTAAAACCACTTTTCCATTTAATCACTTTTCATTATCTTAAGTTAATTCTAAATCGTGTCGATCATTTTCAAAATGTTATTCATTTTTAAAACATTGTTCATTGCAGAAGCTTTTAAAACAGTTTGCATATTTGTGGGTATTTTTGATAAAATATTTTCTCTCTTTTAAAAACCCGAGTTTTCCTACTACTAGCGGATATAAACCATAAGACAATATAAATCCAAAATTTAAACCAAAAATCCATAGAGGCCATAATTATAGCAAAATGCTCCCAAATGAAAATTAAAAACTGTAAATAAGTAATAAACAATATAAAGAAGTCGTGTGGCCACCGCTGAGTCATTCGCAGCACCGATCTGCCTAAATCTGGGGATTACCTGTATAGAATAAATAGAAGGGGTGAGTTTACGTAAACTCAGTATGTAATCCCCATATAAACAAACAGACAATATGCAAATGATCACAGTCTAGGCCTAAGCCCTTTTCAATAACAGTATCAGCTTCAAATTGTGCCTTGGCCCATCTCAGTATAGAAGAAGTCATGCAGTAGGGCCTTAGCCCATCACAGTATCAGTAAGCAGTCATGTGGTGTATAGTATACAAGTCCTACCCAACCAACCTCTACACACCATCTTTTATCTAACCCTGCACTCCTGTGGGGATTAAATCACCCACCCATCCCTACACTTACAAATAGCACCGATTACGGCACTAAGCAGTAATTTGTAGTTGAGCTACCAGTATTAGACTTAAAGCCATCAATAAGTTGCAGATGTGCTGCCAACATATTAGGCTTAAAGCCTTTCAATACACTTTCTCCACATATACCATCCCAACCCCATGCAATGCAACATACAATTATGACATGCCATCTCATGGTAACAGTTTAGTGAAATATCATCATACTCAATAAACATGTATACATATATCAGTCATTCAATTATTTCCTTTAATTAGGGATCCAAGCAAAGCTTACCGACCCTACAGTAGGTTCACACTCGACTCGGGCGACCTGTGCAACCTTATAGAGGTGTGCATGGGCCGGGCTGGGCCCAACTAAAAATTTAGGCCCGTTTGTTAGGCCTAGGCCCGGCCCGGCCCAACCCGAAAAATGGGCATAAAATTTTTCCCAAGCCCGACCCAAATAAAAATGTTAAAACACGAGCTCGACCCTGCCCGCCTATATTAATTTGTATATTTTTTATATAATTTTAAAATATATATAAACCATCAAAGGTACTAAAAACATCAAAATAAATATTTCTCAACAAATTAAAAATAAATTTTAAAAAATATGTATACTTAAATAACAATAAAATAGATGCAACTTAACAAGCAAATGCCTCTAAAATAATAACAAAATTAACAAATGTCTTTAAAATAATAACAAAATTAGCAATAAAATAAGTTTTATATAATATTTAAACAATAACAACAAAATAGTAGCAACATAATAGTAAAATGGTAGCAAAATAGGGATAATACAATAAGAAAATAATATAAAAAATATATTTTTTTGTCTTTAGTGAATTTGGGCCAGGCTGGGCCCGAGCGGGGCCCGGGATACAAATGCCTTACCTGAGGCCCGACTCATTTTTAAAACAGGCCCTATTTTTTGTCTAAGCCTATTTTTTGGGCCAAAATTTTTGCCCAAACCCTCCCACATTTCAAGCGGGCTTTCGGGTTGGGCCAGGCCACCCGGCCCATGCACACCTCTACAACCTTAGCAACAAATCAGTGAAAATGGGCTCTCACACCCATATGGTCTGCCCGTGTGGGCCCACACGACCTAAATTGGCCTTGGCTGTGGCCCAGAATCCCACACACCCGTGTGGCCCACACGGCCTAATTGGTTGAGCCCGTGTGTCACACATGGCCTCACCTGGCTATCACACGGCCGGGTCATTCGCACACGACCTGGCCTTGTCGATCACACGGCTGTTTTGGGGCACACAGCTTACCATACGGCCTACTACACGCCCGTATAGAGTCGACAGTAGGGTTTTTGACTTTTGCTGAAACCCCATTTTCTGTGCAATCGAGCACAATTATGATAGATGCAAAAACAGTCCCCGAGCACTCCAAAACCTATATTCAACAATTGATAGCCCAATTTCACTTACTTAATCCAAATTGTTATGAACAAACAGTTCTCAAAAACTAACAACAATCGTACCTCTAACAAACAATAGTGAGTTCTTGCTGCTAGAGTGCCGAATAACAGCCCACAGATCCTTGATTGTCCCCTAATCAGAAAACAAACTCTTAATAATCCATCGCTTTATCGAATCGAAATAAAACACACCTCTAACTTACCAAATACGCACCAAATGCAGAGACATGAAATAGCGATGGAAAAGAGCTAAAGAATCGAGTTTGAAGAATAAGGGAAGAGTGTGGGAAATGGTAGCAATGGTGGGGGATGAAGGAGAATACTGCAGAAGAGGAAAAAGAATGAGTAAGGGAGGGGAAAACGTTAGAAAAATTTTAGATAAAGAGAGAGCCGAATTTTGCCAATTGAAACAAACTAATCAAATTCTGCTAACTCGCTTATTCCACTCTCCTTAATTTTCTCCCTCAACCTCTCTACTATCAGCATTTAACTTCCCCTCAAACTCCTGCACGGCACTGGCAGCAAAAATTACTTCCCTCGCCTAAGTAGGAATTTGAACACAGGACCTCTAACACACCAACACTCCACTTAACCATCAGACCAGTAGGCCCATTCTGATATAATTTTACCAACATTTAATTAAAAGCCTACTAATTAGAGATAGAGCTTTATTCATATAAAAACACAAATTTTTCACAAGTCAAGGCTTGAACCTAGGACCTCACACACACACCCAAAACACTTATCCACTAAAGCAGACAAATATTTGTGTCAATTAATTGCAGAAACAAAAACATGTATTTTTGGGGCGTTACACATCATTTCGTTCCCATTCTTTCTATTAAGGTTCGATTATAGTAATGGTTACAGATATTGTTTTTGTTCCAATATTAACAACTTATATTATTTGTATGTTGAAAGACCGTTTTCTATCAACGTGGATCACCCCAAACTTTGGAAGGGAATCGCGATTCTGTTGAAACTGTAATAGCGTAAGTGTTGGTTTGGAAAATTTTATTAAATCGTTCTTATCAAAGAATAATTAAGATAATGATCTAATAATATATCATCGTTTTATACTCGGATCTGTGATTAATCTAATTAGATCCAAATATGGGTGTTAAAAGGAGTCTAGTGTTGCGTTAGATTTACCAATCAATGTGTGGGTCTAACCTAATACAATATTGTATGATTAATTGATAAACAAAAATTAATATTTATTTATATTATTAGCACTCTAAAAATATGGTTGCACACGAATGCATTAAGTATTCAAAGTGGATGATAAACCCTTTGAAAGGATGATACCCAAGTAAGTGACTCTGAATTAATTAATCTGTGGTGATGTGAATGTGACTTACTGATAAATGTGATATTATGTTCATATTCCAACACTCATAATATGTGATTTAATTGCGTTATTTGATAAGCATGAAAAATTTTATCATGCTACTGTTTCTGTTAATGAGATTATGATTCATATGTTAAGCATACCCACTATATCGTTTCTGACAATAAAAATTCAATTCACATGTTAAACATGTCCATTGAAATTTCTTTATATGTATGCTATATCACATGCATGATATTGACACAATATTGAAAGGAGGAAGATTCTGGAAGTTTAATGATATGCACATTTTGGTGGTTTAACCACATTTATCTAGCAGTTTATTTGCAATTTCTAGTGGCTTTCCACATATATCTGTATCTGGCAGCTTGTCTACAATTTTTGGTGGCTTGTTCATATATATCTGTATCTAGCAACTTGTCTACAATATCTTGCGGGTTGTCCACATTGTGGTGTGTTATTGGATGGTTGAGTTTTGGGGAATCTTTTATGGTGTATAGCAGAGTTGGGTAGGAATGTTTTCTGAAAAATCTTACACTGATTTTTGAAAAGCTTTGCCTTGACATTCTTATGCATACAATTATCTTAGAAATTGTATTGATTTATAAATTCTATTACATTTATGAAATGTATGTCTTACATTCTGCTTCTATTTAAGTTAAAACTAACATTGGACTTAAATAGCTCACCCTTTAATTTTTCTGACATTTCAGATAACCTTCGAGGTTAGAACTTGGACACGACTAATGGAGTACTCAGATGATTTTCGAATAAATGCTTTATACTTTATTATTATGGTATTTGGATTGTTTAATTATGTTTTTGGACTGTGCATGGGACATTATTTTTGGAATTTTTGGTTAGTTCTACATGATTTAGTTTTTAAAATCATTAAATTGATTTATCGAATCATTGTGAAAAACTAATTTTTTCAACACAAATACAATTCCGACACAATAATTTTATGATAAGATTAAAAGTATGTTTTTACAAGACTTAAATCTATTTATTCAATTAAGTGATATTTTATCAGAATTTACTGAATAATGATTTTTAGCAAAAAAATGATTTTTGTCAAATTCCATTGCGACAATTTTAGATTGAGACATTTTTTTTTTGCAAAATGTCTGAATCTAGTCTTTCCAAAGATATTCAATTTTCCATATTAAAAATTCAAAGAAGTTTAAAGAGATTATTTTAAATTTTTTCAAGCAAATCAATATACTGTTTTTAAATGAAAAAGGAAAGTATTTTTAAAAATAGTAGTAGAACGTTTTTCGTGCCATCTCCATGGCCAATATAATCTTCAAAATTTGGCCGTAATGTTTAGGCCGGGTTTAGGGGGTTAGACTATGTCTAACAACATTTGATTTCTTCTCTTTACCATGTCATTCTATTGTGGAGTTCCCAACACAGTTAATTGAGATAGAATCTCATTCTCTATGAGGTACCCTAAGAACTCATCAAATAAATATTTCCCACCTCGATCAGACTGAAGTGCCTTTATAGGTAAACCTATTTGTTTCCCAACTTCCGCATGAAACTATTTGAACTTATCAAAGGTTTCACTCTTGCGGTGTATAAGGTATACATACCCGTATCTGGAATAATTATTAGTAAAGGTTACATAATACTCGTAACCACCTCTTCCATTGACACTCATAGGGCCACATACATCAATGTGCACAAGTTTTAGGGATTTTATGGCCATAGTTCCTTTTGCATTAAAAGGTCACTTGGTCATCTTACCTTCCAAGCAAGATTCATATTATGGAAGATTTATTTCTTTAAGTGATCTTAAGATGTTTTCTTTCACAAGTCTAGTGATTATTTCTTGGTTAATATGACCAAGTCTCAAATGCCAAAGGTAAGCTACTAATCATGCATTTTTGCTTCCTTTTTGAAGAAGAAGTAACGACTATATTCGCTTCTACTCTTTGGATTGGTTGTCCATCTTTCAACATCAACTCATAGTATTCTAACTCCTTCATGAGTTTTGTAAGTGTCAAGTTTTTGTTGCCAAGGTCATATGCGGCTTGAAAACAAGAAAAATCCTTGGACAAGCTTTTGAATACCATCCATATTTGGGTGTTTTTGTCCAAACTAGCCTTATTGCCTGTGGCCTCAGTAAAGTAGCCCATAAGAGTGATCATATGGTCTTTGAATGGAGTGTTGGGCTTTTGCTACGCATTCATTGAGCTAGTTATAGTAGACTGATCTGCCATAATTTGGTATAGCAAATTAAACTAGTTTTCACATTTGAGAACCTTAAATAGAAGCACTTTTGTTGTGTTTTAGTTAAGTTTTCATAATTTCATTTACATTTAATAAAAAATTGAATTTGAGTTTTTGATTGACCTTAGGGGTCGAACGAGGCCTAAGGGTGAGCTAATATACTTTGTAAGTGTACATGAGACCATTAGAAGGTGTGATAACTTGATACTGGTCATTGTGTTATAACACAGAGAGTTTGATGGCGCAACATAGGGAGAAGAATTGAAGAATTCCAAGACTGCATTCGGTTTCGTGATACGGTATGAGGATGTCACGACACACCCTTAAAGATATCTTGAATATGAGAATACTACCTTCGATGTCGTGACACAAGGACTAAGGTGTCACGACATCAATCCTATATGGGAAACACTAACTTAGGCTTGAGGACGACGGTAACCCTAACTATATAAATAGGCTCTTAAACACTTGTTAAAGGACAATTTTTCATATTATTAGTTTCTTTTGTAAAAATTAACTTTAATTTTATTTTTCTTTCTCTTAGGGTTTAGACTTTATTTTAGTTCTTTTTAATCTTGTTCTTTGGAGAGCTTGATTTGTAGACGTAGTCAAACATTTGAGGATTTAAACACTTTATATATCAAATACAAATAGGATTTTCTAAACTCTACTTTTGTTTTATTCTTTATGCATATATTCAATATCAAATTTATTATGTTTATTGATTCCATGAGTAACTAATCCTTCTATGGGGGTTTAGCGAGTAGAGATATGATCTATTAATTATTTTATTGGGTTACTCAATTGATCAGTTGTTTGGGAAAGGAAGAACCTAAACCCTAGGCTTGACAACCCTAGGAAGTCATCAAGGTGAGAATTAACCCAAAAGTTGTATGGCCTATCCGTGAAAACCTTCACCCCAAGCCAGTTTAGACTGTAAGGTTAGAAGATGAATAGTTCTCGTCGACTCGTTATTTTAGTGGAAAATCAGAAGATCCTGCTAAGATAGTGACTAATTGATTGATGAAGAACCCGAAGCGACAATTGATGATAATTTTTGAAATGAGCTAATCACCCATACTTAGATTTGATTAATTCTACTTTTCAATCTCTTGTTATTTATTTCTTTATTATTATTTTACTAATATAAAAATCCCCAAAATCCCTTTTATTTATGTTTTCATACTATAACTAATTCAAAATATTAATTAGATATATTGGCGTTTAGGTTAGAATTAATTTAGTACTCACCTCCCTTGGATACAATCCTCGAATTACTCAACTACTTCATTGTATCTATATTACAACTTGACCCGTATACTTGCAGACACTGCCTCAAATTCTATATGTTTTGTAGCAATATCCACACTCTGGACGTTAGTACGTCCGAAGGCAGTCACAGACTGTCAAGCAAAGGTAGCTTGGGCTTCGAACATGTCTTCTAGCTGATCTAGAATCTCTTTAGTAGTCTTACAACTCTCTAGTTGCTTATACAAAGTGTTTGTCATGCTTGCCAGCATAGAGCAACGAGCTATCTCATCAGACTCTTCTTAGCATTTTCTAGCCTCAGCTTGAGTGGCCGGAGGGCACTTAGTACCAAGAACTATTTTAAGTTTCTCACAACTTAGGATAATTATCAGGTTCTTTTTTCATTCCTTATAGTTGTTTCGTTCAGTTTGTTTTCAGTGAGTATGTTTAATAAGGGAGTTGGTGCCATTTTCAAATTGAAAATAAAACATTCAAATATTAGTATCTTTGTATTAAGAAAATGTTTGAAAATGTTTTGCAAAATTATTATATGAATTAAGATGATGCATGCGTCTTACATTAAACCTTGAAAATATTTTTAAGTCATTACAACGATAATTCTCACACCTATTGAATCAAGCCACTGTGGGGTGATCATGATCAACTAGTAAGAACATGAATTTCCACCCAATTAGTACATGAACCTAATTCCTTAGGCATTCACATGTACTAACAATATTTAACATTTGACCATCACTCTAACTTAAGTAGAGTTCTATGGGAGTTACTTAATTAGAAGATTTTAAGTGTATAACCATCAACTCAACACATATCGTATCATACACCGCAAATGAATCATTGTAGGACAATCTCACTAAGTGGCATGCTTTGACTGGTTGGCCTCTTTTGAAGATATAATATCTTGACCTATCGTATGATAATGCCTACCACAAGGGCCAGCCCAATTTATCATTTGATCACAAGATATGTAACGCCCCAAATTTTCCTTAATTTTGGCTTTTGGTAAATTTGTGGCATGAGAATTTTCTAAATGTGTTTCTGCAATAATTTAACACAAATAATTGTCTGCTTAAGTGGTTATGTGCTATAGGTGTGTTGGGGAGGTCCTAAGTTCAAGTTAAAACTTGGGCTAAATTTTGGTTTTTATTTCAATAAAGCCTTACCCTTGGTTAATAGGCTTATAGGAATTTATTTATAAAAGCTTATCAGAATGGGCTTGCTACTTTGGTGGTTAGGAGGATAGAGATTATGCTTAAGGCCCTGTGTTTGAATCGCAGTGTGGGTATTATTTTTATGCTCGTTCACTTAAGAGAGTGTGAGTTGGATTCGAATTCTGAGAGTGGGGGAGTTGGGGAGTGATTTTTGAAGCAAAATAAGGGATTTGAAAGTTACCCAAATTTTCTGCTCTCCCTCTCTATCGAAATTTCTCTGTAGATTCCTCTTCTTTTTCCTTTTTCCTTTTAACCGAAAATCCCCCACCTTGCTGCTGAAATTTTATTATTACCCTTTATTCCGACTCTTTCTTTGTTGATCGATAGTAGTATCGAGACGTACTTTCGGTAAGTTGTGGTATTTGTAATTATCGTGACGTTTTGTATTTGGATGTCAATTAAGTGGGGTGTTCATTGCTGTTTAGAAGACAATCACACTTTTCTGGACTGCTATTCGACATTTTAATCAACAAGGATTCACCATTGTTCGTTCAAGGTAAGGAATCTCATAGTTTGAGGTCAGAATACCTCATCAAGTTGTCTATCGATTATCATTTAAGTGACTGATTTTGGACTCGGTGAATATCTCGAATTAGGGCTAATCGGAATAGTGGTTTCGTGACCAAAAATTCGAGATAGAAATAATTATTTTATAATTATTCTGATGTTTGTGATATGATTGCTTGATGGTGTGAAAATTTCGTGAAGAAATTCTATGCATAAAGTGTTTAATTTGAAATTTTGGGACTAAATCGAATAAGTTGCAAAAATTTTATTCTAGAAGCTTTTAGTATGAAATTGCTTTGGAATATTAATTAGGAGGTCTTAAATAGAAATTTGACCAATTTCTAAAATTTTGGACAAAAATGGGCTTGTACATGAAAATTTTCAAAGAAAGGCATTAAGGGTATTTTGGTCATTTGGTAAATTAAAAGAATAAAATGGGAAAAAGATGACAAAAAGCTATCATCTTCTTCATGCCTTAGCCGAACCTTTATTCTGTCCATAGTTAGGGTTTCTTCAACTTTCAAGCTTCATAGTAAGTGATTCCAAGCCCCGTTTTTAATGATTTTTACGTTTTTGGAATCCCGGTAGCTTGATAAAGCTTATGCTAGCAATAATTTAAGCTAGGGTTCATATTTGGAAAAATACCCAAAGGTGAAATTTGTGTATTTTGATGTTTTATGATAGAATATGAGGTTTTAAATTATGTTAGATAACTTGTGCTACTCGGTTTTAAGTAAAAACGAGTAAAAAAGGGCTTAATCGAAAAAAATATAAATTATTCATAAGTGCATGTTATAATGAGAATTTGAGCTTGCTAATGGTAAATAAATGATCAGTATGTCCTAAAACATAAGAATTTGGAATAAAATTTAATTTCCGAGCCTTGGGGCAAAAGTGTGAATATGCAAAAGTTTAGAGGCAAAATTGTAATTTTTCCAAAATTTGAACTAAGGACTATTTTGATAAATGTGAGTATTAAATGAACTAAATGTGCTATTTTAGATCAAGAAAAATGAGATTCAAGTCGTGAATGAGGAAAAAACAATGTTTTCGAGGAATAGGCTCGATTTCAAATATTTGGCATTGAGGTAAGTTCATGTGTAAATAATGTGATATAATTGTTATTTCTAAGTTATTTAATGTCATTATATGCTATTGTACTTGTTATAATGAAATATTATGTTTTGTGAACTATTTCTTATTGATGTGCAAACAAGTATGGAATATAGTAAATGTTGGTTTCGATATCTCGAGGAAGACGATTGAATTGTGGAATTGAGAGAGAAATCCCGTTTGAACCTTGGGGAATAGATTAGGGTACAAGTGACATGTCACTAGGATGGTTAAGTTCCGAACTCATTGAGTTGAGTCCGAGTTCGTGAGATGTAACTAGGCATTTGGGCTCGTTGAGTTGAGTCTGAGTTCACTTATGGATGCGAACGCCCGAGCTCGTTGAGTTGAGTCCGTGTTCATCTATGCGCGGGTTACATAGTAGCTTGGCTACTTGAATTATAATAGCTATTGAGCTTGTTAAACTAAGGGGATGACACATTTACGTGCATACTATCCACGTACCCAAGTTATATTCCAATGTGTTCAACGGGGTGAACCTTAAGGAAATTGGGAGAACACCTAAAATGAAAGTGAATCGATGGTGAATGTGATAAATAAAGGTAAGTGAACAGGTATGAACTTATTCCTTTTTGTGAAGAATGTGGTAAGATAAATTGTGGTGAGGTAATAAGAATGCTTATGTCATGAATGGAATGCCTTGATGATGTTTAAGCAAATGATGCTATGTAAGATTATATTAATCGTTATTTGCATGTGAACTTACTAAGTATTTATGCTTACTCCTCCCTTTTTATTCATTGTAGTTTTGGCAAGCCAGCTTGGGAATCGGGATAGGTCGAAGGCTCGCTCACACTATCCGAAGAACTATTTTGGTAAAATGACTTGTATAACTTGAATATGGCATGTATATCAATATACTCATTTTGTGTAATTAATCTTGTGATATGGTTGTGGTTTGGTTGAGAAAATGCTTGATAATGATTAGTCATTGGAATGGTTAATCTAGATCATGTGTGAGATCATGTATGCTTAAGGAGACACTTAGTCCATGAATATCCATAGAAAAGTGAAATTTGCCATAAAATAGAACATTACAGCAGCAAAGACATGAGTTTGAAAAATCACTAAAAATAGTAGAAATCGAATTAGGTGATGAATTAAATATTTAATTGAAGCTTATTGTGTTTATTTTTATATAGAGAAAGCAAAACAGGTAAAGGAGTTATATGTTGTGAGATATTTGAGTTTTAGTGAAACAGGACCAGAGCAATTTCTAGATCCCCTATTTCAAATTTGGAAATTTACCATAAATTTTAAAAAACTAATTAGGAGGTATACTGTATATGTACAGAATCCTTGTTGAGTCTAGTTTTAAGAGAAACAAACGGAATAGTCATATGAATTTTGTACAGAGAGAAAAGTGGTTTGAAGTAAGCAGAGGTTGGTGCAGTCAAGTCCTGAAATAGGGGTAACTTTAACTAATAAACTGTACTAATTGGCCCAACCAAAAATTCTAGAAAAAAATTAGTAAATAGGTATGTGAGTCTAGATTTAGGGAAAATTTACAGATCTTGATTTTGAGTTTTGTAACTTGAGATATGATTTTTTTTGTAACCGTGATGCAAGTGGACTGCTAATACTAATGTTGAGATCAACATGGTAAAATTTCTTAAATGTCGAAACTTAGTTTATTAACACCTCTAGCTCGACTCCAGCAACGGTCTCAGGAATAGGGGTGTTACACTCGGGATTGTTAAAAATAAATTCTAGGGTGCTCGAGAGTGATTATACGTCAAAAATGAACCAGGTGTGTACTCCGATGGCATTAAAATCGCGTTTCGACAAAAACCGAAAAGCTTGCTGTCGACACCACACATGTGTGTGGACTGCTCGTGTGGAGGCTGTGTGGCGAGACATGGCTGTGTGGTCGACGAGCCAAGCTGTGCGCATGGGACACAGGTGCGACGAACACCGTTGTGTATGGCTGGAGAGGCCGTATGTGAGACACGGGCTTGGCCAATTAGGCCATATGGGCCACACGGGCGTGTGGGTCTACACGGGTGAACCACACAGGTATGTGGGATTTTGGGCCAGGCCGTGTAATCCGTACGGGCAAGACTGTTTTGGGCCGTGTGGGCTATACCGGCATGTGGGCCCACACGGGCAAACCATAGAGGCGTGTGAGCCCATTTTTTTGAATTGTTCTGAAAGGTTGCACGAGTCACTGTTGTAGGGTCGATAAGCATTGCTTAGACCCTTATTCTGTGATGTGATAATGAGATGTATGTGATAGCATGTTATAATTAACATATGTACTGATTCTGTTTTGATATGTCTGTATGATCTGTTTACTTCCATAATTACATGCCATGATTGTATGATGCATTGCATTGGGTTGGGATTATTGTTGAAGAGAAGGAAGTATCTGAAAGGCTTTTAGCCTGTTATCTGGTAGATGTGCTGCATATATATGTTATGTGCCGTTTTACGGTTCCTTATGGTGTGTAGGGCTAGATAGGTTGATTTTATCTGCATACTTGGTGTGTAGGGCTGGGTGGGTTGATTTTATCCCCATATGGTGTGTAGGGTTGGACGGAGATGGTGTGCAGGGTTGGTGGGCATCATTTACTGTTATTTGATCTGTTCTGATTTTGCATCTGATTGGGCTTAAGGGCCCTATTATATATCTGATTTTGTTCTGAGTGGGCTAAGGCCCATATGGATTCTGTAAAGGGCTCAGGCCCGGACTGTGACTGTTATCTGTTATCTGTCAGTTTGCATGCTATACTGTAGGGATGTACACACTGAGTTTGCGAAAACTCACCCCTTTTATTTGTTTATCTGTCAGGTAATCCCCAGCAGTAGATGGATCGGTGCAATAGAGGGCTCGACGGTGACCACTACTAGATACATTTTGATTCCACGATTTTGTAGTTCACATTCTGCTTTATTTATTATTGATTTGTTTCTGGGAATTTTTATGTAATGTGGACTTTGGGAGTGTTATGGTTTAACTTGAGATTTTAACTGTTTTATGGTTTGTAAACTACAACACCACAAAACATTGTTTTCCAAAATTAATTAAGAACTTCTGCGTACAAGAGAAAGGTTTAAGAAAATAAGTTAGTTTGTGATTTTAAGACTTAAGTAAAAATAATAACTAAAATGGTTTTTAACTTTTCGAGGCATTTTCAACAACACTCTGATGTGATGTCGTCAGATTCAGCCATAACGTCTAGGCCAGGTTTGAGGTGTTACAAGATAATTCATCTTACTTTCAAGAAATATGTAACGCCCCAAAAATCCATTATATATTTAATTTTGTATGTTTGTAACATAAATATATACCTGCTTCAGTGGTTAAGTGTTCTGGGAAGTGTTTAAGAGGTCCCAAGTTTAAGCCTTAGCTTGGGCAAATTTTTGTTTTTAAATGAATAAACCCCTATCTCTAATCAATTGGCTTATAAATAAATGTTGGTAAAATATATCAGAATGGGCCTGCTGGTCTGGTGGTTAAGTGGAGTGTTACGTGGCTAGAGGTCTGGGGTTCGAATCTCTGCACAATTAAGGGGATTTATTTTTACTGCATATGCCATATGAGTGTTGTAGTTTGACTGAAATTCTGAGTATTTGAGGAGTGTGAGGATGTTGTGGCTGATTTTTTAGAGGATAATGAGGGTGATTTTGGTAGTTGTGGGATTGGTGGAGGAAAATAAGGAATTTGAGATGTAGTGGGGAAGTGGACGTTTCTGGTAGGATAGTAGTGAGGATTTTGAGGAGAGGATTAAGGGAAGTGATCAGAGTTGCACCGATCCTTATCTCTTCTCCTCAAAATTTTGATTTTGTTCTCCTAAATTTCAGCCTTTCTACTCCTTTTGACATTTTAAATCTATTTTCTCTGTCATTTTTACTGCTTCGCTACTGACAACTTGCTTGTCTGGCTTTTCTCTTCTTCTCCTTTTATTTGCTGTCGATTGCTTGCTGAAAAACTTCATTCTTCTACTGCTTTGGCTTCTCCATTAATCCATTCTTTCTTTGAACTCTTTTACGTGCTGCAACTTGTCTTCTCCATTTTGCTTTTGTGTGTTTGGTAAGTAGTGTTTTCACCCTTTGTTAATTGATTCTTGGTTGGTGACTAAGGAGATTTTTGTTACTTATGGTAGACGAAAGGCAGGGATCGGTTTGTGTTATTGCTAAGATTATAACGTTAAGGACAAATTTATCGTTGGTAAGTGGATCATGTTTATTGAACCGCCCTCGGTACCAGGGTCTTGATTAAATCGTTGTTTTATAATTAATAAGGGTGTTTTAATATTTGGTTTTTAAGTTGGTAATTGGGGAATCTTTGTTAATTGTGATGACAGAAAGCCTGGAGCGAAGGGCTATGTTGGTGCCGAATTATAGAGAGAAACATCCAGTGTTCGTAAGGTAAGAGTTCGATTAAGGTGTTAGAAGTATGCCTTTCAATTTTAGTTAATTGGTTATTGATTGAAGTGTATAATAAAGTGTTATACTGGTCAATTGATAAGTCTTAGGTGCTCAAGAGTGCTTTTGCAAAGCATCAAAACCAAGTGTTTAATCACAACACTAAAAATGTTAATCAGCAAAAAGCCAAAAAATAGGATTGTCGACGCCACACGGGCGTGTGGCCGCCCTTGTGGTACGCCGTGGGACCAAACACGGGCACGTGATTGACGAGGCTGGCCGTTTGTGATACACAGGCAGGACCGAATTGGGCCGTGTAGGCCACACGGGCATGTGGGCTTACATGGGTGAATCACACGAGCGTGTGGAATTTTTAGGCCAGGCCATGTGAGCCATTTTGGGCCATGTAGGCCACACGAACGTGTGGGCCCACACGAGCAAACAATATAGGCTAGTGGGCCCATTTTTACAGTTTGACTTCTAAGGTTGCACGAGTCACCCAAGTCGACTATGGACCTACTGTAGGGGCGGTAAGCTTACCTAGAATCCTAATTGACTGAAATGACTGTATGACTGAAATAATTATGCATGTTATTGAGCATGATGATGTCCCACTGATTATATGCATGATATTATTTGATAGCATGCCATAATTGTGTATTGCATTAAATTGGGTTGGGGGTTGTTATTAATCGGAGGAAGTGTACTGAAAGGCTTCGTGCCTAACTTATTGGCAGCTCAGCTGCATATTACTGTATAGTACCGCATTCGGTACTACTTAGAGTGTAGGGATGGGTGGGTTGATTTATCCCCACATAGAGTGTAGGGTTGGACGGAGATGGTGTGTAGAGATTATTTGGGTAGGATTTTGTGATTGCATATCTAATACTGTACTGATTACTGATGCTGTAGTGGGCCAAGGCCCTAATGCATGACTGCTCCTATACTGAGATGGGCTAAAGCCCTAACTGAAACTGAATCTAGTACTGAAAAGGGCTTAGGCCAAGACTGTAATTACTTCCTATCTGTTGTTTTATATGGAATTACAAACTAAGTTTTCATAAACTCACCCTTCTGATTTATCTGTACAGGTGTTCCCCAGACATAGGTGGATCGGTGTGGTAGAGGACTCAGCGGTGGCCACACGACCTGTTGTATTCTATTTAGTACTTAATTATGATTTTGATTTTATTTGGGGTATTTTACTGTAATAAAGGCCTTTATGGATTTTTGCTTAAAAATTGGATTTTATATTGTTTTATGTTTTACATCTGCTAAAGGTAGGTAAAATATAGGTTTTTTTGAAAGAAATGCATGTGTTTTAGCAAAATATCCACGAGGATACAGACTGTTTTAAAAAGCTTCCGCAATGTATAATATTTCGAAAACTAATGATTGAATAAGAATCACGATTTTAGAATTAATATAAGATAATGACGAATTCTAAATAGAAAATGTTTTAAGGGAAGTTATGATTTTTCCAACACAAGCTATGGTTTTCAAACACACTATCATGTGACATCGCCATATTCGGCCATAACATCCAGGCCGGGTTTAGGGTGTTACAAAATATCCTTAGTGAAATCTACATAGTAATCCTACCGTAGGGTAGTGCACTTGCCATGCCATCAGAAGAGACCATTGATGGAGGTAGTAGGTCAGGTTTAGGGATAAAAAAATGCAAGATTTTTATAATTTCCGGCTTTAATCATGTTTGATAAATATATGCATGACAAGTACATGTGGCATTTTTTCGTAAACTATATGACATGCTTATCTCATATATGCATGACATGCTACAACAATTTTATAATATTCACATTCAATTATTCATAATAGTTAATCAAACTATTTTGATTCTCCATAAGTTTTTCTTTTAAGGGAAAAATCGAAGAAGTGAATGTGAATTATGCACTAGGTAGGTTCTTAAGAAAGGGGGGTGAGTTGTATTTGATCACTTAAAAATCAAGCCTTTGCCTTGCCAGATCTAACCCAAGACATTCACTTCTGATTACCTTAGTTCTCACAGTAATCAAATAACCTAAAGAAGTGAATGAAACAATACAAAACATGTATTTTTCGCCAAAAGGCATTCCTTGTATCTTCAACCGCTATCGCTCCATCTTCTCCTCGTCATGGACCCCTTTTTGCAAAAATTACATTTATGTCCTATATTTGTTTCCGACTCACAAGAATTTTATAAATAAAAAATAATCCTACGTGGAGATGATAGTCCACGGTCTATTTCCTAAGAACTTCTCTCCTTTTAGGGTGAAAACGAAAATTCTCCCTTCTTAATAGAAACTAATAGAATTGTTATTCCAAAAATATATATGTAATAGTTGAGAATAAATTTTCTCTATTTTTGGGCAGAATAACAATCTCTCAAAGTTGTGTTAAAAGCTCTGTTGGTGCCATCTATTTATAGAAAGAGAAGGTAGAACCCTTGTTAAGTTGTAGTGGATTATTTCAAATATAAAAAAAAAACATCATACTTAGAATAGGATTAGGGTGGATGAGACACCTTTGTATTCCTACTTGGGTTGCTGCCCCCTTCATGTCCATGAGGGGTTTTTGACCCTCTCTCACATCAAATCCAATTACGAGTACTTCTTAATCCTTTTTCACCTAATACTTTATAATGTGATACAATCTGATTTGGTTTTTCTATTTTCCAAAATAAAATTTTTATATATAGAACAATTTTATCATCCCTATTTTTGCCCCCGTAAAATTTTGACAATTTTACCTTTTGGTAAAATTTTGATGATTTTGCCTCTAGTAACATTTTGAGAAAATATGTTCAATATTTCACAACTCAACATATTTACTATGACCGAATGATTTGTTTTCATTTCTAGGCTTCAAAATAGTCCAAAAACATAAACTTATTCAGTCACGAAGTCACGAAGTTATTCCACCACAATATCGTGACTGAGCTATTCCGAACGACATACCATTATGAAAGCAATTACTCAGCGCTTGGCCAATGACCTTGTCATAAGTGTATTACACTTATAGGATATCCTTGATCTCTTTGAGATAATATTTGTTATCCTTGATCTCTTTGAGATAATATTTGTTCTCCCAATATGATCATATTTCATCTCATGGTAACCATTATATCTTCTTTCATGAAAAGTCAACTACTATCAAATAGTGATCAAGTTATTCATCACAAATACGAATGACTCGTGGCCATGTTTAGTTTTCATCAACCATTTAATGCTAATGAGAGGATATCATTTAATAATGTTTTGGGCTATGAATTCCACCATTTTGAATGACGTTACATACTGTAGAAATCGTACACCCATCACACTAGCTTTCAGTTCCTTATCTATTTGAACGTAGACTTTTACTTATATCAAAGTGTATGATTCACGCATACATAGTTCGCCATCCACTCAGGATTTAGGTATTCCACATTATGAACATAATAAGTGAACAAATCCATAAATGGGTTAATGGCATATTTTACTTGGGTCATGTTCAATGTATTGTCAGTCTAGTCCATCACATATGTCTCTTTCTTCTAGGAGTCATCCGCTTTGACACCTAAGACAAGACATTTCCTCAATTGGATTTGATGGACAACATATTAGTCTTTTAATTGGTTTGCTCATTTTTTATTAGATTAAGGACATGTTTAGGTTTGTCTACTAATACAAGTTGTCTTTCCGTACTACGATTTGACCACGTAATATCGCTTAGTATTAGTTAAACATTTAGACAGCCAATAAGCAACATTCACTTCCATTTTTCTTTACGTGCAAAAACCATTTAATGACAACTATACACAATAAATTAATGTAATCTATGAATTTTTTTTATTAACCAATCTGTTAAAAAAAATTACAAGTTTACAAACGAGTATACTACACTCAGGGCATCAAATCCAACAATGATATTATCAACCATCCATCAATCTTTTAATTAGGTGCTGCTTCGTGATCTTTTTCCTCCATATCATCAAGTTACTTTTCAGGCTTAAAGGCGACATGTTATCCCTCAAGCCATTTGGGAAAGAATTTTAAGTTAGTAACAATCCTCTTAACTTGTCTAACAGCTCAAAGCAACTTAGGATTCTACTTTAGAAGCACTTAAAAGATGAGGGAAGGGAATGACAAAAGATACCTTCCACGGACCTTTTCAGCATGATTCAAAATTTCTTCGTAATCCATTAGTCCTAAGTCAAAATCTACCATTTCAACCACCTTCCTAAGTAGAACTGTAACCATTTTGCTAACAACATCCTTTTGGCTATTGGAAATGAATTCTTTGTGGCAATTGCATAAAAGCAACATAGATTGTAGATAATGATGAGGCATGAATGTTACTTTTAGTAGGCTAAGAAATATAAACATTTTTTTTATGATGATTGTGATAATTTGGTCCAGGGATTCATCCAACTCCACCATATTTTGAAAATAACAATCTATTAATTTCCTTATTGCCTCATGACTAAACTCATACCATGATCATCGGATGAACACCTTGTGATAGAGCTTGCTTTTGTCATTGTTAATACTCTTTAATAGATCAACATAAAATTCTAGTACCATCTATCTCACATAGGGTTTCATATAGCTGATAAACGCTATTAATCCATTATTTTTCAGTAATATATTGATCCCATGATCGGTAAAAGAGGTCCATCAATGTTCTACTCCTCGACTAAACACTTTTTTATGAAAGAAAGGTACCTCTTGGAGTAGGTTTGGTCTTCTTTTCGAGCAAGGCTGCTTCTTTATGCCTTGCCTCTATTGTAGCTTCAACAAGCATTGCTTGCACACCTATTTGCTTCATCTATTTATTTCTTTGTAGGGTAGTGGGTGAGATATTTGGACACTTCATCTTAGTTTTACCATTAAAAAATTTCTTTAAAAATGCATTCTCATCAAAGCTTAAGCTTGATTGAGTCTTTGATTCATAAGATGTTTTGAAGGGGATTTCTTTAATGGTCTTTCTCCTCTTGGAGGCTTTAGTAACTATAGGAGCCTTCCCTTTTTCCTTTTTCCTTGGTAGCAGCAAGATTGGCAAATTCTTGTGCCGCAACTAATCAAGTTCTTCTTCTCTAAACTTGGAATAGACTAGTGGAAGTAGGCACTTCCCTAGCTAGTCTAACTTTTGCATCAGCATCAGAGTTTGCCTCTTCCTTTATGACACTAAGGTTTGGAGGGCCTTCAATATCTTAAACAATATCCTATACATCTTTTTTCCAAAAACCACTCCAAGTTTGACTATGTTAGTGGTAAAAAAACAAAGTATATTGGTCGGTAATGCTCTTAATTAGGGCATTGATTTTTTGTTCTAGCATTGGAGTGTGCTCGGGCACTACTAGATAGTCTAACAAGGAATTAATTTTATCAATACTTGCTAAATCTATTGAAAGGGTTGGGGATTCGTTGTTGTCTCCATTGCTTTAGATAAAACATCTCTCTTACCTCTGTGGGTGTAATAGGAAGAGAATCCTTACAAGATGTTTAAGGAATAAGAGCAATAGGTAACTTCTAAGAGCCATATTTTCCAATGTACTAGTGGAAGCGGGCACTTTTAATGCCATTTTAGAAGATTGTTCTTGCACATCCATTGATGGATTTGATAAACTTTCACCAATAAATGGTTGAACCTATTTTTTCATTTCGAATTGTTCTGAAGAGGTGATCTTAACACGGGCTTTTGAAAGTTGAAAGATTGCTTCTTAAAAAAAGTTGAGAACTTTGGGAAGAAATAAGAAAAGAGCTTTTTGAAAAGATTATTGCTCTAAGGCTTCTAAAGGATATATGAAATTCCAAATGAGATCAAGTTGTGATCTGTTATGGGTTTTTATACTAAAAATAAGTAGGCACCTCTATAAATGATTCCCTAATACACCAAAACTATTAAAAATCAGTAAAAGTACCAAAATAACATCAAACATGACCCCTTCCAATGCTAGTCAAGACTTCAAGCTTGATGGACCCCAACTGAATTGCTTTAGCTCTTGAGCCTAACTCAATCTAAAGCCTTGATAAATAAGTCAGCTAGTTGATCTCAAGTAGGAACATACTTTAAAGCACCATAACCATTATTAACTAGCTCTTAAATGACATGATGCTTGATCTTAATATGTTTTTGTCCTTGATTGAATCACTAGATTTTTGGTGATGTTAATGACACTTGCATTGTCACAATAAGTAGTTTCCACATACAATGCCATTCCAAAATCTTCCTCCATCTGCCTCATCCACGCCAACTAAGCACAATAACTTCTAGTAGCTATGCATTTCGTCTATGCTGTTGAAAGAAAAATTGATACTTGTATCTTATTGTACCACGATACTAGGTTTGATCCTAAGTAAAAGCATCCATATGATATTCTCCTTCAATCATCAATTTTGCTAGCCTAGCCAACAACATTGTAACCTACATGACCAATTGCACTTGTAGGAAAAAAAATCCAGTTCAAAAACTATTTTCTTGCACAATGAAAAATTAAAAATTTGAAAAACTGACCCAGTTTGTGATATTTATAGCAATAAACCCTAGACAAAATTCGTACTTATGTTTTCAAATAGGTTAATCCTTGTCATTGTCAACTTTCAACCAAATGATCTTCTTTGTTATTCTCATATCACGTACTGTTTTGAGTGTGGGCTCGAACAAATCGAATCAAACATAGAACCAAAAATATTTTCTTTACTTTTAGTGGGAAAGTATATCTCTCTTAAATAGAAACTAGTATAATTGCAATTCCCATATTATAGAATTTATTCCTAAAATATATTTCCACTACTTGCTGCCAGAATAGTAATATTGAAAACTTCTGAGAAACTTGTGTTTTTCTCTTTCAGCTGGTGTGATTTGAAGCTTACCAGTGCCATCTATTAATAGCGGGAGTTGGTAGAATTTTGGTTGAAGTGGTAGAATACAAAGAATATTATTTTGATAAAAAAATCTCCAACTCCATATTTTTTAGGGAAAGGGGCGGTAACCCTAGATAGGAATACTAGGTTTTGTCATCCTATGTATTCCATATAAGGGGAGTTGGGCCTCTCTTGTACTGGGTCCAATTATATGTGCTTCATTGATTTACCCGGTACTTTATAATTTATTCCAACCTATTACATTTTTTTTTTCTATTTCTCAAATTAATTATTATTTGTTCAATTAATCTAAATAAATTAATTTATTAATTAAATAATTTTCTTAACCTAATTCTAATTTCATTAAAAGCATGAAAACTTTACCGTAAAAGAATCTATGAGAATATATATTTAATTTTTCTACTTTCAATTAGATTCACAATGACCAATTAATTTAAATCCATTTTCGAACATCAATTAATTAATAATTTGAAAAATCATAAATAAATTCTTAGGCCATTTCCACACTTAGTGAGAAAACCACGTTTATTTCTGAATGTAACTCATTTCTCTAATTTTATCATTTCTATCCATTTATGTTCATTTGATGCATCTTGCAATTCATTCTGGTTTCAATGAGCTAGTGGAATGATTGGTTGGACATATGTAATTGAGGCTCAAATTATTTATAATTAAGTTCCGACTTTTTGCCTATTAATTATAAACTCATTTAGTCATGAAATCATTCCACTACAGTATCGTGACTAATCTCTCCCCAACAGTGTACCATTACAAAAGCAATGCAACTTGATCAGTGCTTGTCTAATGACCTTGTCATAAATGTGTTACCCTCATAGGATATATCCCAATATGATCATATTTTATCTCAAAGTAACCATTACATCTTCTTTCATGAAAATTGAATTACTATCAAATAGTAATCAAGTCATTCATCACAAAGACGAACGACCCATGGCTACATTTACTTTTCATCAACCATGTAATTCCAATAAAAGGATATCATTTACCCATGTGTTAGGCTATAAATTTCACTGTTGTGAATGACGCTACATACTGCAGAAGCCGTACATCCAATGCACCAACTTTCAGTTCCTTATCTATTTGAACTCAGGATTTTAATTACATAAAAGTGTACAAGTCATGCATACATAGTCCGTCATCCACCCAAGATTTAGGTATGCCACACTATGAATATTGCAAGTGAATAAACCCATAAAAGAATTCATGATTTATTCTTCTTAGGTCTAGTTTAATGTACTGTCAGTCCAGTCAGTCACATCCATGTCTCTATCTTTTAAGACTCATTCGCTCCAATGCCCAAGGCAAAACATCTTCTCAATTGGACTTGATAAATGCCATATTAGTATATCAATTGGTTTGCTTATTTTTTATTAGGCTAAAGACATGTTTAGGTTCGTCTAGTTTACTTCTTTTCAATTAGACTAAAGGCATGTTTAGGTTCGTCTACTAATAAAAGTTATCTTTTTGTATTAGGATCTAACCATGTGATATCGCTTAGTACCAGTTAAACATTAGACAACCAATAAGCAACATTTGCTTCCATTTTACTTTGCATGCAAAAACTCATATGAGGACAATTATACAAATTATATTAACGTAATCAATGAATTTGTTTTATTAACCAATCTTTTTAAAAAAAATCACAAACCTACATAGACGAAAATACTACACTGAGGGCACCATATCCAACAAAATTGTCATTAGAAAACCATATTCCTAACTCAGTTGGTCTATTCACATACCTAACGACTCTTTTAATAACGTTGACATGTGATTCTTTAATATTTGCTTGGTATCTAGCACATGAACCAACATAAAAACACAAGTCAGATTGACTAGCAGTGAAATAAAGTAGGCTTTTAATCATGCTTTTATATATGGTCTCAAAATGGGGCATTCCCGTTAAATCTGTGAACAATTTCTCACTAATTGACATGGAAATTCAGGAAAGCCTGGAATTCTTTAGGTCAAACTTCTTCACAAGGTTCTTATCATAGTTCTCTTATAAGAGGAATGCACCATCCTCCAACTACTTAATTTGTAACCTAAGAAATGATGACAACTCACCGACTATACTCATCTCAAATGCACTCTACATTAGCTTCATAAAGTTGTCTTTTGTAGTAGTTGATGTTGCACCAAAAATCATGTCATCGACATAAATCTAGGCCATTGTATTTATGCCTCTATGTCTTTGAATGAACAAGGTCTTATCACTAGATCCTCTTTAGAAACCTTGGTCGATCAAGAACTGGGATAGCCTCCCATACTAAGCTTGAAGGGTTTGTTTAAAACCATACAACGCTTTACTCAGCTTGTACACATGTTCTAGATATGCAGGATCTTTAAAGCCTTTTGGTTTTGCCACA
Source organism: Gossypium stocksii (assembly GCA_020496765.1). Taxonomy (NCBI): domain Eukaryota; kingdom Viridiplantae; phylum Streptophyta; class Magnoliopsida; order Malvales; family Malvaceae; genus Gossypium; species Gossypium stocksii. The sequence goes on from CM035620.1 coordinate 90,134,640, forward strand.
TACACCTCTTCCTTCAAGAAGGCGTTGACAAAGACACTCTTAACATCTATTTGATATAGTTTGATGTTAAGATGAATGGATACACCAAGTAATATTCTGATGATTCAAGTCTTGCAATAGGTGCAAAAGTCTCCTCAAAGTTTATAACTTCAACTTAAATGTATCCCTAAGCCATAAGTCTTGCTTTGTTGAGAGTGATATACCCGTGCTAATCTGTTTTATTCTTAAATATCCACTTTGTACCAATAATGTTGAAATCAAAAGACCTTGACACTAGCTTCTAAACCTCATTCTTAAATCTCCTTTAAGGCATCCTCGACATATTTTGGATTAATATGAGAAGTGTAGTAGGCAAGTCTTATCATGTCTCTATAGATTTGCCTTTGTCTTCCTCTGGTTCAAATCCCTTCACAAACACATCCAATAATATCATTTGTTAAATGATTCTTTCATACTCTTTCTGTTGATTGAGGTAACTCAAAATATTCATTTTAACCATCTGATAGATCAACAATCTCAGCTTTTATAGTCTTAGCATCTGGCTTCACTACAACTTCTTAATGCTAGGAGAAGTGGGCACTTCTATAGGCACTTTAGGTGGCACTTCAATGTCATCATCTCTTTTGACTTCATGACCTCAACATTATCTACCATTACACTAAAAGGTTCTATAACTTTCTAAGTGTGTTTCTTATACACTCAAAAACCTTGCTATTGGTTGAATACACCAAGAAGATTTCTTTATCAGATTCTGAGTCAAACTTGCTTTGATGTTCTCGGTCCTTCAAGATGAAACAAGTATTTCCAAATATATGAAAATATTTGAAATTTTCCTTTCTCCTATTCCATATCTCATATGGAGTCATGCAAGCCTTTAGCCTGATAAGGATCCTATTGATAACATAGATTGCAAGTGTTTACTAACTTAACCCAAAATCTATGAGCAACAACTTTGCTGTTGAGCATCACCCTAGCCATCTCTTATAAAATATGGCTATTATGTTCCACAAATCTATTCTGTTGTGGTGTCTTGACAAATGAAAACTCATGTTTCATTTCTTCTTCATTACAGAACTCAACAAACTCTTTATTTTTAAACTCTCGTCTGTGATCACTTCTAATCCTCTTGATCATCGCAATGACTTGGCTCTTCTCATTCATAAGGTTTCTTCAAATTTTTCTGAATTCATTAAAGTTTGTCTCTAAAGACTCTTACCTAAGTAAACCTTGAAAATTTATCCTACACAAGCACATAACGTCTTCCACTTATGCTTTCAGTTTATATAGGACCCAGAAGATCCATGTGAAGTAACTCAAGTGGTGTTGTTGTTTAAATACAAGACAATTTTGTGCTTCTATCTATGTTGCTTGCCCTTTAAGTAGCTAAAAAACACTTTAAGAATAAAGCTACTCAGCTTTAGAGTCCCTCTGACAACATCATACCAAACCAACCTTTAAATTGCCTCATAGTGTATATGACCAAGCTTACCATGTCATAACTCTAAGTCTGAAACACTAGCATTGTTGCTTGACTAATTGAATCACCCTATAGTAGTTGTTAAATGTGTGAGCCCCTTCCATGATCTTCTTTTTTGACTTCAATGAAACTAGACACTTGTCTTTGGTAAAGGTAACAAGCATGCCATACAGTTGGCTAATTCTTACCAAGTTAACTTTTAGATCATATATATGAAGTATATTCTTCGAATTTGGCATTTTAGGAACATTTAGCATACATTTTCCAAAACTGTAACATTTCTTTCAATCTTCAAGTGTAACTTTACCCACATGATAATGTTCAAAGTTAGATAACTATGTAAGATTAGCTTTCATGTGCCATAACCAAACACTTTTACTCTTTATTTTTCAACATAAGTTTCTGCTTATTTGTAGATAATGTGCCATGAAAAGTGGGCACTTTTTTAGGCACTGCACATCTCCATCTCAAATCATGTAACATTTTGAAACATCAAGGTTTGATATGTCTAGAGGCACCATAGTAATGGCAAACAACTCTGTGGGATGTTATTACATTCTCTTTGTCTTAATTATCATAAGTTCAGTGGAACATTCACTTCTTTCACTATGACTCAAAGCTTTTACAAAAATTGTTGGACACTTCATAGCAGTATTCCCTTGTCCACATAACCAATACATCCTTTGCATGTATCTATCCTTCCAACAGCAACAATTTCATCTAACTTACCGTTGCTAGCATTGAACTTCTCAAGCATTAGTTTGGTTGCTACCAACTCCTTCTGTGTTTTCATCAAGTTGTCTAGTTCTTCAACAAGTAAGGATTCTTTGTATTTTACCTATTTGGTCAGCTTTGCATTTTTCTCATCCAAGAGAGTGTTTTCTTTTATCAGTTGAGCATTTACATCATACACCTGCTCTTATTTTCCAAGCATGGTCTTGAATATTTATAAGAACCTCTCTCTAAAGCCTCTTTCAAATACAACATTAGAGTCATTATTTGATCCTTTAGTGACCTTTATTGTGAATGCCACATAGTTGATGTAATGATCTTTATCAGATTCAAAGTTACTAGAGGAATCATCATCACTCCAGATTACAAATAATGACTTCTTCTTTTTCTTCAAAGTGTTGCCACATTCAATTTAGACATGTTCATAACCATGCCACTCATAACATTGAATACCTTTCTTCTTATGCTTCTTTGTCTCTTCTTTGATGACTACAACTGCTTTCGGACGTACCAACGTCCAAAGTAGAAATCTTGCATAAAATATATTAAAAAAGCAGTTTCCACAAGTATACGGCTCATATTATAATATAGTTACAATGAAGTAGGTGAGTACTCCGACGATTATACCCAAAGGAGGCGAGCACTAAGTTTAATTCTAAACTAAGCACAAATATATCTAATTATTACTTTAAATAGATTATATTATGATGAAATATAAATAAAAGAATTTGGAATTTATAATAATAGTAAAAATAAATAAATAAATAATGAGAAATAAAATAGTAGAATTTGTCAAATCTGAGCATGGTGATTAACTCGCTTCTGTAGTCATAACTAACTATCGCTTCAGGCTTTCTTATTCAATCAACTAGTTGATACCCCAACAAGGTCTTCCGATCTTCCACTAGAATAACGAGTTAATAAGAACTACTTATCTCTCGACATAGTCCAGACCGATTTGAGGTTAAGATGTTCACAGATATGCCATACCAATTTTAGGTTAATACCTACCTTAATGACTTTCTAAGGTCGTCAAGCTTAGGGTTTAAGTTTTTTCTTTCCAGAATAGTTGATTCACTAAGAGAACCTTGTAAAATAGTTAATTAATCACACTTCCACTCGCTAATCCCCCACAGATGGATTAGTTCCTCATGAATCTCATAAACAATATAGAGTTGATATACAGAATAAACAAGAATAACAATTTAAGAATATAAAGTTTAAAAGAAGCCTGATTTGTATTAAATAGAATACTAAATCCTCATAGAGTTTGATCAATTCAAAAATTTGATCTCTTCCACAAAAGCAAAGAATAATACTGAAATAAACCTAAAACCTAAGAAAAGAGAAAGACTAAAGACTAAAACTATGAAGAAAATTATACAATACAAAAAGTTGTCCATAACATGTGTTAAATAAGCCTATTTATAGACTTAGAATGGCTGACATCCTTAACCCTAGGTCAACTGTCATCCTCGTGCTTAATGTTTGATTGTGCGAACCAAAACACCATTGGTTCATAATTATTTCCCGTACAGAGGTGACGTCGCGACACACTGGGTCTCGTATCGCAAATCAAAGGCAGTATGCTCATTTTTAGGGTAGATTCAGGGGTGTGTCGCAACACCGAAGGTAGTCTTGAAATTCTTCTATTCTGCTCCTTATGTTGCGACATCCAACTCTCTGTGTTATAACACAATGACTAGTATCGAGTTAGCACACCTTCAAATGATCTCCTGCACACTTACAAAGCATATTAGCTCATCCTTAGGCCTCATTAGGACTCAAATTACACATTTTATTTAATGTAGATAGAGTTACAAAAACTTAACTAAAACTTAATCAAAGTGCTTGTATTCAAGCTAATAAAGTGTGAAAACTGGTTTAATTTGCTACACTGAATTACAACAAATCAACTACACCTTTGGATTTGTTCTTGGGAACACTCTTATTGACTGTAAACTTCTTTAGTCTTATTGACTACTTCTAAAAGGCTTTTTTAAGGTTTTGAGTAAGCAACACAATTTATTCTTTAAGTTCATTAATTGTAATGGAGTTGGAAGTTGGCACTTTATTAGCCACTTGTAGAGAAATATTTGAATATTGTATTCTCAAAGTTTTGAATCTAGTGGTTAAAATTTGCATCTTGGTCTAGTACTTGACAATGTTGGTTCCCTCATGTGTTGTCTATAGAATGTCCCAAGCCTATTTTTCAATAGTACACTTTGAGGTTCTCTTAAATTCTTGCTAGTCAACTCTAAAAAAATGGCACATAATGATTTAAAGTTAGCATTAACAAGATGTTCTCATCAGTGGTCCATTCTAACTAGGATTTTGGAACTCTTCCAACTTCGGTTTCAACCATGGGAGATTGCCATATTGTAAATATGGATCACCAAGCCTTTTCATCAATCGATTTGATGTAAGCCCTCATTTTAGCCTTCCAACATCATAGTTGCCACAACCTAGCAACGAAAGATAAGTGGATGAATATCTTTCCATATCTTGCAACTAACAACACTAAAAATCACCATTAGTTATGTTAAGTGGGAGACTCTAATACCAATTGTTGACTGAACCAATTGTTAATATGTAACGAGTAAAGAATGAACAGAAGTGACAACAAAAGTGGACACTTGTGATGACACTATGATAAACAATAGAAAAACAGAGAATAATAAATTATTTAGGCGGCTCTATTTTCTTATATCTGCGGGGCCTAGCTTAATGAGATAAATCTATTATCTTTTAACTCAATACAATTAGCGGTCCTAGTTCTATCACGTCTTGTATAAAATCCTCACTTCTATAATGAAAAAGACTAGATCTCTCGCCACTAAATTGCCTTCTAATAATTTAATTTGTTAACCCACAAGCGAAAGGTTTTGCTATCTCAAATGCACTTTCACAATAACATTCATCAATGAAATGATAAGTGCTTTCACTTCTCTATACATAAACTTACACAAATCCTTCAAGTATATAGAAATTTTTGAGACTTGCTAACATATTAAAGATCAATTACGATCCCTTTTAAATAGTAGCTAAATAGCTAAATACAATATAATAATATCATCCAAAGTAAGGTGGATTGTTGGACGCTAAGTCATCAAGTTTTGTCTTGATCCAATATCTTTGATCCAAGGGATTTGGTAAGATTTATCTGATCCAATCATTAAGATATATTCGTCTGAATGAATTGATCTTCATTTTTGGGTTTGAGTAACTCCACAATATCAACATAGTCCAAAAATATTGTTTCAATAAATTACCAGCATCAAATATGGAAAGTATGACTCTCTCGTAGTGGTGATGGAAGTAGGCACTTTCATTTTCACATAATAGCCACTTCAAAAACTTGTATCAACACTTATAAATTAATTATTTGAATTTAATAAATCATAATTAATTTAATTTGATATCACAAACTAATTAATTAAACTTATTAGATTTATGAACTTCATAATTAATCATGTGAAAGTATATAAAATAAATGTGCATAAAAGTAATAATGCTTGCAACTACTATATTTCTTTTAATTTTGTTAATATGATTATTTCTTTCTTTATTTGATGAAAATCCACGACATAAATTATCTTATAAGTTTGCAATAATTATCTCTCTATAACAGATTTTGTTATAGATTGTTATAATTGTATGATAATCAACTCTATAATAGACAAAATCTTAATAAACAAATAAAATTATTAAAAGAGAGTTAATTGTATGTCATGAACAGTTTATTCACCTCAATTTAAGGGTTTCCTTATGATCTTGTAATAGAGTTTTGAATATTTACTTAAAACCAAACCATTTTTAACTCCTTAGTCCTAACTCTCGCTTTTCTCCAATAGACATGACTTCTTCACAACCAACATCACTGTCGTTCTTAATGCTAGGGGTGAGCATTCGATTGAATCGAATCGAATAAAAAAATTTTGAGTTAATTGAGTTGACGAATCATATTTATCATCTTAATTTGATTTGAAATTTTCTCGAATCGAGTCGAGTGAGATGGAATTCGAATCGAATCGAATCGAATATATTTATTTGAGTTAAATTTTAAAAAAATAATTTTGGGTCCTTGTAACCACTATCACCTACCGTAATCAAATTTTTTATTAACTTTCATCACCTCATAATTTATTTATTAATCTTTTATATACGGATTAGCTTTTTTGCTTGCTTAGTTGTTTCAATTATCTTTAGATTCTTGTCACTATGTATTTTGGAATTACAAAATATATTAAATGTAAAAAAGTGATTTAAAAAAAGTTATTTTAAAGATAAAATGTGAAATTGATACAAATAAAAAACTTTAACACGAATATTTTATGACATCATTAATAATTCAATTTTAATATAAATATTTAATATGACTAAACAATTCAATAATATTAGTAATATAAAATGTGAAATTTAATTTAATAATATAACTAGTAAATATAAATAAAGTTATTAATATTTATGTTTAAAGATTATTTTTTGGATAATTTTGATTTTTTATTTGGGAGTAAAGGGTGAGAAGTAAAAGTTTAGGGGGAAAATAAAAAGTTTTTGGGAGTAAAAATTTGAGGGAAAGTAAATAGGGGGAGTAAAATTTTGGAGGAAAAATATTAAAAAAAATTGGGGGATGGGTTTGGGGTAGATGGGGTGAGATGGGAAGGGAGTAAAAGTTTTGGGGGAAGTGGAAAGGAGAAAAATGTTTTGAGGGAAAAATTAAAAAGGTTTGGGAGTTTGGGTAAAAATGTAAAATATTATAGTTTGATATTTGATTTATTCAAATTATTCGAGTTATTCAAATTCGAAAATTCAACTCGATTCGAACTCGAAATTCGAAAAAAAATTCAAGTTGACTCTAATAACTCGATTAACTCGAATAACTTGATTCGTTTAACTCGAAATTTAAATTTTTTCGATTTTTTCGAGTTGAATTGAATTTTACTCATTCACTCTCCCCTCTCTTTCTCTTCCTAGATGGTCCCTACATTTCTTCCTCTTTATATTTCTCTTACCACTTTCTCCATTTCTTCATCTCTTATATCTAACACTGCTCATTCACTTTTTTTTTTTTTCTCTCTTCTTTTTGTTGTTGTCAAAACCACTACATGTTCCATTTATACACTTGCTAGCTTGGCTTTTGTTGGTTTTAATTGAATATATAAACCCCTCGCCAACCCTCCAACCAACAGATACGAGAAACTTGGTCTTAATTAATTTCCCAAAGATGTCGAGCCGAAGGTCGTCGTCGAGGCAGTCCAGCGGCGGCGTTTCCCGGATTTCCGATGATCAGATAATTGCACTTGTCTCCAAGTTACGCCACCTTCTTCCTGAGATTCGAGACAACCGATCTGACAAGGTACTTTGAAAACTTTGTCTTCCAAGCAGTACAAGTGAAAAAACAAGTGTTGAATCATTATGGAATTTAAATACTACATTATCAATCAAATTTATTGCAATCTGACAACCTATATGTACTATTTCCCCTGCCGCACGTACCACATGGGAATAGTTTGTTTCAGTTGGGAATAATACTTGTCTTCCAAAAAAAACAACCAGCTTGAAACTTTGACCCTTCCATAATATCATAATAAAGGTTTAAATAACCACATTATGATCCTAAATTCTTTTGTTTTAACCCTTTTCTTTAATGATGATACTGATTAATAAGGCTCGATCGTGATAAATAAGGTGAGACTTGTACATTTGTTGTACTGATTGGACTCAATAATATCATGTAAAGTGATAAAGAGTGGAGCAGCTTTGTCAGAAAGAGAGTGACCTGTATGTATATGGATTCCAGTAATTCATATCTTGACTCCGTTGGTTTACTCGGTTATATTTAGCGCTTTTCTTCAAAAAAAATTTGTTTTGATGTTTATGGATTTTTTTAAAATAATGTTAAAATTCGATTATGAATTTTTAAAATGGTTTGTGTTCGAGTTTTGTATTTTTTCTTTGAATAATGTCAAGGTTTAAATTTATATTATTTCATTTAAAGTGTAAGGTGTCTTGTCTTAATACTTAACATTTGATGGTATTTTTTTAAAAAGATTAATTTAAGAGTTTGTATTATTATTAGAAAAATGCTTTAAAAATTTAAAATATTTAGTTTAAACATTAAAAAAATCAATTTAAATTACTTAAATACATCGATATTATGATTATAAAATATCAATTTTGAATACTTTAAAGTAAATAAAGGAAATTATTTGTTTAATCTAATTTGAGTTCATAAATTACATTTTAGATACTAAAATCATATATAAATATAATTTTTTTAAATTAATAAAAATTTATGTGTAATAAAATAATTATATCTTTATTTTCTCGATATGATTACTTTATTCATATTATCATATTTGAAATATAAACTTTAATTGTTTAACTTAAAATGCTATTTTGAAAATGATGTTTTCGAAAACGGTGAGACTTGGCTCACATTCCATAAGTCTACGGACAAAGGTAGGTCATCCAATTATTATAATTATTAAATTTAAAATATTAATTTAATATTTTTATAAAATTTTAAAATCTTAAACCCTTTAATCCTAAAATCTTAAATGTTAAAGTCATCAATTCTAAATTCAAAAATCATAAGTATAACCTTTAAATTTAATTAAAAATAAAAACAATCCAGATATTTATTTAATATTGCTTTTGATTATAAAAAGGTTACAATTATCTTTTTAAATTTTATACTTTTTAAAAAGTTGACGGATTAATTTAACTTAAAAAAATAGTCAAATTAAAAAAAATGTTTGATAGCTTAATTTGGCATTTTACAATTAAAAAACTAAAAGAGAACAAAAATAATCCAATCATTGGTAACAATCTCTAAATTTGCAAACTATTTATTTAATGTAATATTTTTTTTATTCCATAAATACTTTTAAAAATTATCACGTGTCTCTCTCTTTTAAAATATTTATTTTATTCTATTATACTTTTAAAAGACATTTATTAACTCTTTAATACTGTTTATAAAATATAAAAACTCTACTAATAATATACCAAACATTATTTTTTTACTTAATATTACTTTTATTTAAAAAATTGATTTGACTTAAAAAAAAGTGTTGTCCAATCTGAAATCTGAGTTGAAAATCCATTCGCGGCATTTGAAAATTGATGCATCAAAAATTTGAAGAAAAATTCTAACAAATGAGCTAAAACTTTTGATAAAGGTTAAAAAGTTAGCGCGTGAGCTCTAGGCATACAGTAGAATTTCTACTAAACTGGGTCGACATGGGATTGCAGGTATCAGCATCCAAGGTTTTACAAGAGACGTGCAATTACATTAGAAGCTTGCATAAGGAGGTGGAAGATCTAAGTGACCGACTCTCTCAGCTTTTGGCTACCATTGATGCCGATAGTGCCGAGGCTGCTATTATTAGGAGTTTACTTATGTAATAATAATCCAACTTTACTATCATTATTTATTAGGTTCGGTCGCTAGGTCCAACATAAACTAGATTATAGTTTAAGATGCTTACCCCATGTGCATTGTAATTACTTAGTATAATAAAAAGACTTGCAATAGCAAAGCCTTTTAATTGTAATGACAATATGGATGACTTATATAATTATGTTTAGCTTTTCATATATTTAAAAGATTATATCGTGATTTTTATATTCATTAAGTATAAATATTTTAAGATATAATAATTATTAAAATTAGATACATTAACGTTTGATTTCATGGTTTAAAAATCCATATTTCAATCTCTTCTTCATCAAAGTTTAGTTGATTTTTTAACCTACATGAAATTAATATGATTAAGAAGTATATTTTGAAAGAAGCGAGAAGCGAATTAGAATAATTTTATTTTTATCTTAAGCTTTTTGTCGGTAATTAACATGGTAGGGTCAACGCATTTGGAAGTGGTTAATTTGATCCAATATTAGTTAAGTTTTACTCAAGTATAACCTCGGTGAATTTCATTTCTTCTTATTTTATCCATACATATAATTGTACATAATTTATTTGCTTATAGTTTCTTTTTTTTTCTTTTTATGGATCAGATAAACTCAAAAAGAAGGTAAAAGGTGTGGGATGTTGTGTCTTTATTGTAGATGTTTTGTCATTAATAGTTGTAATTTTTTATATAAATTGGTTAATAAGATTTTATTATTAAAATTATTCCTTTTTTTTTTTTTGTATATTTGTACTCAATAGGTTTTGCATGAAAAATCAAATGTATAAATAAATATTGACTCACTAATTACCTTATATTTAACTAATATTAAGTTGCATCATATGGTTGAATTGTGATGTGTGAAGACAACATATATTAGTAGGTAATCTAAATGGTCCGTAGTCTGAAGAATCAAAGTTGAATAAATTGATTCAAGGGACTATTATGTCGTTCGTCAAGGCTAATTGGGGAGATACTTTGTCTTGGGTATTAGAGCGGATGACTCTCTAAAAAATAAATACATAGATGTAATTGTCTAAACTGACAATATATCAGATAGGATCCAAGTTGAATTCACCTTAAATCTATTTATGGATTTATTTACTTATGACGTTCATGGTGTTACTTCATTCCTAAGTAAGTAACAGACTATGTTTATGTAGCTAGTGAATTTTGATAAATTAAAAGCCTGAGCTCAATTGGTAATAGAGTTGAAAACTGGTATGTTGGGTATACGATTTATGTATGGGCGCATAGATTTACTTACAATAGTGGAATTCATAGCTCAATAAATAGTAAACGGTATCCTCTCACTAACATTGTATGGTTTATGAAAAAAGAAACATGGTCATGGGTCATTCGTTAAGGACAAATGATTTTATTACTATTTGTTAGTAATAGACATTTTCATGGTGGAAGATGCGATGGTTACCAAAAGATAAAATATGATCATATTGGATGAACGAATTTAACCCAAAGAGATTAAGAATATATTATGAAGGTAATTCACTAATGATAAGGTCATTGGACAATCATAGTTATAAGTTGCTTTCGTAATGGTATATAATAATGGAGAGTTCAGTTGTTGTACTTTTAGTGGATTGACTCCATGACTAAATAATGTTGTAGTTAATAAACAAAAAGTCAAAACTTAATTAGAAATTATTTGAGTCCTAGTTATATATGTCCAATCAATTCACCCGCTAGCTCAACACAACTTTTTTACATATTGTAATTAGAACTAACATACTGATTGAATGAAAATGACGAATAGAGAAATAGATTGCATGTATTTCTATCCACAGTAAATGCATTCTCTCAAGGAACAAGAGGTGGCTTAGAAATTATTTTAATTTATTTGAATTATAATTTAATTTATTGTAGTTAAATAATTGAGTTCAAAGTGAAAATTAAATTAATCAGTCATTGTAATTTTACAAATGGGACAATTAAATTTTTTTACCAGAAGTTCTAGTACAATAAAGTGATCATGACTTTAACGAAATTAGAATTGAGTTGAAAAAATAATTTAATTGAAAGAGCTAATTAAATTTATTTTAATTCAATAAATAATATTTTGAGAATAGAAAACTAGTTGTTGGGTTGGATAAATTATATAAGCTATCATAGATAACACAAGAGATTAGTTTTAAGAAAAAAATTAAAAATCTGCAATGAAAAAAATGTTTTCAAACCTGATTTTTCCAGGGTGCCAAAGTTTGTGTTCTAGGATTGAAGAACCTCTATAGATTGGATTTTACCTCGATAGGTCAACTTTTACTAAGAGGGTGGTGAATTAGTAATTAAAAATTTTACGCTAAGGTGAGAGAAAATAGAAAAGAATGCCACAATGATTTATAGTGGTTTGACTAAACAAAGAGGTAGCAACAAGCAATATAGAGCTAGAAAAAAAATCTTAACAAATATTGTAGAGTAAAGAACCTTTTGATCTGAGATTGATAAAGTAAATTTATTGCTAAGTAATGCTTGAAAGTTGGTTATTTATTGGTTGATCTATTGCTATGGAGCAGACAGGGTGTTGAGGGGGAGAAGTTATTTTTAAGAATGAGCTTGCTACTAAGGAGCAATTATTTGCTACTGTAATAGTGGGGACCTCTTACTAAGGGTTAGGTGTTGATGGGAAAAGGTTGTTGTTGAGGAGTAGGATCTTGTTATTGAGCAACTATTTGATGTTGACATGGTAAGGACATTTATTTAAAGGACATATTTTAAAAAAACAAGTGCTGAAGTTGTAACACCTTTAACCCAGCTTAGAAGTTTAGACCGAATTCAGGATGCTACATTGATCACCGAGGTGATCGTAAGAAATTTTATAAAACCAATCGTCCTAAATTTCATTTCCAAAAACATTTATTTCATGACGAACCAAAAACATTTAATCCTTTAAAATTCATCCATAAGTTTAAACAGAATAAAATGTACAAATAAAATTTTTTAATGGAAGTTGTACCACAGTATTATAAAAACTTACAGTTTAAAATTAACCAAATAATAAAGTCATAACAGAAATCAAAAACTGATACTTCATACTGTTGAAACTGTCCGAGACCTCCACATACCGAGTCTAGCATCAGAAATCAGAATAGTACCTAAAAGGGGAAACAGAAGAGGGGGTGAGCTACTCGAGCTCAATGTGAGATCAAACCAGTTAAACTATAGAAACAAAAACAAGGACAGAAACAGAAAGCCTGGAAGCAGTTTAGATTCAGTTGTGAAGCAGAACTAACTTGCAGAACTATTCAAAATCGGTCGATATATGCAAAGCAAACTTACCGATAGATGACAGTTGAGCATATTCGCCAAAAATCAATATACCATAAGTACTTTTTGGTCACATGGGACAATCAGACACACAGTCTCACATGCCATTCAGATACAGTAGCAATAATTCACAAGTCAGTCACACAGTCACAATAACAGTTCAGTCAGACAGTTGCAGACAGAGTCTATAGAATTCACATAGGCACAAGTTCCTTTCAGTCGAACAGTAACACATTCAGTCACGGTATCGGTTATTCTCAACCATTCACAAGTTTCAATTCAGTCAAACAGATCCATTAGATGTATATGTATGCAAATGAGTTATAAAATTCCCACCCATCCAGCCAACACACCTCTCCGTCCCCTATTACTCCTCATAAGAGCTGTAAGCTCGTCCCACCAATCACTACACTCAGGACCTTGTAAGGTCCATCCAACCCTGCACTCCAACTAATGTTATCCCGGGTTGTCCGACAACGATGGCTATCAGGATTGTCCACGACCCTCTGAGTATTGGTATTACCCTCGACCCTCTGGGTATTGAGGCTAACAGTGTACAAATAAACTGCCAGTCTCATATATTATGCAGCAAAGCTAGCGTATAAGCTGTACTATATAATGCGGTAAACTGCAGTACAGACATGCAGTATGAACTACCAGATTAGATAGTAGTACATAGCGTAGCTAACGTACATGTGGTACAGTGCAATGCGGTAATCTGCTATACCAATAAGTTGTAGTAAAATTACCAATTCAGTCAATGGTACGTAGTGTAGCTAACGTACATGCGATATAGTGTAATGCGGTAATTTACTATACCGATAGGTTGCAGTAAAACTACCAGTTCAGTCAATGGTACGTAGCGTAGCTAACGTACATACAGTACAGTGCAATGCAGTAATCCGCTATACTGATATGATGTCATCCCTGGTTGCCTGGCAACAATGACCATCCACATTGTCTATGACCCTTAGGGTATTGGGACCGCCCATGACCCTCTGGGTATTAGAGGCTCACAACCAGCAGATCAGCTACCAGTTCAGTCAATCTCAATCTCCCTTCTCTTCAAAATTCGACCCAAAAATAGTATATGCATATGTATGTATGCAGTCAAATATACACAATCAGAATACCAGTTTTAGACAGTCAATTAAAAGCAGACACTCACGTCTAATTAGTCAGTTATGTAATCAAACATTTGCACACTCATAGCTCGAATTCAGTATCAAGCTCATCACATAGCCAATCACAAATAACACATATTTCAAGCTCAAAATAGAGTCATAATTACCCTCAATAAAGCTTAGTCGTGGGTTGGAACACACAGAGTTACGATTACACTTACATTTGACATAAAACTAGAGTTTGGAGAGATAGGTCCACATGCCCATGTGCTCCGACCGTGTCAAGCAATCCAGGCCGTGTGGGGGTCCAAATGCTCGTGTGAAGGGTTGTACACGACCGTGTGTCAGAGGCACATGCCGTGTAACTCACTATCCAAATTCAATAAAATAAAATGCAGGACAGGCATGGCCGTGTGAGGGTTTTACACGTCCGTGTGGGATCCTTAAATCCCCAAATCAGCCATATGGCCGTGTGGCCAGGCTATGTGACACCAGATCCCTAAATCCCTAATTCCCAAACTCACATGCCCATGTGCCCAAAGGACACGGCCGTGTGAATTCTGTCAAAATCCCCAAATCGGCCACATGCCCATGTGGCCAGGCTGTGCGGTACCCCAAATCAGCCCTGAAATTGCTGTTTAAGCCACCATAATATTCTCTAACCTTTGCCCTATCAAAGTACACTAGAAAAAAATGATTTCCCCTTACTTTCATTGTCTAAAAATCCCTAAATCCCTTGGGTTAACATACGCACAAGACTTGTCAAAAATAGAAAATTTCAAACTAAAACTATGTAGACAAGGTTAGATTCTCACACCTGTTTTGACGTCGAAGAGATCAGCAGAGGAGTGCAACTCCGGGAACTAAAGACTGATCATTTTAGAGAATTATTTTCACAAACAAAAGTAAGCAGAAGGGAGAAGAATGAGGAAACATGAAGAAGAAAAAGAAGGGAATGTCCAACCAAAATAAAAATAATCACATGCTAATATAAATAACCAAATAAAATTAAATAACTATTCTCACTTAAACAAACTACTAACTATCAATATACAAAATAAATCGTCCAAAACGCACACACTAGGACTCGAACCCACAACCAGGAGGTTCACTAATACTCACACAACCACTAAACCAGCAGGCCCATTCTGTCACTAAATCGTACAACTAGACAGATGTGTGCAGCCTCCTCTCTGTCCCTATGCTCAAATTCTAAAATTTTTAAGCCCAAAATTTGGGACGTTACAAAAGGCGGGAGGTTACTTTTGAAGAGAAAGAACTTGTTGTTGTGGAGCAGTTATTTGCTACTAACGTGGAAAACACCTCTCTCTAAAGGGTAGGAATTGAAAAATAAGTGTTAAAAGGGAGATATTATTGTTAAGGTGTATGATCTTACTATTTCAGAGTAATTATTTATTGTTGACATGGTAGGGACCCCTTTTTAAGGGGCAAGTAATAAAAGGGTCCCTGGCATGTCATATAAATCTTAACAAGGGGTATTTTTTTAAGGAGCAAGAGCTTGCTTCTGAAGAGCATTTGTTTATTCCTAATATGGTGAAGACCTCCCTTTAAAGGGTAGGTGCTAAAGAACAGGTGTTGAAATGGATCCTCTTTAAGGAGAAGCTACTTATGTTGACAAGGCAATAACATCTTGTTAGGGGGCAGGTACTGAAGGGTAAAGGTGTTAGAACAATCTGGTTAAGAAAATAGTTATTTAGTTACAGTGGAAGTTTAATTTTTTCTTAAAATCGAGCCGTTTTGTTATTTATAACAATAAACCTAAACTAGAAATATACCTGTGCTTTATGCAAGGTGGATAAAAATTAATCATGACTTTTAATCGAACGATATTCTCCTCTATTATCATACCATGAATTGTGTCGAATGTAGGCTTGAGCAACATGAAGCAAATCACAGAAAAGAACCAACTTACTTATTTTCAATAGGAAAGTAAGTTCTCTTTATAAACCGGTATGAATGTTGAGTGTTTAGCTCAACTAGTGCCCTTTATTTATAAGGAAAAGTACAAGAGTTTTGGTTGAATAAGTATTGACTAAATAATATTATTTAAATATAAAATACAATCCTACTCTAACTAGAGTAAAGGGCAGCACACCCTTGTATTTTCTACTAGGGTTGTCGCCCCTCATGTTATATGAGAGCTAATTCAGCCTCTCATGTATTTGGTGTTAGAGTATGCCCAAAAACTAATCATGAGATGATTGTAATCACATACTCGTTTTACCTAGTTTGATAATATAATACATTACTGTTGTTATTTCAGTTTCTTTTTTTGTGTGTGTAAATAAATTGATTAATAATAAAGTCTTGAGAATAATATGATTATTCTTAAAATGTCCTTATTCAAGTATTATTGTGGTCTTGGCCAATAATAATATGTTAAGACTAATGTGTAGTTTATTAATGACAAAGTGTTATCATTCACATAGGGATGTCAATATTAATCCATGGGTATGTGTTAGAGAACAACATATTGGACTGACTCGCTATGAGTATGTTTCTTGGATTATTGTGTAATAGTCGCAACATTACTCATAATGATAACTATGTATACAATCTTTAGACTTGAGATTATCATTGTCCCAACATCATGAGTAGTATATTTTGATACAGTCAAATGTTTACTGTAACATGTTGTAATATAAAACCTAATGTTGGGTATACCACAATCTATGTATGTAACGCCCTAAATTTTCGTATTTTGGCTTTTGTAAATTTTGACACAAATATTTGTCTGCTTCAGTGGTTAAGTGTTCTGGGTGTGTATGTGAGGTCCTAAGTTCAAGCCATGACTTTGGAAAATTTTGGAATTTTTCTGATTAAAGCCTTACCCTTGTTCAGTAGGCTTAAGTTTAATTGTTTGTAAGTAAATATCAAAATGGGCCTGCTGGTCTAGTGGTTAAGTGGAGTGTTAATTTGCTGAAAGTCTGGTGTTCGAATCCCTCCGTAGGTAATGTTTTTGTTCGATTTTGAGAGAGAGAGAGTTGTGTTTAGGTTGGATTCTGAGTAGTGGGCAGTTTGATGGAGAAAATTAAGGGGAGTTGGGATAGGGGGTTATCAATTAATTTCTTTTTTATTTTTATTCCCAAATTCCGGCACTCCTTCTCTTTTTCCCAATTTTTCTGCTGTTCTCTCCTTCTTTTCTCTCTGCCAAATTTTTGCTTCTTTATCCTCCCTCACTATTTGATTTTTCCATTAGTCTCCTTTTTGATTAGCGATTGAATGCACTCGTTCTGTAAGTATATGTTCACTTTAATTTTATCATTTCGTGGTTAGTTTTTAAAGAGGATTGTTTTGGTTCTTTGGTTTAGGCGAAGATCAAGAACCAGAGTGCTCTACAAGCATTTTCAACGTTAGAAATTTTGGTTCGTTGTCGGTAAGTGATGGGGTTCACTAATTGATGTCCTAAAGTTCTAGCTGCGAGATATTCCCGATTTAGTGTTCATTCGTGTTACTAAATTCAGACTTTGGTAATGCCAATTATAGGTACTAGTAGTCTTGGGAGTGCATAAGTAGCGAATTAGGATCAGGTGTCTACTCGAAAATGTAGAAAATGAGGTTTTAATAAAAGTCAAGAACCTCACTGTCGATGCCACATGGGCATGTGGTCGCCTGTGTGGTAGGCTGTGTGCGAATGACATAGCCATGTGTTTGACGAGGGCCCAGCTGTGCGCTGGACATGGCCATGTAAGTAGCGAATTAGGATCAGGTGTCTACTAAAAAATGTAGAAAATGAGGTTTTAATAAAAGTCAAGAACCTCACTGTCGATGCCACATGGGCATGTGGTCGCCCGTGTGGTAGGCTGTGTACGAATGACATAGCCGTGTGTTTGACGAGGGCCCAGCCGTGCGCTGGACATGGCCATGTAATGGCCGGATATGGCTGTGTGTGACACATGGGCTAGACCAAAATGGGCTATGTGGGTCACACGGGCATGTGGGTTTCTGGGCTAGGCCGTGTGATCCACACAGGCCAAGGCCAATCTGGGCATATGGGCCACACGAGCAAGTGACATGGGCGTGTGGGCCAATTTAACTAAAATATTTCCTAGGGTTGCACGGGTCATCCCAAACGATTGTGAGCCTATTATAGGATCTGTAAGGGGTAATTAGACCCTAATTTGTATGATCTGTATGACTATTACTGTATTTCTAAGCATGTGATTACCATGCATATCTTATTAATCTAATTTATATAATTGTATATGATATTTATGTATGCCATCCATAAGCATGTGAGCATGATATTCTAATTATCTACATTTGCATATATTGTTTCTGATTTTGGAGTTGGGATGATGATTATTAGAGGAAGTGTTCTGAAAGGCATTTACGCCTATTATCTGGTAGCTCAGCTGCAATGTATCTGATATGTCCATATTCGGTACAACATGGTGTGTAGGGATGTATGGGTGTTTTAAACCCCACATGGTGTGTAGAGATGGTCAGAGATGGTGTGTAGAGGCTGGGGGTAGGATTCTGATTTCTGCTCTGTATGCATATCTGTATCTAAGATGGGTTACGCCATTAATTTACTTCTGTATTTGTATCTGGGATAGGCTAAGGCCCAAATCTGCATTTGTTTCTATAATGGGCTTGACGATTAGGTGCAACGGAGGACTCGACAGTGACCACATACTTATTAAATTGCTTTATCTTCGTTTATGGTTTTATTTTGTTATTGGGTATTTTGATGTAATATTGGACTACCGGACTGTTTTATTTGATTTTGATTCAACTGTGGTTATTATGGTTTTATAACTGTTAAAGGTGACAAAACCTTGGATATTACAAAAAGTAAAAGTTTTCCAAAAAACGATTTCAGAAAACAATACTTTTATATGCTTATGCTACAAAAATGTTTTTACCTTTAATTGTTTTAAAAGGATAAGAGATTTTAAAATTGATAATAATGATAAGGGCCAACTAACAAGATTTGTTTTAACTGGACGGAGCTTTTTTTTTAAAACCTTATGATGTGACACTGCCAGATTTGGCCATAATGTCTAGGTCGGGTTTGGGATGTTACAATGTAGTGGGATATGATTGATCAAAATAGGATTTGTACCTCCTACATAATGGGAGCAATATCTTAGGTCACTTGATGGAGTGAGACTAAAAATGCATGGTTATCCTCAAATAAGTTTATATTAGATGTAACCTCCCTAACTCGGCCTAAACATTATGGCCAAATTGAGAAGGCTACATTAGCCACCGAAATGGCTAATTAAGCAGATTATTTCACCTTTGAAAAATCTTTAACACGACTAATTTTGAAGAAAATCGTTATTGATGATCCAAGTTAGATAAAACATTGAGGTTATCTTATAAGAAACTCTAACTTGTCTAACTTTAGAAAAAGTCATCACTCTTGAAATTAAATAATGTGAAAGTGTTCATTTAATTAGGTCATCTTTACTTAGAGTACATTTAAAATTATCACGACTAAGTTTTAATTTAATTGATATTATTATTAATCTAACAATACAAAAAAACATGAATTCAAATACATTTAAATGGATTTTTTTCTTTGATTTGAAAGTTTGAGAGATTATGTGTAAAACTAGATCCAATCATGGGTTGGGTCACCCGATTTGAAGGTACGTTTGAAAAGTGTGAGATTTTAAAAAACAATTAGGTTCCAAAAATGAGCTTGGACAAAAATAAGTTTTGTTTTCTAAACGGGTCAAGCCTCGAGTAAGATTTTTGGGCTAGACCTGGTTCCAATCTACCTAAATTTTTTTATTTGTTGTCGTTTTATTGTTATTTTGTTAATATATTGCTACTATTTTTATAACACCCCGAACCCGGTCTAGAAGTTAGGACCAAATCTGGAGAAATTACATCAACTGGTTTGAAAAACTAATTTTAGTAAAGGGTTTAGCAAATACAACTTTTGCAAAAAATCATTAGAAAGCTATTTATTCACTTTTGAAAAATGCTTGAGGATTTACATAATTTGCAGTGGAAAACCTTTTTCAGTGTTTGAGTTTTGAAAAAAGAAATACGTTTTGTCGACTTAAGTGATTTTGCAGTCTTATGTTTGAAATTGTCAATTACTGATGAATTAAACGAAAACCCAAAACGAGTTCAGAACAAATTACAAACCTAAAAGATCAAAACTAATAATTTTGAAATTCAGCATACTTACATTAAGTGTAAAACAATTCGAATTCCCACATGTCGTCCAATCTTAAGTCAGATGTTTACCTAAACAGAAAAAGATAAAACAAAGAGGTGAGCTATGGAGCTAAATGTATAACTAAACTCAAACAGAGATCAAACAAAACACGATATACAAATTAGTGTAACACAGAGATGTTCATAACAATAGTATAAATAGAACGGAGAATGTTTGATTCTGTCAATGTTGTGTTTTCAGAAAATCAGAATACATATTTTTAAAAAATATCCTACACACCAAAATAGAGTTCCCTAGAACTCTTCCAACCAAATCACACCAACAGATAATTGTGGACAGTGCCACCAAATTTGCAGTTAAAATTTTCAAATTAGATATATGTGGTCAACCTACCATAATTGTAGACAAGCTGCCAGACAGAATTGTGGATAAACCACTAGATAACGCAGATCATTATACTGCCAAAAATTTCCTCCTTTCATATCATCCCAAACCCCATACAATGTATCATGGTATGCATATTCAGAATCAAAGTGATGAACATGTAGGACATGCTGTCATATAATAATAGAACAGAAGGCATGGTAATCCATGCTATGTAGAACAAATTTTCATATCTCAATAAGTCATATAAGATTTGCCATGAAATCACACACATGGTTATATGTATCCGAATCAGTCTCAAACCAATCAACATATTCAAATGTCACATGTTCTCATTCAACAAAGTACAGAGAGGCGTACCATCAAAATTAACAGAACACAGATCATACCTAGATAAATCATATACCTTATCCACATCCTGAATAAAGGCACATTATATACGAACAGATCATACTTACTTAACTTATATCGTATCAAACATACGTATAGATAACAGATTATACACTAAAAAATCACCATATATCAAACTTTATAGCATAATTCAGACCATATAGACCCCATGGAAGGCCTATGTTTGACTGGAATAATGTTTATGACCCTAGGGAAAATTTTTAGCTTTTAAGCCCATACATTTGTATGGATTCACACGGCCTATAGGGTTGGCCCGTGTGGTCCACACGGCCTAGCACACTATCGTGTAGCCCAAGTTAGAGAGTTACACAATCTAGCACATGCCTGTGTGACTCAATACCCAAAACATACCTTATATGGCATGGACACATGCTTATGTCTCTGGCCTAGACATTATAGTCAAATCTGGGAATGTTACGAAGAAGAGTTTTGAAACTAAGCTTATCATGTTAAAAACCTTGTACAGTTTATAGCTAAAGAGAGTTCTCATTTTAGGAGAAACATATTGTTATAATCTTTAATGAAATAATCAATTGCTTGTTCCTTTAAGTAAAACGAAAATTTACAGCGGAACAGTGAAAGTCGTTATATTTAACAAAAACCCGAGTTTGTATTTTCAAAAAACATTTGTCTGTGTAAAACCGTGGTTTGTAAAACGTTGCAGGATAAAAATCATAAACGCATCCAAATCCAAAAATTTAAAACCAACAATCGAAAGTCCTAAAATTACAAAACTCTAAAAGAAAATCCAAAAAAAAAAAACTTAAATAAATTCTTAATTATTTAAAACACTTTCCAAACTAGTGGTCACCGCTGAGCCTCCATCGCACCGACCCGCTTATGTCTGAGGATCACCTAAATAGAACAGACAAACAGATGTGAGCTTTCAAAACTCAATGTGTAACTAACAGAGTCATACATACACATAAACTCAGATTTCTCATGTAGCAGATTAGATATAGACATAAGTCCTTAGCAGAATCAAATAATAACAAAGTCATATATATGCAAATTCCTACTCACATCCTCTACCCATCAACTCTGACCATCCCAACACACCATGTAGGGTATAAAAATCAAACCATCCCAACGCACCACATAGTGTCTATACACACTGATCAGAACAGTTTTTAGCTAAGCTGCCAGTATATTGGCTAAATGTCGCCTCATTGATTACTTCCTCCACATATACAAATCCCACCCCATATACATATAAAAATAACAGATAAATAAAACAGAATTAACATGTCCCTCATGTTCATATACATATATCTTACATATTTATTCAATTCAGCCAAATCATATATATCGATTTTCATAATACTCAAACAATCTATCGGAACGATGTGGGCGGCCCTAGGGAAAATTTCAGAATTTTGGGCCTACATACTTGTATAGGCCCACATGCCCAAATTAACCCTTCCCGTGTGGCCGATATAGCTTGGCCCACGGCCCACATGCCCTTGTGGCATGCCAATGTGGGCCCACACGCCCAAATCGGCCTAGTCACACGGCCACACATACTCCCATCACATGGCCATATGTCTCATACGGCTGGCACACGCCTATGTGGCGTCGATAGGCCATTTTTAGCTTTTGCAGAACCTTGATTTCTCGCGTTTTCATTACACACTTGGTTTTTTTTTTATGCTACAACAATCCCAAGACCTCCAAATCCGCTAAAAAATATGACCACAACCCCGAATCAAGCCATTGGAATGAAGTTCGCTGCTTCACCACCTTCACCCAAATGAACGAGGGACCACCGAAAAACCAAAATGAAACGATTGGAGCAATCGATTGTCGAACAGAGTAGAGAGAAAAGAGCAAAAAAGAAATACAGAGGAAAGGAAAAAGGGAAAGAATAACTAACGTCAGAAAAATTTGAAAAAGGAAAAAAATAAAATAAAAACAAAATAAAATTAAAATTACATAAAATCCCCACTCCCCCACTAACCACTAACAACCTTGTAACACCCCATTTTTGCCCGGGCCCCAAATACATACAAATCAATAAAAAAAAAAATAAACAGTCCATTAAAACAATCATTTTACAGCCCATACACCAAGTAACCCAAACCTTGACTAACCCAAGCCAATTACCCAATTACACCCGTGGCCCGATACCCTAATTACACCCTCAACCCAAAATACTACAGCCTACTGAACCATAAGCCTAAAACTACCCAAAACCTATACACTAAACAGTAGCCCAGATTGTTTATAACCTAAACCCGTAGGGCCCAATAAGGCCCAAATGCCCAAAACACCGAATCAAAATTTACGGTTTCTGAAACCCTAGCTACTTGGTGCACCGCAGCCTTCATTTGGTCTTCATCAGCCCGTCGCCATCACCGTCATAATACGCGCCATCTACCCGCAAAAAGGAAAGAAAGCAAAGCAGAAACACGGCAAATATGGCAAGAAATAAAATTGTAATAATTATTTCGATTTCCAGTGGCTATAAAAGCCCAAATGAAAACAATGTAACAGGGGGAATTTTTACAGATACGAAGTTACGCATACAAACACATATACAAACAATAAAAATGACACAGAAAAGGTGATTCTTGGTTATTTTGTTTTTTACTTTATTTTTATATTTTTTTCTTCTTCTTTCGATTTTGATACATGCAAAAAAGGTTTTTTTATACAAAATACAACAGAAACAATAAGGAAAGAAAGACTACCTGAGTTTTGGCCGAAAAAGGGGGGTTTTGGGCCTACTGGCCGCCGTGTGCGGCTGCGCGTACGGTGGCGCGTGACACCAGAGCCAGGCCGGTCACTGGTCGGAGCTCGAAGGACTTTAAGAGGATTTTGAAGGAGTTTTTTTTTTTTTTTTAAAACGAATGCTGAAATGATTTTTGGGATAAAAATTTGGTTTATATAATATTACCAAAACGACGTTGTTTCTGCTTAACTCAACAAGCTCCAAAACGACGCCGTTTGGGGAAGGATCCGCGCGTTGACCCGAGTCCCAGGAAGGATCCGCGTGTTTTTATAAAAGGGTCAATTTACCTTTTAGGTCCTTCCGCAAATTTTAGTTTTTTTAATTACGTCTATTTTTTTATTCTTCTTTATTATTAATTTGGCCCAGCAATTAAATTCTTGTTTCGATTCGGTCTGTGGACTATTTAAACCATGAATTTTAGAACGACGCCGTTTTGGGGGAATAGGGCGTATTTGCCCAGTGAGTCCCTCATTTATTCCCCGCGTTTCAATTAAGTCCCTAATTCAGTTTTTATTTATTAATTTCATCCCTATAATTTATTTAAAGTTTAAATTAAATCCTTTTTTTTATTTTTCTTTTTTTATTTTTTTATTACTGACTTAGTTTTAATTATTATTTATTTATCTTAATACTTTGTGTATACATTATTATTTATTTTAAACCCTTTTTATATGAAAATGTTTTGTTGCATATTTTTTTTACACAATAATTTTAGTATATTACTATATATTATGCATTATTTTAAAAAAATTATATATTGTGTAATATTTCAAAGTAATTCATTATAGATGAAAAATTTTTATTGTTTACTTTTAAATATGTTTTTTTATATATAGATATGTATATATTTATTAATATATTATATTATATATTATATATATTTTTTATTTTTTTCAAATTGATTTGCTGTATAACATTGAAATTATTTATTATTAACACAAATTGTCTTCCACACCTTATCTATTTCAAACATGTATTCTTTTATATGTATATTAGATTATTGTATCATATATATTTTCCTTTATATATTTTGTAGTAAATTTTTATATATTCTATTTATTCATTTTAAAAAATATATATTACCTATTTTATCATATGCATATATTTTCTATTTTAGATTTTGCCATTTTTTTATTTCTTTTTTATATATTTATTATTTAGTATGTACCATTTATATTATGTTACTGTTATATTTATTATGTTGTTATTTTACTTTTTGTATTTTGCTTATTTTTGTTCTTTAGTTTGTTTATTATCGCTTTAGCATAGTCATTTTAATGCATGTGTTGCTTGTTATATTTGTCTTTATTAGTATTAGATTATCTTATAATTTGTATATTGCTTTAATATTTATACTTTGTAATGTATTAATGCTGTATTTTTTATCAAAATATTGTTTTAAAATAAATCCCACTTAATTATTGTTTTTATCCAAAAATTATTTTTTAAAATTAAGGCAAATATTTGACATTTGGGATTTTTGAAAGAATCGTGCCCTAACTTACTGGGCTTCGATTTCTTTCGTTAATTCTAAATGGTTAAGTATCCTTTTCAAATTAAAACAAACGATTTTCAAATAAAAAACTATCTTCGAAAGTTTAGGATATTGCGTCCTAACTTACTGGATGTGATGTTTTGATATTTCAAGATAAGGGTTTCCAAAAATGAAAGATATTTAATGTTTGGGAAATGTGAAGGGTTGTGCTCTAACTTACTGAGATTCGACCATTTTTTATCCAAATAATTAAATGTATCTTAAAAGGGGTAATAAGTTTTTGAAACTTAAAAGGATCATACTTAAAAAATCTTTTCAAGTCTTCAACATTAGGACATTTTATAATCAGTTTGGTACCAATTTTTGGGCGTTACGAGGGTGCTAATCCTTCCTTGTACGTAACCGACTCCCGAACCCATTTCTTGAAATTTCATAGGCCAAAATCAATATTTTAAAAAGGTGATCCAATCACACCTAAAAAGATTGGTGGCGACTCCATTTCCTTTTTTTTTTTTAAGTCGACCCCGTTTTTCAAAATTAAAAATGGTTTCGATAGCTTGGCGACTCTACTGGGGAAAATAAGAGAGCCAAGCCGTAAAAATTGATTTTTTTGTCCTTTTGTCGAAGTTTGGAAATTTGATTTGAAAAATTACAAATCCTTTTACATGTGATTGTTGCATATGTTTGTTATTTTTCTCGCACACATTACATTTGCATGGCCATTGTGGTTCCACCCTTAAGTGGGAGTGAGAAACTATGCCTTCGTGAGGTTTTCACCTCCGTGCAGGATAATGGATCGCTTCCGGGATACATCCGTACCTATGTCTTCGTGAGATTTTCATCTCCGTGTAGCCATAGGGAAATGTATTCCCCTGAACTGAACTCGGTCCATATGAGCCTATAATGGGTGAGGATCGAGGAATCTGTAGGTTCAGGTACCTCAACTTTAGAGCTAAACTGCACGTAGAGGACATAGGTACCCACCCTAGGGAGAACTATGTTAAACCTTAGTGGTCACCCAAATATGTGTTTATCTTATTTGCTTTATGTTTTATTCTATGATATTAATTTGTTGTGCTTTATTTTTGGTGCATGTCATCTCATATTCTAAAAGGTATCGATTCACAGTCAGTTACTAAATTGGAAAGCTGGTTATGGAGAACGAATTTCTTAATAAAGTGAGAAACAATGCGGCTGTCCGTAAATGGTCAGAGGAAACACAACTAGCAAAAAGAGATAGCTTGGCCGAAGGATACACATCAGAATTATGGGACTACACTCACATTAGTGTGACGCAGAATAATCTCCAGGAGATAAAGGAAGTATGGGATCGATGGCGTAACGAGACCAGGCAGTTGTTCTACAACAACTTTGGGGATTTGTCGTACTTGTTGGATATGAAGGTAGATGAACATTTGTTTTGGGCCATCACTCAATATTGGAACCCTGCGTATAGTTGCTTTACTTTTGGAAAAGTTGATATGGTGCCCACGGTGGAAGAGTATTCAGCTTTGTTGTGTTGTCCCAGGATTCAAGTGGATAAGGCTTACTCAAGGGCTAATTGTATTCCAACTTTTGTAAGGAAATTAATGAACATCACGGGGATGAGCGAGCAGTAGGTCACAGCTAGAATCAAGCAAAAGGGTGAGTGCAAGTGTATCCCATGGAAGGTTCTGAAGGATTTGATTCTAACCCATCTGGATGAGAAGAAGAAAGTTGATGTTTTTGCTCTAAGTATATATGGGTTGGTGCTTTTCCCTAGGGTATTGGGATATGTGGATGAAGCTGTGTCAGATCTTTTTAATCGGCTTGATAAACAGGTTACACCTGTTCCTGCAATTTTGGCTGAGACATTTTGATCGTTGAATGCATGTAGGAGAGCTGGCGAGGGTAGGTTCATAGGATGTGCACAGTTGCTGTTGGTTTGGTTCCACAGTCATTTCCGGAAGGTGGATAAAGTCTCCTATCAGGTTTTCCTCAAAAATTACTCTCCTTTAAAAGAGATTGTAGCAGTACCACGGAGAGATGACGTCTCAGAAGAAAACTGGATAGCACTTCTCTGAAATCTCCAAGAAGACGATGTTGAGTGGCAAGCTCCTTGGTTGGTTCTCGATGAAATTCTGTACCGATGTAGGAGTTTTGATTGGGTCCCACTACCTGGAATTTGGGGAGCCGTAGGATATGCACCTTTGCTCGTGCTGAGGTAGTATAGGTCAAAGCAGTTCATACCAGTAACACATGGGTTGGCTCAATGTGAGTTTTCATACAAGGGAGATCGTTATAAAAAGCTAGTTAAAGAGATTTCTTGTGCTTGGAATCAGACATGCCATATGAAGATAGTTGATGTGTGCTCAGCGACGACCCTAGAATACACGGAATGGTGGAGTAGAAGAGTGAATGACAATATCCTAGTGCCAATTTTAGAAGGAGCTTGACCGATTGAAGATTACTTGTGAGTGGTCCCATCGGAGTTAGAGATTATGAAGCAAGATTTTGAAAAGAAGAGTTCAGAGTTTGAAAAATAGATAGAAAGGTTGGAGGAAGAAAAGATGCATCTCAGATTAGATGCGGATGTTTAGAAACTGGAGGCTAAGAAGTTAAGAAAGGAGAAAAGAAAGGTTGAAGAAGATCGAGATGACTTGAAGATACAATATAAGAAGATACAACTGTCAATGAAAAGAGTTGGATTGGGGAAGACTTTAGAATAGTGGTAACAAGAGATTTGGGAGGAAAGAGCCAAAGCCGACCAATGGGAGAAGAGGGTCTAAGAAATTCAAGCATGAAACGAGGCATTGGAAAGGAGTTTGGCAGAAAGTCAAAAGGTGAAAAGTGGATTAAAGGCTAGAGTGGCTGAATTGGGACGATCTCTTCATCAACATTGAAGCCGTAATTCTGCAACCAAGTTAAAGACAAGTCTAAACCAGATTAAGGAATTGAAAGACAAGATTGGAAGGCTAGAATCGGTATTACAAAATTGTGAGCTCTGCATCGAGCAGCTTGAAGCCAAAGAGGGGCATTGGAAGGAAGAGCTTCATCATTTCCAGAAACAAGTCAAAAATAGAGATTATCTCATGGGAGAAGCCATAGCTCAGATTCGAGAAGTGGCTGACCATCTGCAGACCCTAGCGGTGCAGGCTGATACATTAAGCACGAGATATGAGCTACAGTCTGATCGTGGTCAAAAGTTAGCCTTGTTGCTTAGTAAAGTTAAAACTTTAGGCCTTAGGGCGAAAGCATATTTGTAGCTCATTTTATGTAAAGGATTTTGTTTTCTAATAAAATTTTCTAAATGAAATTGAATCAAAATCGATGCCTTTTTGCATTCATGCATTTGCATTACATCACATCATATGCATTTAAATCCATAGAAGGACCCTAATTAGTGGAAGTTATTACAGAAGAGAGAAAGTTAATCTGAAAACTACACACCGTTACGGTACACGCGCCAAGACCAAGAACATGAATCAAATATTTGAACAGCTCTAAAAGGATATGCAAGACCAATTGCAAGAGCAGTTGGCAAAAATGCAACAGGATATGAGAGAGCAAATGATGGAAGCTTAGAGGAATATGATGTCCCATATATCCCAACTACTGACTGGGGCAATGGACAAAGGAAAGGATCCCATGACTAACACTAGAGAGGATAATGAGGATTATCCTCCGGGCTTTACCCTACTACATGCGCAAGCACAACCTGAGGCACATCCCCGAAGGCCGTCTGTTACAATTAGGCCTCAACAAGGGCAAGCTAATACTGGAGTGCCTATGAATTTCCAAGTTGGATCTGGATCTAACCCAGGAGAAAACCCGGCTAATCTTATTCTTCCTGATCTAGACATGGCCGAGAGGGAAGGAATAAGAATGAAATTCTCAATGCAGTTAGAGGACCGTTGTAGATGGTTAGAGGAAAAATTCAAGGCTTTAGAAGGTCCTGATAAGCATCATGGAATTGATGCTAAAGATTTGAGCTTGGTCTGAGATTTGGTACTTCCTCATAAGTTTAAGATGCCAGAATTCGAGAAGTACAATGGGACCAGTTGCCTTGAAGCCCATATCACCAGTTGGGGCAGCATCTAGGTGGTATAACCACTAAGCTGTGCTAGAATCAGTTCCTGGAGAGACCTGGCACAGGCTTTCATCCAGTAATACAGTCATGTGACAGATATGACGCCTGATAGAATCACCCTACAAAACATGGAAAAGAAGCCAAATGAAAGCTTCAGGCAATAGGCGCAAAGATGGAGGGAAGTCACCATGCAAGTTTAGCCACCGCTCTTGGAAAAAGAAACTACAATGCTCTTTATCAATATTTTGAAGGCCCCATTCATTACCCATATGATAGGGAGTACCACTAAGAGCTTTGCAGACATAGTAATGGCGGGTGAAATAATTGAAAACGCCATAAGAGGTGGCAAGATTGAAGGTGAGACCACCAAAAGGTCAACCCCAAGGAGGAAGGCAATAGGTTTCGCAAAGGCATGAATCTGGTACAAAGCAAAATTCTGAAAAGGTCTAGTTTACTCCCATTCCGGTGACATATAGGGAACTTTATCAGAGTTTATTTGATGCACATGTGGTAGCTCCCTTTTACTTGAAACCAATGCAACCTCCATATCCCAAATGGTATGATGCAAACACTTGATGTGAATACCATGCAGGGATAACGGGACATTCTATAGAAAATTATACTGCTTTCAAGAAATTGGCAAAAGATTTATTAAAATGGACATTGTAAAGTTCGATGATAAGCCTAATACAGAGAACCCGCTACCCAATCATATCGATAGTGGGGTAAACGCGGTAGGTGAAGACATGAGAAGAGTTAAAATTGACCTGGCAAAAGTAATAACTCCTTTAAGATGGGTATGGAAGGAAATGGTAAAAGAGGGGTAATTATTTCAGAAACAGAAGGAGGTTGTGAAAAGATGAGAAACTATTATGAGTTCTACGGTACAGAAGGGCATGAGATTTAGGACTGTGTTAAGTTCAGGGTTTTAGTGCAGGACCTTATGGATAACAAAGAAATAGAGTTTTTTGAAGGCTCAAATGCAAGAAATGTATGCGCATCGGAAGGAGAGTTGATAAATCAAAAAGTCAACTATCCGAGGATTATCATTTCTCGACCAATGAATAATGAGGTTGGAACACAAATGGTGCCGAAAGTCATCATTTAGAAACTTGTCTCCTTTC
Source organism: Gossypium stocksii (assembly GCA_020496765.1). Lineage (NCBI taxonomy): Eukaryota > Viridiplantae > Streptophyta > Magnoliopsida > Malvales > Malvaceae > Gossypium > Gossypium stocksii. Next base: position 90,165,050 of record CM035620.1, read on the forward strand.
CTTATAAGGATAATAAAAAGGTTCCTTAGAGTTACAATTGCAATGTGACGATACCAGGAGGTGAAAACATAGCTAGTACTTCCAAGGAGGTCTAGAGTGAGGGATCTTACATGCATAGTGGAAGGCAGTATGATTCGGTAAGCACCAGAACTGAGCCTGTGAAGGCGAAGGCCTTAATGGTTGAGCAAGTGAAAGGGGCCGAAGCATTTATTAACGAACCAATGAAGGAAGAAGAGACTAAAGAGTTTTTGAAATTCTTAAAGCATAGTGAATATAGTGTGGTAGAGCAGTTGCGCAAACAACAGGCACGTATATCAGTGCTAGCATTGCTTCTAGGTTCAGAAGTGCATCGTGAAGCATTGATGAAACTACTCAATGAAACCTACGCTACTAACGACATATCCGTCCACAAGTTGGACCGTCTGGTTAGTAACATAAGCGCTGACAACTTCATCTATTTCAATGATGATGAAATTCCACCTGGTGGCATGGGATCTACGAAGGCTTTACATATCACTACTTGCTGCAAAGGATATACTCTGCCCAGTGTGCTAGTTGATAATAGGTCTGCTTTGAATGTTTTGCCATTGTCTACATTGAATAGGTTGCCAATAGATAGTTCTCACATGAAAACATGCCATAACAGAGTGAGAGCATTTGATGGCACGGAGAGAAAAGTGATGGGAAGAATTGACATACCTTTGTTAATTGGGCCAAACACGTATGAAGTGGATTTTCTGGTGATGGATATCAAGCCTCCTATAATTGCTTGTTGGGGAGGCCCTGGATACATTCAGTGGGAGCCGTGCCCTCATCTTTGCACCAAAAGTTGAAATTAGTAATAGAAAGACGGTTTACTTTAAATGCGGAGGAAGACACCATAGCGACGGTTACTAATGATGCGCCCTATGTAAAGGCAAATGTGGAGGCCATTGAATGCTCTTTCCGCTCCTTAGAATTCGTCAATGCAACATTCATTTCGGAGGGGAATGGGTTTACAGATGATGGTGGGGAAAGGAGCCTTGCCAGGAAAAAGGATTGGGAAGATATTTCCAAGGAGGAATTCAAGTTCCAGAACTAAAGGAGAAAAGAGACTGTTTTGGCTTGGGTTTCAGGCTAGATCATTAATAGAGAAGGAAGGAAATAGAGAAACGGCAAGAGAGAAGAATGGCACGGCTAAGTTGGGAAGAAATCAAGTGGGAGTTGATGACATTCCCCCACATATCCCAAACATTTGTATATGGAGGGATAATGCATCCTGAGAGAGGGTTGTTGAGAAATGAAAACCCTCATATCAATGCTATATACGAGGAGGGAATTGAACAAAGAAATTTGGAGGGCATTCGTCCTTACGAACCGGGAAGCTCTTTAAACAACTGGACTACAGAAGAACTTCCTGTAGTCTTTAGAAATTTTACAGAGTAATTTTCAGAACACTCTTGCTGCTTTAAAGCCTAGGAGTAATAAGATTTCATTTATGAAATAGGCTCATGTTTAGACATTTTTTGTTTCAATAAAATATACCTTTGTTATCAATTCGAGCAAGTATTATTTCATTCTTTTATACCGAAAAATATTCTTTTAACCTTTTAATTTCTTCATAATTTTTTTATTTCATTCATAACATGTAAATAGTCATTCTTGAATTCATTCGTTCTTTGTACATTTTTTTGTGCCCCTACAGGTCTCTAGATATCAATGACATGAGCAACGATGCTACAAATCCTGAATTTTGTTTTGGGCAAGACATGTGTTTAGAGGAACCTCAGGATTTTGAAGGTGACGGGGATTGTGACGTGTCTCCAGATCTGTTAAGAATGGTAAAGCAAGAGGAGAAGCAGATTTTGCCCTATGAGAAAGAGGCAGTAGAAAACGTAACCTTGGAGGAAAGAAAAGAAGTGAAAATTGGGACGCACATTGCCAAGGAAACAAGACGAGATCTTGTTGAGTTACTGCGAGAATTTAGAGATGTCTTTACCGGGGCTGAATACTGATATTGTAGTGCACCGCCTTCCCATAAGAGAAGACTGTAAGCTGGTCCAACAAAAGCTGCAAAGGATGAGGCCTTATATTGTGTTGAAAATAAAAGATAAAGTTAAGAAGCAGTTCGATGCTGGATTCTTGCAAGAGGTTAAGTATTCAGAATAGGTAGTTAACATTGTGCCTGTCCCTAAGAAGGACGAGAAGGTCTGAATGTATGTTGATTATAGAGACTTGAATAAAGCTAGCCCAAAAGATAATTTTCCCCTACCGCACATTGATACTTTGGTGGACAATATAGCAGGCTACTCGTTGTTTTCCTTTATGATGGCTTCTCAGGGTACAATTAAATAAAGATGCATCCTGAAGACATGGATAAAACCACTTTCATAACATTATGGGGTATCTTTTGTTATAAGGTAATGCCATTTGGGCTGAAGAATGTAGGGGCAACATACCAGAGGGCTATGGTAACCTTATTCTACGATATGATGCACAAAGAAATTGAGGTGTACGTGATGACATGATTGCCAAATCTCGAACAGAGAATGAGCACATTGAAGTCTTGAAGAAATTGTTCCTGAGATTAAGGAAATTTCAGTTAAAGCTCAATCTGACAAAGTGTACTTTTGGAGCTAGGTCGGGAAAACTATTGGGCTTTATAGTTAGCGAAAAGGGAATAGAGGTTGACTCAGACAAGGTTAGAGCCATACAAGAATTGCCTCCACCGTGTACTTAGAAAGAAGTTTGAGGTTTTATTGGGAGGTTAAATTACGTTGCTCGGTTTATTTCACAATTAACTGAGAAATGTGATCCCATATTTCGCCTTCTTAAAAAACACAACCAAGGTACTTGGGATGAAAAATGCCAGAATGCTTTTGATAAAGTCAAGCAATATTTGTCAAATGCTCCAGTATTATCTCCGCCCAGTCCGGATAGACCGTTAATACTGTGCTTGTCAGTGTTCAGTAATTCTATGAGATGTGTGCTTGGTCAACATGATGAGTTAGGAAGAAATAAGAGGGCGATATATTACCTCAGTAAGAAATTCTCCAAGTATGAGATGAGATATTCGCCAATTGAGAAGTTGTGTTGTGCCTTGATTTGGACAACTAGAAGATTGAGACAATACATGCTATATCATATAACTTGGCTAATTTCAAAACTTGACCCATTAAAGTATATGATGGAGTCAACTGCTTTAAATGGAAGAATGGCAAGATGGCAGATATTGCTCTCTAAGTTCGATATAGTCTATGTGAGTCAAAAGGCTATAAAAGGAAGCACAATAGCAGAATTTCTGGCTAGCAGAGCTCTAGAGGATTATGAATCATTGAGCTTTGATTTCCCCAATGAAGAGTTGATGTATGTGGCAACTACTGAAAAGTATCCGTTGAAGCTGAACTTTGATGGAGCATTGATAAACGATAAATTATACATATTTTTACCTCATGTTTAGCCTAATTTCTGGATGAATTATCATTGAATTTGTGGAAATTGGTGCTCTTAATCCGTATATTTCATATTTTATACTCAGTAGAGCACAGGGAAGAGAAAAGAACGAAAAACGGGTCGAAAACAGAGAAAATGGGCCAAAGTGAGAAAACGACACGGCCCAGGGATTCACCACACAGCCGTGGCACACGGTCGTGCCACATAAAGTCCAACACGGCCCAACCCCGACAAGTACGGCCAGACCACATGGCCGTGCCACCATCAACAGGCCCGCACACAGCCTCTTGTCGATCCACACGGGCGTGGCGCACGGGCTTGTCCCTGTCGTGAGGAAGTTTAATTTCACTCGAAAAAGGATACTTAGGGGCTAAGAAAGCCATTCTAAACTCTCTATAAAGACCATAGGAGGCAAAGTCAAGGGTATGCTTATTTCCCGCTAAGGGGAGACTTTTCTCTCCCCAAAAGGAGCTCCTTCTTTCTGTCAACACAAGGAGTGGAAGCAAGGGATTACTCCAAGGGAAGCTGATTGATTCATCGCAGAAGTCGGAATTCTACATCAAGACAAATGATCTCCCTAAATTCCTTCAAGGGTTTTTGGGTTCTTTATGTTTTGTTATCTTATTTCTTCTGAGATGTTTTCTTTATTAATTATGAACTAAACCCCTCAAATACTTGAGGGGGATGAAACCTAAGACAGACCTTGTTATTATTCATTCTTGAATTATATGATAAATACTTGAATTGTTCTTAATTATGTGTTCTTAATTCTTGGTTTAATAATCCTAGGTATTAAGTCAAGAAAATGATGTGCTTAGGCAGAGGAGCAAAAGTCCCTGGTTTAATAGTAGATCTACCATAATTAAGCGGAGTTGCATGCAACCCTAGACATAGGGTGACATAAATCTACCGGATTAGGGTTAAACCTAATAGGGGGATCCATAGATCGAGTTAATAGACTAGGGGTTTTAACTAGAAAGAGATTTCAGTTAATCAACCTAGGATTAGTTGTTCTTATCCTCGACGGAGGTATTAACATAAGTTAGGGATCTCTACGGATCAAGTCAAGTAAAGAAATCGTCTAGTTCAAGAAGTTAATAACAAGTGAAGTCTAGGTGGATTCTCTCTTAAGTATTGCATATATCAATTAACTTTTCAGAGAGTTTTCCCCCAATTTACTTTTAGTTTAGTTTTAGAATTAGTTTCATACAAACCTCTTTTACTTTTAGGTTAGATAATAGAAAGGAAGTAAGTACTAGTACTTTTGGTTCCCTTGGGTACAATAACTCAGTCTTGCCACTAAACTATACTACTGTTCGATAGGTGCGCTTGCCTTAAAATCGTGATATTAGTTAATTTTTGGTGTGATCAGTTTTTATAAATTTTATTACTACATATCACGCGATATCAATCAAACGCTGTAGGAAACGGAATTGGGGTAGTTTTGGTATCTCCAAATGGAGATCATTATCCATTCACGTGCAAATTGGATTTTGACTGTACAAATAATATGGCTGAGTATGAAGCGTGCATCATTGGAATTCGGGCAGCCATAGAGCGCAAAATTAGAACGCTGAAAGTATATGGAGACTCCGCATTAGTGATCTAACAGCTCAAGGGAGAATGGGAGACAAGAGAGCCCAAATTGATTAAGTATCGAAAGATAGTTTGGGGCTAATTGAGGAGTTTGATGACATCACTTTCAATTATATCCCACGAGATGAAAACCAGATGGCAGATGCTTTGGCAACTCTGGCTTCCATGATTAAAGTAAATAGAGAGAAGGATAGGAAGCCTATTCAGACTAGTATTTTTGAGGTTCCAGCTCATTGTTGTAACATCGAAGAAGAGGAAATGGATGACCACCCTTGGTATCAGGATATATTAGATACGTGAGAAATCGTGAATACCTTGAGCGGGCAACTGAGAATGACAAAAGAACATTAAGGAGGTTAGCCTGTGACTATGTTTTGGGTAGAGATATCTGTACAAAAGAAGGAAAGATCAAGTGCTCTTGAGATGTATTGACACTGTGGAAGCTAGGAAAATCTTGGAAGAAGTGCATGAAGGTGTTTGTGGGACACATGCTAACGGTTTGACGATAGCTAGACAAATCATGAGATTTGGATACTATTGGTCTACCATGGAAGGAGATTGTATCAACTATGCTAAAAGATGTCACAAATGCCAGATTTATGGGGATAAAATTCATGTACCACCTTCACCTTTGCATGTTATGACTTCTCCATGGCATTTTTATGTGGGGCATGGATGTCATTGGGCCGATCTCACCAAAAGCTTCAAATGGGCATCGTTTCATCTTTGTGGTTATTGACTACTTCACGAAATGGGTGGAGGCTACTCTATACGCAACCGTTACTAAGTCAGCAGTTAGTCGATTTTTTAAAAAGGAGATCATCTATGGAATGCCTAAGAGGATCATATCGGACAATGCACTAAACTTGAATAACAGCACGATAGCGGAAGTTTGCAATCAGTTCAAGATTAAACATCATAACTCATCTCCGTATCGCCCAAAAATGAATGGGGAAGTGGAAGCGGCCAATAAGAACATTAAAAATATAGTAGGGAAAATGACTGAGACTTACAGAGATTGGTATGAAAAGTTGCCATTTGCGTTTTTTGCCTATCGAACGTCTGTCAGAACCTCTAATGGGGCATCTCCTTTCTCATTGGTTTATGGGATGGAGGCAGTTATACCCATTGAAGTGGAAATACCTTCTATTCGAATTTTGTCAGAGATAAAGTTGGATGAAGCAGAATGGATTCCATCGCGATATGATCAATTGAACTTGATTGAAGAAAAGAGGCTAATGGCTATTCGTCATGGTCAGATGTATCAGAAGCGAATGATGCGAGCTTATGATAAAAAAGTTCACCCAAGAGAATTTCAAGAGGGGGACCTTGTACTGAAAAAGATCCTTCCCATACAAAAGGATTTTAGAGGAAAATAGATGCCGAATTGGGAAGGGCCATATGTGGAAAAAAAGGCTTTCTCTAGTGGTGCACTGATTTTGACCGAAATGGATGGGAAGAGTTTACCCAATCCTGTGAGTTCAGATTCTGTTAAGAGGTATTTTACCTGAAGGGAAGGAGAAGCCAAGGTGAAAACCCGCAAAGGGCGCTTTGAGACTTTAAAAAAAAAACGGAGAGGCCAAGGTGAAAACCCGCAAAGGGCGCCTTGAGACCAAAGGGGTTTTGAGTTGAAAACCTGAAAGGGCGGCTCAAATTTTGAGAGGCATGCAGTGATCTTGCTATACCTGAATCGACAAGAAGTAAAGTATGTTACATACTGAGGCATCAACAAAGTACTTTGGATCTTCTAAACACATGTTAAGCTCAAAGCAGTCTTCATGGAGCTTGTATATAGAAGCCCAAGCTGCGATATCTAGGGCACCTGGTTTTTGTCCTATTTACAATCTTTGGATTCTTTTTCTTCTCAAAGATATGTTCCTAGATTAGTCTCCTTTGTATTTTTGGTAATTTGTTCAAACTCTAATTATCCTCAAAGATCAAATTATTTGCTGCCATTATTCATAAAACGTGTTGCATTGAAATAATGATTGATGAACTAATAATATTTTCACAAAAGAAGTTTTGCATATTACTCTGGAAAATTCTAGATAATACAAGAAACTGAAAGAGGACAATTGTTTAAAGAAGTCCCAAGTGTAAAGGTCGGAGGTGCTTGAGAAAATTGAAACTATCTCTTTTATCCAAATTAATGAGTTGAGCAATACTGATCCTAAAAGAGGATCATGTCATAAACATCTCTGGTGGGTCATAATATTCGGGGAATGATATGACAGACAAGGTTCAGAGCATACTTCGAGAAGAACAAAGATGAAACTCTTGATGAACAATGGCACCTTAAAAACTAATCATCCTCGTGTCATTTTGCATTCATAGCATTCATAACACATTAAGCTAAGAGCACTTGATTCATTCTAATCATAGCATCATAATCATAAACATAAGCATATAAAACCAATTCTACAGGACATGTCCCCAGAGGGCGGTGTAGCGACATCGGCTTGTCTCCTTAAGATAGTAGTGAGGTAGATTGATGTTGGCAAATCTTATCTTTCTGAAGTAGTAAGGGAGCATATTTTAGCCATTAGCCTTATCTTCCTGAGGTAGCAAGGGAGTCGGCTGAAGATTGTAGTCTTATCTTCCTGATGTAGTAAGGGAGTAGACTAAAAATGAAGATTTTTCTCCTCGAGATAGCAGTGAGATAGATTGATGTTGGCAGATCTTATCTTTCCGAAGTAGCAGGAGAGTAGATTTTAGCCATTAGCCTTATCTTCCTAAGGTAGTAAGGGAGCAGGCTGAAGTTTGTAGTCTTATCTTCCTGATGTAGCAAGGGAGTAGACTAAAAAATGAATATTTTATCTCCTCGAGATAGCAGTGAGGTAGATTAATGTTGGCAAATCTTATCTTCCCGAGGTAGCAGGGGAGCAGATTTTAGCCATTAGCTTTATCTTCCTGAGGTAGCAAGGAAGCGGGTTAAAAATTTGAGTCTGGCATCCCTGAGTTGGCAAGGATCAGATTGAAGAAAGCAGATCTAGCATCCTTGAAGTTTTACAAGGAGCAGATCGAAGATAGCAGATCTGGCAATCCCTGAGTTGGCAGGTAGCAGATCAAAGATTGAAGATCTGGCATTCTTGAGTTTGCAGCGAAGCAGATCGAGGATATCAGCATGGCATCCCTGAAGTTGCAGTGGAGCAGGCTGAAGATAGCAGATATTGCCTTCCTGAAGTTGCAGCGAAGAAAATTGAAGCCATCAGACATAGAGTCCAATACATCTGAAATTGCAGATAAGTTGGAGGAGGACGAGGACCAAATCTCAAGACTTGGCCAGACTGGGCAAAATTGGTACTTTTATAGTCTTTGCTCTATTTCTGTTATACGGCAATGAGCAAAGAGGGGCAGCTGTAACACCCCATTTTTGCCTGGGCCCCAAATACATACAAATCAATAAAAAAACAAAAAATAAACAGTCAATTAAAATGGTTCTTTTACAGCCCAAACACCAAGTAACCCAAACCTTGACTAACCCAAGCCAATTACCCAATTACACCCGTGGCCCGATACCCCAATTACACCCTCAACCCAAAATACTACAGCCTACTAAACTATAAGCCTAAAACTACCCAAAACCTATACACTAAACAACAGCCCAGATTGTTTATAACCCAAACCCGTAGGGCCCAATAAGGCCTAAATACCTAAAACACCGAATCAAAATTTACGGTTTCTGAAACCCTAGCTACTTGGTGCGCTGCAGCCTTCATTTGGTCTTCATCAGCCCGCCGCCATCACCATCGTAATCCGCGCCATCTACCTGCAAAAAGGAAAGAAAGCAAAGCAGAAACATGGCAAATATGGCAAGAAATAAAATTGTAATATTTATTTCGATTTCCAGTGGCTATAACAGCCCAAATGAAAACAATGTAACAGGGGGAATTTTTACAGATACGATATTACGCATACAAACACATATACAAACAATAAAAATCACGCAGAAAAGGTGATTCTTGGTTATTTTGTTTTGTACTTTATTTTTATATTTTTTCTTCTTCTTTCGATTTCGATACATGCAAAAAAGGTTTTTTTATACAAAATACAACAGAAACAATAAGGAAAGAAAGACTACCTGATTTTTGGCCGAAAAATGGGGGTTTTGGGCCTACTGGCCTCCGTGTGCGGCTGCGCGTGCGGTGGCGTGTGACACCGGAGCCAGGTCGGTCACTGGCCGGAGCTCGGAGAACTTTCAGAAGATTTTGAAGGAGTTTTTTTTTTTTTTTAAAACGGATGCTGAAATGATTTTTGGGCTAAAAATTTGGTTTATATAATATTACCAAAACGACGTCATTTCTGCTTAACTCAATATGCTCCAAAACGACGCTGTTTGGGGAAGGATCCGCACGTTGACCCAAGACCCGGGGAGGATCCGCGTGTTTTTATAAAAGGGTCAATTTACCATTTAGGTCCTTTCGCAAATTTTAGTTTTTTTAATTACGTCCATTTTTTTATTCTTCTTTATTATTAATTTGGCCCAGCAATTAAATTCTTGTTTCGATTTGGTCCATGGATTATTTAAACCATGAATATTGGAACGGCGTCGTTTTGGGGAATAGGGCGTATTTGCCCAGTGAGTCCCTCATTTATTCCCCGCGTTTCAATTAAGTCCCTAATTCAGTTTTTATTTATTAATTTCATCCCTATAATTTATTTAAAGTTTAAATTAAATCCTTTTTTTATTTTTCTTTTTTATTTTTTTATTTCTGACTTAGTTTTAATTATTATTTATTTATCTTAATACTTTGTGTATACATTATTATTTATTTTAAACCCTTTTTATATGAAAATGTTTTGTTGCATATTTTTTTTTACACAATAATTTTAGTATATTATTATATATTATGCATTATTTTAAAAAAATTATATATTGTGTAATATTTCAAAGTAATTCATTATAGATGTAAAATTTTAATTGTTTACTTTTAAATATATATTTTTTATATATAGAAATGTATATATATATTAATATATTTTATTATATTTTATTTTTATTTTTATTTTTTTAAAAAATTGATTTTCTGTATAACATTTAAATTATTTATTATTAACACAAATTTTCTTCCACACCTTATCTATTTCAAACATGTATTCTTTTATATGTATATTAGATTATTGTATCATATATATTTTCCTTTATATATTTTATAGTAAATTTTTATATATTCTATTTATTCATTTTAAAAAATATATATTACCTATTTTATCATATGCATATATTTTCTATTTTAGATTTTGCCATTTTTTATTTCTTTTTTATATATTTATTATTTAGTATGTACCATTTATATTATGTTATATTACTGTTATATTTATTATGTTGTTATTTTACTTTTTGTATTTTGCTTATTTTTGTTCTTTAGTTTGTTTATTATCGCTTTAGCATAGTCATTTTAATGCATGTGTTGCTTGTTATATTTGTCTTTATTAGTATTAGATTATCTTATAATTTGTATATTGCTTTAATATTTATGCTTTGTAATGTATTAATGTTGTATTTTTTATGAAAACATTGTTTTAAAATAAATCCCATTTAATTATCGTTTTTATCCAAAAATTGTTTTTTAAAATTAAGGCAAATATTTGACATTTGGGATTTTCGAAAGAATCGTGCCCTAACTTACTAGGCTTCGATTTCTTTCGTTAATTCTAAATGGTTAAGTATCCTTTTCAAATTAAAACGAACGATTTTCAAATAAAAAACCATCTTCGAAAGTTTAGAATATTGCGTCCTAACTTACTGGATGTGATGTTTTGAAATTTCGAGATAGGGGTTTCTAAAAACGAAAGATATTTAATGTTTGGGAAATGTGAAGGGTCGTGCTCTAGCTTACTGAGATTCGACCATTTTTTATCCAAATAATTAAATGTCTCTTAAAAGGGGTAATAAGTCTTTGAAACTTAAAAGGATCATACTTAAAAAATCTTTTCAAATCTTCGACACTAGGAAATTTTATAATCAGTTTGGTACCAATTTTTGGGCATTACGAGGGTGCTAATCCTTCCTCGTACGTAATCGACTCCCGAACCCGTTTCTTGAAATTTCGTAGGCCAAAATCAATATTTTAAAAAGATGATCCAATCACACCTAAAAAGATTGGTGGCGACTCCATTTCCTTTTTTTTTTAAAGTCGACCCCGTTTTTCAAAATTAAAAATGGTTTCGACAAACCTTATCCCACAGAATCCTACCCACTAAACACATTCAACTACCTCAGAATTTCAACTCCACCCAAACTCTGTTAGACAACCGAAACAAAAATTAACATCTACGCTCACGCAAAAATTTGAACATGAGACCTTCGACAAGCTAACATCTTACCACTCGAACCAACAAACTTATTCTAATATGAATTTATTGAAGATAAAATATAAGCCCAATCACCAAGGAATAGGCTAGGATAAAAAATAGTAAAAATTTTAAGAATGGGACTTGAACCAAAGACCTCAAACTCACCTAAAACACTAAACAACTAAAATAGATACTCATTTATAATAGAATTCACAAAAACAAAGTTAAATAAATTAGGGCGTTACATTATATTTTAAATTTTATCTTTATTTAAAAATAATATAAAAATTTTAATACAAACAATCCGAATTAAGCTTAAGTTTAATTTTTTTTAACTTGAATTGAGTTTAAATAAAATTTTTAAATCTATTTTTTAAACTAAACTCAAACTTAAAAATAGATTTAAAATTTAGTATAAATATGACCGAATTCGAGCCCATTATAATTATGTATAGCTAAAAGTTAGCTATGTAAATATTATTAGATTTAGTTATAATTATGTATAGCTAAAAGTTAGCTATGTAAAAATTATTAGATTTAGTTAAATAATGCATGATACGGTATGTCTTCAATTTCAGAAAGTGATAAGACAGAAAAAAAATTCCTGTTCTTAGTCGTACGTTCTATTTTTCAAACGAACGTTGAACATAAATCGGATTCATGGTACGCCATCCAAAGTGTAGCCTAATGGAAATGATATTACCATATTTAGTGTTAGAAACTTTTGTTCATCTTTAAGCTAACATGATTTCATTGATTCATCTTAAATCAATCAATCCATGATACTCTGTTTATAGATAAGAGTCTACTTATATTAATACAAGTATTAATGTTTGGTTCATGAAGTCATGCCTACAATTTAAAAACTTTTTTGAAAGCAAAATTAGAATAAATCGGACAGAATCTATGAATGATGGAACTAAATTAGAAATAAGTTTGAGATTGTATTATTTTGATGTTTTAGTGTTTTTATCATTTTTAGTTTTAAGTGATCATGGCATTTGTTATGTTCAATTTCATCAATTGAATGAAATTAAATAAAGTGAAATATACTGTAGAAAGTCATATTTTAAAAAATTATTTTTATTTTTAAACTTTTAAATTTATATCTTCTTGTACAAATTTTAATATTTTAAAAAATATTTTTCATAGTTTTTATAACTAGGATTAAAATAAAAAATCTTGCAAACATTGAGGGCTAAAGTTATTGATTTTTTAGATTTAAGATCAAATTGATAAAATGTATAAACATTGGAAAACTAAATTTGTTATTAGGTCAATAAAACAAAACTCATGTTAGGTTTCCATTAATCAATTAATGGAAGAGTAACTAAAATATTTAATTTTAAAAATTTATGTGACTAAAAAGAAAAAAAATTAATAATTCAATGTTAAATTAATATATTTTAATTATATTCAAAAAAATCAAATAATACTTTATACTAATTACAATAATTAAAAGTATTATTTTAAAAATTAATTAAATGTGCAACATTACGTGAAATATTAGAAAAAGAAGAATTTGGAGAAACTTTTAAACTCACCATTATAGCCTTTGTTACTCATTATATTAATAAGGAAATTTATCATACTTATAAATAAGAATTTCATTATATTAAACTATAGACAAGCACTAGGACTACACTACATAAAATTTTAAGACATTAGAAACTGAAAATACAAAAAATAACTAGTATTTGTATTTTGTGAAATTGTAGATAATGTAACACCCTGAACCCAACCTAGACGTTATGGCTGAATCCGGAAGTGTCACATGAACTGGGGTTAGAAAATGTTGTCGTTAAGTCAAAACCATATTAGTTTATTAATCTTTAGCACTTTTATTAATTTCAAAACTCTTATTCATTTATTCGTTTAGAGGTAAAATGTATTGGTAGCGGAAGTTCATAAAACCATTGTATTTAGGAAAATCGTTCAAGATTTTAGAAAAACCATTGCTTTTGGAAAAATCCGAGTTTTTCTCGAGTTATGCCGTTAACGTTATAAAGTCATAAAATGTAGTAAATCCCAAAATAAAGAAAAATAGTTCATAAAGTCAAACTTACAAAATACCCAAAATAAACCAAAAAATTTAAAAGTAGAATGTAACTGGAAGCAATTCAAAGCATGTAGTCATCGCTGAGTCTCGCTACACCAATCCGCCTAAGTTTGTGGATTACTTGTACAGAACAAACAGAGTTACGTAAACTCAGTGTGTAACCCAGCAGAAATATGCATGCAAACATACAGATTATCAAACATCAGACAGATACAAATTTTGGCTCAAGCCCATTGCAGACACAAATACAGATTCGGGCCTAAGCCCATTTCAGATGCAGATACAGATTTGGGCCTAAAGCCATCACATATACATATACAGATATGCAAGTTAGAAATCAGAAATCCTACCACCATCCTCTACACACCATCACTGACCATCCCTACACACCATGTGGGGTTTAAAACACCCGCCTAGCCCTGCACAACATATAGTATCGATGCGGAACATAATAGATATAATGCAACGATGCTGCCAGGTAATAGGCATAAATGGCCTTTCAAAACACTTCCTCCAATATACATCATCCCATCCCAATTATCAGATGCAGAAATATACAAATACAGATAACAGATTAACATGCTCATATGCTTACATTTAAGCGTACATAGATATCAGATATGCATATAATAGTGCAAGTAGACATACATCAGTATTTTAATCATATCAGAGTGTCAAATAGACAGATCATACAAATTTAGGGTTTATTTAGCCCTTACCGAACCTACAATAGGCCTACAGTCATTTGAGATGACTTGTGCAACCCTAGGAAAAATATTTAGATAAATAGGCCCACATGCCCAGATTGGCTTTGCCCGTGTGGATCACACGGCTTGGCCCAGAAACCCATACACCTGTATGGAGTGCCCGTGTAGAGTGGTCATGTGGGCCCCTATGCTCGTGTAGCCCACACGCTCAATTTGGCTTAGCCCATGTGGCTCACACGGCTACACTTCAGCCATCACACGGCCATGTCTTGAGTACGGCCTGACCTTCGTCGATCACACAGACGTGTCATTGCACACGGCCAACTATACAGGTGAACACACGCCCATGTATCATCGATAGAATTATTTTTGACTTTTGCCGAAACATTATTTTCTGTATTTTCGGGTACACACTTGGTATTGTTTCACTGCAAAAATACTCCCGAGCACTCTAAAACCTAAAAATTGGCATTCCAAATCCCAAATTTAGTGAAATTCATGAGTTTAAATGAATTTACTACGCAATCAAAACAGTACACTATTAAACAAAATGCGCAAAAACTTACTGATTTCGAACAAAAACCCCCAAACACTCAAACCTCTACAAAAACACTAACTGATTCTTAACCTTCGCCTAAACCAAAACAACCAAAATCAATCCCCTTTAAGAAACCAATCATGAAACAATAAAATAGTGGTAACACAGTTACTTACTGGATGAGCGCAAACAAACGTTGAACAAGAGGGAGGCAATTTGGAAAATCGAAAGGAGATGGAGAAACAAGGAAAAATTTGGCAGAGAAGGGGGAAAGTAGAACATTAGAAAGATGGAAGAATTTTGAGAAAAATTGAAAATAAAAAAATAAAACAATTATCCCTCAAATTACTCTCCGACTTACCCCAAAATCTCAACCACTTACAAATCCAGGTTACTTCCAACTTCTAACTAACACTAGTAGTAAAAAATAATTCCCTTGCTCTCATAGGGACTCGAACACAGGACCTTCAATAGACTAACACTCAACTTAACCACCAGACTAGCAAGCCCATTCTGATATGGTCCTACAAATAATTATACCAAAGCCCATTGAGCAATGATAAGGCTCAAGTAAGAAAAATACCAAAATTTACTCAAGATAAAGCTTGAACTTGGAACCTCACACACACACCCAGAACACTTAACCACTGAAGCAGACATATATTTGTGTCAAATTTTACAAAAGTTGAAACAAATAATTTGGGGCGTTACAACTCTACCCCCTAAAAGAAATTTCGACCTCAAAAGTTACTTAATCAGAACAGATGAGGATACTGCTAATGCATTGAGTCCTCAGGTTCCCACGTGGCTTCCTCAGTACTATGATTCCGCCATAGAAACCTCATTAATGGTATAGACTTCCTCCTCAAAACCTTAAAATCCCAATCCAGAATTTGAACCAGCTCCTCCTCAAAGGTCAAGTCCGGCCTAACCTCGACCTTCTCAATCGAGACGACATGAGATGGATCAGAACGATACCACTTTAGCATCGAAACATAAAACACATCATGAATATGGTCCAGTTTAGAGGGTAACTCCAATTGATAAGCGACTGGTCCCACTCGTTTCAGAACCCGATATGGTCCAATGAACCTAAGGCTCAGCTTGCCCTTACAACCGAACCTCAAAATCTTCTTCCATGAAGAAACCTTAAGAAACACGAAGTCTCCCATAGAGTAATCAATCTCATGCCTCCTCAAATCTGTACTTCAGACGATCTCGAATCAGTCTAACCTTATCCTTGGTCTCAGAAACTGTATCGCCCTAAATTTTTAATTTTTGTTTTTATTCATTTGTGACATAAATAGCAATCTGCTTTAGTGGTTAAGTGTTCTGGGTGTGTGTGGGAGGTCCCAAGTTCAAGTCTTGTTTTAGGGAAAAGTTTGTTTTTTTTTTCTGAATAAAGCCTTAACCTTGTTTAGTAGGCTTTTATTTAATTGTTGGTAAGTACATATCAGAATGGGCCTGCTGGTCTGGTGTTTAAGTGGAGTGTTAGGTTGCTGGAGGTCCTATGTTCGAATCCCTATGTAAGCATAAATAGTATTATTTTCGCTTGGATACTAGGTGGAGTTTCGAGTGAATTAAAATGCTGAGAAGTTGAGATGTAATGGGATATTTGGGAGTTGAGAGAATATTGGGAGGTTATCAAAGAATTCTATTTTGCAAAATTTAGTTTTCTCCTCTTCCTCTATCGAATTTTGACTCTCTCACTCTCTCTTTTCATCTTATATTCAATTTATTTTCTATTGAGCAACTTTTGGCTGCGTTCATTCGATAATTATGGTTTAATTCAATTCTGAAAGTTATTACAATTAAGTGTTTAACGAGAGGTGTTATGACTCTCGATTTAGGTGAAGATCAAGAATCTATTGGTGCCCTACAGCGAGTTGAGCGTTAAGGATTCCTTTCGTTACCGATAAGTATACAGTTACGTTGTGGAATATTGTGGGTTCTCGATGTGGGTTAGATCAAGTGTCGTTTTAAGTGATTAAATAGGAATCTTTTTGCCAATTATAGGTGCTGGTGATCTTAAGATTGCGTTTGTTGTAAAATCGTACCAGGTGTGTACCCAAAAATGTAAAAAATAGGGTTTTGGCAAAAGCTGAAAACCCTATTATCGACACCACATGGGCGTGTACTCACCTGTGTGGTAGGCCGTGTACTATGGCATAGGCGTGTGATTGATGAGGCCAGGCCATGCATATAAGACACGACCGTGTGATGGCCAGGTAGGCCGTGTGCGACACACGGGCTAGATTGAATTGGGCTGTGTTGACCACACAAGCGTGTGGGTCACACGTGCGTGTGGGTCACACATGCGTGTGGGATTCTAGGCTAGGTTGTGTGATCCATACGGCCAAGGCTAAATTGGGCCGTGTGGGCTACACGAGCATGCTGGCCCACATGGGTAAGCCACATGGGCGTGTGGGCCCATTTAACTAAAATGTTTTTTGAGGTTGCACGGGTCACCCAAGTCTACTGTGAACCTACTATAGGGTTGGTAAGCACTACTCAGACCCTTAAATGTGTGAATTGAATGTATGATGTATGTACTGAGCATGATAATTATATGGCTGTATACTGAACTGTATGTATAACTGATAACCATGTAACATGTTATATACTGTATGCCTGCACTGAGTATGTTATTTGCAATTGTATTAGGGCAGGATCATGGTTATTGGAGGAAGTGTATTGAAAGGCTCTTAAGCCTATTAACTAGCAGCTCAGCTGCAATATATATACTGAAAGGCTCTTAAGCCTATTATCTGGCAGCTTAGCTATGATATAGTGTTATGTGCTGCATTTGGTACAGCTTGGAGTGTAGGGCTGGGTGGGTGTTTTAAACCCCACAGGAAGTGTAGGGATGGTCAGAGATGGTGTATAGATGCTGGTGGGTAGGATTTTGTTTTTTGATTACTGTATGCATAATTGATACTGTGATGGGCTAAGGCCCAAATTGCTACTGAAATTGTAATGGGCTTAGGCCTCAGACTACATTTGACTGTTTACTTTGTTTGACTGTATGTTTGCTTTCTATGGGGATTACATACTGAGTTTACGTAAACTCACTCATTCTGTTTAATTTATACAGGTAATCCCTAGACTTAAATGAATCAGTGCAGCAGAGGACTTAGAGGTGGCCATACGTTTGTTAAACTGACTTAAATTCAATTTTGATTTTTTTTGCTTTATTATTTTTGGGGGTATTTTATGTGATTTTGGACTTTTTAGATTGTTTTCCTTATTTTTGGGTTTTAATTGCTTAAGTAGTTTCTTATTCGCAACTGCAATAAAAAGTCGATTTTATTGAAAATAAACAGTTTTCCTTAAATAAAAATGTTTTCTAAAGCTTTCGCTAAAAAGATACGTTTTAAGACAAAATCAAATAGTAAGTATTTTTCTGAGATAAATAAAAGCTATTGAACTGAAACGGTTTTAAACTTGTCAACTTCGATTTCAAATCCCATTCCTTGTGACATCACCAGATTTGGCCATAACGTCTAGGCTGGGTTTGGGGTGTTACAAAAACTAACTTAGGACCCAAAACCTGATGTTCACCCAACTGAGTCCAACACAAGGGAGTACGACACTTACGACCTTATAGAGTTTCGTAAGGTGTCATCTGAAACTAGCCTGGAAACTGTTATTGTAGGTGAACTCGACTAATGGCAGGTAATCCTTCAAACTACCTCAGAAATGAATCACACATCTCCGGAACATATCCTTCAGTATCTGAATCACCTTCTCAAATTAACCATCGGTCTGAGGATGGAACACGGTACTAAAGTCCAATATTAACCTCAAAGCCTCATGCAATTTCTTCCAAAATCGAGAAGTGAAGCGAGGATCTCTATCAGAAATAATTGAAACAGGAACCCTATGCAGTCTTCTTATCTTAAAAATATACAACTTTGCTAGCTTCTATAGAGAATAATCAGTTCGAACCGAAATCAAGTGAGCAAACTTGGTCAATCGATCCACGAAGACCCAAAAAGAATCTTTCTTTGTAGGTGTCACAGGCAACCATTAACAAAATCCATCGTTACTCGTTCCCATTTTCATAAGGGAATCTTAACCGACCACAGTTGCTAACACGTCAAACATCGAGCAATGAAGTCTGTAACCTCACGCCTCACACTTGGCCACCAATATAACTCATGAAGGTCACGATACATCTTATTCCCCTTGAGATACATAGCATAAAGGCAACTATGCGCTTCCCACAGAATTGACTGTCTCCAATCAGCATCATGCGGCACACAGATCTGACCCCGAAAACATAGTACCCCTTCATTGTTCAGATCAAAATCCGAAGTGTTGCCACTCTCAACCTGATGAAACCAAAGTCCCAGAGATTCATCTTCCAATTGCTTAACCTAAATCTGATCAATCCAAGTCAGATTGACTTGTAACTCAACTAACAAACTCTCATCATCAAACAGACTAAGGCGAGCAAACATCACCCATAGATCAGTTATCGTCTTTCGATTCAGTGTATCAGCCACCACATTGGCCTTACTAGGATGGTACTCAATCGTACAATTATAGTCCTTGACCAGCTCGATCCAGCGACACTGCCTAAGGTTCAATTCCTTCTGAGTAAAGAGATACTTGAGGCTCTTGTGATTAGTGTAGATGATACACCTCTTACCATACAAATAGTGCCTCTAAATTTTTAGTGCAAAGACCATTGTAGCCAACCTAAGATCATGCGTCAGATAATTTGCCTCGTGTGTCTTGATCTGACAGAACGCATAAGCCACAACTTTTCCATCTTGCATCAATACACATCCCAAACCGACGTGTGATTCATCACTGTATACCACAAACTTTTTATTGGATCCAGGTTGTATCAGAACAGGAGCCTAAGTCAAAACAGATTTAAGCTTCTCAAAGCTCATTTGCTGTGCATCAATCCAAACAAAAGGAACCCCCTCACATAGAAGCTTAGTCAACGGAGCTGCAATCAAGGAGAATCTTTCCACAAAATGCTGAATATAACCTGCCAGACCTAGAAACTGCAGATTTCAGATACATTCTTGGGTTGTTTCCAATCCAACACCGCCTCAATCTTTCTAAGATCGACCCGGATCCCTTTAGCAGGCACTACGTGCCCTAGAAAAGTCACTTCACAAGTCAGAACTTATACTTGTTAAATTTAGTGTAGAGCTATTTTTCTTGAAGTGTCTAAAGTACTACCCTAAGATGCTAATCGTGCTCATCCTTAGTCTTAGAGTGGACCAAGATATTGTCGATGAATACCACGATGAACTGATTCAGATACGGTTGGAACACACGGTTCATCAAATCCATAAATACCGCTAGAGCATTTGTCAAACCAAAAGGCATCACTAGGAACTCGTAATGCCCATAACGAGTCCTAAACGCAGCCTTATACATATCAGCCTCCTTAACCCTCAACTGATGATACCCAGATCGAAGATCAATCTTAGAAAATATAGAAGCCCCTCGGAACTGTTTAAATAAGTTATCAATCCTTGGAAGTGGATATTTATTCTTAATGGTCAGTTTGTTCAATTATCGATAGTTAATACACATCCTCATAGTCTCATCCTTCTTCTTAACAAACAGTACTGGTGCTCCCCAAGGAGACACATTTGGACGGATGAAACCACGGTATAGTAGTTCTTGCAATTGAGCCTTAAGCTTCACAAGCTCCTTCGGTGCCATACTATAGAGAGCGATGGACACATGAGCTATACTTGGAAGAAGTTTAATCCCAAATTCCACTTTTCGATTCGATGGTAACCCCGGTAATTCCTTGAGAAAATTATCCAAAAAATCCCTTACAGTTCTAATATCCCCCAAAGAAGAGTCCCCGAAAGTAGAAACACTGACGTAAGCCAAGTACGCCTCACACCCTTTTTCGAACCATTTTCTTGGCCACAAGTGCAGAGATTACGTTAGACAGATAATCTCAACGTTCACCAATCACTACCACTTCTTCATCATCCTTAGTTCTCAAGACAACCGTCTTAGTTGCACAGTCCAAACTGACTTGATGTTCAACTAACCAGTCCATACCCAGGATTAAATCAAATTCCTTAAACGTCAGCTCTATCAAATTAGCTAGAAAAATCGCCCCTTAAACCTCTAACAGAACATCTCTATATAGCTTACTAACCCTAACGAATTATCCCAATAGACTAGTACAGTAACCTCACTCGAAGTGCTCTCAACCATAATCCCTAGGTTTCTAGATATTGAACTAGCTATGTAAGAGTGAGAAGACCCTATTTCTATCAAAGCCAAGTAGGGTACATAAAATATAAAGAACGTACTAGTAATGACGTCAAGAGTATCCCTATTCTCCCGACGACGTGCAGCATAGACCAAAGTAAGTTGTCTAGCCTCTGTCTGACCAGCACCTCTGCCTGATGTTCTCTGTACTCAGCCCGTACCATTACTACCCCTAGCATGACCACAACCCCTAGGTGTCTGCTGAACTACTCTTGGAGACTGTACAGTACCTGGTCCCATAGTTTGCACCTGATTAGCCCTCAAAAGACACTCTTAAATACGGTGCTCTAGAGACCCAAACCACAGACATGCCCCAGTCCTCCTCCAGTACTCGCTCAGATGGCGTCTACCACATCTCCATAATACAGCATCCCAATAGAAGTAATGAGGGCTCTCACTCTAACTTGCCCATCAGATCTAGCCTTTTTCTTAAGCCTCTGAATAGAACTTGAAGGCTTCGAATCCCTCTTGTTCTTACCTCTCTCCCTCTCTCTATTCTAGTGCTCCGCGCGCCTAACATCTTCGGCGATATTTGCCTTCTCGACCAAAACTGAAAACTCATGCTCCCTCTATGGAGTAATCAAAACTCTCAGATTATCTTTCAACCCATCCTCAAAACTAACACACCTCTTATATTCGATGTCACCATACCTCGAGCATAGCGGCTTAGTCTCAGGAATTTAGCCTCATACTCGGCTATAGATCGATCACCTTGCGTGAGATTCAAAAACTCACACCAGCGAGCATTTACATAGCTAGCTCCTACATACTTACTCTGGAATGCAGTCTTAAAGAATTCCCAAGTCAGGCGATCAAACGGAGTCCCCTCATTAACAGTTAACCACCACTGGTATACTTTGTCGCAAAGCAAGGAGACTGCACCCTGTAGTTTTTAGTCAGGGGTATAGTCCAGATCATCCTTAATCCTCTCGGTAGCCTCCAACCAATACTCAACCACATTAGGGGTGACTCCTGTGACACCCTCAAAGAACTCAACACCATTAGACCGAGTTGTTTAGTTACCGACCCTTGGCCTCCAGATCCAAAATTGGGTCCAGCAACCCTCTCCAATATCCTAAGCATGGCTTGGGACAATACGGCGTCCTTAGCCGTACGATCTTAAGACCTAGTCTCAATAGCAGGCGAAACCGGCATCGCACTCATATCTAGATTTGCCATAACGCCCAAAGATGAGGACTCAGCTCGAGCCCCTTACGGCCTCCACCATGGTCACGAGTATCTCATCCACGAATTCTACCAGCACTTATTGCCTATTCGAATTTATCTATATTAACAATTTTATCCATCAGTTTCAGTATTTATTAACATATGTTTTATACAATAAGGACCAGAAGTTCAGCAATGTTTCCGAAAGTTGCAGTCTCTATTCGTTTCACTATAATTTTAGAAAGTACAAACTACAGTGTTTTTAGATTATGCTATCTACAGTATTTCAAAAAATCTATCTAAGTTTCAGAAGCACTTACAAGATCGGCGATGGAGACTCAATGTACCACATACTTAACCTATAATATTTCAAATCATTTGAAAACTAATTCTTTAAAACATATATTGGAACCCAAAATTCACAATCGAGTTTTGCAACTGGTTGTGATACCACTAAATGTAACACCCCGAACCTGGCCTAGACGTTATGGCTGAATCCAAAAGTGTCACATGAACTGGGGTTAGAAAACATTGTCGTTTAGTCAAAACAATATTAGTTTATTAATCTTTATCACTTTTATTAATTTCAAAACTCTTATTCATTTATTCGTTTAGAGGTAAAATGTATTGGTAGCGGAAGTTCATAAAACCATTGTGTTCAGGAAAACCGTTTAAGATTTTAGAAAAACCATTGCTTTTGGTAAAATCTGAGTTTTTATCGAGTTATGCAGTTATAAAGTCATAAAACATAGTAAATCCCAAAATAAGGAAAAACAGTCCATAAAGTCCAACTTACAAAATACCTAAAATAAACCAAAAAAATTTAAAAGTAGAATGTAACTGGAAGCAATTCCAAGCATATGTTCATCGCTTAGTCTCGCTGCACCAATCCGCCTAAGTCCGTGGATTACTTGTACAGAATAGACAAAGAAAACGGTAAGTTTACGTAAACTCAGTATGTAACCCAACAGAAATAGGCATGCAAACATTTAGATTATCAAACATCAGACAGATACAAATTTGGGCTCAAGCCCATTACAGATTCGGGCATAAGCCTATTCAATATGTAGATACAGATTTGGGCTTAATCCCATTGCAGATACCTATACAGATATGCAAGTCAGAAATCAAAAATCCTACCTCCATCCTCTACACACCATCTCCGACCGTCCCTACACACCATGTGAGGTTTAAAACACCAACCCAGCCCTACACACCATATAGTACTGATGCGGCACATAATAGATATAATATAGCCATGCTGCCAGATAATAGGCATAAACTACCTTTCAGAACACTTCTTTTAATATATATCATCCCATCCCCAATATCAGATGCAGAAATATACAGATACAGATAACAGACTAACATGCTCACATGCTTCCATATAAGTGTACATAGGTATTAGATATGCAGATAATAGTGCAAGTAGACATGCATTAGTATCCTAATCAGATCAGAGTGTCAAAGAGATAGATCATATAAATTTAGGGTTTATTTAGCCTTCACTGATCGTACAGTAGGCCCACAGTCATTTGGGACGACCCGTGCAACCCTAGGAAAAATATTTAGATAAATGGGCCCACACGCCTGTGTGGCTTACCGTGTGGACCAACACCCCCAGATTGGCCTTGCCCGTGTGGATCACACGACCTAGCCCAGAAACCCATGGCTGCGTGTGGAGTGCCCGTGTAGGTCCACACACCCATTTGGCCCATACGCCCAATTTAGCCTAGCCCATGTGACTCACACGATTGCACTCGGGTCATCACACGACTGTGTCTTGTGCACGACCTAGCCTTCATCGATCACACAGCCGTGTCATTGCACACGACCTACCACATGGGCAACCACACACCTGTGTGGCGTAAACCGAATAGTTTTTGACTTTTTTCGAAACTTTATTTTCTTCAATTTCGGGTACACACCTAGTATTGTTTCGGTGCAAAAACACTCATAAGCACTCCAAGACCTAAAAATTGGTATTCTAAAACCTAAATTAGTGACATTCACGAGTTGAAACGAATTTACTACACAATCAAAACCTTACACCATTAAACAACACGCGTAAAAACTTACTGATTTTGAACGAAAACCCCCAAACTCTCAAACCTCTGCAGAAACACTAACTGACCCTTGACCTTCGCCTAAAGCAAAAGAACCAAAATCAATCCCCTTTAAGGAACTAACCACGAAACAATAAAATAGTGGTAACACAGTTACTTACAGGACAAGCGTAAATAAACGTTAAACAAAAGGGAGGCAATTTGGAAAATCGAAAGGAGATAGAGAAACAATGAAAAATTAGGCAGAGAAAGGGGGAAGATAGAACGTCAGAAAGATGAAAGAATTTTGGGAAAAATTGAAAATAGAGAAAAAAAATAAAACAATTATCCCCAAATCCCTCAAATTACTCTCCCACTTACCCCACAATCTCAACCACTTACAGAACCCCAATTACTTCGAACTTCTAACTGAAACTAGTAGCAAAAAATAATTCCCTTACTTTCACAGGGACTCAAACACAGGACTTTTAACAGACTAACACTCAACTTAACTATCAGACCAACAGGCCCATTCTGATATGGTTTTACAAATAATTAAACTAAAGCCCACTGAGCAAGGATAAGGCTCAAGTCAGAAAAATACCAAAATTTACCCAATGTAAAACTTGAACTTGGGACCTCACACACACACACCCAGAACACTTAACCACTGAAGTAGATAGATATTTGTGTCAAATTTTACAAAAGCCGAAACAAATAATTTGGGGTGTTATAGATAAGATTTAAAAATGTAAAATTTGAGATAACATAATGAGTACCTATGGAACATGAGGCTGTAGTATGCGAACTCGTGGAGGGCGTCGTCGAGTGGCTCAATGTAACCTGATAAACGCTAAATTATACATTTTTTTACTTCATGTTTAGCCTATATTTTGGATGGATTCTTATCAATTTTGTGAGAATTGGTGCTCTTAATCCTTCCTTTTTATATCTTATACTCATGAGAGAATAGGGAAGAAGAAAGAATGGAAAACGGGCCAAAAACGATGAAAAATGGGCCAAAATGTGCGAACAACATGGGCAAAGAAATGCCACACGGTCGTGCCACACGATCGAGCCACATGAAGATCACACTTTCAAGCCCCCGACAAGCACAGCCAGGTCACACGGCCGTGCCTCTACCGATAAAAGCATACAACCTCTGTCGAAGTCACATGGGCGTGGCACACGGGCGTGTTCTAGTCGTGAGGAAAGGGAATTTCACTCGAATTGGGATGCTTAGAGGCTAAGAAAGGCTCCCCACAAGCTCTCTATATAAAGACCTCATGAGGCAGAAGCAGAAACACATGTTTTTAGATATTTTTCGTCTCGTTTTTCTGCCACACTAAGGGTAGAAGCAAGGGATTACTCTAAGGGAGAAAGCCGATTAATTCATCTCAGAAGCCGAAATTCTGTAGCAATATAGAGGATCTCCCTAAATTTCTTCAGGGGTTTTTGGTTTCTTTTATGTTTTGTTATTTTATATCTTCTAAGATGTTTTCCTTCTTTATTATGAACTAAACCCCTTAAATACTTGAGGGGGATGAAACCTAAGACAGATCTTGTTATTTATTTTTGATTTATTTAATAAATACTTGAATTGTTCTTAATTATGTGTTCTTCATTCTTGATTTAATAATCCTAGGTATTAATTCAAGAATTAGATGTGCTTAGAGCAGAGGAGCAAAATTCCCTGTGATAAGAGTAGGTCTACCATAATTAAGCGGAGTTGCATGCAACCCTAGACATAGGGAGACATAAATCTGCCGGATTAGGGTCAAACCTAATATGGGGAGCCATAAATCGAATTAATGCAACCTAGGGAGTTAATTAATAAGGGAACTTTAATTAACAACTTAGGCCTAGTTGCTCTACGCCTCGACGGAGGGTTTAGCATAAGTTAGGGATCTCTACGGATCAAGTCAAGTAAAGAAATCATATAGTTCAAGAAAATAATAACAAGTGAAGTCTAGGTGGATTCTCCCTTGAGTATTGTCCATATAAATCAGCTTTTCCCTAAAAGTTTTCCCAATTTACTCTTTACGCTTTCTTAGTTAGTTTTAAAATTAGTTTAAACAATCCTCTTTTATTTTTTAAGCTAGATAATAGAAAAGAAGTAAGTACTAGTACTTTTGGTTCCCTTGGGTATGAGAACTCGATCTTGCCACTAAACTATACTACTGTTCGATAGGTGCGCTTGCCTTTAACATCGTGATATTAGTTAGTTTTGGTGTGATCAGTTTTTATAAATTTTATTACTTAATATCACGCGAGTCGTTATCAAACACCCCAAACCCGGCCTAGGTGTCAAGACCAAGTCCAAAGAGTTAGATTGACATTACTGGAAACCCACGTTTATAAATGAAAATAAAAGGAAACCATTCAACACGTTAAAAAAATCATTGTAATCAACCAACCATTCAACCATCCTAAACCGTCATATTACTAGAGAAAACTAAAATTACTAATAGTATAAATAAAAGAAAGATAAAGTGGATTGACCGAGCTTCCACAATGCCAACCCGTTCAAGTCTATGAACCACCTGAAATTCAATCAACAACGAAATGAGTTGTGAACCCAGTGCATAACAGAAATAGATTTAACTAAAGCACGATTATAAAAATAGTTCTCGAATCTCAAGTTCCAATCAGAATCAGAAAACATTCAATATAGATTTAATGTATCAGTTATATGGCGGAACATTCTAGTTCAGATATAGAACAGATCAGAAATAGATACAGTTGTTCCTACCCCCATCCGCTACACACCATCTTCGACTATCCCAACACACTATTTAGGATATTGAATTCTCATCTAGCCTTCCACACCGCTCAATGTTAATACGACACTTTCCAAAATATTCGCAGCTTAGTTGTTAGATCAATAGGTGAATAAACGCCAGATTTATATATAAGTTATGGCCTAGCCACTGAATTAGAACAGATCGCTTCCTTCTTTACAAGATTCCCAGCCAACGCAAAAGCTGATTACAGATGTCAAAAATGTATGCTCATTCAATTTTTGTAAACATTTGTATAATCAGAATTTCAATCTCAGGTTGTCAGATAGCAGTCACTATCTAATCCAGATCATACATATACACTACGGATGCCCTACATTGGCATTAACAATGCTTACGGCCCCGATGATAAATTCCAAACCTGACCTATACGCCTGTGTGGTTTTACACGGCTTGGCACACACCCGTGTGGTCTTAAATCACAAACAGTGAGTTACACAGCCTAGACACACGCCTGTATCTCTGGCCCATATGATCTCTATATCACAAATAGTGAGTCACACGGCCTAAAAACACAACTGTGTCTTTTGCCTGTGTGAACCTTGCACTAACATGCCCACACACGGCTTGAGCACATGCCCGTATCTCTTGCCCGTGTAGCTCATATTTGGTAAATAGTATGTTATACGGCCTAACACACGACTTGACACACAGCCGTGTCGCTCACACGATAAACCACACAACTTGATACACAGCCATATGGTGTCGACAGTCACATTTTTCTGAAATTCACAAAAACTCGACTTTTGGTATGTACTTGAAACGATTTCGAAGTAGTAACAATGTAGAGGAGTTTTGAAGCCTAAAATGACCATTCAATAACTTAATTAACCAACTTTATCAACAACAATGCACAATTATACTCAAAATACCTATGTCGAAAGTTTCGACACAAAACCATCAACAAAAATAATATTTACTAAAAAATCAACTACAATTACTCGAATTGACGTGTTGAGGTTTGCTACTTCCGATATCTTCACCTAACAGGGAAGCCAAACAATTAACTATCAAATATTTACAAAATACACTCAAAACCATTTCAGAGTACGCTACGAAGAACAAAAGGAAAAATTGCGACATTGACGAATTGACAATGAAACTTACTTAATAACCTTCCGACTAAAAAAACTAATAGCGTAACTTCAACTAGTCTCGTATTGCTTACGATAGTGATCAAAATAAAGAGGAAAGAAAAATAATTGAATACTAAATAAAATAAAAGAATTAAAAGAGAGAAGAGGAAAAAATAGAAGAAGAAGAACTAGCATTAATTATTATTTAACTTCCACTCAGATTCCTAGCATTTACCAAAAATGTTCCCTTTCACATACTCTGTGACCCGAACACAGGACCAAACAGAATATAAAAGCTTAACCATTAAACTAGCAGGCTCATTTTTGACACAGGTTTACGCTGAATTAAACTTAAATATGTCATTCAAGGACAAAGGTTATCTTAAATTAAAATAACAAAATTCCTAAAGATGCGACTCGAACTCTTGATCCCAGCCACATAAACAGATCATAGAACCACAAATACATAGACTCAATTACAACAGAATTCAGCAATCAAACATTCAAATTTTTGGGGTGTTACACTCAAGTTAAGCCATCTTCTCTAGGACGTATGCCCGACCTAGAGACTAATGAGATTGTTGAAGTGCCTACCACTGGAAGGTAGTAGTCAGAGAATTGGGGATGATGTTGTGTCTTAAGCAATGCAAAATGTTTTATAGAGGGTCACTGGGGCCCAAATCGGAATTGAAAATCGTGGGGCCGTTACTAAAAGGCTCTGATCTAATGGGGCCAAGTTGTTAGGGGTGTTTCCAAAACAACCACTACAGTGGCTTAGTACTGGATGGAAACTACAGAGAGAATTTTAGAGGATATGGACTGCACTCCAAAGTAGAAACTTAAGGGTGTTGTATCATTACTGAGGGACGAAGCTTATTGATGGTGGCAGTAAATGTATTTAAAGTATATATAAAGTATTTATAGTTTCTTGTTAATGTCGGGAAAATTATTTCATCAAAATGAAAATTGACAATCATGTTATAAATAGATTTCTTGTCTTGGTTCAAGGTTTTTAATTATAGAAGGGGATTCATAACCAGCACATATTCTCAATCTTCTTTGAGGATCCATCTTTGAGCATTGTGGTGGAGCAATTGAGACATATACCGCATATCCAAATATCCTAAGATGGGAAATGTTCGACTCCTAACCAAAATCCAATTGTAATGGGGAGAATAAATGGTAACTTGTTGGCCTAATGTATGCAAGTGTTGTAGCATGTAAAACAACATATCCACATGCTAAAATAGGAAGCTTTGTTCTCATAAGTAATGGTCTAGAAATTAACTAAAAATGCTTACTAAAAGATTTTGCTAAACCATTTTGTGTATGAATGTGAGAAACAAAACTTTCAATTGTTATTCCAATTGACATACAATAGTCATTGACAGCCTGCGACGTAAACTCACTGGCATTATCAAGACAAAGTGTCTTAATTGTATAATCTTGAAATTGTGCTCTTACTTTAATTACTTTTTCAAGTAATCTCGTACACTAGGTTAGAATTTAATAATAAACACATATATAATCATCTTGTATGCCTCTATCTAAACTATGAATTACTTAAACGGCCTACATGGTGTGTGAATAGGCCCACATATATTCCTTGTATGCGTTCTAGAAATGTGGGTGATTCTAACCCAATTTTAATCGGTGATGGTCTAGTAATTAATTTACCTTGAGAGCAAGCAATGCATGCGATTTCTTTAGATTGGGGAATCTTTTGGTTTTTCAATGGATGACCACGTGAATTCCCAATGATTTTACGTACCATCAATGATCTAAGATGGCCTAATTGATCATGCCAACTAGTAAATGGACTTGGCTCTATAAAGTTTTGGTTTATTATAGCGTGTGTTTCAATGGTACTAATAGTTGTATTGTCGAAACCATTTTTGTTTGGAAAAACTGGGTTGACTTTAAAAATAAAAAAAACGGAGTCTCCACCAATCTTTTTAAGTGTGATTGGATCACCTTATAAAACATTTTGGTCTACGATTTTTAGAAAATAGGTTCGGGAGTCGGTTACGTACGAGGAAGGATTAGCACCCTCGTAACGCCCAAAATTGGTACCAATTGATTAATTTTCTATCCTAGTGTCGAAAATTTGAAAAGATTTGAAAATATGATCCTGTTTTTAAAATTTTGAACAATTTGAGTTGAAAAACTCGAGATTCTTTTGTTCCGAAAGAATACGAACATCACATCCAGCACGTTAGGACACGATGTTTTAAACTCTCGTAACTAAAATCATCTCGTAATTTATAAAATTTGTTTAAAAGGATATTTTAGGCGTTTAGACAAACGAGAAATTGCAACCCAGCACGTTAGGGTACTGTTCCCCGAATTTCTAAACGCGAAAAACATTGCCTCATTTTTTAAAAATGCTTTTGGGAAATATATTTTTAAAGAAACAGTGATGCAAGCAAAATATGATATTAATTTATGGCAAGATAGAACTACTAAACAATATAAATTACATAATATATGCACTAACATTTCATGCAAATTTAAATGATTTATAACAACAAAAAATAATGGATTGTAAAAATAACTATGTTTAAACAAAAAATAAACAAACACGTAATTTGAAGATAAACAAAAAATATAAGTAGATTATAACATTTTTCAAAAAAAAACGAAAGGTATATAAACAAAAAAAAAAACTAAAAATAAGGGTAAAATGTCAATAGAAAATGAATGAGGTATTTAAAAACAACAAATGGATATTGTGATAAAAAAATAACAAATTTTAAGAAAGGTTAATATATATATATATATATATATATATATATATAAAGATTTAATACATTTTTTAAAAGAATGATTTATAACATATACATATATTTATAAAAACAAAACTTTATATTTATAATAATTCATTTTAAAATATCATACTATATAAAAAAAAGTAAAATAATACATAATTTTTAATAATAACACTAATTTTAAAACAATACATAATATTTAATAATACAAATTTAAAATAATAAATGGTAATAATATACAAATTTTAAAATAATACTTATAATATAATAAATAATATATGGAAATAATAATATAATAAAATATATAATAAAAATAATTTTGTATGTAATAAATAATAGATGAGAATAATTGTATAAAATAAAAAATTCATGTATATAAAAGTTTAATATGATATAAATAATATATATAAAGTATTAAAACAAATAAATAATAATCTAAAATTATGTAAAGAAAATAATAGAAAAGGACTAAATTTAAAGTTTAATAAAATTTTGGGAAAAAATTAGAAAAAATAAATTGAATTCGGGCCCTAATTGAAACGCGTGTTTAAAAACGAGGGACTCACTGGGAAAATTTCCCTATTCCTCAAAACGACGTCGTTCCCAAATTTGCCTTAAAATGGCCCAAGGGACTTAATTGAAACAGTGGCCAAAGTTCTGGGCCGAATTTTAAAAGAAAGAAAAATGCAATTAGACATAATTATAAAACTTCAAATTTGCAGAAAGACCAATAGGGCAATTAGCCCTTTTTACAAAAACACGCGGATCCTCCCCGGGTCGGGTCACGCGCAAGCGGGTCAAGCTTGAAACGGCGTCGTTTTGGGCTTATTGAATTAAGCCAAAATGGCGTCGTTTTAGTAAGGCTATATAAGTCGAATTTAAGCCTAAAATTCTTTTTAAAGTTTGTTTAAAAAAAAACTCAGAAATCTCTCAAAAAAAAAGGTCTGCCCTCCGAACTCCGGCTCCAATTTGGCCAAGCTCTAGTCATCGGGCTACACGCGCCCACGCGTCATCATCGATTCTGCCGTATATGGCGACCGGAAGCTAAAAAGCTTCGATTTTTAGCGCGAATCAGAAGGTAACACCCTTTTATATGAAAATGGTGTTTTGTAAAAATAAATAAAAAACAATCGTCTTCAAATGTTTCTGTTTCGAATAAAAAACGTAGATAAAATAATAGGAAAAATCACCTTTCAAAAAACTATAGCTTTTTATTGCTTGAATCTGTTTTTGTGTATGTATGCGTGTAAAAAAAAAACGTAGTCCGATTACATTGCTTTGGTTCTGTTTTATAGCCTAAATACATAGATAGAAAGTAAAACATCCTGATTTCTTGCTATATTTGCTGTCCCCTGTTGTTCTTATTTCTCCTTTTGCAGGTTAACAATGCAAATCACGGTGGTGGCGGTTGCGTGAAGGAGGCTGTGCATGGGGCTTGCGGCGCCTTAAGGTTTCAAGAATTTTAGGGTTTCTGACCTTGGTTATCTGTTTGGGCCATTCAGGCCAGATTGGGATTGGGTTTAGGGTAGGCTTAGAATTTGGGCTGTTTGGTTTAGTGTTGTAATTGGGTTTCAGGTAACTTTTGTTGTATTGGGTCACGGGTGTAAAAAGGGGTATTGGGTAATTTAGGCTTGTTGGGTTCTAATTTGGGCTTGAAAACTGTAAAAAGGGACATTCATTTATTGGACTCTATTTGTTTTTATTATTATTTTCTCTTGTTTTTTCTATTTGTATAGCCCGGGCAAATTGGGCCTATAATAGCTGCCCCTCTTTGCTCATTGTCGTGTAACGGGAATAGAGTAAAGACTATATAAGGACCAATTTTGCCCGGTCTTGCCAAGTCTTGAATTCTTGATCCTCATCTTATTCAAAAGTATCTTGACAGCTTCAATCTGCTTCACTGCAACTTCAGGAAGGCAACATCTGCCATCTTCAATCTGCTCTACTGCTGCTCACCGAAGTTAAGATCTACTATTTTTAACCTGCTCCACTCCTATTCAGCGAAGACAAGGCTAGTGACTGAAATTTACTCCATTGCCAATACATGGAGATAAGATTCACCAAAATTTGATCTATTCCACTCCTGTTCAGTGGTGTAAGATCTGCTAAAATTTGATCTACCCCGCTCCTGCTCTGCGAAGATAATATTTGCTGAATTTTAGCCTGTTCCACTCCTATTCAGTGGGGATAAGGCTAATGGCTGAAGTCTGTTCCATTGCCGATACATGGAGATAAGATTTTTCCAAAATCTGATATGTTCCACTCCTGCTCAGTGGTTAAAATCTGTTGAAATTTGATCTACTTTGCTCTTGCTCTACGAAGATAAGATCCGCTAAATTTTAGCCTGTTCCACTCCTATTCAGTGGGGATAAGGCTAATGGCTGACATCTGCTCCATTGCCGATACATGGAGATAAGATTCCACCAAAATCTGATATGTTCCACTCCTGCTCAGTGGTTTGAGATCTACTGATATTTGATCTACTCTGCTCCTGCTCTGTGAAGATAAGATCTACTGAATTTAGCCTGCTCCACTCCTATTCAGTGGAGATAAGGCTAAGTGGAGATAAGGCTAATGGCTAAAATCTGCTTCCCTGTTACGTCGGTAAAATAAGATTTGCCAACGTTAATCTGTCTTACTACTATCTTGAGGAGACAAGATCTGAAATCGCCGATGTTACTACACTGCCCTCTAGGGACATGTCCTGTAGAATCGGTTTTATATGCTTATGTTTATGATTAAGATGCTATGATCGAAATGAGTCAAATGCTTCCTAATTAAAGATATTATGATGCAAAAAATGTTATGAGTATGATTCTTATTTCAGGTGTCATCACTCATTCGTTAATCAAGACTTCATCTTCGTTCTTCTCAAAGTATGCTTTGAACCTGTTTCATCAATGTGGTCTATCGTACCATTCCTCGAATGTTATGACCCACTGGAGATGCTTATGAGATGATCCTCTCTTAGGATCAATATTTGCTCAATTCTTTAATTTTTCCAATCACCATTTGGACAAAAGAGATAGTCTCAATTTCCTCGAGTACCTCCGACCCTTACTCATGGGACTTCTTTAAACAATTGTCCTCTTTTAATTTCTTGTATTATCCAGAACTTTCCAGAGTAATATGCAAAACTTCTTTTGTGAAAATATTATTGGTTCATCAATCATTATTTCAATATAACATGCTTTATAAATAATGGGCAACAAACAAATTGATCTTGAGGATAATTAGAGTTTGAATAAATTATCAAAATACAAAGGAAATTAATTTGGGAATATATCTTTGAGAAGAAAAAGAATCCAAAGATAGTAAATAGGACAAAAACTAGGTGCCCTAGATATCGCAGCCTGGCCCCTATATACAAGCTCTATGAAGACTACTTTGAGCTTAACATGTGTTTAGAAGATCCAAAGTACTTTGCTGATGCCCCAGGATGTAACGCACTTTGCTTCTTGTTGATTCAGATATAGCAAGATCACTGCACGCCTTTCAAAATTTGAGCCGCCCTTTCAGGTTTTCAACTCAAAACCCCTTTGGCCTCAAGGCGCCCTTTGTGGGTTTTCACCTTGGCCTCTTCTTTTTTTTTGAAAGTCTCAAGGCGCCCTTTACGAGTTTTCACCTTGGCTTCTCCTCCTTTTCAAGCAAAATATTTCTTAACTGAGTCCGAATTCATGGGATTGGGTAAACTTTTCCCATCCATTTCGGCCAAAATCAGTGCACCACCAGAGAAGGCTTTCTTCACCACATATGGTCCTTCCCAATTCGACATCCATTTTCCTCTGAAATCCTTTTGTATGGGAAGGATCTTTTTCAGTACAAGGTCCCATTTTGTGAAATTCTCTTGGACGAACTTTTTTTGTCATAAGCTCGCATCATTCGTTTCTGATACATTTGACCATGACGAATAGCCCTTAGCCTTTTTTCTTCAATCAAATTCAATTGATCATACTGCAATTGAATCCATTCTGCTTCATCCAGTTTTATTTCTGACAAAATCCGAAGAGAAGGTATTTCTGTTTCAATGGGTAGAACTGCCTCCATCCCATAAACCAACGAGAAAGGAGTTGCCCCAGTAGAGGTTCTGACAGACGTTCGATAGGCAAAGAGCGCAAATGGCAACTTCTTATGCCAATCTTTGTAAGTCTCAGTCATTTTCCCCACTATCTTCTTGATGTTTTTATTGGCTGCCTCCACTGCCCCATTCATTTTTGGACGATACGGAGATGAGTTGTGATGTTTGATCTTGAATTGGCTGTAGACTTCCGCTATCGTGCTATTATTCAAGTTCAGTGCATTGTCTAATATGATCATCTCAAGCATTCCATATCGACAAATAATCTCCTTCTTTAAGAACCGACTAACTGCTGACTTGGTAACGCTTGCATACGAAGCAGCCTCCACCCATTTCGTAAAGTAGTCAATAACCACGAAAATGAAACGATGCCCCTTAGAAGCTTTCGGTGAGATTGGCCCAATAACATCCATGCCCCACATAGAAAAAGGCTATGGAGACGTCATAACATGCAAAGGTGGCGGTGCTACATGAATCTTATCCCCATAGATCTGGCATTTATGACATCTCTTGGCATAATTGATACAATCTTCTTCCATAGTAGACCAATAGTATCTAAACCTCATGATTTGTCTAGCCATTGTAAAACCATTAGCGTAGGTTCCACAAACACCTTTATGCACTTCTTCCACAATTTTTTTGGCTTCCACAGCATCAACACATCTCAAGAGCACCTGATCTTTCCTTCTTTTGTATAGGATATCCCCATCCAAAACATAGTCACCTCCTTAATGTTCTTTTTTCATTCTCCGTTGCCTATTCAAGGTATTCATGATTTCTCACATATCGCAATATATCCTGATACCAAGGGTGGTCATCCTTTTCCTCTTCCTCGATGTTATAACAATGAGCTGGAAATTCAAAAATACTCATCTGGATAGGCTTCATATCCTCCTCTCTATTTACTTTAATCATGGAAGCCAGAATTGCCAGAGCATCTGCCATTTGGTTTTTATCCCTTGGGAGATAATTAAAAGTGATGTCGTCAAACTCCTCAATTAGCCCCAAAACTATCCTTCGATAATTAATCAATTTAGGGTCTCTTGTCTCCCATTCTCCTTTGAGCTGGTAGATTACTAACGCGGAATCTCCATATACCTCCAGTGTTCTAATTTTGCGCTCTATGGCTGCTTGAATCCGTATGATGCATGCCTCGTACTCGGCCATATTGTTCGTACAATCAAAATCTAGTTTGCATGTAAATAGATAATAATCTCTATTCGGGGATACCAAGACTACCCCAATTCCATTTCCTACTACATTTGACGCTCTATCAAAGTTTGACTTCCACGGATACTCTTCAGTAGTTGCCACATACATTAGCTCTTCATTGGAAAAATCAAAGCTCAAAGGTTCATAATCTTCTAGAGCTCTGCTAGCCAGAAATTCTACTATTGCACTTCCCTTTGTAGCCTTTTGACTCACATAGACTATATCAAACTCAGAGAGCAATATCTGCCACCTTGCCATTCTTCCATTTAAGGCAGTTGACTCCATCATGTACTTTAATGGGTCAAGTTTTGAAATCAACCACGTTGTATGATACAGCATATATTGCCTCAATCTTCGAGTTGTCCAAATCAAAGCACAACACAACTTCTCAATCGGCGAATATCTCATCTCACACTCAGTGAATATCTTATTGAGGTAATATACTGCCCTCTCTTTTCTTCCTGACTCGTCATGTTGACCGAGCACACATCCCATAGAATTAGTGAACACTGACAAGTACAGTATTAACGGTCTATCTGAACTGGGCGGAGATAGTACCGGAGCATTTGACAGATATTGCTTGACTTTGTCAAAAGCATTCTGGCATTCTTCATCCCAAGTACCTTGGTTGTGCTTCTTAAGGAGGCGAAATATGGGATTACATTTCTCAGTTAATTGTGAAATAAACCGAGCAATGTAATTTAACCTCCTAAGAAAACCTCAAACTTCTTTCTGAGTACGTGGTGAAGGCAATTCCTGTATGGCTCTGACCTTGTCTGAGTCAACCTTTATTCCCTTTTCACTGACTACGAAGCCCAATAGTTTTCCCGAACTAACTCCAAAAGTACACTTAGCCGGATTGAGCTTTAACTGAAATTTCCTCAATCTTAGAAACAATTTCTTCAAGACTTCAATGTGCCCCTTCTTTGTTCAAGATTTGGCAATCATGTCGTCAACGTATACCTCAATTTCTTTGTGCATCATATCATGGAATATGGTTACCATAACCCTTTGGTATGTTGCCCCTGCATTCTTCAGCCCAAATGGCATTACCTTATAACAAAAGGTACCCCCACAATGCTATGAAAGTAGTTTTATCCATGTCTTTAGGATGCATCTTTATTTGATTATACCTTGAGAAGCCATCCATAAAGGAAAACAACGAGTATCCCACCATATTGTCCACCAAAGTATCAATGTGCGGTAAGGGAAAATTATCCTTTGGGCTAGCTTTGTTCAAATCCTTGTAATCAACACATATTCTTACCTTCCCGTCCTTCTTAGAGACAGGTACAATGTTAGTTACCCATTCTGAGTACTTACCTCCTACAGGAATCCCGCATCAAACTGTTTCTTAGTTTTATCTTTTATTTTCAACACAATATCAGGCATCATCCTTCGTAGCTTTTGTTTGACTGGCTTGCAATCTTCTCTTATGGGAAGGCGATGTACTACAATGTCAGTATTCAGCCCAGGCATATCTTGGTACGACCATGCAAAGACATCTCTGAGTTCCCGCAGTAACTCCACAAGATCTTGCCTTGTTTCTTTGGCAATGTGCGTCCCAATTTTCACTTCTTTCCCAATTTTCACCTCTTTCTCATGGGGCAAAATTTGCTTCTCTTCTTGCTTTACCATTCTTAACAGATCTGGAGACACATCACAATCCCTATCATCTTCAAAATCTTAAGGTTTTTCTAAACACATGTCTTTCTTGAAAGAGAATTCAGGATTCATAGTATCATTGCTCATGTCATTGATATCTAGAGACCTGTGGGGGCACGAAAGAATGTACAAAGAATGAATGAATTTAAGAATGACTATTCACATGCTATGAATGAAATGAAAATTTAGAAAGAAATTAAAAGGTTAAAAGAATATTTATCAGTATAAAAGAATGAAATAATATTTGCTTGAGTTGATAAATGTGTATTTTATTGAAATAAAAATATCTAAACATGAGCCTATTTCACAAATGAAATCTTATTACTCCGAGGCTTTAGAGCAACAAGAGTGTTCTGAAAATTACTCTGTAAAATTTCTAAAGACTACAGGAAGTTCTTCTGCAGTCCAATTGTTTCAGGAGCTCCCCGGTTCGTAAGGATGAATGCCCTCAAGGTTTCTTTGTCTAGTCTCTTCATCATGTATGGCATTGGCGTGGTGACTTTGATTTTTAAGCAACCATCTCTCAGGGTGAATTATCCCTCCTGATACAAAAGTTTGGGATATGTGAGGGAATGTCATCAATTCCCATTTGACTTCCTTTCCATTCAACCGCGCCCTTCTTCTTTCTTGACGCTTCTCTATTTCCTTCCTTCTTTGTTTGTCATCTGGCCTGAAACCCAAACCAAAACGATCTCTTTTCTCCCTTAATTCCGGCACCTGAACTCCTCCTTAGAGATATCTTCCCAAACCTTTTCCTGGCAAGGCTCCTTTCCCCACCATTATCTGTAAACCCATTCTTGTGGTTTTGAACATCTTGAGCACCGGTACCTTATTCCCCTCCGAAATGAATGTTGCGTTGATGAATTCTAAGGAGAGGAAAGAGCATTCAATGGCCTCCTTATTTGCCTCTACATAGGGCTCATAACTGGTAACTATTGCTATAATATCCTCCTCTGCATTTATAGTAACCAGCCGTCCATCCGTTACTAACTTTAATTTTTGATGTAAAGATGAGGGCACCGCCCCTACCGAGTGCATCCAAGGCCTCCCCAACAAGCAATTGTAGGAGGGCTAGATGTCCATCACTAGAAAATCCACCTCATATGTGTTTGGCCCAATTGACAAAGGTATGTCAATTCTTCCCATCACTTTTCTTTCCGTGCCATCAAATGCTCTCACTATGTTATGTCATGTTTTCATGTGAGAACTATCTATTGGCAACCTATTTAATGTGAACAATGGCAGAACATTCAAAGCTGATCCATTATCGATGAGCACAGTAGGCAGCGTATATCCTTTACAACGAGTGGTGATGTGCAAAGCCTTGGTTGATCCCATACCTCCAGGTGGAATTTCATCATCATTGAAGTAGATGAAGTTGTCTGCGCTTATGTTACTAATCAGACGATCCAACTTATTGACGGATATGTTGTTAGTAACGTAGGTTTCATTAAGCACTTTCATCAATGCTTCCCGATGTACTTTTGAGCTTAGGAGCAAAGCTAACACTGATATGCGAGCCGATTGTTTACGCAGCTGCTCGACCACACTATATTCACTATGCTTTAGGAATTTCAGAAACTCTTTAGTCTCTTCTTCCTTTACCAGTTTGTTAATAAGTGCTTCGACCCCTTTCTCTTGCTCTGCTACCAAGGACTTCACCTTTACAGGCTCAGTTCTGGCACTTCCCGAATCATACCGCCTTCTGCTATGCGTATAAGATCCCTCATTCTAGACTTCTTTGGAAATACTAGCTATGTTTTCATTTCCTGGTATTGTCACATTACAATCGTAACTCCAAGGAACCTTCTTATTATCCTTATAAGGAAAGGATACAGGTTTTTAAATAATGACTTTCGACACCATTTGGGTTCCAACCTTATTGTTCCTTGGTCGAGAAATGATAATCCTCAGATGGTTGGTTTTTATCAGCTCTCCTTCTGACGCGCATACGCTTCTTTCATTTGAGCCTTCAAAAAACTCTATTTCTTTATTGTCCATAAGATCTTGCATTAAGACCCTGAACTTAACATAGTCCTGAATCTTATACCCTTCTATACCATGGAACTTACAGTAGTTCCCCATCTTTTCACATTCTTCTTCTGATTCCGAAATAATTACCCCACTTTTTACCATTTCTTTCCACACCCCTCTTAAAGGAGTTCTTACTTCTGCCAGGTCAGTTTTAACTCTTCTCATATCTTCACCTATCGCGTTTACCCCACCATCGGTATGATTGGGTAGCAGGTTCTCTACATTAGACTTATCATCAAACTTTACAATGCCCATTTTGATGAGTCTTTCGACCAATTTCTTGAAAGTAGTACAATTTTCTATGGAATGTCCTATTACCCCTGCATGGTACTCACATCGAGCGTTTGCATCATACCATTTGGGATATGGAGGTTGCATAGGTTTTAAGTAAAAGGGAGCTACTACGTGTTCGTCGAATAAGCTCTGATAAAGTTCCCTATACATCACCGGAATAGGCATAAACTGAACCTTTTCAGAATTTTATCTTGTACCAGATTCGTGCCTCTGCGAAACCTGTTGCCCAGCTCCATTTGGTTGACTAACAGTTATTGATTTTGAGTACCCCTTACTGTAAGTATTGGCATTGTTTACCTTATTCTCCTTCCTCATTAGGGCTGCCCTTTTGATGGTTTCACCTTCAATCCTACCACCTCTTATGGCATTTTCAATCATTTCACCTGCCATTACTATGTCTGCAAAGCTCTTAGTGGTACTCTCTATCATATGGGTAATGAATGAAGCCTTCAACGTGTTGATAAAGAGCATCGTAGTCTCCTTTTCTAAGAGCAGCGGCTGAATCTACATGGCAATCTCCCTCCATCTTTGTGCGTACTGCCTGAAGCTCTCATTTGGCTTCTTCTCCATATTTTGTAGAGTGATTCTATCCGGTGTCATGTCCGTCACATGGCTGTATTGCTGTATGAAAGCCTGCACTAGGTCTCTCCATGAACTAATTCTAGCATGGCTTAATTGGTTATACCACCTAGATGCTGCCCCAACTAGACTGTCTTGGAAACAATGGATCAGTAGTTGATCATTGTTAACGTAGCCAGTCATCTGTCTATAGAACATGGTGATATAAGCTTATGGGGAAGTACCAAATTTGGGACCAAGCTCAAGTCTTTAGCATCAATTCCATGATGCCTATCAGCACCTTCTAAAGCTTTGAACTTTTCTTCTAACCATCTACAACGGTCCTCTAACTGCCTTGAGGATTCAATCGTCATTCTTTCCCTTTCAGCCATGTCGAGGTCAGGGGTGATAGAGTTAGCCGGGTTTTCTCCTGGGTTAGATCCCGATCTAACCTGGAAATTCATAGGCACCCCAGTATCAGCTTGCCCTTGTTGAGGCCTAAATGTGACAGATGGCCTACGAGGATACGCCTTTGTTTGTGTTTGCACATGAGGTGGGGTAAAACCTGAAGGATAGTCCTCATTATCCTCACCAGTGATAGCCATAGGGCCCTTCCCTTTATCCATTGCCCCAGTAAGTAGCTGGGCCATCTGAGCCATCATATTTTTCTGGGCCTCCATCATTTGCTCTCTCATGTCCTGTTGCATTTTTGCCAACTGTTCTTGCAACCGGTCTTGCATGTCCTTTTGAAACTGTTCGAATCTTTGATCCATGTTCTTAGTTTTGGCACGTGTACCGTAACGGTGTGTAGCTTCTAGATTTTTCCTCTTTTCTGTAATAACTTCCACCAATTAGGGTCTTTCTATAGATTTTAATGTATATGATGTGATGTAATGCAAATGCATAAATGCAAAAAGGATATCAATTCTGATTTAGTTTCATTTAGAAAACTTTATTTAGAAAATAAAAATCTTTAGACAAAACGGATTACAAATATGCTTTCGCCCTTAGGCCCAAAGCTTTAACCCTATTAAATAACAAAGCTAACTCTCGACCCTTATCTGACTCTAACTCATACTTTACACTTAACATATCAGCCTGCGCTGCCAAAACTTGCAAATGATCAGCTACTTCCCGAATTTGGACTATGGCTTCTCCTATGAGGTAGTCCATATTTCTGACCTAATCTTGAGAATGGTAAAGCTCTTCCTTCTAATGTCCTTCTCTTGCCTCAAGCTGCTAGATTCAGAATTTACAGTTTTGTAACGCCGACTCTAACCCTTCAATCTTGCCCTTCATTTCCTTGATCTTGTTCAGACTTGACTTTAACTCGACTGCAGTATTACGACTTCGGTGAAGATGAAGGGACCGTCCGAGTTCAGCTACTTTTGCCTTTAATCCTTGTTTCTCCTTCTGACTTTCTGCCAAACTCCTTTCTAGGGCCTGATTCTGTGCCTTCATTTCTTGAAACTTCCTTTCCCAATGATTAACTTTGGCTTTTTCTTCTTGAACCACTTGTTGCCATTGCTCTGAAGTCTTCCCCACTCCGGCTCTTTTTACTGATAGCTGTATCTTCTTATACTCCGTCTTCAAATCATCTCGATCTTCCTTAATCTTCCTCTTCTCTTTTCTTACCTTTTTGACTTCTAGTTTCTGAACGTCCATGTCTAGACTTAGGTACATCTTCTCTTCCTCCAACTTCTCTATCTTCTTTCCAAACTCTAAAATCTTTCTTTCAAACTCTTGCTTTATAATTTCTATTTCTGACGGAACAACCCGCAGACACTCCTCCATCGATCGTGCACCCTCCAAACTTGGCCTAAGGATGTTATCATTAACCCTTTGGCTAAACCACCCCTTATACTCTAGGGATGTCATCGGACCCTCAGTCAGAACTTTCACACAGCAAGTCCACTTCCAAGCCTCGGAAATCCCTCGAATCTTCTTCTTATAATTATCTCCCTTATACGAGAATTCACATTGGGCTAATCCTTGTGTTGCCGGTATACACTGCCTTGCTTTATATTGCCTTAGTACGAGCAACGGCGCATATCCAACAGCTCCCCAAACTCCAAAAAGAGGCACCCAATCAAAACTTTCACACCGATAGAGGACCGTGTTAGGAACCATCCAAGAAGCTTTCCACTTAACATCTTCCTCTCGAAGATTTTGCAGAATCTCTATCCATCTTTCCTCTGATACATCATCTCTCCTTGGCATAGCTACTGCATCCTTCAAAGGGGAATAATTTTCAAAGAAAACTTGGCAAGGTACTTTGTCAATCTTCCAAAAGTGACTGTGGAACCAAGCCACCAATAACTACGCGCATCCAATGAACCTACCTTCACCTGCCCTCCGGCATGCACTCAAAGATCTGAATGTCTCGGTTAAGATCGAAGGTACAGGCGTGACCTATTTTCCGAGTCAGTCAAACAAATCAGTGACTGCCTCATCAATGTGTCTCAAAGCCTTGGGGAAGATTACCAGACCGTAAATACTTAGGTCCAACACATCAACTTTCCTCTTCACATCCGGGTGTGCTAATATCAGATCTCTCAAATTGGTCCAAGGAATGCACTTACCATCACCCTTTTGTTGGATTCGAGCTGTGACCCACTGCTCACTCATCGCTGTAATACCCATCAATTTCTTCACGAAGGTTGAGACATTAGCAAGCCTAAAGTAAGCTTTGTTACCTCGGATCTTTGGACAACGAAGTAAAGTCGTATACAAACCAGAAGAAAAGGAAGGTAATTTTTCCAAGATATATTTCTTTCCAAATACAATTGTAGTGCTTTGTACATACTCAATCTTTTTTCTTACTTGTAGTCTCAATATGATATCCATTTCGGCGAATATCTTTAAAACTTAATAAATTTATTTGAGTCTTAGATGAAAATAGTTCATTATCTATAAAAAATAGTATCCATCAGGGTAATAATATTGTAGCTATTCTCAAGCTTTCGATTAGATTTGCACTACCAGATATGGTATTAACATTTGTGTCACTTGCTATTA
The DNA here is from genome assembly GCA_020496765.1 of Gossypium stocksii. Lineage (NCBI taxonomy): Eukaryota > Viridiplantae > Streptophyta > Magnoliopsida > Malvales > Malvaceae > Gossypium > Gossypium stocksii. The sequence goes on from CM035620.1 coordinate 90,208,659, forward strand.
ATTGAGAAACATATTTCCTATCTTTAAGTATTGTATGTGTTGTAATAGAGTTTGTGAGACATATCTTCATTCCTGATCTTGGGACCAACCAAAGACACTTTATTTAAAAGAAAATATTAAAAATTGAATAACATGAAAATATAAATTTTCCTTAAAAAAATTAAATCAAATGTACTAGAACTAAATAACATGAAAATATAACTTTTTCCTAAAAAATTCAAATACTTAAATAGAAAATAATAACTCAAATATTCTTTTCATCCCCAAATTTTCCACCGTTATTCTCAGAAAAAATCTTCTGCGTCCAAGTGGGTAAGATCAGCGAGGTTATTGAAGTCATCATCATTGTAAGCAGATTTTGCTTCAGTATTATAATCGAGATCATCTTTGAGTGTAAAATTAGTCTCTATATCATCATTTTGCTATGTCTAATTTGTTTCAACATTCTTTCCCTTCTTTATCATAGAGGCTTGATATAGCTTTGCAAGATGTTCAAGTGTATGAAAAGTATGCAACCAATGTCCTTTCATGCCACATTGATATAACAATTTTTTTTTTTACTTTTTGAATGATTGATTAGACCATATTTCTCTTTCTTTCCAATTTTTTTATGGTCAATATTACCACCATGATAATGATAATTATTATGTCGTCAACCTCGACCATAATTACGGCTCGACCATAATTACGCCCACGGCCACAACCATGATCATAATTTCTTTCACTTTTAGAATTCTTTTGTATTGCCACATTCACTTCTGGGGATGAAGCAAAAATAGTGGGACGACTTTTGCAGTTTTCATCAGCAACTCGTTATTTTGCTCAACCACCAAAGCGCATGAGATTAATTCAGAGTATTTTTTAAAACGTTTTCCACGATATTGTTGATGTAGGAGCACATTAGAAACATCAAAGGTTGAGAAATTTTCTCTAATAAATATGTATCGTTAATTTTCACTTTATAAAATTTTAATTGAGAACTTATTTTGAATAATGTAGAGTTATACTCACTAATTTAAAATCTTACAATTTGAGGTGCATACAATTATAATGAGCTTTAGGAAGGATTGCTATTTTTTTTATGGTTGTATCTTTCTTTCAAGTTATTCCACAATTCAAGTGGAACTTTTATGATAAGATACTCTGCTTTCAACCCTTCATTAAGATGATGGCGGAGGAAAATCATAGTTTTGGCTTTGTGTTGGTTAGATTCCTAATTTCCTTACACAATCATCTTTCTAGGACCTTTATCATGTAGATGGATTTTAATATCAAGTATCCATGATAAATAGTTTTTACCTGTAACACCCAATATCTGACCCGATCGTCATGTTCGAGTTGCAAGGTGACACATTTGTTGTCAGAGAAACTACAAACAAATCAAAATTTGATTTACAAAATTAAATATTCAAATATGAGTAAAAGAGTTATATAAAATTATAAGTATTCATTTTAGGGTCTTATACGAGCTTACGAAAGCTTTAATGCTAACACGAGGTCAAATTAAGACTAAATTGTAATGTTTACAAAACTATAGGTTGACGTCAGGTGTTCCTCATCACGATGCCATATAATAACTTGATTCCTTGTTGCAATAATCCATGCTTTACGTCGCGTTGTGGCATGGTGACCTAATCTCGTTGCAACAACACTTGGTTGATGTTACGACATGATATACTGATTCTTAAGATACCAATTAGCTCCAGTGAGTTACACCTAAAACAACAATTCTTTTCAATTAAGCTTTACCAAATCATACTATTTACAAATGTTCCACCTATAATATTTCATCACTTATGTCTTTAAACAACCTAAACATGTATATTAGTTAAACAACTATATCATCTACCATATATTAATCAAGTTGTTATCATACATTCATACATAAGTTACCAAAATAACCAACTTTCATACAACCAATTATGCAAGCCAAATCACATATGCATCTCCATCATTTAACCATTTTCAAGCTATCTATTCAAGCCTTAATACAACAAAATAATTAATTTGACTGTATATCGACTCAACCTAGGTACATGCCATAAAATGAAACTATATGAACTTTGTTGAGTCGAGGATTACCTTCTGGATGTTGGATCTACTTATCGTACTCTTAAGAATCTACTAAACCTGTGCATGAATAAAACAAACTGCACGAATAAAACAAACTGTATGCTGAGCGAAACCACTTTGTGGTAATTCCATGAATTAGAATAAAATAACATATGCATCAATAAATTTTTAGAATGTATATAATATCAATGGTAAAATCAATTCAACTCATCTATCAACCACCTATCTTTAAACCATTTTAAATTCTAATACATTCGATTCTACTTTCATTACCATTTCTATATCGTATAACCCACCATCTAATTGCTTTCTAGAATCTACCGACTCATTCATATTCGCTCGGTCCCCAGGGCTCGTTTTCAATTGATTCATATAGCAATTTACACATCTTATCTATCATAACACACATATAAGCACAATATACCAATTCATCAACATTTCATATCGTCTTACACTATTCTTGTCATCATAGGTGGCCCGATAACAATGACTTTTGCTAACTAAATTCACTATACCATCCCGAGTGGCCTGGCAACAATGGTTCTTGTAACCTCCCTAACCCGGCCTAAATGGTATGGCTAGATTGAGAAGGCTACATTAGCCACAAAAGTGGCTAAGTAAAATAACTAATCTCTTAAAACCCTAATTTGGCTAATTTTAGGAAAAACCATTGTTGTTGCTGCTTCAATTTAGATTAAAAACATATGTTTGTTAAGTCGTATGTACTTAGGATTCATTTTATTATCAATAATGATATTTTAGAAAACCATTAGTATGGTTGCCATTTTATTATTATTTGTGAAATTTTAGAAAAACTAATTGAGTTAAGATTTTGTTTTACAAAAAATGAATCTTTGTAATGTAGCAGAAATTAATGAATAATGATAGTTTTACTTAAGCCAGATAATATGAAATTACCAATTATTAAGTTTCAATGATCCATGCATGTACAAAATCCCCAAATAAAAAATAATCAAGTCTTAAATCCAAAAATAGTGCTTAACATGTTAATAATACGATTAAAACCAGCCTTGAAACACCCTTACAGGTTCGGCCAAAGAAGTGTCACAATAATGAATTATCATATTCGAAATGACAAGTGAACTTACACTGATTTGATGCTAAACGAGAGTGTAGACGAGATCTGACTTCATTGCTGATTTGGGACATTTCGGTCAGCACCTACAATTACAATATCACTAAAAATCAGTAATTAATGATCAATTAAAGGCCTTAGAGCATTCAACCAAACCAAAAAATTTAACGGAATTAATACAACATAGTAACTCACTTACATCCGCACTTACGCTTTACATTAACTAGATCTGATATGTCAGATGAGCAGGACTAGATACAGTACTAATTGGAAAGGTTAAGGGCTACTTTAAATAGAGGAAAAATGAAGAAAACATTGTTTTAATGTGTGGCAATAATAGAAAATACAGTAGCCCAAAAGTGATGCACAAAAAGGCTACACACCACCATAAATGGCAATAAGAAAGGGGCTGATTTGGGGTGACACAAGAAGGGATTTTGAAAAAAAAGAAGACAATTTTAGAGGCTAAAAATAGCAATAAGATGGTTGTAAAAACAAAAAAAAAAATTGACAACAATAGGGAAAGAAAAGAGGAGAAAAAAGAAGCAAATCGACACCACCACACAAGGAGGAGAGACCAATAATAGAGGTTTAATGGCAACAAGGTGGGGACGTTATGGTGATCAAAATAACAGATTTTTATAGAGCAGATGGACAACACAACAATGGTGAAAAGCACCCTTGTTTGGATGGTACAATGAAGAAGAAAATGAAAGATTTTGAGAGAGAATGAGGGTTGGATGGCAAGGGAGGCAAAATAGAAAGAATAGACCGAAAAACTTAATGAAAAATAACATATATACCTAGGTTAAACTAGGTTGGACGGCACATACACAGAAGAGTAGGAGAAAAAAAGCAAATTAATTAATTTAAAGGGGATGAGATTCAAACTTAGATCTCTAAGCCAATTACATCGTCTCATTATTTTCTTTTAGTCATTAAGCTAATAGCTCATTCTTGAAATAATTTTACGAGCTTATTATTGAAATTTAGAGCGTGACATCTCTTGGTCCACTAACCAAATTTCTTCTAACTCAATTTTTGAGATGTGACAGTTCTTTAATCCAATATTCTACCATCCCAAATGACCCAACAATGATGACTTTCACTATTATTAAATTTTACCATCTCAGGTGGCTCGAAAATGATGGTTTTTAAAAATTACTTATCTACAATCCTAAATAGCCCGACAACAATGGCATTCAATATTTGAACATTATACCATTTCAAATAGCCTAGCAACGATAGTTTTTAACATAAGGCATGTAAACTAATTCAACAGTACTCGGGACTGTTATTAGGGTAACACCGAATCAATATACATTGTAACCATACATCACATTTCAATGTCATCATGAATACATTTCATATATTTCATACCATTAAGTTCTGTATCGTACTCGTTTTTCCTATATTCAGCTAGTACACAGTTTCAACATTTAATACCGTCACACAATTCAATTCAATACATGCTTTCAATCACATTCAAAACCACAATCCAATTCAGTTTCCAAACACATATATTTATATCATAAACATTCTACTCAACTTCCATAACACATGTCACATTTTAAGATAATTCATATCATTTCTCATTTTATTCAAATTGATCCATATCTCAATATTCAATCATAAGCATAGTAATTCAGTTTAATTAACCATTGATAATTCACCTCAGCACCATATAATGAAAAATGTCATGAACATGCAATAAATAAATTATTCTCGAATCATAGAAAAACAAACCGAGGTCCCACATCACTCATCAGTAACTCTCACTTTTGTTTTTCCTCTCGATAGCCCAGCGTCGACGTTAGTTACGTATACTCATAGGACATATGTCAATGTAATTTTCTAGCAAAACTCACAATCAAATATCAAATCATGCATTTTTTTTACTTTATTCAATTTAGTCCCTAAACCCAGGACAAGCATAACTTTCAATCTAAAGCTTTCTTCAAATTTATTCATTAGGGACCTCCTACTTTTTATTCCTCTTGAAATTTCATAATAGTTTTACATTTTATTCAATTAGGTCCTAATGTACGAAACTAACAATTTATCCTTTTCATAAGCTGAGCTAAATTTCTAACAATTTCACACCAAATTATTCAAGAAAGCAATAACAGAAACTTTTTAAAACTTTAACTGCTTCACAATTGATACATAAGCTAGCTAAATCAAGCTCTCATGACCTCAAATCTATAAAATTACAAAAAAATAACTTAATTACGTTTCCTAATTAATGGCCAATTGTTTGAAACCTAAAAGCTTTTTTCTTTTCTTTCTTTTCTTCTGTTCTCACTGCTTGGGGAAAAAGATAATAAAAAATTTCTTTTCCTTTCCATTTTGTTTGTTATTTATTGTTATCATTAGTAATTTAGTTAATCTTTAGTTAATTTTTAATTAAAAATTTAATTAAATTTTTAATTAAAAATTAACCATTAATTTAAACTAATGTCATTCATTGTTATCATCCACTATAACATGTTTAGTTTTTGTGTATTAACCATTTTGTCCCTTTGAACTTTAACAATTTACTTCCTAAACTTTAATTAACTATTACTTCAGAAAAATTATTGGAAGAAAATTTAATATAACAATATATTATACATATAAATATTAAATATTAATATTTACGGATTTGATTTACGAAATCAAGATCCCAAAACTGTAATTTTCGACATCACTGAAATCTTAAAAATAATAATAGCAATAAACTAATATATTTTATAAAAGAAAATAAAAGAAATCTTAAAAAGATTGATGACAAAACTTACCATATACGGAAAACTAGTTATATATATATATATATATATATATTTCTTAACGTATTTTCTTAAGAACTCTTAGGTAGTTGAGCGGTAAGAAGGCAACGGGAGCTATGAAATGGTGAAGGTTTAAATCCTACTTTTGATGAAATTTTGGCTTTCTTTTCTTCTTCAGCAGTAATGGGTTTAAGATGGATGAATGACTTAAGACCAAAAATTAAGGGGATTTTGAGGAGGAACAGGTTCAAGAAAAAATGGGAAGAACAGTCATGTTGATAATATGTTGGGAAACAAATAATAAATAGAATAAAGAACAAGAAAATAGGAGAGCAAAAGAGAATATATATTTTTATTGATGAATAAGAATGTTTACACTGCTTCACTAAAGTCTATATTTTTAAACATAAAAAAGGTAGATGAAATGAAATTCTACTTCTAATTCTAATCAAATATTAGAGTGCTTAAAATACATCCAATTTTATCTTAATGGACAACTATTTAATAATAAAATATTCATAACAAAATGCAAAATATAAAAAATAAAAATAAAATCTAATGTTTTGTTTTCATTTGTGTTAAATAATTTGTAGGGTAAGTTTGTTTAAATATTTCAAATATGGAATTTAAATGAGAAATTACTGGAATTCCATTATTACTTGACATATTTTAATATAAAAAATATTTGATATACTTTTAATTCTATAAAAATATAATAAAATATTAAAAATAAATATTTAGAAAAAAAAAGATATACGTACAATGTAAACTATTTTAAAAAAATGACAACTACTTGAATAAAATAAGAAAGCATCCGTATTTTGCTAGTTTAGTTGTCATATTCTAATATGAACAAATTGTTAATCATAACAAAAAGATAAATGTACTTTTTTTTTTTTTTTATCTACCTATCCACCTGCCATACAATTTTCAAATATTCTCACTCGCTCTTTTTCAAAAATTCATCAATCAATGAAGTATGGTACATTATAGGCCTTAATGAAGTCAATTCATGTAATCATTCTTAAGAAGATGTAAATTCTTTCGATCATTTTTTAAGATAATATATCTTAAACTTGATATATCAGGGGGCCACAATTGTTGAGCAGTCTGTATGCATATCAAGGTGGGGTTCATACATAAACAATGCATATCCTTGGGATGGTTCAACATGGAGGACTCGAAACGAACCAGCTGAACAGTATGAATTAAGTTCTTTAATGATGACAACAAGCTCGTTGCTCTGTTAATAAACTATCAACAAGGTCGGGATCATTGTCTGAGTTTTTTCGGGTTGGAACGATGAGCAGCCTTAATGGCAGCGACTTTCAAGGGGAGAACTGCTGTAGCAGCTGCCGAGGCTCTAGTCAATAGCAGCTACTTCGCCAAAGGGGCACCTGAGCCGTGCTGCTCAAGCCACTGCTGATTTTGGTAGCCATACGAATACATAGATGATGAAGCTTAAAGTTCTCTTTGCATAAAAATAATAATTTGTTTTATACCAGTCTAGCATGCATAATATAGGGGATGTTTTGAGTGTTTGCCCATTTAATTTGATGCACAATTTCATGCAATAACTTTAATATGTCTGAATATGACATGTCAAACATTTTGTCGAGAATCTGGATGTTACTATGTTCGAATTTGAAGGTTACCCCAATTTTTTATGTGGGGAATGGATCTAATATTAATTTCTCATTTAGTTACTAGTATAATAATATGAAGAAAAAATTTATTTATTATTTATGTATTGTAATAGTTAGACATAAAAAAAAATTTTAATTAGAAAGATAAGTAAAAATTCAAGTAAAAAATAAGACCTCTTCAAAATAAACGAAAAATTTTTTTTCTCTTTGCTAAAAATAAATCATATGAATGACTAAATATTACCGATTAAATTAATTTACTGTTAACTCATATGCCAACACATGTGTAAAAAATAATACTCCAACCAAATGTAGCATAAGAATTTACAGTTTGCTGATGAAATTGACTCATTTTGAGTTTGCTGCTGCTCCCATTCCACACCATCCCCAAACTATGAAATGTGTAAACTATTTTTATAAATGATGATTCAACTTGTATTTAGTAATAATGGATTAAGAAAAGAATGGAGTTTTAAGAGACAAAAATAGATTGAAGATTCTAATCATAATTATTCAATTTCAATTCAATGCAAACTTCAAATCCTTATAGGTCTAGAAGTCTGAACTCATTTACTCAAGAGATGTTAGGTCCCCTCAATAATATTCTAACATACAAGCCCTCGTTTTTTTTATATACTTAAGTATATGATCCACTATTTTCTAGTGTCTAGGGCCAGGATTCATCAATTATCTACTCATCATCTCAACTGCAAAATAGATATATGGATAAAGCATTGCATACATAAGGTTTCATTTGAAAATGCATATAAAGCCTTTCTTAAATGTTCTCTTTCTTCTACTGTTGTAGGATAGTCTTCCAATGAAAGATGAAACTTGACATAGAAGGTTGTGCACCTTTCTTTGCTTAAGACATTACAAATTGTTTCAAAATTTATCTATTTATGAAGCTTGGGATAACACTACCATTCAACTAAAAACAAAAGGTTATATCAATATAGGTTTGAAAACTCTATATCGATGGCCAAAAGGGTTATGCCAATAGTAAAGTAACCATTGGTACATGTGACATTGATATAGACATTTACTGACACAAAATAAGATCGTCGAAATAGGTCTAAAAGCCTATGTTAACAGTTTGAGTGTTGATAAAGTAGTAATTGTTTGTAACTGCTCACTTTTGACCCTAATCGGAACGAGTGGTTTCGGGACCACTTAACCGAATTGAAATATTATTTTTATTGCTTTAATATGTTTTACAGCATGATAGGTCTATGGTGTGAAAGTTTCAAATAGAAATTTTATCATTAAAATACCTAATTTTATAAAAAGGATTAAATCGGATAAAGCGATAAATAGGAATTCTATTTCATAAATGACTTATTTGAGTATGGCTTTATAAAATATAGTCCTTGCATGGTAATTATACCAATTTATGTGAGTGGTTGGTGGTGGACAATTATGTCCATATTTTTTAAGGTTTTATAATAATTTTACAAAGGGTAAAATGGTCATTTGATTTATTATATGTTTTAATTAAAACAAAACATAAAATGCCTTCATTTTTATTACCTTCTTCACCTATTATATGAACAAAAATAAAGGGTTTAAAGCTTTTCTTCATTCGGCTACTTCTAAGCTCAATTGAGGTATGGCTTTGTCTCAGTTTTGAGTAATTTTTACGTTTTTGAGATCGTTGCTTTGTATACTAGCCGACCCATACCTTAATTTCTAAAATTGGTTGTGTTTTTTAAAATGCAATTGATGAATACATGGTTTTTTTGATAGTTTTTGGTGAATTATTTAATGTTATATAGAAATATACAAGTTGTACAAGGTAATTTTTGATGAAAATGGGTTTTAAGGATTTAATTGAAAAAGGTAGAAATTTTGTGGTTAGTATTGTAAATAAATGAAAGATATGTGTTTATATGTGGTATATGAATACTCGGCTATAATGAATTGAGGGATTAATTGTGTAATTTGCTATTTTGCGTGAAACGGGCTAAATTGTAAAGTGTTGAAAGTATAGGGACTAATTTGCAAATATGCCAAAATACATGTTTTTGGATTAAATTGAATGTGTTGTTGATTAAATAGTTAAATTTGTATTAATATAGATAAAGACGATCAAATCCTGGAACTTGATCGGGGAAAACGAAAAGTAGACGAGTAGATATCGGGAAGTCGAGGTAAGTTCGTATAATTAGAATCGAATACGTATTTTGATTTCTATAAATGTATTATGGCTATATGTATGTTTAAATTGTTATGATAGGTGATTTGCCTATTATATGCATATGAATTGATATGGAAATGCTAAAAGAATACAAGTACAAATGGATTACCGAGCCCTGTTAGAACCGTAGAAAGTCGTAGGATACAAGTGACATGTCACTAGGGCTACAGGGTGGTTCGAGCTCCTGCATTTGTTGTGGAATCACCACAGCTCATGAGCTATATGTTCATCCTTAGGGATTATATGTTCAGCCTACAGGCTTACCGTTCATCTTTCGGGATTACATGTTCAGCCTCCAGGCTTACCGTCATAGGCTCGAAAGAGCATACATGATGCATTGATGGATTATAGGTTATACGTATATACACTGTGTGTGTATCACCCGAGTATCCCTCGATGTTCTTAAAGGTTCAACGGGAAAATACCGATACAAGTTACATGAAATTCTAAAGATATATGAATTACATGTTATACAAGATTTACATGGATTATATGAATTGATTTACCTGGATTACATGTTATAAGTATTGAAGTTATGCTTATGATATATGAATGTTGTATCTTATACATGAATGGTTTATGAGATTACATGGACTAATAAGTGTATGTTTGCGAGATAGGCAACATGAACATATAAGTTGACTTGGAAATTGTTATTGTAATTATCTCATTGATATTGATTCGGTCAGGTTTAATTTCTATATTATACGGGCTTACTAAGCTTTTAAAGCTTATTCCGTTTACTTTTTCCCTTGTTTTATAGATTCGGAAGCTAGGTCGACTTTCGAACGAGTCGGAGATCGCCATCACACTATCCAAATAGCTTTTCGGTACTTTTAAATCTTTGTAAATAACTATGGTCATGGCATGTATAAGCTATTCACTAAGTTTATGTCATGGTTAGTTTGTTAATGAATATGGAATGTTTTGGTACCTATCAAGCTATGAGATATGGCTTGTTTTGTAAATGTTTTGATGAAACTTGAATGTCTTATATGATGTGTTCTATATGGCAAAGTGGTTGTTGAAGGATTTGCTAAGAAAAGATGTGTATTGGGTACATGAATAGGTGGTGAATAATGTTTGCAAATTGTATTTGAAATGCTTGTTTTGGTTGCTAAATGGTGCATGAAAGGTTGTGGTTATTTTGATGCTTGTAGGGTGACCCTTTTGGGTGGCAAATATAGTTTAAACCAAGCCTGTATGGTGCTACACGGTCTGAGCACACGGGCGTGTGACTCAGCCGTGTAACCCCTATACCTAAGAGATTTTAGGCAGTTTTGCACACGGGCTAGGCACACGGGCGTGTCTGTCAGTCGTGTGGCAAAGTCAGTGTTGGCCACGGCTTAGACACACGGGCGTGTCTGGTAACCTTGTGGTAAATGACAGTTTCAACCACAGGCTATGTAATTGGGGCATTTTTGGTGGGCACGACTGTGTGGGAGTACACAGGCTAGGGGCACGGTCGTGTATCCCTAACTTGAGAAAATTTCTAAATGCTTCCCTTATCTTTCACATGTTTTCAATTTAATCCTTAATGAATGTATGTATCATTACATGAGCTTTAAGGTATTGATTGGATGATTGATTAATGTACTGTAATGTGTTTTTATAAAGTTTCAAATTTTACTGATCTGTTCTGAGTTACAAGTCCAGTAATGCCATTAACCTGTTCCAACGACGGATACGGGATAGGGGTGTTACATTTGGTTGGTATTAGAGCTACGGTTTAGTCGATTCTAGGACTACTGTAGTGGTACAGGTCTAGCTATACATGCCATGTACATGAAGTGTGATAGTGTGATATCTCCTAACATCTTCTGAAATCTGTTTTATATAGTAATGGATCCGAATCGAGCCTTAGCTGACGATGTTGAAAGTATTGCACCAGCACCCGCTTAAGGGGCTGTGCCTTCTGAATCGGGCCCTGCTGCGGCCAATCAGGAAGAAGTTAAACAAGCTTTCTTCCAGATGATGTCTGAATGGTTTAGTGAATTTGTGCGAGCAAACCCGGCTGCTCCACAACCTCCACCCCCTCAAGTCCCTCAACCGAACCCTGAAAATGTGCGAATTATGGATCCTCTGAGACTGAATAGACCTCCTGTTGACAAGATACAGAAATATGGTGCTGAAGAGTTCAGAGCTTAGCAAATGATGATGCTGAGAGGGCCTAATTCTGGCCTGAGAATACGATTAGAGTTTTTAACGAACTGGCCTGTACACCTGATGAATGCTTGAGATGTACTATTTCCTTGCTACGAGATTCTGCATACCAGTGGTGGAACACTCTGATATCGTTGGTACCGTAAGAGCGAGTTAACTGGGACTTCTTCCAGACAGAATTCAGAAAGAAATACATTAGTCAACAATTAATCAATCAAAAAAGGAAGGAATTTCTGGAACTGAAATAGGGCCGAATGTCAGTAACTAAGTACGAGAGAGAATTTGTACGACTCAGTAAATATGCTTGTGAATGTGTCTCAACTGAAGCAATTATGTGTAAACGGTTCGAAGATGGGTTAAATGAAGAAATTCTACTATTGGTTGGGATACTTGAGCTGAAAGAGTTTGTAATTCTAGTTTATCGGGCTTGTAAAGCCGAGGAACTTGCTAAAGAAAAGCAAAAAACTGACTTTGAATTCAGAGAAGCTAGAAAGAGAATTGTGGGTAAATCGCATTAGTCTGGATCCAAGAGATCGAAAGATTTTCATCCTCGTTCTCTTGCTTCTACGGGCATAACCATTAGAGAAAGAAATGTTAAATCTTCCCATTCGAGGCCTCAGGCAATCTCGATGGCTAGTGCTGATAGTATAAGAACTCCCGGGTCTGATTGCAAGTATTGTAATAGAAAGCATTTTGGTGAATGCCGATTGAAAATCGAAGCTTGTTTCTGATGTGGATCACTGGATCACTATTTGCAAGATTATTCTGAAAAATCAATGGCTAACAAAGAGTAGTCGACAAAGACAAATAATACTACAACCCGAGGTAGACCTCCCCAGAATATTGGGAATAAGAGTGGATCCCGCAGTGCTTCCTGAGATGTTAATGTGAGATCTGAGCTGCGCACTCCCGCTAGAGCATATGCGATATGTGCACGCGAGGAAGCCTCGTCACCTGACGTTATTACCGGTACTTTTTCTCTTTATAACACTAATATTGTTGCGTTGATAGATCCTGGATCAACTCATTCATATATCTGTATAGAATTAGTGTTTAAAAAGAGCCTACATGTTGAGTCTACAGAGTTCGTAGTTAAAGTATCGAATCAATTAGAGAAGTCTGTGTTAGTTGATAAAATATGTAAGAATTGTCCATTGATGACTCGGGGATATTGTTTTCCGGCTGACTTGATGCTTCTCCCATTTAATGAGTTTGATGTGATACTGGGTATGGATTGGTTAAATATACATGAGGCAGTTGTAAATTGCAGACGAAAGAGTATAGAGTTGAAATGTCAGAATGGTGAAATTCTTCAGATTTAAACAGATGAATCAAATAAATTGCCGATAGTTATATCTGCGATACGAGCTCAAAAGTATGTAAGAAAGGGTTGTGATGCTTATTTAGCGTACGTGATGGATAATAAAGTGTCAGAATCGAAAATTGAGTTTGTACCAGTGGTTTGTGAGTTTCCAGATGCTTTTCTAGAAGAATTACCGAGTTTACCGCCGATAAGAGAAGTTCAGTTTAGTATTGAATTATTACCGTGCACTACGCCAATATCGATAGCTCCATACAGAATGGCATCGACTGAATTGAAAGAATTGAAAACACAGTTACAAGAATTAACAGATAGAGGTTTTACGAGACCGAGCTTTTCACCTTGGGATGCTCTTGTATTGTTTGTGAAAAACAAAGACGGGTCAATGAGAATGTGTATTGACTATCGGCAACTGAATAAAGTAACCGTGAAGAATAAATACCCTCTTCCACGAATTGATGATTTGTTTGATCAGTTAAAAGGAGCTACTGTATTTTCAAAGATTGATCTGAGATCGGGTTATTACCAGTGAAAGATTGCGATATACCAAAGACTGCTTTCAGAACAAGGTACGGCCATTATGAATTTTTAGTTATGCCTTTTCAGTTAACTAACGCTCCTGCAGTGTTTATGGATTTGATGAACCGTATTTTCAGACCGTATTTAGATAGATTCGTTGTTGTATTTATTGACGATATTCTGATCTATTCACGTGACGAGACAGAGCATACGAAACATCTGAGAATCGTGTTACAGACTTTGAGAGATAAACAGTTATTCGCTAAATTCAGCAAATGTGAATTCTGGCTTAGAGAAGTCGGATTTTTGGGTCATATTGTTTCTGCGGAAGGCATCAGAGTTGATCTAAGCAAAATATCTGCTATTATCGACTGGAAACCACCGAGAAATGTCTCTGAGATTAGAAGCTTTCTGGGATTAGCGGGATATTACCGAAGATTTGTAAAATGATTTTCGATGATTGCAGTACCGTTAACTCGAATGCTCCAGAAAGATGTGAAGTTTGAGTGGACGGATAAATGTCAACAGAGTTTTGAACAATTAAAAGCCTTATTAACCAAAGCACCGATTTTAGTTCAACCTGAGTCAGGAAAAGAGTTTGTGATTTATAGTGATGCATCGATAATCGGACTGGGTTGTGTCTTAATGCAAGAAGGAAAAGTTATAGCGTATGCCTCTCGACAGTTGAAACCACACAAGAAGAATTACCTGACACATGATCTTGAATTGGCTGCTATAGTTTTTGCTTTAAAGATTTGGCGACACTATCTATATGGTGAGAAATGTCAAATCTTTATGGATCATAAGAGTTTGAAATACTTGATGTCACAAAAAGATTTGAATATGCGACAACATAGATGGCTCGAACTACTAAAGGACTACGAGTTTGTGATTGATTATCATCCGGGAAAAGCTAATGTTGTAGCTGATGCATTGAGTCGAAAATCTCTGTTTGCCTTGCGAGCTTTGAATACTCATATGAAGCTATGTGATGACGGATCTATTCTAGCCGAGCTACAGGCTAAACCGATGATTCTACAACAAATCTGTGAAACTCAGAGGAATGATCCTGAATTTCAAGCTAAGCGACTTCACTGTGAGTTAAATTCTGATTCTGAGTTTTCTATTGGGGCTGATAACTGTTTAATGTTCTGAAATAGAATTTGCATACCGAAAAATAGAGAACTTATTCAGAAAGTTTTGCACGAAGCACATGATAGTCGTTTCTCAGTTCATCCGGGTAGCACTAAAATGTATAATGATTTGAAACAATTATACTGGTGGTCGGGAATTAAATGAGATATATTAGAATTTGTATCTAAATGTTTGATCTGTCAACAAGAAAAAGCCGAACATCAAGTACCGTCACCTTTTTTACAACCTATTCTGATTCCGGAATGGAAATGGGACAAAGTTACAATAGATTTTGTATCTAGATTACCCCTGACTCCGAAGAAGAAAAATACAATCTGGGTTATTGTTGATAGATTGACCAAATCTGCTCATTTTATACCGGTACGTACAAATTATTCTCTAGATAAATTAGTTGAATTGTATATATCAGAAATTGTACGGTTACACAGTGTATCGCTGTCTATTATTTCCTATCGATATCCGAGATTTACTTCGAGATTCTGGAAGAAATTTCAAGAAGCTTTGGGAACGAAATTGAATTTCAGTACAGCATTTTATCCCTAGACCGACAGTCAGTCTGAAAGAGTTATACGGATTTTAGAAGATATGTTGCGATGTTGCATTCTTGAATTTGAAAGTGGCTGGGAGAAATATTTACCTCTGATTGAATTTGCGTATAACAACAGTTTCTAGACGAGTTTGAAAATGGCTCCATACGAAGCTTTATACGGTCGTAAATGTCGAACACCATTATACTGGACTGAATTGAGTGAGAAAAAGATATACGGGGTTGATTTGATCAAAGAGATAGAAGAAAAAGTAAAAGTGATTCGTGACAATTTGAAAGCAGCATTGACAGACAAAAATCATATGCAGATTTGAAACGAAAAGAAATAGACTTTCAAGTCGGAGATCGTGTATTTCTGAAAGTATCACCGTGGAAGAAAATTCTTCGTTTTGGTCAGAAAGGAAAGTTAAGTCCTCGTTTTATCGGACCGTATGAAATTGTGGAAAAAATTAGACCTATAGCCTATCGACTATCATTACAGTCTGAACTTGAAAAGATTCATAATGTGTTTCACGTTTCGATGCTTCGTCGATACCCATCTAATCCATCTCATGTCATCTCTCCCATTGATGTGGAAATACAATCTGATTTATCGTATACTGAAGAATCGATCAGAATTCTGGCTCGAGAAGTTAAAGAATTGAGAAATAAACGAATTGTACTTGTAAAAGTTCTTTGGTGTAAACACGGAATAGAGGAAGCTACATGGGAAACCGAGGAATCTATGTGAAAACAATACCCTAACCTGTTTAACGGTAGGATTTTTGGGGACGAAAATCCCTAAAGGGGGGAGAGTTGTA
This sequence comes from Gossypium stocksii, assembly GCA_020496765.1. NCBI lineage: Eukaryota > Viridiplantae > Streptophyta > Magnoliopsida > Malvales > Malvaceae > Gossypium > Gossypium stocksii. The sequence goes on from CM035620.1 coordinate 90,224,944, forward strand.
ACTGCCCACTTTTGACCCTAATCGGAATGAATGGTTTTGGGACCACTTAACCGAATTGAAATATTATTTTTATTGCTTTAATATGTTTTACAGCATGATAGGTTTATGGTGTGAAAGTTTCGAATAGAAATTTTATCGTTAAAATAGCAAATTTTATAAAAAGGATTAAATCGCATAAAGCGATAAATAGGAATTCTATTTCATAAATGACTTATTTGAGTATGGCTTTATAAAATAGAGTCCTTGCATGGTAATTATACCAATTTAGTGTGAGTGGTTGGTGGTGGACAATTATGTCCATATTTTATAAGGTTTTATAATAATTTTACAAAGGGTAAAATGGTCATTTGATTTATTATATGTTTTAATTAAAACAAAACATAAAATGTCTTCATTTTTATTACCTTCTTCACTGATTATATGAACAAAAATAAAGGGTTTAAAGCTTTTCTTCATTCGGCTACTTCTAAGCTCAATTGAAGTATGGTTTTGTCTCGATTTTGAGTAATTTTTACATTTTTGAGATCGTTACTTTGTATACTAGCCGACCCATACCTTAATTTTTGGAATTGGTTGTGTTTTTGAAAATGCAATTGATGAATACATGGTTATTTCGGTAGTTTTTGGAGAATTATTTAATGTTATATAGAAATATACAAGTTGTACAAGGTAATTTTTGATGAAAATGGGTTTTAAGGATTTAATTGAAAAAGGTAGAAATTTTGTGGTTAGAATTGTGAATAAATGAAAGATATGTGTTTATATGTGGTATATGAATACTCAGTTATAATGAATTAAGGGATTAATTGTGTAATTTGCTATTTTGTGTTAAAAGGGCTAAATTACAAAGTGTTGAAAGTATAGGGGCTAATTTGCAAATATGCCAAAATACATGTTTTTGGATTAAATTGAATGTGTTGTTGATTAAATAGTTAAATTTGCATTAATATAGATAAAGACGATCAAATCCTAGAACTTGATCAGGGAAAACGAAAAGTAGACGAATAGATATCGGGAAGTCGAGGTAATTTCGTATAATTAGAATCGAATATGTATTTTGATTTCCATAAATGTATTATGGCTATATGTATGTTTAAATTGTTATGATAGGTGATTTGCCTATTATATGCATATGAATTGATATGGAAATGCTAAAAGAATACAAGTACAAATGGATTAGCGAGCCCCGTTAGAATCGTAGAAAGTCGTAGGATACAAGTGACATGTCACTAGGGCTACAGGGTGGTTCGAGCTCCTGCATTTGTTGCGGACTCACCACAGCTCATGAGCTATATGTTCATCCTTCGGGATTACATGTTCAGCCTACGGGCTTACCATTCATCCTTCGGGATTACATGTTCAGCCTCCAGGCTTACCGTTATAGGCTCGAAAGAGCATACATGATGCATTGATGGATTACAGGTTATACGTATATACACTATGTTTGTATCACCCGAGTATCCCTCGATGTTCTTAAAGGTTCAACAGGCAAATACCGATACAAGTTACATGAAATTCTAAAGATATATGAATTACATGTTATACAAGATTTACATGGATTATATGAATTGATTTACCTGGATTACATGTTATAAGTATTGAAGTTATGCTTATGATATATGAATGTTGTCTCTTATACATGAATGGTTTATGAGATTACATGGACTAATAAATGTATGTTTGTGAGATAGGCAACATGAACATATGAGTTGACTTGGAAATTGTTATTGTAATTATCTCATTGATTCAGTAAGGTTTAATTTCTATATTATACGAGCTTACTAAGCTTTTAAAGCTTACTCCGTTTACTTTTTCCCTTGTTTTATAGATTCAGAAGCTAGGTCAACTTTCGGACGAGTCGGAGATCGCCATCACACTATCCAAATAGCTTTTCGGTACTTTTGAATCTTTGTAAATAGCTATGGTCGTGGCATGTATAGGCTATTCACTAAGTTTATGTCTATGGTTAGTTTGTTAATGAGTATGGAATGTTTTGGTACCTATCAAGCTATGAGATATGGCTTGTTTTGTAAATGTTTTGATGAAACTTGAATGTCTTATATGATATGTTCTATATGGCAATGTGGTTGTTGAATGATTTGGTAAGAAAAGATGTGTATTGGGTACATGAATAGGTGGTGAATAATGTTTGCAAATTGTATTTGAAATGCTTGTTTTGGTTGCTAAATGGTGCATGAAAGGTTGTGGTTATTTTGATGCTTGTAGGGTGACCCTTTTGGGTGGCAAATATGGCTTAAACCAAGCCTGTATGGTGCTACACGGCCTGAGCACACAGGCGTATGACTCAGCCGTGTAACCCCTGTACCTAAGAGATTTTAGGCAGTTTTGCACACGGGCTAGGTACACGAGCATGTCTGTCAGCCGTGTGGCAAAGTCAGTGTTGGCCACGGCCTAGACACATGGGCGTGTCTGGTGACCGTATGGTAAATGACAGTTTCAACCACGGGCCATGTAATTGGGGTGTGTTTGGTGGGCACGACCGTGTGGGAGTACACGGGCTAGGGGCAAAGCCGTGTGTCCCTAACTTGAGAAAATTTTGAAATGTTTCCCTTATCTTTCACATGTTTTCAATTTGATCCCTAATGAATGTATGTATCATTACATGAGCTTTAAGGTATTGATTGGATGATTGATTAATGTACTATAATGTGTTTTTATAAAGTTTCAAATTTTACTGATCTGTTCTGAGTTACAAGTTCGGTAATGCCATTAACCTATTCCGGCGACGGATACGGGATAGGGGTGTTACATTGTTGGTATAAGCACGGTCTACAAAAGTTGATTTGCTATCGACTGTCATGTGCATCAATATAAGAATACCGACAGTTTCTTCCATTGATATAGGTTGCAAATGTCAACATACAATTGAACATATAGTCACGTTTTGTGATTCTAAGTAAAAGGGTTATACAAGTGAAATTCCAATTATATCTCTAAAGTTATAGCAACATTTTCGGTGTCAAAAAATTCATTTTTGGAATAGTTTTGGGGTGATAAAAATCTCATGTTTACTTCTTTTATTCAATAATTAAAAATTTGGGTCAAAGTAAAGAAGTTAAAATCACTTAATATGTGTGGTCCATATTTAATATATTCACATAATTCCAATCCAATGGCTCAAATTTATTCGAATAGTGCAATATCTCACTATTTAATATTCCAATATAATTTTTCATGAGAAATTATCAAAATGCCCTTTTTTGCGAAAAAATTGTATTTTATCCCTTTATCACTTATTACTTTTCTCTAATTTCATTCTCAGCACTTAGTACTTCAATTTTTCATAGTCCAAACTTACTATCCTCAGTTATTAATGGTTCATGCAAAGTTTTGCATTAATGATCTTTCTTAATAAATTGGAAAAAAATAGTAATTTAGTCATGTACTTTTTACTTTCATTCAACTTAGCCCAATTGAAAACTCCTTAACCCTAGTTCATACTCCTCATCATTCCCATACCAAATAATCATTATTATCTCATTTTTCTCCGTTTTGTAAAACTTCACTTTAGTCTCTACACTTTTCCAAAATTTTTAATTTAGTCATTTTTTCCATTATTTCAAGTTCTCGCTCATACTCACTACCAATTTTGAATTAACCAGATAAGAATATTCACTAAATATATCTTTTAAAATTTTCTCAAATTTTCACTATGTACTCTCTCGGAATAGTATTATTCACCATACCAAAATTTTGAATCATTACAATATATCTTCGACACTATATGAGTGCCACAAAACATGGCTGGCCAGAGTTGTTGGATGTGACCCAATTTTCTTATAACTTGCAGTAAAGTGAAGTAACAAATCAGAGTCTATTTGAGATAGTGATCAGGCAGCAGCCACTTACACCTAACATTGTTGCTATCAGTTACATAGGACCTAATCCAACAACTTACCAATTTGATTAGGCTTGTCAAGAATGAAATGACTTAGCCAAGGTTTGTCTACATAAGGCAAGCAAGCGCACCAAGAAATGGACTGATTAGAAGCACGGGGATGTTTAGTCTTAGGTTAGTGACTTAGCCTTGCCAAATTGCACTTGATTTTGTGCAAACCTCACTTGTACAAAGGGCTTGTGCGATGATATGAAGGCCCTTTCAAAGTTCTAAAGTGAGTAGGCAAGGTTTCCTACAAACTTGAGTTGCCAATAAAATTCAAGGTTCCCCCAATGTTCCATGTTAATATGCTTAAGCCTTTTTTATAAATATCTAGATTGAGGCAAATCAGAACAAGTGTCAATAGGAGTAAAGTTCTATTATGATCGAGATGTTGAGTGCAGATGTTGAGTGCATCGTGGCAAATTGAACTATTTGATGGAAAAATTATAAACCATGGCATGAGTATTATGTTTGATGGAAGGGACTTCCTGACAGTAAGGGCAGTTGGGAACCAATCAAGGCTTGTGATAATTCTAAGATAAGATAGACAATTTCATTTTGAGAACATAATGAAGGCCTCATTAGAACAAGTAAGGGAGAATGTCATAGGCTGTGCACAAAATCCCATGACCAAAGCGTGCACTAATGACCCTAGTTGCTTTTATAAATGATTTGAGGTCACTTGGCTTACCAAGATTAGCCTAATACTTGGAAGATTCAAGGCCAATGTACTTGCAGTTTAGAAAACTTGTAAACACTCTAGTAACTTGTATTTACCAAGGTAACTTTATAATCCTAAGGGCAAGATCATTGACAGTTTAAATTCCTTAAGACTCTATCTTGTAGATAACTTGGAATGTAAATTGTTGATGTAATTTGATTTGTATTATTGGATGTAGGGGAGCTCAACTATAAATAGAGACCTTCGTTACCTAGTTTGTAGTCAATCATTCAATCTTGTATTTATTATTTACTTAGTAATCAATTTAAGAGCATTTACTCTAAAAGCTCTTTTCTACCTTCTTGAGCATTTTTTTCTTTTTTTTGCTTGCTTCGCTTAGTGCTTTTTAGCATCAATGTGATAGAGAATTCTCTTTGAGATTCTCTTTGAGATTCTCAAATGCGAGTGTAATAGCCCAAATTTGACCGGGCTTTAAAAAACCAAAATAAAATAAATAATTTTTATTTAAAAGTCCATTTACAAAGGCCCAACAGAGTCCAAACCACTACCCAAATACACCCGTGCCCAACAAATGACAGCCCAATTAACATTTAACCCCAACAGAATGCCTATTACACCCACTTAACCCGGGTCTATGAATGGCCCAATGGCCCAATTGCTCTTTAGCTGCTGAGAAACCCTAGGGTTTTATTTCCTTCTCGCGCCGCAAAGGGGTCTAGAACCTTCGGGGGAGCCCTTCTCGCGCCGTTTCAGCACCTGATCGTGGCCTCCAGCAGTACGCTGTAACTCTGGCCCCGAATCACGCACGATTGGTACAGCACCTTGGCCACTTGACTTCTTAGCAGTTATCTGCAGGAAATGGAAAGAGAATTGGGGTAGATCTGCAAGAAAAAGAAAGAAATCACAGCAAACAAAAAAGGAAAGCAAATATACGAAGCAAATATGGAAAGAAATCTCCGATTTCTTTCCGAAACTTGTAATAATTAGAGGCTATAAAAGCCAAATACCAAACGTTGTAAAACCTACGGATACAATACAAAAAAGCAATAATACTGAAATTTTTCCTAAAAGGTGATACTTTGTTCCCTTTTTTTTTTTACATTATTTTTCTGTTTCAATTAAATTGCATGCAAAGAGTATTTTTTTTAAAACCAAATATCACTAAAATACAAAAGGGAGAGGAAAATACCTGAGAAAAAAGGGATTTGGGATTTTTCGGCTATAGAATACGACGGCGCGTGGGCGCGTGGGCGGAGGTCCGATGACCGGGGCCAGGACGACCGATGGTCGGAGCCCTGAGGACCTTCAGAGCTTTTTCGAAGGTTTTTTTTAAACTAAGCCTAAAAATGATTTTTTCTCTGTTTTTTAACTTATATAGAACCCGGTTGCCTGACCCGAACCTTAAAAGATCCGCGTATTAACTCGAAGGATCCGCATAATTTACCGTAAAATTGGGTTATTATTTCATTTGACCCTACTGTATTTTTAAGGTTTAAAATTAAATTTGTTTAGTCTTTTAATTTTGCCCACTATTTTTCTTTAAAATTTAATTTGGTCCCTAAATCTGTTTTAAGGTTTGTTTCTGGAGCGACATCGTTTTGGGATTAGGGTTAATTACCCAGTGAGTCCCTGGACTTTTAACGCGCGTTCCGCAAGGCCCAAAATTCGTGTTTTATTTTTAAATTAACCCTAAAGGCTTTATTTCGTTTTAATTTTAATCCTTTAATATATATTTTTTTAATTTATTTATTTTGAATCTTTTATATATTATTTATGTTATTATAAATACTATTTATGTATAAAAATTTTATTTATCATATATTTTATTATTTTCTTATATATTTATATTATATTTTGGTATATAATATTTATTATATTATCATATTATTATATTTTTTACTCATTTATATTTTTAAAATTTGTAAATTATTATTATATTATGTTTTTAGTTCATATTTTTAATTTATATTATACATTATTCTATTCTTTTTAAAAAAAATCTTTATACTTTATATTATATTATTATATTACATATATTTTATATTTTATCATATTTCATTATCTATATTTTAAATTTTATTATAAATATTATATTATAATAATTTTATATTTTATATATTATTATGTATAATTTTAAAAAATTATAAATCATTATTATGTGTTTATATATTACCATTAAATATTTAAAATTTATTTATTATATTTTTTTATATATATTACTATGTTATTTTTGATACTCCATTATATATTTATATTTTTGTAAATTATTATCTAAATTATATTTTTACATATTAAATGTCTATTTTGGAATGTTATAAAAGAAACTCTTATAAAGTTTTGTTCCTATTATTATTATAATTTTTAAAATATATTTATTTCTTTTTTGTTGTTATTTTATATATTATTTTTATGATATTCCAATTTTTTTTAAATACCTCATTTTTATATTTTCAACTCTTCTCATTTGTTGGTTTATTTTTGCATATATTTTCAATGTATTAATTTTATTACCTTTATGTTATTTATTATGTATTTAGTTTGCATGAAATTAAGTTCATTTATCTAATCGTTTTTAAGTTAGACTTGTATGGAATACGATTATATGCATTATGTAGTTTTATACCTATTTGCATGATATGACATTTTTTTTATATATCGTATGAAATAGTTAGATTTAGATTACTTATATTTGTATTCACATAATAATATATGTTGTAATTTGTAGCGACGTAAAATTTGCTTCGGTCGCTAATTGTGGCGATTTATGAAATCTGAATTTCGATTTATTAAAGCAAGGGAGTCGCCACCGATCTTTTTTCTTAGGTGTGATCGGACACCTGGTAAAACCTCTTTCAAAAATTTGTTTTCGGGTAAAATAAAGCCAAGTTTAGGTCTGTGTTAAAATTCAGAGAAAAATAGGGTTCGGGAGTCGGTTACGCGCGGGGAAGGTATTAGCACCCCCGCGACGCCCAAAATTGGTATCTTTCAAACATGCGTTGTCATGATTTTCAAAAACACGAGTTCAATTTAATATTTGATCGTGATACGTTCAAAAACACGAGAATTTCAAAAATCGTTTATTTTAGAAGGGTGTCCCATTTTCAACTCGAGTTGACAATATTCACCCAACATAGCGGTGAAACTGATGACTTAATGTTGAATTGACACATTGCCTTATTTATTAAGATTACTCAAAACACGAATAAAAAAAAAAATTAACAATAGTGTTGAGATAACATATAATCTAATATGCTAGATCCGAAACGGGCAACTATCAATAGAATTAGGAATTTACGAAGTAGATAATAAATAATAACAATACGTATAATGCTAAACAAGATAATGATGGCATTAAACTCGAACTAAAACTACGAACAAATATATAAATATATAATAATAGTTAGCAAGGCGATGAAAACATAATGTTGAAAACGCTAATAATGCTACTTACATGCATGCCTATGTGCATTAAAATATAAACATAATAATAATATCACAAGTGTACATATAGTATAACAATGTGTACATAAGATAGTATAAAAAAAGGTATAAATAATGTAGTATAAAGAATATATGTACACTCAATATAAAAATATATTTGGTATAGTACTAAAATACGACCAATAATTGCTAAAGGTATGCACAATAACACCTTATATATTAGAAATAATAATGTGAAACAACTATTAATATATTATGTGAAAGTATGTATGTATAAGGTAGATAAAAAGAAGTGAAAGAGCATAATTTGACTAATAATAACTTAGTTAATAATAAAATAGTAAAAGAATACACATAAAAGAAAGTTATTTAAAATGATAATAATAATAAAAAATATATATAAAAAGGTGGAAATAAAGTAAAATAAATAGGATGAGCATAACAAGATGTATAAATATAATAAGATATAATAATACCAATGATGACAATAAAAAAAGAAGATATAAAAACATGTAAGAATATAGATATATATATATATATATACGTACAACTAAGAATGGAAAAGAATGAATTTTAATAATATAATATAATAGAAAACAAAAAAAGCAAATATACCTATGATAAATAATTGATAATAATATAATAGAGAACAAAAAAAAAACAAATATAATAACAAGAAAAATAAAATAATAAATACTGATGTATAAAAAAAAATAGATATAACAGTAATTATAGTAATATTAAAAATAGTACTATGTATAAAAGGTGTATATACATATGAATAATAAAATATACACTAATATTAATGATAGTAATAATAGTAATAATATAAATAATGGTAAATACACAAATAATATTGGTAGTGATTAATCTAATAATTAAGAAGAACAATAAACAAAAAGGACTAAAGTGGAATAAAAAAGAATTTTAGAGCCAATTTAGAAAGAAAATAAAAGTAGGGATCTATTTGAAACACGCAAACACAAAGGAAGGACCAAACGGGATAATATCCCTAGTCACAATGTGCTGTATTTCAATTCACAAATTCGTGGGCTGAATAGAAAAAGAAAGAAAATTACTGGGCGAATTTAAAAAGAAAGAGACAAGGTGAATGGGCTTGATTGAATTACTCCGCGAAAACAGAAGTCCCAAGTGCACAAATAGCCCAAATATTTGAGCTATCAACCCCCCACATGAAACCATGCCGTTTTAACTAATACAAATGGCCTATTTTTTGTTTTATTTCATTTAACCCTAACCTAAAGAAAAAAAAAAGTAGCAGCCACCAAAAACCTCTCTACCACCATTGTTCTTCCGGTGGTTGGGTTCCCTCCGACGACCGTCACACCACAACACCACCACCGGATCCGGTGATTGATGTCGCGCAAGGATGGGGCTTTTCAGACCCGATTCATAGGGAACCCCCAAGGTACGTCTCTTCTTCTCTTTTTCTTTGATTTTTGTATAAAATAGATGTAAAAAAAAAGAATGGAATCAAGAACAAAAGTAAAGAACCGATTTCTCCTTGTAAATACCTTCTTTTTTTTTGCTTTTCTATTCAATACATGGAGGGATTCCGGGTTTACAATCTTCTCCCTTTTCTTAATGTCAAAAATCCCCCCTTTTACAATCGATTTAATGGTTCTTTTATAACCAAATACAAGTGGAAAAATAAAAAATACCACGTCCTTTCTTTTCGTCTCTGCGTTACACTGTTTCTGTTACTGTTCTTGTACCATTTCTGTCATCATTTTTTCGTTTGCAGGGGTTGATGGATTAAACTTTATCCTTTTGGAGCAAGGGATGTCAGAGAAGTCAACTCTCGAGCGATGTGCACGCTGGGAAGGCACATCGGTGGCAGCAGGTTGGAGGCGCGACTGAGGGAAAAGAACCTAGGGTTCCCGAAGTGTTTAAGGTTTCGGGCCGTTTGGGCTTAAGGATTTGATCGGGTAGGGGTTTAGGTGTTGGGTTTGTGACATGGGTTAATGTGGTTTGGGCTAGGGCATAGGTCTGTAATGGGTTGTTTGGGTAAGGTTAAGGGTTGTAATCGGCTATTGGGCTTAAAATTGGGCTTCCGGGTTTGATTTGTAAAGGGTTAAACATTTGTAAGGGATTTGTTATTGAAATTTAATTTTGGACTATAAATTGGACAATGGACTTTTAATCATTTTAAGCTTAGGTCAAAATTGACCTATTACAGCTGCCCCTCTTTGCTCATTTTCGTGTAACGAGAATAGAGCAAAGACCTTAAAATGGTCAATTTTGCCTAGTCTTGCCGAATCTTGACTTCTTTGGTGCTCCTCTTGTTCAGCTCTCTTTCCAATCTATCGCATCTTGTAAATTTGGTTCGATCCGCTGCAACTTCAGAGATCTGCCTTGTAGCCTCGATCTATCTCATCTTCAGGGGTATAAAATTCGTCGTGATCTGATCTTCTGCAATTTCAGAAATGAAATCTGGTATCTTCAGTCCGCTCTGCTACAACTTTAGGAAGATGAAACTTGTAACTTCAATCTGTGCCTCTGCGACTTCACTGGGGATGCAAGGTCTATATCTTTGATTGGGTCCCTTGTAACTTCAAAGAGGCACAATTTGTATCTTCAGCTGGCTCCATTGCAGCTTTAAAGAGACAAAATCAAAAATTGCTCGACCTCTCGCAATATGAGTTGAACAAACAGAAATTGAAAAGCTCAACTCATCTCTGTAACCTGAATTGACTTTTGAAAAGCAGAAAATAAAAACAGAAATTGAAAAAGCTGGAATTGAAAAAGATCAACTCACCTCTCGCAATATGAGTTGAACAAACAGAAATTGAAAAGCAAGAATTGAAAAAGATCAACTCACCTCTTGCAATTTGAGTTGAATAAACAGAAATTAAAAGGCAGGAATTGAAAAAGATCAACTCACCTCTCGCAATATGAGTTGAATACACAGAAATTAAAAGGCAGGAGTTGAAAAAGATCAACTCACCTCTCGCAATATGAGTTGACTTTTAAAAATATAAATTTAAAATTTCTCAGTGTGTGACCTGAGGCGCAACTCGTTTCTCGCAATACGAGTTGACTTTTGAAAACATAAATTGCAAATACCTCAGCGTGTGACCTGAGGCGCAACTCGTTTCTCGCAATACGAGTTGACTTTTGAAAACATAAATTGCAAATACCTCAGCGTGTGACCTGAGGCGCAACTCGTTTCTCGCAATACGAGTTGACTTTTGAAAACATAAATTGCAAATACCTCAGCGTGTGACCTGAGGCGCAACTCGTTTCTCGCAATACGAGTTGACTTTTGAAAACATAAATTGCAAATACCTCAGCGTGTGACCTGAGGCGCAACTCGTTTCTCGCAATACGAGTTGACTTTTGAAAACATAAATTGCAAATACCTCAGCGTGTGACCTGAGGCGCAACTCGTTTCTCGCAATACGAGTTGACTTTTGAAAACATAAATTGCAAATACCTCAGCGTGTGACCTGAGGCACAACTCGTTTCTCGCAATACGAGTTGACTTTTGAAAACATAAATTGCAAATACCTCAGCGTGTGACCTGAGGCGCAACTCGTTTCTCGCAATACGAGTTGACTTTTTTGAAACATAAATTAAAAACTGAAATTGGAAATACCTCAGCGTGTCCCGAGGCTCAACTCACCTCTCGCAATATGAGTTGATTTTTTTGAAACTGTAAAATTTGAACATAGTACCAAAACATATTATTTGGTGAAGTTCTAGTGTCCTTTCCTTGCAATTGTCATCGCAACTTCTTGCTCTGTTGGAGCACCTGAAAATGTCGTGAATGATGTTATCATGATATGCATGTGTTTGTCTTGAACGTATGTATGCCTACATGATTATGTTATGTGCCCTAGACATGTTTGTCAAATGTTGCTTCTCATCGAGATTTCTTGTGACGATTTGCATTTATTGCTTCAATTCTTGACTTTCTTTCAGGCTTCGTACTCGTCTTCCCTCTTTGCGAGTAATCTGTATTTTTCGGACATTGCTCTTTTGACCCTGATTGAACTTTTGTCCTTACTTTGAGGCTCTTGTACTCATCAAATTCTCATCCAGGTGATGCTCCAGATACTCAGCGCATGAACTCCTCCATGTTTCTCGATTAAGAATCTTTTTGAGCATGGCTTCTTGCATAGAAAACCTCAGGCTTCTGAAAATGTTTCGAATACTGTAGTCTTGCCGTTTGACTCATTGATCGAATCGCTTTACTCTTTGGGCCCAAATCTGTTTCACTAGGACGCCTTTTCGAGCTTTCATCCTAATTTTTCTGTTTATTAAGATGTCCTTTTCAGTTTTAATCTTGATCTTCTTCTCTTTTTTTCAACTTGGGGCGCCTTATTATTTGACTGGTATTTCGACCCAAAACTCGAGGGAATGATTATGTTTTGTTCAACCAGCTTGCCCCACTGTGACCTCAGGGTCCCTTCCATTGTATCTCAAAGGTACATGATCTGTAACTTGTTTCATCAAGATTATATCACTGACGCGATATCCAGTTTCTGTTCAGCTAATACCTTTGATTTAAAAATCTGAGGAGATGATTTCAATTTGGATTTGGAGATTTCCAACCCTTAAGCGTGGAAGGTCTTAAACAATAGTCCTGTTTTAGGTTTCTGTACTATTTAGAAACTTCCAAGGTAATACACAAAACTCCTTTCATAAAAGTGTTATTAGTCCACTAATCATTATTTCAATGCAAAATGCTTGAAAAAGGATCATGACAATGAATCAAGAAGGAAATTAAACGCAAGCATAACTCGAAACAAGCAAGTTAAGCGAAAGCGATCAAGAAAGAATTTATTAGGAGCATAGCTCGACACGAATAAATTAATCAAATAAAAGAAATTGATCGGGAGCACAACCCGTCATGATTCAAAGATAGCAAATATGCCAAGAAAGATGAAAGCTAGGTGCTCCAGATATCGCAACCCAAGCTTCTCTGTCCCAAATCTTGAGAACTCCTCTAAGCTCGATGTGTGCCTAGGGGATTCGGAGTACTCTGTCGATGCCCCAAGACGTATCATACTTCCTCATTGTTAATTCAAGCATGATAAGGCTACCACGTGCCCCACTTTTGATCAGAATTTGAGCCGCCTTTTTTGGGTTTTCAACTCAAATGCCCTTTGGACTCAAAGCGCCCTTTGCGGGTTTCCACCTTGGCCTCTCCTTTTTTTTTTCTTCTTTTCTTCTTTTTTCTTTTTTTTTTCTTGATCAACTTTTTGGAAGGTCTCAAGACGCCCTTTGCGAGTTTTCCTCTTGATTTCCTTGAGAAATTCTTGTGGACGAATTCTTCTCGACATAAGTTTGTATCACCCATTTTGACACGTTTGATTAGGATGGATACTCTCAACAAATCTTGATTCTAACGAGGCTTGAAGGAAGAGATCTCGATCCATAAACCCATGAGGAAGGAGTTGCCCCAGCAGCGATCCTAGCTGTCGTTTGACTCGCCCTATAAAAAAGATGATTCAATGATTCCCAACAGATAAGAATGAAGTTGCTGCCATTATCCTTCATCTTGGAAAGCTGAAGTACATAAGTTGCTCCCAGAGCAGTCGTCCCACCATGGATCGATGATGTCTCTTAAGCATCTTCAGACCTTACAAATCTCTCCAACTGTGAGGCTGCCAGAGCAAATAGGAACAACTACAGTTGTGGCCGTGTTGCTCATTTGATATTCATATACTAGAGAATGAACCATCTCTTGTAGATCATTAGCCAAAACCTGATCTGATCTAAGAGAACATGATAGTGAATATGCCTCTTGGTTCCAATCATACCAGCATGGGCTCAAAGATAGAAGTCATTGTTCTTAGGATGACAGACTTCGTTGTCTATAACAGTTCCAGGCGGGACATTGTCAAGAAATCTCTGCTGGCAAAACTTAGTATGATGGTTTTTCTGTGCCATAATGACCATGAACTTGGGGTTCCCATTTTTGTCAAGGAACTTGATCACATTCTTTGTTCAAAACTTGATTGAGCTGAGACTTGCTAACTCGATCCTTAGAAATAATGAGCTGATCAGGCTTCCTCTTCCCTGAATTTGTATAGAAGTTTTCCCTCATGATACCTTCATCCACTAGTTTGAAAGGAAAATCTATCATTTCAAGCTTTAGAGACTGTGTACGGACTGATGCCTTTGAGATCGTAGGGATTTGAAGGCGTTTGCTTCAACGTCAGCATAGAGAGTAAGTGGTAGATTCTTATACCAATTTTTACTAGTCTCGGTCATCTTCTTCAATTTATTTCTTCTTCTTTTTCTTTTCTTTTGGCAACCTTTGTTGTGTGGCGCCTTATCTGCAGATTTTTGACATTGTGCAGCTGGATATGATCTTTTCTTTTCTTTTCTTCTCTCTCTCTTTTTTTGTTTTTTTGTTTTTTTGTTTTTTTTTTGAGAATTCAAACTCGAATTTAGATGCGACTCAGAATTTGGATTTTGAATTTGAATTTGAGTTTGATGACCGTTACTTGGTAACTTTGGCACACGAAGTGACCTTACTCTCTTGGTGAAGTAATTGATCATCGTAAAGGTGACCTGAAGTCGGGGCCCAGTGACGTCCGTGCCCCACATGGAGAGTCTTCAAAGAAACATGAATCTTATTTCCCTCGATTTGACCTCTACGACACACTGATGTAGTCTTCTTTCATGGCGGGCTAGCAATATCTTAACCTCCTGATCAGCCTGACTATTGTAAAACCACTAGTCTGTGTCCTACGACTATCCTCGCGGACTTCTTTTGAAATTTTGGTGTGCCCATGTCTCGGTAGCCTAGGCCTGTCTTGATATGGTTGTGCGAAGACACGTTTGAAATGTTTCAAAGATATCTCACTTTTTCGGTAGTGAGCTAGGCTTCAATCCTTATTTGCTCACGATATCTACTGATCTTGTGGGATCTTGTTCTACGTTCCTTGACGAATCAGAAGATAGGTCACAGTCTTTGTCGTCTTCAAAGTCCTGAGACTCCCCTAAGCACACATTTCGCTCCAAAGGAGATTCTAGTTTAGTAACAGTGTCGCTCGTGTTATTGATATCTGGAGACCCTTTTTTCAGGTACAGAGGAAGGTTTCAAAGAATAAATGGACTTAAGAATGAGTAATTATGTGTCGTGATCATGAAGAAATGATATTTGAAAGAGTTCAAAGAACACCAGAATCTAAGAACAATTGTGCAGTATGGTCATGAATAAAAGAATAAGAAAATCAAAGAATAATCGTTGTATAGTGTGAAGTGAAACTTTAATCAAAATGATGCATTTTTATTGAAATAAAGATTTTAGACAAAAGCCTATTTTCACAAAAGGATTCTTACTGCCTCTAGGCTTAAAGCAGTAAGCGTGTTCTGGGTATTACCCTAAGTTAGCTCTAAAAAGACAGAGACTTCTTCCACATCCTATTGTTCACAATATTCCCAGGCATGCAAGGGCAAATGCTTGGTAAATTTCATTCCTTCGTCACTGCGTTCACATTCCCTTTAGCATGGTCAGGGAATGGATTCTTGGTCACATTGCTAGCATTATCAAATCGCAGAATGCCCGTATCTATGAGTCCTTGGACCTGTCTTTTAAAGGCGAGGCAATTCTCGATTGAATGTCCTGTATTTCTCGCATGGTATTCGCATCGAGCGTTCGAATCGTACCACTTGGGATATGGAGGCTGCAACGGTTTTATATAAACTGGGGACACCATGTGCACATCATATAGCCTTTGATATAACTCCTTATACGACATTGGAATTAGCGTAAATGGGAGCCTTTTAGTACTTGGTCCTGAATTAGATTCTTGCTTTTGAGGAACCTGATGGCTAGTAGTTGTCATTCTTGGCTGGCCCATAGTAACCGATTTCGCCTTACTTTCCTTTCCTTTTATTGCCCTCGAAGTATCTTCTCGGGGGCTCCAGTCTTGTTTCCTAAGAGTTTCACGCTGTCTCGGGCGCTCCATACTGGCCTGATACTGTTGGAGTCCAGTAGTAACGAGCATCCCTTGCGAAGGTGCCTCCGGCTGGGTATAGCCACTTATTGGGGTGAACCTTGGGGCATAAACGATGTCTTCGTTTTCATCCTCGCTATGGTCCACTGGGATTTTTCTCCTTTCAAGCCCTTCAACCAATAATTGCCTTAGCTGGCTAATCATACGTCTTTGGAGCTCTACCATCTGGTTCTGCATATCCTGCTGGATCCTGGATAACTGCTCTTGTATCTGTATTTGCCTATGCTCTATCCGTTCTAACCTTCGTTCCATGGCTCTTAGGTCAACTGAAATGATTTTATCTAATTAGGGTCGTTTCATAAAAATCTAGTGCAAATGATACAGTGCAAATGATGCAACGATGCAATGAGGTGCAAATGAATGCAAGAAAAGAAGTGTCGACCTTATATTCAATTCCATTAGAAGAATTTTTCTAGGGACAAATTTCTTTACATAAAATGGATCGTATATGCGACCTTGCCCTCATAGTCCAAGCGAGGATGCCGATCTTTCTTTTCTTGTCCGAATACTATGGTCGACTTCTCGCAAATTTGCCAAAGGTATCCTTGTCAACGTCCTTTTGTTTGGTCCGGGCCTCAACTCGTTGTTCACTTTCCCTCGTGATGCTTGCTTGCTCCTTTAGGAAAGTAGAGAAGTGACGGCTCCCGCATAATCTTCATCAATTTGAATCTTTCGGGTAAAACCTGGCGTTCCTTTGTGAGCTATTATCCTTCTTCCCTTGTGCTCACTTGGACCATACATGGGCAACCGCATTGTAATCCATTTTATCAAGAAATTCGTCCCCTTATGACGAACTCCCCTATTTAGGAATCGAATATGAATCAACACCTCTTTTCTATAACGATGCGATGTAATGTAATGCAAATGTATGAATTTGGTGTTGATTTCAAGATAACCCCTATTTAGGCATTTCATTAATCAAAAGAGTTTATTACAAAAAGTTTCGGTCATTTATGTAATTGACTCCTTCATCAGAAACCCGTTTTTGGCAACTATCTCTAATCGACATCTATGCAAGAATTCGATGTTGATTTTTAGATAGCCCCTACCTAAGCATTTCATTAATCAAAAGAGTCTATTACAAAATGTTTCGGTCACTTATGTAATTGACTCCTTCATCAGAAACCCGTTTTTGGCAACTATCTCTAATCAACATCTATGCAAGAATTCGATGTTGATTTTTAGATAGCCCCTACCTAAGCATTTCATTAATCAAAAGAGTCTATTACAAAATGTTTCGGTCACTTATGTAATTGACTCCTTCATCAAAAAACCCGTTTTTTGGCAACCGGTCTTTAATCAATACCGTCCTATTATGATGCCTAGAATACATGATGACAAATAAGACAACAACAAACAAATCATGGTTAGTAACATAAGTAAAAACAGAAACAGAGATTTTGACAAATTAAGCTATCCGATCTAGTCTACTAAGCAAACCCGATTCCCTTGCATAGAAAGTAAAAAATGCAACAGGTAAGGGACGTTTCTCCCGTGTACTCATTTTGGTAACTGCTAAATGGACAGAGGTTCAGCAGGGCTCTAGTTGGGTGGCTCGTACATTTCACTATATGTGGTTTTGGTTCTAAATAGGTACTCGAATTGTTCGCACCATCATCTGCTAAGACTAGTACGAAACCTCGTCATAGCCTGTCATAGGCTCACGAGTTCAATCCGAGGGATTACATTTACTTATGCCTATGCGGAGGGACAAGTTAACTCACGAAGGCATAAGTCGTATGTAACCCGAAAGTATCCACTAGCCTGTGCGGAGGGACTAGTTAACTCACGAAGGCGTAGCGTTTACTTTCACTTAAATGGACAGAGCCCGAGTATGGCGCTCATGTTATGCAGAATGCACGTGAACAGTGTGTGGGGAGAGGCTCACGAACCTTTCATTCTATTTAAAGCTAAACTAAATTCGTAAACTTAGAATTTAAACAAAGGATAAAATAAGCTCGCGAAATATTCACAACAATTACAAATGCATGATTTTTCAAAAATGAAATCTTCGGATTATGGTCAAATATCAAATTGAACTAGGAATTTTGAAAATTTTGACAACACGCGTTTTTTAGACTCGACTCTCGAAAATCGGTCCCCAGTGGAGTCGCCAGCTGTAGCGACGTAAAATTTGCTTCGGTCGCTAATTGTGGCGATTTATGAAATCTGAATTTCGATTTATTAAAGCAAGGGAGTCGCCACCGATCTTTTTTCTTAGGTGTGATCGGACACCTGGTAAAACCTCTTTCAAAAATTTGTTTTCGGGTAAAATATAGCCAAGTTTAGGTCTGCGTTAAAATTCAGAGAAAAATAGGGTTCGGGAGTCGGTTACGCGCGGGGAAGGTATTAGCACCCCCGCGACGCCCAAAATTGGTATCTTTCAAACATGCGTTGTCATGATTTTCAAAAACACGAGTTCAATTTAATATTTGATCGTGATACGTTCAAAAACACGAGAATTTCAAAAATCGTTTATTTTAGAAGGGTGTCCCATTTTCAACTCGAGTTGACAATATTCACCCAACATAGCGGTGAAACTGATGACTTAATGTTGAATTGACACATTGCCTTATTTATTAAGATTACTCAAAACACGAATAAAAAAAAAAATTAACAATAGTGTTGAGATAACATATAATCTAATATGCTAGATCCGAAACGGGCAACTATCAATAGAATTAGGAATTTACGAAGTAGATAATAAATAATAACAATACGTATAATGCTAAACAAGATAATGATGGCATTAAACTCGAACTAAAACTACGAACAAATATATAAATATATAATAATAGTTAGCAAGGCGATGAAAACATAATGTTGAAAACGCTAATAATGCTACTTACATGCATGCCTATGTGCATTAAAATATAAACATAATAATAATATCACAAGTGTACATATAGTATAACAATGTGTACATAAGATAGTATAAAAAAAGGTATAAATAATGTAGTATAAAGAATATATGTACACTCAATATAAAAATATATTTGGTATAGTACTAAAATACGACCAATAATTGCTAAAGGTATGCACAATAACACCTTATATATTAGAAATAATAATGTGAAACAACTATTAATATATTATGTGAAAGTATGTATGTATAAGGTAGATAAAAAGAAGTGAAAGAGTATAATTTGACTAATAATAACTTAGTTAATAATAAAATAGTAAAAGAATACACATAAAAGAAAGATATTTAAAATGATAATAATAATAAAAAATATATATAAAAAGGTGGAAATAAAGTAAAATAAATAGGATGAGCATAACAAGATGTATAAATATAATAAGATATAATAATACCAATGATGACAATAAAAAAAGAAGATATAAAAACATGTAAGAATATAGATATATATATATATATATATACGTACAACTAAGAATGGAAAAGAATGAATTTTAATAATATAATATAATAGAAAACAAAAAAAGCAAATATACCTATGATAAATAATTGATAATAATATAATAGAGAACAAAAAAAAAAAAACAAATATAATAACAAGAAAAATAAAATAATAAATACTGATGTATAAAAAAAAATAGATATAACAGTAATTATAGTAATATTAAAAATAGTACTATGTATAAAAGGTGTATATACATATGAATAATAAAATATACACTAATATTAATGATAGTAATAATAGTAATAATATAAATAATGGTAAATACACAAATAATATTGGTAGTGATTAATCTAATAATTAAGAAGAACAATAAACAAAAAGGACTAAAGTGGAATAAAAAAGAATTTTAGAGCCAATTTAGAAAGAAAATAAAAGTAGGGATCTATTTGAAACACGCAAACACAAAGGAAGGACCAAACGGGATAATATCCCTAGTCTCAATGTGCTGTATTTCAATTCACAAATTCGTGGGCTGAATAGAAAAAGAAAGAAAATTACTGGGCGAATTTAAAAAGAAAGAGACAAGGTGAATGGGCTTGATTGAATTACTCCGCGAAAACAGAAGTCCCAAGTGCACAAATAGCCCAAATATTTGAGCTATCAACCCCCCACATGAAACCATGCCGTTTTAACTAATACAAATGGCCTATTTTTTGTTTTATTTCATTTAACCCTAACCTAAAGAAAAAAAAAAGTAGCAGCCACCAAAAACCTCTCTACCACCATTGTTCTTCCGGTGGTTGGGTTCCCTCCGACGACCGTCGCACCACAACACCACCACCGGATCCGGTGATTGATGTCGCGCAAGGATGGGGCTTTTCAGACCCGATTCATAGGGAACCCCCAAGGTACGTCTCTTCTTCTCTTTTTCTTTGATTTTTGTATAAAATAGATGTAAAAAAAAAAAGAATGGAATCAAGAACAAAAGTAAAGAACCGATTTCTCCTTGTAAATACCTTCTTTTTTTTTTGCTTTTCTATTCAATACATGGAGGGATTCCGGGTTTACAATCTTCTCCCTTTTCTTAATGTCAAAAATCCCCCCTTTTACAATCGATTTAATGGTTCTTTTATAACCAAATACAAGTGGAAAAATAAAAAATACCACGTCCTTTCTTTTCGTCTCTGCGTTACACTGTTTCTGTTACTGTTCTTGTACCATTTCTGTCATCATTTTTTCGTTTGCAGGGGTTGATGGATTAAACTTTATCCTTTTGGAGCAAGGGATGTCAGAGAAGTCAACTCTCGAGCGATGTGCACGCTGGGAAGGCACATCGGTGGCAGCAGGTTGGAGGCGCGACTGAGGGAAAAGAACCTAGGGTTCCTGAAGTGTTTAAGGTTTCGGGCCGTTTGGGCTTAAGGATTTGATCGGGTAGGGGTTTAGGTGTTGGGTTTGTGACATGGGTTAATGTGGTTTGGGCTAGGGCATAGGTCTGTAATGGGTTGTTTGGGTAAGGTTAAGGGTTGTAATCGGCTATTGGGCTTAAAATTGGGCTTCCGGGTTTGATTTGTAAAGGGTTAAACATTTGTAAGGGATTTGTTATTGAAATTTAATTTTGGACTATAAATTGGACAATGGACTTTTAATCATTTTAAGCTTAGGTCAAAATTGACCTATTACATAATTTATGTCATTGTCTATATTTTCTATAACATGTTTGTATGAAATATTAAAGCTTGTGTTTTATAGTTTACATTGTTTATTATATTATTATCTTGATTGCATCATATTAAAATAAAATAAGTATAAAAGTGTTTTAAAACAAAGGCAATGTTTTTCGTATTTAGAAATTTGGGAAATAGTGCCCTAACATGCTGGGTTGCGATTTCCTATTTGTCTAAATGCCTAAAATATCCTTCTAAATGATTTTATAAATTACGAGATGATTTTAGTCACAAAAGTTTTAGAATACCATGTCCTATCATGCTGGATGTGACGTTCGTATTTCTTTTGGACAAAGGAATCTCGGTTTTAAACTCGAACCATTCAAATTCCAAAAGGGATCATATTTTCAAATATTTTCAAATTTTAGCATTAAAGGCAGAAAACTATTCAATTTGGTACCAATTTTGGGCGTTATGAGGGTGCTAACCCTTCCTCGTACGTAATTGATTCCCGAACCCATTTTTTTGATTTCGTAGGCCAAAACTAATGATTTTAAAACAAAATGTTTTAAAGGTGATCCAATCACACCTAAAAAGATTGGTGGGGACTCCCATTCTAGTTTTTAAAGTCGAACCCCCGTTTTTTTCAAAACCGTTAAAAATGGTTTCGATAGCTTGGCGACTCCACTGGGGATCAATAAGAGAGTTAAGCCGAAAATTGATTACTTTCTGTCTTAATGCTAAAATTTGAAAAGATGTAAAAAGAAAGATCCTTTTTCATGTGTTTGTTGCATATGTTTGTTATTTTATCTGCACATATTGCATTTGCATGATCGTTGGTCACACCTTTAAGTGGGAGTAAGAAACTAAGCTTTCGTGAGGTTTTCACCTTCATATGAGTTAGCGGATTGCTTCCGGGAAACATCTGTACCTATAGACTTCGTGAGATTTTCATCTCCGTATGGTCGTAAGGAAATGAATCCCCCTAAACCGAACTTGGTCCATATGAGCCTATAATGGGTGAGGATCGAGGAATCTGCTGGTTTGGGTACCCTTTACTTTAGAACCGAACCTCATATAATGAACTTTAAGTGCCTACCTTAGGTAGTATGGTGGTGATCCTTAGTACCTACCTTTATATGTGCTTGTTTATTACGTTTTCTTATATGATACTGACTTATCTTTTATTTTGTCATCATTGCATGTCATTCATCACTAAAAGGTGTCGATTCAAGGTTCGATTTCTGAGTTAGGAAGTTTTATAATGAGGAACGAATATCTTAATAAAGTAGAGGACAACTCTTCTGTTTGTGCGTGGTCGGAGAGAACCCAGTTAGAGAAAGGGGATAGCGTCACCGAGGGATACACATCGGAGCTGTGGGACTTTACTCGTGTTAGTTCGATACAGTTTGACTTTCAGGAGTTGAGAGGCACTTGGGCCTAGTTGGATGAAGAGGCTAGGTAGCTTTTCTTCCAGACCTATGGAGATCTTCCTTACTTGCTAGACATCAAAGTAGATAGACACTTATTTCGCGCTATGGTACAGTTCTGGAACCCTGCTTATAATTGCTTTACGTTTGGTGATGTTGATCTTGTACCTACTTTAGAGGAGTATACGACTTTATTGCGTTATCCGAGGATTCAGGGTCATAAGGCTTATGTTAGGCCTGCTAGCCTTTCGACTTTTGCGAAGAAGTTGATAATGATTACTGGGATGAGTGAGCAGTGGGTTGTAGCTCGTGTGCAACAAAAGGGTGATAGTAAGTGTGTTCCATGGGCCGTTTTGAGAGATTTGATATTGACGCATCCAGACATGAAGAAAAAGGTTGACGTCTTCGCTTTAAGTATTTATGGCTTGGTGATTTTCCCAAAGGCATTGGGGCATTTAGATGGGGCAGTCGCAGATTTGTTTCATCGCGTTGGTAAGCAGAACACACCAGTACCGGCCACCTTAGCAGAGACTTTTAGATCTTTGAGTGCATGCCGGAGAGCCGGTAAGGGTAGATTTATTGGATGCGCGCAGTTGTTACTAGTTTGGTTCCACAGCCATTTCTGAAAGCTCAATAAACCTCCTTGTCGAGTATTATTTGAGGGTTATTCTCCCTTGAAGGAAGCAGACACTATGCCTAGGAGAGACGACATTTCAGAAGAAAGGTGGATTGACATTCTCTAGAATCTTCGAGAGGAGGATATTATGTGGAAGGCACCTTGGATGACTCCTAGTGAAGTCCTTTACCGTTGTGGTAGCATTGATTGGGTGCCTCTTCCTGGGATTTGGGGAGTTGTTGGATATACGCCATTACTTGTTTTAAGACAATACCGAGCAAGGCAATTCATACCGGTTACACAAGGTTTAGCTCAGAGTGATTTCTCCTACAAAGGAGATCACTATAAGAAAAGGATGCGAGATATCTCTGAGGCTTGGAAGAAGCCTTGTTGTATGAGGATTTTGGCTGAAGGTTCGATGTCAACCCTTGAATATAAGAGATGGTTTATCCGGAGAGTTAATGATAACATCCCTAGGCCAATTGTAGGGGCTGCTAGATCGTTGGTGGAAAGCCTGCGAGTGATTCCATTAGAGTTGGAACTTATGAAGCAAGAGCTCGAGAGAAAGAATTTGAAGCTTGAGAAGAAGATCGAGAAGCTTGAGGAGGAGAAGATGCATTTGAACTTAGACGTTGATGTCCAAAAAATAGAGACTGAGAAGGTAAGAAAGGAAAAAAGGAAAATAGAGGAGGATCGAGATAATTTAAAGATGCATTACAAGAAGGCACAGTCATCGTTAAAAAATGCCGGATTGGAAAAGTCTGCTGAGCAGTGGCAACAAGAGATCCAAGATGAAAAGGCCAAAGTCGAATTTTGGGAGAAGAAGTTCTGAGAGATGCAGGCACAGAATCAAGCCTTAGGGGAGGAAAACCAAGGGTTAAAAACCAAGGTGACTGAATTGGGACGATCTCTTTATCTTCAACGGAATCGTAGTTCTATGGTCGAGTTAAAGGAATTAAGGAATAAGGTTGATAGAGGAATCAGCTTTGCATAGTAATGAACTCCGAATTGAGCAGCTTGAGGCACGAGAAGAACATTGGAAGGAAGAGCTCCATCAGTCTCAAGGACAAGTCAGAGACAGAGATTATGTCATGGGAGAAGCCATAGCTCAGATTCGAAAAGTTACTGAACACCTGCAAGACTTGGCTGTACGGGCTAGTATGCTGAGTGTAATGTATGAGTCAGTGTTGGATAGAGGACGAGAATTAGCGTTGTTGTTAGATAGGGTTAAGACTTTAGGCCTACGGGCGAAAGCGTATTTGTAATCCATTTTATGAAAAGACTTTTGTTCCTTAAATAACGTTTTCTAAAATGAATTTGAATCAGAATCGATGTCCTTTTGCATTCATTTGCATCTCATTACATCATATGCATTCAAAGTTATAGAAAGACCCTAATTAGTTAAAATTACTACAGAAAGTAGAGAAAAAGAAATCTGGAAATCACACATCCTTACAGTACTCGCACCAAAACAAAGAATATGGATCAAAGATTTGAGCAGCTTCAGAAGGAAATGCAGGACCAGTTGCAAGAGCAATTGGCCAAGATGCAAAATGATATGAGGGAGCAAATGATGGAGGTTCAAAGGAATATGATGGTGAAAATGGCTCAGCTGTTAAGGGCCACTGATAAGGGAAAGGCTTCCATAGCTATTACTGGTGATGAAGGCGAGGATCATCCTCCGGGTTTTACTCCACCTCATGGGCCAATGCAAACTGAGGCACCACCTAAGAGGCCGTCTGTTACTGTAAGGCCTCAGCAAGGGCCAATTGATGCTGGGATTCCTGTGAATTTCCCGTCTGGGTCAGGATTCAATTTAAGAGATAACATCCCTGACTTAGATATGATGGAGAAGGAAAGAATGGCAACTGAATCCTCAAAACAGTTGGAAGATAGCTGCAAGTAGTTGGAGGAAAAGTTTAGGGTTTTGAAATGCGCTGGCAATCACTACGGGATTGATGCCAAAGACTTAAGCTTGGTCTCAGACTTGGTACTTCCTCACAAATTTAAGATGCCGGAGTTTGAGAAATACAATGTGACTACTTGTCCAGAGGCACACATCATGATGTTCTGTAGGAGAATGAATGGTTATGTGAACAATGATCAGCTGTTGATACATTGTTTTCAAGACAGTTTAGTAGGAGCAGCTGCCAAGTGGTATAATCAGTTGAGCCGGGCCAAAATTAGTTCATGGAGAGATCTAGCACAAGCCTTCATGCAACAGTACAACCATGTGACCGACATGACGCCGGATAGAATCACGTTACAAAACATGGAGAAAAAGCCTAATGAGAACTTTAGGCAGTACGCGCAAAGATGGAGGAAGGTGGCAATGCAAGTTCAGCCGCCATTGTTGGAAAAGGAGACCACCATGTTGTTTATCAATACACTGAAGGCTCCGTTCAATACTCACATGATTGGAAGCACCACGAAGAGTTTTGCAGATATAGTTATGGCAGGAGAGATGATTGAGAACACCATAAGAGGGGGAAAATTGAGGGGGAAACGGCTAAAAGATCGGCCCTAAGAAGAAAAGATAACGAGGTGAATAACACTAACAACTTTAACTCGAGGACAATTACGGTTGGTCAACCTAAAACAGCCGCAGTTGAGCAACAAAATACTCAAAGACAAGAATCAGGGTCGAAACAAAATTCAGAGAAGATACAGTTCACACCTATCCCTGTGCCGTATCATGAGCTTTTCCAAAGTTTATATGATGCACATGCTATCGCTCCATTTCACTTGAAGCCGCTACAGCCACCATACCCCAAATGGTATGATGCCAACGCTAAATGTGAATACCACGCGAGGATACCGGGGCACTCGATTGAAAATTACATCGGATTTAAGAAAGTTGTTGAGAAGCTTATCAAGATAGGGGTTGTGAAATTCGACAGTACCCCTAATGCTGAAAATCCATTACCAGATCATGGCAATCAAGGAGTGAATACCATTGGTGAAGTTAGGAAGGAAGAAAGCAAAGAAGATGTTGCTGAGGTGAGAATGCCTATGAAGACAATATGGGAAGAGATGGTAAAGAGAGGTATGTTGGCCTCTGAAAAGGATAGAGAAAGAATGGGGAACTATTGTGAGTTCCATGGAAAAGTGGGTCATGAGATCCAAGATTATGAAAAATTCAAGGCCTTGGTGCAAGGTTATATGGATAACAAAGAACTGCAGATTTTGGAGTGCAGTTCTTGCAAAAAACAAATATGCGCGCTAGAAAATGAACGACAAGGAACCAGCCAGCCGAGGATTATTATATCCATGCCGGGGAATAATGAAATAGGGGCACAAATGGTGCCTAAAGTTGTCATTCATAGACCTACTCCTTTCTCTTACAAGGATGACAAAAGGGTGCCATGGAGCTACGACTGTAGTGTGACAGTACCCGAGGATGAAAGTATAGCCAGTGCATCTAAGGGCGTGCAAAATGAAGGTTCCCATACACGGAGTGGGAAACGCTATGATATAGGGGACATTAGAGTGGAGCCCACAAAGATGAAAGATGTCGAAGATGAGAAGAGGAAGGAGGTTGAAGCGCCAATCAAGGGGTCGGTAAAGGAGGAGGAAGCTAAGGAATTTTTGAAGTTCCTTAAACATAGCGAGTATAGTATGGTCGAGTAGTTACGTAGATAGTCAGCTCGTATATTAGTATTGGCCTTACTTCTAAGTTTCGAGGCGCATCGAGAGGCGCTATTAAAGGTGCTCAACGAAACATATGTCACCCATGACATATCCGTCAATAAGTTGGACCGGTTGGTAAATAACATTAGTGCGGACAATTTCATTTACTTTAATGACGATGAAATCCCGCAAGGAGGCATGGAGTCGACTAGGGCCTTGCACATTACTACTCGGTGCAAAGGATATACACTTCCAAGTGTACTCGTTGACAATGGATCAGCTTTGAACGTCCTTCCGTTATCCACACTTAACAGATTGCCTATTGACAGTTCGCACATGAAAACATGTCACAATGTGGTGAGAGCCTTCGATGGAACCGAAAGGAAGGTTCTGGGACGAATTGACATCCCTCTGGAGATTGGACCAAATACATACGAGATTGATTTCTTGGTGATGGATATCAAGCCTTCCTACAATTGCTTGTTGGGGAGACCATGGATACACTCGGCAGGGGCGGTGCCCTCTTCATTGCACCAAAAATTAAAGTTAGTGAATGATGGGTGATTAATAACTATTAATGCTGAGGAGGACATTATAGCAGTAGTTACTTGCAAGGTCCCTTATGTTGAGGCGAATGAAGAAGCTGTTGAGTGTTCTTTCCGCTCTTTAGAGATCATTAATGCAACCTTCATTTCAGAAGGAAGTGAGATGCCAATGCCCAAAATGTCTAGAGGCACAAGGATGGCCCTGCAAATGATGATGGGGAAAGGAGCGCTACCGAGAAGAGGATTTGGAAGACATTTGCAAGGAAGGATTCAAGTCCCAAAGGCGATTGAAAAGAAAGACCGCTTTGGTTTGGGCTTCAAACCAGATCATAAGCAAAGGGTGAAGGAAATTGAGAAGTGCCAAGAGAGAAGAAAGGCGCGTTTGAGTGGAAGAGAAGTGGAGTGGGAACCTATAACGTTCCCTCCAATATCCAAAACTTTCTTGTCGGGAGGATTGCTGGTGGAAGAAAGTCATCAAGTCAATGTTGTAGGATTGGAGCAAGGAAACCTCGGGGGCATTCGCCCTTACGAACTGGGAAGCTCTTTGGACAATTGGACTGCGGAGGAACTTCCTGTAGTCTTTAGGAATTTTTCAGAGTAATTCTCGAAACATTTTTGTTATTCTAGAGCCTAGGAATAATGAGATTACGTTTGTGAAATAGGCTTATGATCATTTATTATTATTTCAATAAAACATAACGAGTATTGTCCCCTTTTATTGACCAATATTCCGTTAAACTTTTGGCAATCTTTATTCTTTCATTCATGGTACATAAACAATCATTCTTAGATTCATTCATTCTTTGTATATTCTTTCATGCCCCTACAGGTCGCTAGATATCAATGACATGAGCACTGATACTGCAAGTCCTGATTTCTCTTATGAGCAAGACATGTGTTTAGAAGAATCTCAGGAGTTTGAAGATGTCCAAGATTGTGATGCGTCTCTTGATTTGTTATGAACAGTAAAACAGGAGGAAAAGCAAATTATGCCCCACGAGAAAGAGGTAGTAGAGAATATAGCAATAGAGGAAGGGAAGGAGGTGAAAACTGGAACACTGATTGCCGAGGACACAAGGCATGCCCCAGTGGAGTTGCTTCAAGAGTTCAAGGATATCTTCGCATGGTCATATCAGGATATGCCCGAATTGAGTGCCGACATCGTAGTGCATCTTCTCCTGATAAGACAAGATTGTAAACCAGTCCAGCAGAAGCTACTAAGAATGAGGCCATATGTCATCCTGAAAATAAAGGACAAAGTTAAGAAACAGTTCAATGCAGGGTTCTTACAGGAGGTTAAGTATTCTGAATGGGTAGCTAATATTGTGCCAGTACCTAAGAAGGATGGGAAGGTACGAATGTGCATTGATTACAGGGATTTAAACAAGGCTAGCCCAAAAGACAACTTTCCTTTGCCACACATCGACACTTTGGTAGACAACACGGCGGGGTATTCGTTGTTTTCTTTCATGGATGGTTTCTCGGGGTACAATCAGATAAAGATGCATCCAGAGGACATGGATAAAACCACCTTCATAACTTTGTGGGGTACTTTCTGCTACAAGGTAATGCCGTTCGGGCTGAAGAATGTGGGGGCAACTTACCAGCGGGCCATGGTGAACTTATTCCATGACATGATGCACAGGGATATTGAAGTATATGTTGATGACATGATCGCTAAGTCTCGAATGGAGAAAGAGCATATTGAAGTCTTGAGAAGATTATTTTTAAGGTTGAGGAAGTTTTAGTTGAAGCTCAATCCGGCAAAGTGCACCTTTGGGGTTAGATCAGGGAAGCTATTGGGTTTCGTAGTCAGCGAAAAGGGAATAGAAGTTGACTCAGACAAAGTCAAAGCTATACGAGAACTGCCTCCTCCACAAACTCAAAAGGAGGTTTGCGAATTCTTAGGAAGGTTGAATTACATTGCTCAGTTCATTTCGCAACTACCCGAAAAATGTGATCCAATCTTTCGCCTCCTTAGAAAGCACAACCAAGGTACTTGGGATGAAGAATGCCAGAATGCTTTTGAAAAGGTCAAGCAGTATTTGTTGAATGCTCCGGTATTATCTCCACCCAGCCTAGATAGACCGTTAATACTGTACTTGTCAGTATTCAGTAATTCTATGAGGTGTGTGCTGGGTCAGCATGATGAGTCAGGAAGAAAAGAAAAGGTAATTTATTATCTCAGTAAGAAGTTCATTGACTACGAAATGAGATACTCACTAATTAAAAAGTTGTGTTGTGCGCTGATTTGGACAACCCGGAGGTTAAAACAGTATATGCTATACCATACCACCTGGCTTATCTCGAAGCTTGATCCATTGAAATACATGATGGGATCAACAACCTTAAATGGGAAGATGGCGAGATGGCAAATACTACTTTTAGAATTTGATATAGTCTATGTAAGTCAGAAGGCTATAAAAGGAAGTGCGGTAGTAGATTTTTTGACCAGTAGAGCTCTAGAGGACTATGAGCCATTGAACTTTGATTTCCAAAATGAGGAGTTAATGTGTATAGCAGCCATCGAAGATTCTCCTTGGAAGCTCAATTTTGATGGGGCGTCTAATGCAATCGGAAATGGAATTGGGGCAGTCTTGGTATCCCCAAATGGTGATCATTATCCATTCACATGCAAGTTGGCTTTTGACTACACAAACAATATGGCCGAGTATGAAGCGTGCATCATGGGACTTCGAGCAGCTATAGAGCGAAGAATAAGAATTCTGGACGTATATGGAGACTCTGCATTGGTAATCTACCAACTTAAGGGTGAATGGGAGACAAGGGACCCAAAATTACTTAATTATCGGAGGATAGTTTTGGGATTACTTGAAGAATTTGAAGATATCACCTTCAATTACCTGCCACGAGACGAGAATCAAATGGCAGATGCTTTGGCCACCTTAGCCTCAATGATCAAGATGAATAAAGAGAAGGAAATGAGACCAATCTAAATGAGTGTTTATGAAGCTCCAGCTCAGTGTTGTGACATTGAGGAAGAAGGAAAAGATGATAACCCGTGGTATCAAGATATATTACGATATGTGAGAGATCGTAAATATCCTGAACAGGCCAATGAAAATGACAAACGAACATTGAGGAGGTTAGCTTGCGACTACGTCTTGGATGGGAATGTTCTGTACAAGAGAAGGAAAAACCAAGTACTTTTGAGATGTGTTGATGCTGCGGAAGCTAAACTAATCTTAGAAGAAGTGCATGAGGGTATTTGTGGGACGCATGCAAATGGGTTCACGATGGCAAGGCAAATCATGAGGTTTGGCTATTATTGGGCCACTATGGAAGGGGACTGTATCAATTATGCCAAGAAATGCCATAAGTGTCAGATTTATGGGGACAAAATTCATGTACCGCCTTTACCCTTACATGTTATGACTTCTCTATGGCCCTTTTCCATGTGGGGCATGGATGTCATTAGGCCCATATCATTGACAACTTCAAACGGACATCGGTTTATCTTCGTGGTCATTGACTACTTCACAAAATGGGTAGAGGCCGCTTCTTATGCGAATATCACTAAGTCAACTGTGAGTCGATTCTTGAAAAAGGAGATTATTTATCGATATGAAATGCCTGAGAGGATCATCTCTGACAATGCATTGAACTTGAACAACAAAACGATAGCAGAGGTTTGCGATCAGTTCAAGATTAAACATTACAATTCTTCTCCTTATCGCCCAAAAATGAATGGGGCAGTGGAAGCCGCCAATAAGAATATCAAGAAAATAGTGGGGAAATGACTGAGACTTACAGAGATTGGCACGAGAAATTACCGTTTACACTCTTGGCCTATCGAACATCTGTAAGAACCTCTACTGGGGCAACCCCGTTCTCATTGGTTTATGGGATGGAAGCGGTGTTACCTATTGAAGTGGAAACACCTTCTCTTCGAATCTTGACGGAGGTAAAATTAGATGAAGCTGAATGGGTTCAATCTCGATATGATCATTTGAACTTGATTGAGGAAAATAGGCTGGGAGCCATTCGACATGGTCAGATGTACAAGAAGCGATTGATACGAGCTTATGATAAGAAGGTTCGACCAAGAGAATTTCATGAGGGAGACCTGGTACTGGAAAAAATCCTTCCTATTCAAAAGGACTTTAGGGGGAAATGGATGCTGAATTGGGAGGGGCCATATGTCGTGAAGAAAGCTTTCTCTGGTGGTGCATTGATCTTAGCGGAAATGGATGGGAAAAGTTTACCCAATCCAGTGAACTCAGACTCAGTTAAAAAATACTTTGTCTAAAGAAGAAGAGAATTCAAGGTGAAAACCCGCAAAGGGCACCTTGTGACCAAAGGGGTTTTGAGTTGAAAACCTGAAAGGGCGACTCAAATTTCAAAGCATCCGGTAATCTTGCTCAGCGAAGAAAGAAGTGCGTTGTATACTGGGGTATCGACAAAGTACTTTGAATCTTCTAAACACATGTCTTCATGAGGTTGATGTACAAGCGCTCAAGCGGCGATATCTAGGGCATCTAACTCTTGGCTTGTTTGCTATCTTTAGACTCTTTTTCTTCTCAAAGATAGGCTATCAGATTAATTTTCTTTGTATCTTTTTGATAATTCATTCAAAACCAATTGTTCTTAAAGATTTATTTATCTTCCATTGTTCTTTAAGTATGTTTCATTGAAATAATGGTAGATGAACTAAATATTTTCACAAATGAAATTTTGCGCATTACTCTGGAATTTCTAGATAATACAAGAAACTAAAACAGGACAATTGTTTGAGAAATTCACATAAGTAAGGGTTGAAAGAACCCAAGAAATTTCTTTCTTCCAGTCCAAAAGGACAAATGGACAAAACCAACGATTCAATTCTAAGGAAAGAATATTTTACAGCCATCCTCAGTGGATCGTGGCATTTGAAGAGTGGTGTGGGCCTACAGGCTGAGCAAGGATAATGCTTAAAGTAAATGAAAGAATGAGTGGTGATGTCTAGGATAGAGGTCATATTCATAACATTTTGCATCATAACATGTTTAATCAGGAACATTTGACTCACTTTGATCATAGCATCCTAATCATCGGGCATAATCACATACACAATCTACAGGTTATTGAAGATGATGCGCCTTAACCCCCTAAGCAGTAGGGTAACAGGCCGCAGCATAGCAGATCTGGCATTCAGATGTTCATACTGAAGCAGATCCAAGGTGGTTTGGCATCCCTGTATTGGCAGGGAGCAAATCGAAGACATAGCTGATTTGGCTTTCGCATGTTCATGCTGAAGCAAATCTAAGATGGTTTGGCATCCCTGTATTGGCAGAGAGCAAATCGAAGTCTAGCGTCTCCATATTCGATGGAGGGCAGACACATAACTGATTTGGCTTTCGCATGTTCACGCTAAAGCAAATCTAAGATGATTTGGCATCTCTGTATTGGCAGAGAGCAAATCGAAGTTTGGCGTCTCCATATTTGGTAGAGGGCAGACACATAGCAGGTCTGACATTCAGATGTTCATACTGAAGCAGACCCAAGATGGTTTGGCATCCCTGTATTGGCAAGGAGCAAATTGAAGACATAGCTGATTTGGCTTTCGCATGTTCACGCTGAAGCAAATCTAAGATGGTTTGGCATCCCTGTATTAGCAAAGAGCAAATCAAAGTCTGGCATCTCCATATTCGATGGAGGGCAGACACATGGCAGATCTGGCATTCAGATGTTTATACTGAAGCAAATCCAAGATGGTTTGGCATCCTTGTACTTACAAGGAGCAAATCGAATACATAGCGGATTTGGCTTTCGCTTGCTTACGCTGAAGCAAATCTAAAATAATTTGGCATCTCTGTATTGTTAGAGAACAAATCGAAAAAGCAGATTTGGGGTCTCTGTGTTTGGCGGAGAGCAGATCGAAGATATCAACACGATAGTCATAAGTTTGCAAGAAGCAGATTGAAGACCATAACTTGATAAGACCGGTCAAATTTGGTCTTTTTATCTTTGCTCGATTCCCGTTACACAGCAATGAGCAAAGAGGGGCAGCTGTAATAGCCTAAATTTGACCGGGCTTTAAAAAACCAAAATAAAATAAATAATGTTTATTTAAAAGTCCATTTAAAAAGGCCCAACAGAGTCCAAACCACTACCCAAATACACCCATGCACAACAAATGATAGCCCAATTAACATTTAACCCCAACCGAATGCCCATTACACCCACTTAACCCAGGTCTATGAATGGCCCAATGGCCCAATTGCTCTTTAGCTGCTGAGAAACCCTAGGGTTTTATTTCCTTCTTGCGCCGCAAAGGGGTCTAGAACCTTCGAGGGGCGCCTTTCTCGCGCCGTTTCAACACCTGATCGTGGCCTCCAGCAGTACGCTGTAACTCTGGCCCCGAATCACGCACGATTGGTACAGCACCTTGGCCACTTGACTTCTTAACAGTTATCTGCAGGAAATGGAAAGAGAATCGGGGTAGATCTGCAAGAAAAAGAAAGAAATCACAGCAAACAAAAAAGGAAAGCAAATATACGAAGCAAATATGGAAAGAAATCTCCGATTTCTTTTCGAAACTTGTAATAATTAGAGGCTATAAAAGCCAAATACCAAATGTTGTAAAACCTACGGATACAATACAAAAAAGCAATAATACTAAAATTTTTCCTAAAAGGTGATACTTTGTTCTCTTTTTTTTTTTTTACATTATTTTTCTGTTTCAATTCAATTGCATGCAAAGAGTATTTTTTTTAAAACCAAATATCACTAAAATACAAAAGGGAGAGGAAAATACCTGAGAAAAAAGAGATTTGGGATTTTCCGGCTATAGAATACGACGGCGAGTGGGCGCGTGGGCGGAGGTCCGATGACCGTGGCCAAGACGACCGATGATCAAAGCCCTGAGGGCCTTTAGAATTTTTTCGAAGGTTTTTTTAAACTAAGCCTAAAAATGATTTTTTTCTGTTTTTTAACTTATATAGAACCCGGTTGCCTGACCCGAACCTTAAAAGATCCGCGTATTAACTCGAAGTATCCGCGTGATTTACCGTAAAATTGGGTTATTATTTCATTTGACCCTCCTGTATTTTTAAGGTTTAAAATTAAATTTGTTTAGTCTTTTAATTTTGCCCACTATTTTTCTTTAAAATTTAATTTGGTCCCTAAATATGTTTTAAGGTTTGTTTCTGGAGCGACGTCGTTTTGGGATTAGGGTTAATTACCCAGTGAGTCCCTGGACTTTTAACGCGCGTTCCGCAAGGCCCAAAATTCGTGTTTTATTTTTAAATTAACCCTAAAGGTTTTATTTCGTTTTAATTTTAATCCTTTAATATATATTTTTTTAATTTATTTATTTTGAATCTTTTATATATTATTTATGTTATTATAAATACTATTTATGTATAAAAATTTTATTTATCATATATTTTATTATTTTCTTATATATTTATATTATATTTTGGTATATAATATTTATTATATTATCATATTATTATATTTTTTACTCATTTATATTTTTAAAATTTGTAAATTATTATTATATTATGTTTTTAGTTCATATTTTTAATTTATATTATACATTATTCTATTCTTTTTTTAAAAAAAAACCTTTATACTTTATATTATATTATTATATTACATATATTTTATATTTTATCATATTTCATTATCTATATTTTAAATTTTATTATAAATATTATATTATAATAATTTTATATTTTATATATTATTATGTATAATTTTAAAAAATTATAAATCATTATTATGTGTTTATATATTACCATTAAATATTTAAAATTTTATTTATTATATTTTTTTTATATATATTACTATGTTATTTTTGATACTCCATTATATATTTATATTTTTGTAAATTATTATCTAAATTATATTTTTACATATTAAATATCTATTTTAGAATGTTATAAAAGAAACTCTTATAAAGTTTTGTTCCTATTATTATTATAATTTTTAAAATATATTTATTTCTTTTTTGTTGTTATTTTATATATTATTTTTATGATATTCCAATTTTTTTTTAAATACCTCATTTTTATATTTTCAACTCTTCTCATTTGTTGGTTTATTTTTGCATATATTTTCAATGTATTAATTTTATTACCTTTATGTTATTTATTATGTATTTAGTTTGCATGAAATTAAGTTCATTTATCTAATCGTTTTTAAGTTACACTTGTATGGAATACGATTATATGCATTATGTAGTTTTATACCTATTTGCATGATATGACATTTTTTTTATATATCGTATGAAATAGTTAGATTTAGATTACTTATATTTGTATTCACATAATAATATATGTTGTAATTTATGTCATTGTCTATATTTTCTATAACATGTTTGTATGAAATGTTAAAGCTTGTGTTTTATAGTTTACATTGTTTATTATATTATTATCTTGATTGCATCATATTAAAATAAAATAAGTATAAAAGTGTTTTAAAACAAAGGAAATGTTTTTCGTATTTAGGAATTTGGGAAATAGTGCCCTAACATGCTGGGTTGCGATTTCCCATTTGTCTAAATGCCTAAAATATCCTTCTAAATGATTATAAATTACGAGATGATTTTAGTCACAAAAGTTTTAGAATATCATATCCTATCATGCTGGATGTGACGTTCGTATTTCTTTTGAACAAAAGAATCTCGATTTTAAACTCGAACCGTTCAAATTCCAAAAGGGATCATATTTTCAAATATTTTCAAATTTTAGCATTAAAGACGGAAAACTATTCAATTTGATACCAATTTTGGGCGTTATGAGGGTGCTAACCCTTTCTCGTACGTAATTGATTCCCGAACCCATTTTTTTGATTTCGTAGACCAAAACTAATGATTTTAAAACAAAATGTTTTAAAGGTGATCCAATCACACCTAAAAAGATTGGTGGCAACTCCTATTCTAGTTTTTAAAGTCGAACTCCCGTTTTTTTCAAACCCGTTAAAAATGGTTTCGACAGCGAGGGTTCAAATAAACTTAAGTAAATTTGAAGTGAACTCACTATTTTGTGTCGCACGGTTTGCTAAGCTAAAGTCTAGGCCCGTGACATTTTCATGAAACCACACGAACTCATCTCAAACATTATAAAATCCATTTTATGTAGAACCTTAAATTCATGAAAATTATTAGGCCTCGGATTAAGAGGTTGCCGATTGTCGACTTCCTTAAACCCTAGAACTGGTTTAAGAAACACTAACTTATGGTTTACGGTTCTCAATTTAATTACAAAATTGAACTCTTATTTAATGAAATAGGCAAGAAGAGCATACTAAATTCGCACACCAAAAAAAAATTAATATCAAATTTTCCACAAATAGTTGCAAACAAAACAAATTCAACATTGATAAAAAAAAATTAAATTTAATATCTTTTCTATTACAAAAAATCCAATAGTTATTTTCACTTTTTCCAAAAACATAGCACTAAACTTGAATATTTAACATATTTGAATATAAAAAAATATTATTTTATTGGAATCAGAATTTGAAAAAATAATTCTTAAAAAATAAGAAATATTTTAAAATTTTCAAATTCATTTTACAATTCATA
This sequence comes from Gossypium stocksii, assembly GCA_020496765.1. Taxonomy (NCBI): domain Eukaryota; kingdom Viridiplantae; phylum Streptophyta; class Magnoliopsida; order Malvales; family Malvaceae; genus Gossypium; species Gossypium stocksii. The sequence continues at coordinate 90,261,747 of CM035620.1, forward strand.
TTTAATTTTAAAGTTTTAAAATAAGTTATACAAATCCAAAATAAAATATTACTATTACTATATATATATATATATATATATATATATATATTGCCATGGCATTCCAATCCAAACTTGTGATGTTTTAACTCTGCCTGTCTCAATTTTTTCACCCTAAAAATCGCTGTCTTTCAGTCAGTCTGAACCCCATCACCGCCCTTCCCATGTCTTCTTCTTATAACCTGTCAACCATGAGAGTGTCAGTCCAATATAATCCCTACCCCACCCTCTGTCTCTCCCTCTACCTCTTGTTAACCCTCTCAGAGTGCATGAATAAGCTTTTGACATGGCTTTCCCTCCTCATGCTTTCATGTTTCAAACCCTCCATGAAGATCAAAATCATTTCCCTTCCCCTTATTCCCTCCTTCCTTGCCCTCCTCAACTCTTCCATGGTGGTATGTTTCTCCATCCATCCTTTTCGTTTATATTAATCCATGTGTGTATGTTCATGATGAACAAATTAAACCAATGTGTCTTCTCTTTCTCAGGTGTTGGAAAGTCTCATCAGGAAGTGCATGGCCATGGAGATGATGATGAATTCTCTGATGATGATGGATCACATGGTGGGGAGAAGAAGAAGAGGCTGAACATGGACCAAGTGAAGGCTTTGGAGAAGAGTTTTGAGCTGGGAAACAAGCTTGAACCTGGAAGAAAATTGCAGTTGGCTAAGGACTTAGGGTTAAAACCAAGGCAAATAGCGATCTGGTTTCAAAACAGGAGGGCTAGATGGAAAAACAAGCAATTGGAAAAAGATTATGACGCCTTGAAGAAACTATATCAAACTGCCAAAGCTGACAATGATGCCCTTCAAGCTCAAAACAAGAAACTTACTGCACAGGTAAAATTAAAAGTTAACACAGTTATCCATATTTAGGGTTTTGAAGATGAGGAAATTTGGGTATAAATTCATATTGAATTCAAGGGTAAATTGCTTTGATGCAGCTATTGTCTTTGAAAACCAAAGATTCAAATGAAACCAGGATCAAGAACGAAAACGAGGGTTCATGGTGCAGCAATGGAAGCGAAAACAATTATGATATGAACTTAACCATAAGGCCTGCAACAATAATGACTCAACTTCTTCATGGTTCATCGAAACCAAGCCTCCATTGCCTAAAACCTGACCAAGTGGTTCAACAAGATCAGAGCTTGGCTTGCCATATGTTTAACCAAGATGGTGATGAACAGCAAGGTTTCTGGCCTTGGGCTGACCAATCAATCAAATTTCCATTGAATTAAGAACCAGTGCCACATTGTTCTTAATTATGTACTTCAGCTTTGGTTTAATTGCCAGTTTTTGTGTCGATCATTCTTGTTTTGGTTATATATATAGATTGGTTTTATAGAATTGAACATATTTGTCTCACCATCCATCATGTAGGGGTTGCTTGTCTCTGAATAATACATTTTTCTTCCCATGCTTTCAATGAATTTTGATATATATCTAATAAGTTGTATCTTTACCATGTTATTCGGATTTTTTTTTATAATATTAATGTTTATATTTGAATTCGATGCATATTGGTATGATATATGAATTTTTTTAATAAAAGATAAATATGTATATACCACATTTACTTTCAAATCTGAATATTATAGAATCATAATATAATATAAGGAAAAGAATAAAATGTATTAAGATACATGTGCTTCCAGCTCTGGCAAGTAACATGGGCCATGAAATAAATATTAGATTCTCTCCAAATTATTGTTGTTGCTTGGGTATCATACCTGATTGCTGTACAATCAACATTCAAGAAATTGCAGGGAATATGTTATAGAAAATGAAGAGGATTAATATTCGAATTTTACTTCTCTTATCATCACAATTAACAGCTAATAGTATATAAATATAATATATGATAATACCCAAAACCATACAAATAAAAAATTGGAGGTATTTTATTACCACATAACTTGTATTTCACTCCCTTTATTTAAGAAAATAGTAAATCAATTCATGTACGTTAGTAAATTAGTCATTTCTATTAAAAATTTTATCTATTTATACCGTTAAAAACGGGTGTAGTTGATGGAATAACAAAACAACGACACATGATGTGCCACGTAAATAACTGGTTTTTAGCAATACAAATAGACAGGAATAAAGCCAGAAATTATTTTTGAGGAGAGACAACATAATTAAATTTTATATTTTTTCGAGAGTTAAAATACAATTATATCATTTTATCATTTTGAATGTCAAATGTATAATTTAACTATTTATTTATTTATAATTTTAAAAAATATAAAAATTAATATGAGAATTTTTTATTTGAAGGGGGTTTATCTCTGCCAAACCCCCTAAAAATAGACGAAATTGATGTAACATATGAGATACTCTTAACATAAAAACTTGGACGGTATTTTAACCATTTATGATGAATACGTCCATAAAATTAGGATGTCACCAAAATCCCAATTGTGGTGGATTAATGAAGAAGGGGGAGGAAAATTGGGAGCACACATTTCAAGGGGCAAAGCTACTAAAGAAGTAAATACAAGTATAGCTAATAGTAGATCCAGTATTTTACAAGTATTCTTATAATTGTAGTATAATGTTGTTGTTTCTATTGCGTTGAATATTAGTATATTATTGAAGCAGATAGTATATTTTCAAGTGAGAGAGGAAAGTATGAAAGTGGGGAAACCCCATGTGCAAGAAATCATGTGAACTACTTTCTCTTTCTTCTACTTTCTCGGAATTTAATACAATTCCATTGCATTAAAGTTATGGATAAGTGGGTTTAGAGAATCATCGTTAACTAACGTAATCTACAAAAGTGCATGGTGAAAACAGATTGTTGGTACCCGTCACAAAACTCCAATACCAATTTAGAGATGGCACCAATTCTTTCCATCTCTAACCTAATGTTTTCAAAATCAATTAACTCATCGATTTACTAGTCTGATCAGTTAGATTAAAAATTATTGAAATTTTTAAAATTAATAAAAATATATTAAAAATTCGGTTCAATTGATTTTTTAATTAGTTTATATCGATCCTCAATCTAACTAGTTTAAAATTATTCTTTGAATCGAAACCTTGAACAGTTTTCGATCCAACCGATCTGATTGGCCAATTCGATCATTGGTTAAATGCTCAAGTTGGGCTCACTTTTTTTTGTAGATTTTTTCCGTAAGGTTCAAAATTTTCAAAATGATTAAATAAAAGCTAAACCTTTCAAAATGGTCAAATAAAGATCAAACATTTTTAAAAGTGCTCGAATAATAACTTTTCAAATGCTATATATTAGGTTTCAAATTATGCTTTAATTTTTCGTTTCATTTCTTTTCAAGTAATATTTGACTTAATTGTAAGGTGTTCTATTCTAAACACGTTAGCATTCACCTAATTTCTATTACAAAATAAGATTCCAAGTGAGTGGAAAGCTTTTATTTAAGCACTTTTGTAAAAGTTTGGCCCTTATATGATCGTTTTGAAAGGTTTGATCCTTATGTGAGTAACATTGATTTAAGTGAAAACTTCTAACATTAATTGAACTAACCGATCAAACCAAGATATAATCGATCTACCCATATCAATTTAAAGTCAATATAATAAATGCATAATTTCCAATTTATATGTGATATTTTTCCTTTGAATTGTGCTATTTAATTCCTTAATTATTTTATTTTGACTTATATTTTATTTTTCATGGATTAGGTGAGAGCAATAGGAGAAAAGTAAGCTTAAAGATTAATTTTGATAAGTTTTGCGAATTAGACATTCAACTTACACTTCAGTATTTATTACGGAAAGATATGAATATTATGAGATAATTTATTTTAGGAATGATTTTCTATATTATAGGAAGTAGAATACAAATAAGAGTAGTTTATATTATAGGAAGTAGAGGGCGAATAGGAGTAGTACCACAAACCAAATTAAGATGACCACACCACTATCGCCACAGTCAAATTGGAAGCTAAGGGCGCAAGTTGTGCTCGTGGAAAGACGCTTGCCTCTTGCCCTTCGCCTGCTGCTCGTCTGGGTCGAGGGGGGTTCCGTGTGAATGTTACTACTACAACAAAGGTTGATGGTCCAACAAGTGCATAAATCCCTTGAATGGTGAGTTTGATAATACTTATTGGATAATTGACATTGGTGCTTCTAATCACGTAACGAGAAATATTTTTTTTTATTGACATTCATGACATGAACGCTTGCCCTATCGGTATACCAGATGGACTAAATTTTGTAGCAATTAAGAAAGGGATTGTGAAACTAACAGATAAAATTTCTCTTAATAATGTTCTTTATGTTCCAAAATTATATTGTAATTTGATTTTAATTTTGCAGCTTGATGATGATATGAATTAGCTTGTCCAATTTTCATCTAACATGTGTGCTATTCGAGACCGACATTCGAGGAAGTAGATTAGAATAGGTGACACACGAGATTGACTTTATTATTTTCAGCATATGTGAAGTGTTAAAGTGGCTTCGATTGTGGGTTCATCTTCGGTGGAGCTATGGCATAAGTGTTTGGGACATCTTTTCAAAAAGGTAGTTACATTACTTCCTTTTGTTAGTAAGTGTAGGGAACATTTAAATAAAGCATGTGAAGTGTGTCATCCTACTAAGTAGCCTAGAGAGTCATTTCCTTTAAGTAATAATAAATCATCAAGAATTTTTAATTAAGACACTTTAATTTATGGGGACCTTATAATCCCTCCGCTTCCTATGGAGCAAGATATTTTTTTACATTAGTTCATGATTTTTCATGTGTTGTATGGGTATATTTATTGGTTACAGAGGTTTTTCAATTTTTTTATGTCTTTTATTGCCATTATTAAGTGCCAATTTTCCAAGAAAATAAATATAGTACAGAGTGATGATGGTACTAAGTTTAATTGCATGAAGGACTATTTTTGGCTAATGGCATCTTATTTCAAACTTCTTGTGTTGCCACTCCTCAACAAAATGGACGAGTTGAAAGAAAACATCAACATATTTTAAATGCTACTCTTGCTTTGCATTTTCAAGGGAACTTGCTGATTATGTTTTGGGGTGAGTATGTTTTAGTTGCAACACATCTGATTAATAAAACCCCCTCTAGTGTACTTCATAATAAAACTCCCTATGACATTCTGTTTGGCTCTCTACCCTCGTATGATGGCTTGCGTGTTTTTGGTTATTTGTGTTTTGCCCATAATCAACGAGCAAAAAATGACCAATTTGCAAGTTGAAGTCGACAATATGTATTTGTTGGGTATCTTTTTGGGAAAAAAAAGGTTGGATGTTATATGATTTGGAGAGATTTTTTTCACATCTAGGGATGTTCGATTTTATGAAGATATTTTTTCATACTTAGATATTGACACTGCTAATGTCGAACTTATACATAACTTGGATGCGGATATTTTTTTAGATGATTGTTGTTTTATGGAAGAAGGTGGGGTGCCATAAGGAATGGTATAGGCTAGTGGCGAGCCTTGCCTCTCTTCGCCGCCACAAACACGGTCACCTCCTATCTCAGTAGAGTATGTGCCAATAGAGGTGGCTGCCCAGCTGAGTAATGGTTCGCAAGGCTCAACTTCTAGTTCAAATGCTCTTCTTGATTCTTTTATGGGTCGAGGTATGAGAACAAAAATCCCCTCATCCAAATTAAAGGATTTTGTGACACATACAATGATTAAGAAATGTTCATCTCCTATATCACTCGCTTCCTCTTCTTCCTCAAGTACGCCTTTTCCTATAGCACATTACATTTATTGTGACAAATTTATCGCAAAACATAAAAATTTTCTTGTAACAGTAATTACAGGGTGGAGCCACAATCTTTTAAGGAGGCTGTGAAAGATGTGGGCTGACATAATGTTATGAAAAATAAGTTCGAGCTTTAGAAGCGAATGGCACATGGACTGTAGATTCTCTTCCTCCTGGAAAGAAAGCTCTGGTAGCAAATAGGTGTACAAGATAAAATACAACTCTGATGGTACCATTTAGAGATTGAAGGCTCATTTAGTTTTCCTCAGCAACCATTATATTGAAGGAATAAGTTATAATGATACTTTTTCTCCGGTGGAAAAAATGGTGATTGTTTGAACCTTCTTAGCCATCGTTACATCAAAGAATTGGGAGCTTCATCAAATGGATGTTCACAATGCCTTTCTACATGGTGATCTTGATGAGGAGGTATATATGAAACTTCCACGTACGTTTAACACTTCGAATTCGGGTATGGTGTGTATGCTTCAAAAATTTTTGTACGATTTGAAATAGGCACCTCATTGTTGGTTTGTCAAGCTCGTTATGGCTCTAAAGGGGTATGAGTTCCTACAATTTTACTTTGATTATTCCCTTTTTACATACACTAGGGGTGTTATGCAGATTAATGTGCTTATGTATGTTGATGATTTGATCATTGTTGGTAATGATTTTGTTGCATTGAAGCTTTTTAAGGTCTATCTTAGTAATTGTTTTAAAGGATCTCAGAGTATTGAAATATTTTTTGGGTATTGAGGTTGTTGTAGTGCTTAAGATTTATTCTTGTGTTAATGTAAGTATGCACTTGATATTATTTCTAAGGTAGGATTATTGAGAGCCAAACCATCTAGCTCTCTTATTTGAGCAAAACCACAGACTTATGTCACGAGTCGCAATTCAAAGCCCATGACCATCCGTAAAATTCGTCCCATGAAGGTTTATCGATTAGGTAGAGATTATTTGACTCACGAGAACTGGCCCAATTCAAAAAACTGATGAAGAAGCCAATCCATTTGAAACTTGGCTGGCCTAATGAAGTAGATATGGAAAGTTAGGCTACCTTAGTAAATAAGGAAAATAATCTTAAAAGATTGAGGGGAATCATATCTAATAAGATTAAATTTAATTTGATTATGCAATCTTGTAAATCCATTAATTGTAGGGATAGGCTTCATCTCGTCCGTCGATGTAAATTTAGCTAGACCATTGGATTTGGGAGAGTTCAACTATAAATAGAGAGTCTCCTCCTCAGCTATAAATTATCCATTATTTTTGTATTCTTTGAGAGTGAATACTAAATTGAAAGCATTTACTCAAACTCCTCTCATGCACTGTTTTATGTGGCTATTCTATTCATTTGAGCATTCTTTTGGCTTGAGTTAATTCTACTATATAAATTGGTACCTTAAAGGAATTCTGCGAGAATCCTCACTTTGTGAGAGTTAGGCTAGCTTAGGTGTATTTGAAACGAAAGACTCATCTAAAGCTGTACAGATTGTGAGACTAAAGTTCTAGCCCTGTGACACTTATACGTGCTACAAGAGAACTGATTGCAGATCCTGAATCCTATTAATAATTAATGGGTTACCTTATCTATTTGGCTATTACACGTCCAGATTTAGCATACTAAGTCCATGTTTTATCTCAATTTATGCAACATCCTAAGCAAGAGCATTAGGATGCAACAATTTGAGTACTTTGTTATCTAAAAAGGTGCTTCAGGCTAGAGTATCTTCTTCCATGCAGATAGTGAGTAGTCTTTACAAGACTGGTATTATTGGATCTAGTGCCCTAAGTGTAGTATTTTCATCAAAGTAAAAACTTTTATTTTTTCGAACAAATTGGTTAATAAAATTATTCATTAACTACATTAATATTTTGTACATTGTCCTCACATGGTTTTTGTACACAAAGCAAAATGGAAGAAAATGTTGCTCATTGGTAGTCTAATGTTTAACTAATATTAAGCGGTATTATGTGGTTGAATCTTAATACAAAAAGATAGTTTGCATTAGTAAACGAACTTAAACATTTCTTTAGTCTAATCGAAAACGAGTAACGTAATGCCCTAAATTATTTATCTTTGTTTTTGTGAAATCTATTACAATTAAGTATCTGCTTCAGTGCTTTAGTGCTTTGGGTGTGTATTTGATGTCTTAGGTTCAAGTCTCACTTTTGGAAAATATGTTATTTTTTATCCTAGCCTTAATCTTGGTGGTTTGGCTTATATTTTATTTTTGCTAAACTTATATCAAAATGAGCCTATTGGTTCCGGTGGTAAGGTGTTAGCTTATCCTAAGGTCTCGTGCTCAAATCCTTGCCTGAGCATGGATGATAATTTTTGTTTCGGTTGTGTGATAGAGGTTTGGTTGAACTGAAACTCTACGATTTTTGGATGAGGATTAAGGTGTAGGTTAGGATAGATTTTAGTATCTATTTTTATTTTTTATTTTTTCTCTCTCTTCTTTATTTTTCTGAGATTTTCATTTTTTTCTTCTTTACAAATTTTTTGTTTTCCTTCAATTCCATTCGTAATCCATTGATTTCTGTCATTGTTTTCTTAATTTCGTTGCTCCTGGTGCGGTTAAGGTAAGTAGGCTTTCACTGGTTGTAGTTTTTGACTTCTGTAAGGTTGTTTCATTCTTTTGATATTTAACGTAATGGTGTAGTCATAGAATCTAATTTTCTGCGATCGTTGTTCTACAAAGGAAGGTCGTGAAGTAGTGGGTTTCACTTCAATTGCTTAAACGATTTTAGCGGAAGTCTTCGTTGGCGGTAAGTTTGCATGCACTATTTGGTTTTGCGTCGATAAATGCGTAATTGGTTGTTAATTAGTTGTTGTAATATCATTTCTAGGTTCTGGTGGTCTTAGGATTGTTGTAGCATAAAAAAAGAATTAGGTGTGTAAAGAAAACACGAGAAAATGAGGTTCGACGAAAGTTAAAAAAGTGGTCTATTAACGTCACGCGATCGTATGCCTAGTCGTGTGGCTTGCCATGTGTGACACACGGCAGTGTAACAAAAGTATGTGTGGCCGTGTGGATCACACGAGCGAGGCGATTTGAGTGTGTGGGCCATAGGCCAAGCCCTGTGGGCCACACAGGCATATGGGCCTATACGGGCATGTAGGGCCAAAATTTTGAAATTTTTCCTAAGGTTGTATAAGTCGTTTCCATTGATTGTGGGACTTCCGTAGGGTCGGTAAGGGCAAAAAAACCCTAATGCATGATACCTTCCTAATCTGATAAACTGATTTGAGTTCACGAAATTGATACGTATGATATGTTTGTTTTGTAAAAGCATGAATGATATATGTTTGTGAGCATGCGAGACACGTTAATTATATATATTTGCATCTATTATTTTTATCTGTCATCTGTATCTGAATATGGGGTGGGATTGGTTTATGTGGAGAAAGTAATCTGTAAGGAGACATTGTGTCGATTCACTAGTAGCTTAGCTGCAAATTATTCTGATAAGTGTCGTAAGAGCACTAAGTGGTGTGTAGGGTTGGATGGCTGTTTTATATCCCACATGGTGTGTTGGGATGGTCAGAGATGGTGTGTAGAGATAGGGGTAAGACTTTGCATATTTGTATGTATCTAGTAATCTGATTCTGATAAGGACTCATGTCTATTTCTGTTATGGTATAATGAAAATCTGAATTTTATGCTTGTATATCTCTATTAAGTTACACACTGTATTTATGAAAACTCACATTTGTTTATCTATTCTGTTCAGGTAATCTTTAGACATAGGCGGATCGGTGCGACGGAGTCTCTACGGTAACCACAAGTTCTTAAACTGCCTAAAATAATGGTTTTTATTTAAATTATGGATTATTTTTTAGAGTTTTGTAATTTTTGGACTCTCCGGATTGTTTGATTTTTATTTTGGTTTTGGATGTGTTTTTGACTCTTATACTACGATGTTTGACTAGAATCACAGTTTTACGAAAACAAATATTTTTTTTGAAAACACAAAATTCGAATTTCAACTATAACGACTTGCAAGCATCCGTTGTAAATTTACGTTTTACTTAAAAGGCAATAAATGAAAAATTCATTTAAAGAGTATAATAAGTTTTTCCGAAAATGTGAGCTCTTTTAGTAACAATTTGTATAAGAAATTTTAGCACGAAAGATAGTTTCAAAACCCTTCTTTGTAACATTTCCATATTTGGCCATAACGTCTAGGCCGGGTTTGGGGTGTTACAAGTAAACCAATTGAAAGACTAATAAGTCGTCTATCAAGTCCAATTTGAGAGATGCATTGTCTTGGGCATCGGAGTGGATGACTCCCAGAAGATAGAGAGATAGATGTGACTGACTAAACTGACAGTACACCGGACTGGACTCAAGTAGAAAAGGTATTGAATCTATTTATAAATTTATTCGCTTGTAACATTCATTGTATAGCATATCTAAATCTTGAATGGATGTCAGACTATGTATGCGTGACTCGTACATTTTGATGTAAGTAATAAATATGAGTTCAAATAGATAAGGAACCGAAAGCTGATTCGTTGGGTGTACGACTTCTGTAGTATAAAGCGCCATTCATAAAGGTGGAATTCATGGCTTGAAACATTGGTAAATGATATCCTCCAATTGGCATTACATGGTTGATGAAAAGTAAATTTGGTCATTGGTCTTTCGTCTTTGTGATGAATGACTTAATTACTATTCAATAGTAATTGACTTTTAATGAAGGAAGATGTAATGGTTACCATAAGATAAACTAGGATCATATTAAGGGAACGAATATTATCCCAAAGAAATCAATGATATCCGATGAGAGTAACACACTTATGACAAGGTCATTAGACGAGCACTAAGTAGTTACTTTCGTAATGGTATGTCTTTGGGGAAAGCTCAGTCACGATACTATAGTGGAATAACTTCTTAACTAAATGAGTTTATAATTAATAGCCAAAAAGTCAAAACTTAATTATAAATCATTTGATCCCTAATTATATATGTCTAATCAGTCCCTCCGCTAGCTCATTAAAAACCAAAAATGAATTGCTAATTCAAATAGAAATGAACAAAATAAATAAAAAAAGAGAAATAAAAACATCCAGAAACGATTATGTTTTTTTTCTTAAATGGAAAAATAAAATCATTTGAAAATAAATGTGAATTTCAAAAATTGAAAATGATCCATTTGCAATTTTATATGGATTGCTTAAAAATAAAATCATAAAAAATTTTATCAAAGGTAAAATCATCATAATTTTACTGGGGTTAAATAGGGATGAAAATTTTGTTTAATGTAGAATATTAAAATTTATTTTTAGAAATAGAAAAATCGAATCAGGTTGATCACATTATAAAGTACTGGATCAAAAGACTCAAGTACTCATAATTAGACTCTATGTGAGAGAGACCTAAAACTCCTCATATATCATGAAGGGGTCCACCCCACTCCTACTCTAAATAGAAAGTTATTCTATTTGAAATAAATCATTACAACTCAACAAGAGTTCAACCCAAAAAGGAATTTATCAAACATATCATATGCCATTGAAGAACTTGTTGACATTTATAATTCATATGAAGGCCTTCAAATGGATGGAGACAATCCTGGAAAATGGACAAGTTACACCATCAACATCATCTTTTTCATTCATTCAATTTTCGACAATGAATTCTTTTATCTCTATTCCGGTATGTCGTGCCCCACCTTGTAGCCTTAGCAAAACTTCGTCCCCAGCTTTCAGGGAGGTCACAGGAATCACAGTCTTTTGCGTTCTATTACCTGTGAATCATAGATTGGAAAAGCTTAAACTGGTATGATAAGCACTATCCGTAACATCCAACAGAAACTAAATGGACTTTCGAAACAAACCTTCATGCGGACAAACCAACGCAACTGTTTCGGCAGTCTGCAGAAGAATGCTGTATACAGTTTGGTCATTTGCATCTATCTGCAGCAAAAGAATAAATAGAGTAGCATCTCCGATACTGAATATCGAGTTCGATATAAACATTCTAATCGTTGCAAACTCAAAAGTTGGAAGAGTATGAGATAAACAAACCTTTGCTTCAACGAGGATAAGTGGTCGGGTCTCAATCTTAACACGGCCAACAATTGCTGTTCGCATTTTGCCTGTTTGATCGACCACAATCACCTCTTTGCCTGCTTTTAACTCGGAAAGATAGCTTGTTTTACCTCCAGGGGTAGCTACATAGGCATGGACAGGCCCCTGCATATTTCCATGAGATCTTGTTCAAAGAATTTGCATTATAGAAGTAACACTTCATGATAATCAAGGCATGAAAATGCCTCTGGATATATCCGAACTCAGAAGAAAAGATGAAAACTAAGTGAATTGCTCTGATAAATGATCAGTTGCTTTCTGCCATGACATTTTTAGAATTTCTAGCGTAAGCTAAAGAGATCTCTTTTACAGTTGTAACCAAGCATGAAGGCAAAACTTACAGCATTGACTCGGAAAGGTCTACTTGCAATGTAACTCGACTCCAAACATTCCGAGTGAACAAGAAAAAGTCCTCTAGCAAATGACCCAACCTGTCGAATGGTAGTTCTTACACTTAACAAGAGCAGAAACATTGAATCCCAAGAGAGTTTATGGATAAGAAAGATTACGTGCGTACCAAAAGTCCCTCACCGGGCCTCATGAGACTACAAAGGTCCACACAAACCCGATCACCCATTCCGACGGCATGAACCTGAGTTATAGTAGCTTTTGTCAAGCTCAATCTGTTGTGAACTTCATTCCTTCTATTGAAGTACTCCTGATTATTTAAAGCATGTTAAGGAACAACCATCAATAAACTCAAATATGCGGAACTAGAGCAGATTACCTTCAAATCAAGAACAGCTTTGACATCCTCCACTTTTAAAACAACCCCACCAAGTCCATGCTCCAAGGCCTACAACGAAAAGATAGTTACGGAATGGAAAATGCAATTGAAAATCCAACTTGACTATATACAAGGAACACAAATACTGCAAAGATATACTCGTATTTTCTAAGACAACTCGTGAATACCTCGAGAAATAGTTGTGCTTCAGCAGGTGATTTCGAGACAGCAAACACAGTCGTTTTACTGCCTTGGAACTCTGCCACAATATTTTCTGCAGGAATCACCTAGAAAAATAAACAAGATTACGACATTTTGCAAGTGCGATATATAGATGGGATAAAAATTTAGTTATGTTTCCAAAGAACGAAATAGAACTAAACTTTAGCCAAGCATAAAGAGCAATACATATCATAATGGATGCAAATTCAAACAGGTAGTTCAAATAAATTACTTCAAGACAAGTTTAGAATGATGCATACTCATATTGAACACCGACACTCATACCTGCCAATCCAGTAAATCAATAACAACATTCCCTACATGATGAGCCTCAGGGTGGAGCTTCTTTAACTCTGAGGGAGTTGAAACCTGAAAAATCGTAGCAACTCTTTCGCCGGCATAATCAAAAATCTCTCCTTCTTTAATGAAAAGAGGATCAATCAATGCAATTTCTGTAAATTCAACAACCAAACTCCCAGAAAATCAATCAATAAAAGTCTTTAACCAAAACCCCACACCATTTACTTCATTATCACTATATGAAATCCATGTCGCTTCAATTGTATGAATATATATAAACTCCAAGCCGCACCAAAATGGGTAAAAGTACTATGGAAACCCCTGTACTAACAGTCAAATTGCATTTTGCTCTCTCTACTTAAAAAATGAGCAAATTAATTCCTGTACATTAAATCAATAAGCAAATTAGTCATTTCTTTTAAAAATTTCTTCTTTTATACCCTTAGACGAAGCTGACATAATAACGGACACCATGAGGCCAATCTGTAACAATAAAAATGAATAAAATTTTTAATATAGGGATCCGACTTCTAGCAAGGGCCCTTTTACCACCAAAATGCATTGAGAACTTACAAAATTTGACCATTTCTATCCGTAGTCCAAGTAACATAGTATCAAACAAACCATATCTTTAAGTCTTTAACCTAAAAAGAACATCAATCAAGTTCAATTTTAATGCAAAAATTACAAAAAGGGAACAAAGATGATTAAGTTTGGAATTACTTTACTTGACCATTCATTGGCAAGCCCTTGATTCTGTGAAGAAAAGATGAAGGTATCCCATCCTCTTTCCACTGCAGCAGTCATTACTTGACTGTTTTCAGTCCAAATCCATACCTTCTTGGATGATAATTCATACATTGAAGTAGAGAGTGGCGAATCAGAAGCAGCAATGGAACACATTCGAAGACTTGAATTAATACTCAAATGGGTTGTCTTGGTTTTGCTATATCTGTTCAAAGACTGGACCTTTCCATGATTTGATCTGCAAAGTTTCCAACTTTTATCTCATTGGCTCAATTAGGATAAAGAAATGACACTCAGAAGGGTTTGTAAGAGAGAATATAAAGACAATTGAAGTGAAGATATGAGAACCTGAAGCAGGGGAGGTGAGTTGGGGTCCTGACAAGAGAGGCAGAAGCAGAGGACAGCGTAGCCATCGTCCTTTTAACTCGATGGTCATGTTTCGACTTCGGAGTGATGAAGTGAATTTTGATTTTGGGGTTGAATTTGGACTTGATTGCAGGGATTGGTCCAGATTGAATCCGAATGGAGTGGGCTTTCACAGTTTCACTTAGATCAGCAAAATTTTTGGTTTTTTTTTCATAAACATAAATTTAGCCCTCAATTTTAACTTATTTTATCATTTTAGTCCTTATTCTTTTTTTTTGTCATTTTAACCCTCAACTTTTAAATTTTTAAATCTTAAAAATGGGCCAAAATGACCTAAAAAAGAATAAGTGCTAGAATGAGTAAAATTTATCATTGTACTTTTTTTTAGTACTTACTATACATGATATTAAAAAAAATAGGTTAAATTGCTATTTGGGAGTTTAACTTGATAATTATTTCCAAATTGAGGATTGGATTTCTTTTTCTTCAAGCTAAGCCTTGAATTTGACAATTGTTTACACATTGGGGCTTAAACTAGGAAACTATTCCCGCATTAGGGCTTGAAAATTCTTTTACCCAAGTTAGTACCTAAACTTGACGATTATTCCCAATTTAAGGCTTGAATTTTAAGGTTTTTAAGGACATATCAAAGACTAACTTGGATTAAAAAAAAAAGCTAAAAACTCAAATGTGGGAATAATTACTAAGTTCGAGGCTTAACTTGGACAAAAAAAGTTCAGGCCCTAATGCGCTAACAATTATCAAGTTCAAAGTTTAGCTTGGACAAAAAAAAATTTAGGCCCCAATATGAGAATAGTTGTCAAGTTCAGGCCTCAAAAAGTTATTTAACTCTTTTTTGTCGCAAATAATATCTAAACTACACTTTGTTACTCTAAGTAGTAGCTAAACTATACCCATTACCCAAATTATCCTACTAGTGAAAAAAATCTCTTAGCCAATTATTGTGTGAGGCATAATACTTTTAAATTAAAATTAAATAAAAATTTAAAACTGTAAAAATCAAATTTAATCAAAATAAAACTTTTCAATTTCGTTTGCACTCTTTTTTGGATAAATGATTTTGTTGTATACAAAGAAAGCAGTAATCTGCTACATCAAAAAGTAAAAGAATCAGTCAAGAAACCTCCCAACTCCTACACAGCCTAATATTAAGCATCATCCCTATTAATACTTTTGCCTATCAATCTCATCTGTACAATACTCTCTATACTACTTACAACATCCTGGTCACTAACCTGCTGACTTGTGAACTGCCTCCAACTTCTTTCTGCCCAAATAAGATGGACAAAAGCATTCCATGCAAGTTTCAAAATAAGAGTAAGAAGGGGCTTTCCTTTTAACCTTGTCAATGCCCATCGGAGCCAATGATCCCAATTACCTCCACATCTATGAATGCAACCAAGTTTCAATACCTTCTGCCACACGCTCAAAAAATAGATGGTTCCTAGGCTCAAGCTCACAGCCACAAAAAAAATACGACTTCCTTCATAAGCCCCATAGAAATAAGCCTCTACTTAGTAGGCAATCTGTCAAGAATTGCCATCGAAGTGATTATGGAGTGCTTAGGTATATTCCAAGCATGCCACACCAGCTTATACATTTCACTTTCTCTCTTCTCCTCCTCATTTGCTCCCAGATTTTGGAAATTGATTCAACTCCAAAGACACTCATAGAGATATCCCTAAGCTTCAAAATTTTCCTACACAGCCAGCTCCCATTAGTCGAAAATGAAGCCTGCCAGAATGATGCCCCCTCTAAAACATAATCATGTAACCATGTATTCCATAAAGACACACCTCTAGCAAGAATCTTTTGAATAAGTTTCACCATACAAGCCTAATTCCATGTGATTAAATCCTTTATCCCCAGACCAACCTCAAACGTAGGAAGACAGATGAAACTCCATCCAACCCTTGCTCCCTTTGCAGGTCAATCCTTGCCCTTCCAAAAGAGTCTTAAACACATTTGCTTGATCCTATGAATGACGAATTTAGGTAAGAAGAAATGCCTACACCAGTATTTTTGCACATTAAAAATCAGTAATTGAATAAGTTGCAAACGCCCTGCATAAGAAAGTTTCTTGTCAACCCAACAATTAACCCCCTCCGACATTTTGTCAATTAAAGGAGCACAATCCTTAACTGTCAGCCTCCTGGTCACTAAATACCTAACAGGCAGCCTTCCCATTTTAATCCCAGTGATTCTAAGAATATCCTCCATTTCCTCTCCAAGAATCCCAGAAGCAAAAATTTCAGTCTTTGCAGGGTTAAGCTTTAAACCAGAAAAATCATAAAACTTTTGAAGCACACAGCAAAATGCCCACAACAGAATCCAAAGTACCCTTTGAAAAGATTAAAAGATCATCAGCAAAACAAAGATGTGTGAGATGAATCCTATGGCATTTAGGGTGAAATTGGAAAATCCCCTTCTGAACTGCTAAATCCAGCAAGCTAGAAAGATCATTCATCGAAATAACAAAAAGATAGGGAGACAGTGGGTCTCCCTGTCTTATACCCCTAGCTCCCTTAAAATAACCAACCAATCCCCCATTTATAGAAATTGAAAACCGTCGTGCGGTAAGACACACTCTAATCCACCTAATCACCAACTCAGGAACCTCTAATGCTTCTAGTACAACAAGAATAAAATCCAAATTAATAGAATCAAAGGCCTTCTGTAAATGAATTTTGAGGGCACATCGAGGAGATAAAGATTTCCTTCCATAGCCCCTTACAAGTTCTTGGGCCATAAGAATATTATCCGTTATGCTTCTACCTTTAACAAAAGCACTTTGACTTCTTGGGATCAATTCAGGTAAGTGCTTTGTAAGTCTTTTAACCAAAATCCTAGTGATACACTTAAAAAAAAAAAAAAAAAAAACAGAGCAGCATGAGATTGGCCGAAACTCCCCCATATGACCAGGATTTTTAACCTTGGGAACCAATACAATTGTGGTTGTATTAAAAGCAGGCAGCAACTTAGAGTCATTAAAAAACAACACTGCTCTAATCACATCAGCACCTACGATATGCCATGCAACTTTGAAAAAATGGGCAGTGCACCCATTCGGACCAGGAGCCTTATCACCATTTTGCTCAAAAATAGCTACCTTAATCTCTTCTATAGAAATAGGCTTTGTCAGATCAATTTGAGCATCAGTAGAAAAAGTTTTAGGCAGTAGTTCTTTAAGAAGATCAAGCGAACAATCAAAAACATTCTTGTCAGGAGAGCCAATAAGCTTTTTATAAAAATCAACAGCCTCTTTAGATATCTGCTCAATAGTATCAAGTCTGTTCCCATTGTCATCAATAAGCAGCTTGATAGTATGCCTAATTGCCTACTAAGCCTAACTGCAACCATACTATGAAAAACCTTGTATTTTGATCACCCTCCTGGATCCACCTTATCCTTGATTTTTGCCAATAAAAACTTTCCTCAGCATCAAGTAGACTTTTATACTCCTTGAATAAACACTTCTCCATTTCCAGTAATTTATCATTCACACTACCAGACAGGGTTGCTAGTTGTATCTCCTCTAACTCCTTTCTTTTTTTCTGATCCTTTCCAGTAATATCTCTGTAACACTTCAAGTTAAATTTCCTAAGCTCCTTTTTCAGCCTCTTGAGCTTGAGAAACAAAGATACCATAGGATCTCCCTAAACATGCTGCTGCCATGAATTCTCAACAATGCTTAGGAAATCAGGATGCTTAGACCAAAAGTTGAAGAATCCAAGAGGCTTAGGAGGTGAGTGACTAAGCTTGTCCAATTCAATAATGGAACAACAGTGGTCAGATAGACCAGGCGCTAGAAATTCTACAAAATAATTTGGTAACCCCTGCAACCAAGCAGAATTAACAAGCACTCTGTCAAGTTTCCTTGCCAAGAAGCTCTGTTGCTGATTGTTAGTCCAAGTGAAAAGTGGTCCACTAAACATATGATCATCTAACTCAAGCTCTTCCAAGCAACTTCTAACTCTTTAATGTCAGTAGTCCAATTATAAACTCCAGAAAAATCCGAGCTCTCCTGGGGATTGGCAATCACATTGAAATTCCCAGTTACTAACCAAGGAGAATCACCAACATTGTGCTTAGTCTCCAAATGAGTCCATAACTTCCTCCTTTCACAATCATCAGTACTTCCATAAACCTCAGAAACATACCAGAATTGATTAGAGCTTTTAATCATGCATGTGATAGTCTGATCTGTGTTAGCAACCTCTGTAACTCCAAAAAAAGTGCATCCCTAAAAACCATATTCTTCCATTCTCAGCATCATTGTAGTTGTTAACGCCTCTCCAACCCTGAAACCACTTTTCCAAATAGCAAGTTTCAATCAAACAAACTACATCAACTCTCAACTCCTTCATTCCATTCACAACACTAATCTGTTTGAGGGAATTGTTAAAACCCCTTACATTCCAAAAAAGAAACTTCATGAAGATGAAGTGGAAGCCGCACCTCCATTTGTGGTAATCCCCACCATAAACTTCTGTTTCCCTCTGTCAATTTGAGATCTCTCCTTATTTTTCATACCCAGCATAAGTTGTGCAACCCCCTTAGCTGCTGCCCTAGGTCTCCTTGGAGAATCTGGCATGGTTTCCTTTTCCAAAGGATTAACTAAATCTTCTCCCAGTTGACCTTGATCAATCTGTTCCAATTCACATTCATCATTCAAAATCTCAAACCTATTTTTAGAACCAGAAATAACAGCTTTCCCTTTACCCTTCGAAGATTTCCTCTTAACCATACTTGAAGCACTCCCCTGTAACTCATTCACAGCCATTACAACTTCTAATTCTTTATCAATTTGTTCATTCAAAGGTTTCTTCAATCTTACCAGAAGAATTCTCCTCTAAAAATCTCTTTGGAACCCACTCTTTCTTAGAAATCAATTTCTTTTTTGGGCAAAACTTGTCAAGAGCCCAAAAACATTACACTGCAAACATCTACGAGGCATCCACGGCATCTCCACAGTAATAAAAGCAACAGATCCATCCTGCAATTCAACCTCAACAAATCGAGGCACAACCAAATTCGCATTCATCTCAAAACACATTTTAGCATAGGCTAATCTCTGCTGATTAGCCGTAATGCTATCCATATACAATGGATTTCCCAACGCACTAGCGATGTAGCTAAGACCTTTAGAAGTAAACAATTCAAGCGGAATATTGCTTAAATGAACACAAACAGGCATCTGATTCATACTAAAATCTAAACTCTTAAAGATTTGGTTCCCATTTCCGAATAACCACTGGCTTATTTTGAATATGCCAAGGACCATTTTCCAGCACCCAATCCCTAGCCTCAATATTTGCAAATTGAAAAACCCGCCATTTTAACCTCTACATCACTCTTTTTTCCCCAAAGGATGGACACTAACCTTACTAAATTGCTGAAATTTGGAGGCTTCCCAAAAAATTGAGCCACCAGTGAATGTTGCCACACCCAAACTCTACTGATGTGTTATAAACATTAATTTAAAAAAAGCTTGAAATAACATCAAAAGAGAGGAATCAAACCTGGACTTAAAGGACAAAACCACAAACATTTTTATGTTTGGCATATTCATCAAATTTAGCCAGGAAAGAATATCTTTTTTTTTTTTTTTTTACTTCAGTATACTTTCATATATTTAATTCACAAGAAGGGATATTACAGAGCTAGAATTAAAGTATTACATTACAAAGTAATGAGAATACAATCAGTGCTCTAAGAGCAATATAATTTACAAAAGCAACAATTGAGAGATTTGCTGGAAAACAGAAAAAGAGTTGACTAAGAAAGGATTCCTCTTTCATTCATTCTGTTCATGATTTCTGATGCATCATTTAATCTGTCACCTCTTTCATAAATACTAGCAACAACAAGATGCAGCTCTTTTTTATTGACGTTAGGATCTGAATCAAGCTTTTCAAATACTGTTTCAATCATCTTAAAGTCTTTTCTGGCACCATACAGACTAAGCATTTGGAAATGAACTTCATCAGGATAAACACAACCTTCTTCCTGCATCTCTTTATATACAGCATCTGCTTTATCGAACTCTCGTAGCTTTCCGTACGCATTTAGCACCAATGCAATCACATTAGAGTCGGGGAAATACCCAGCACTCCTCATCTTCTCGAACACCTCGATGACGTTTGCATGCTTCTTGCTCCTTGAGTAAAGATCAATCATCAATCCAAACGCAGATATATCCTTCACTTCACCAGCTTCACATGCCTGCCTGAAAACCCATGTAGCTTCTTCAATTCGACCAGCACGAGCAAGGATGGTGATTGCTGTATCCCTAGGGAGATTGTCTGGTTGCTTAAGCTCATGAAGCAAGCGTTTCGCGTGAGCAACCAATCCAGCTCGTTCGTAAGCCACTATCATTGTTTGATAAAGCACTTGATCAATCTCAACCCCGGAGCTCCTCAACTTCTGAAACAACATTGCAGCCCTATCTAACTTCCCTGCCTTACCCCATATCGATATTATAGTCGAATAAGTAATGGCATTCGGCTCAATCCCTCTATTTTGCATCTCTTGCACAAGATTATTCGCCTTTTCATGCTCCAATGACTTCCCATAAATCTTAATCATCGTGTTATAGGTAACAACATTCTGTTCGATATCCTTCCTCTGCATCAACCTGAACAGATGAATCGCTTCCCCGAAAAGCTCGGCCTCACCGTAAACTTTCAAAAGGGTATTATAACTAACAACAT
This sequence comes from Gossypium stocksii, assembly GCA_020496765.1. Lineage (NCBI taxonomy): Eukaryota > Viridiplantae > Streptophyta > Magnoliopsida > Malvales > Malvaceae > Gossypium > Gossypium stocksii. The sequence continues at coordinate 90,282,698 of CM035620.1, forward strand.
TAGGCTCAATCCCCATCTTCCTCATACTCCAAAACAACCTATCTGCCTCCCTAGCCATATCAAGCTGACCATAAACATCAATCATGATATTACAAGTAGTAAGATCTAAGGGACATTTCACTTCATTCATCTCAGCAAACACTGATAATGCCTCAACAAACTTAGCATTCTCTACGAACATATTCAACATAGTTGAATAGCTAACAGTATCTGGCATTACCCCAATTTCCCTCATTTCTTTCACTAGCAACCTTGCTTCTCTAAACAATTTAGCCTTCCCAAAGACATTAATCATGGAATTATAACAAACAAGATCAGGCACAATCCCTGATCTCTTCAACTTATTAAAAATCGAAATGGCTTTGGAATAATCACGTAACTTCCTTGATAATTCAATCAAATTACTAAACAAAACAAGATCACCAGAAACCCCGTCGTTTTCCATCTTTTGAAGCCAAGATAAAGCCAAATCAAACATACCCTCTTTCCCAAAATAGGTTATCAATGTGGAATAAGTAAACCTGTCGGGTGTTAACCCTTTCTCACGCATTTCTTCAAACAGGCCATGCGCAACAGCCCATTCTTTAGCTTTCACAACGTTTCGGATAACAACATTGTAGGCGAAGAGTGAAGGTGAGTAACGGGCTTCTTCGTTGATCCAATCGAGTAAAGCTAATGATCTTTGCCAGTCTTTTTCGCGGGAAAGGAGTGAAACCATGAAACGGATGGAGAGTTGACGGGTTTTGTATGGGGATAGAAGGATAAAAAGATCATTTTCGTTTTGGGTCTTGGAGATTGAAGCCAAAAGCTCGTCCATGTCGACGCTGTGGTCCAAAAATGTCGGGTTTTGAGGCGCTTTGGGTCGGTGAAACCGGGTCGCTCCGGGTCTTCTCCATACGTCTTTGGCTGGTGAAGAAGAGAGTGCCTGGAGGATGAAATGGTTTCGGGTTTTCACCGTTACGGGTATGGTTATGTGAATTTGAGGTTTGAGGAGGGATAGAAATGGAATAGAAAAGAAAGAAGATGCAGCTATGGCTTCCGATTGCATGGAAGAGAAGGATGAAGTCGTCATATCAACATGCAGCGGTAGTGTGAATGTTATGGATCACAGTTTTATCATGGTTTTGAATAGAAATATTAAAATAATTTGTATTATATGAAAACTAATAAAATATTATTAAACATTAATTAAAAATTCAGAAAAGATAATTTGGGAAGACTTAAAACAGGCTTGAGTTTGGGTAAATTTTGAGATATATATTTTTGGTCTGGTTAGATTTAGGTAAATATGAATGATTAATTTGTCCATTAACACGTTTAAATCATATTATAAAATTTTCTAAAAAATATTTCTGCTCTAAAAATAAAAATAATTTAATCTCTATCGATTTTAAAAATAAGAAATTAAAGATAATAATTTTAATGTTTTCCATCCATTTATCTTATGTGACAAAAAAAATATATTAATAATAAAGAATCAATGTATTGAATTCCTACTGGCCACAATGGACTCCATTGCTAGATATAAAAGCGGTTATTCAGAAAGCAGTTGAGGGCTGCGTAAGAACATTGGGATAGTTTTTACCGAAGGTCACCATGCAAACAATGAAGAGTGATTTAGACTCTTCTCAACTAGTATATAATATAGCAATAAATTAATTCAATTGGTAATATTTAATCACTCTCGTGACTTATTTTTTGCTTATTTTAAATAGGTATTATTTTTTGCATTAATTATTACTCATATTTCTAATTTCAAGTTTAAATTTATGTTATATTTTCTTTATTTTATGTCTGACTATTATAATACATACTTTATAAATAAGTTTTTTCCTCATTATTACACTAGTAACCATCATTCTCAACAATCATACACTCTGGGGGGGCAACAAGGAAATCATTTTAATGATCCTCATGTGTAACACCCTATTATTCGACCCTATCACTGAGTTCAAGCAACAGAATATCACATTCGTTGCCGGAGCAGTATTATAAAAAAAATTAAAATCATACATTTAGACCCATAAACATGTCATGATTAATAATTATACCATGACATAAATAAAATCAAAACAAAGGTTCGTAAGTAGTTTAATGTTAAATTGTATTATAAGGACATAATCCTGATTGATTGACACATATTCACCTTCAAATTCCTGACCTGTAAACTCCAAAAATTCAATTAAACATTGAATAGTCGCTTACATTCATTTAAAACATACTTTTATTGTAAAAGAATCTCTCATCAGTTAGAAAAAGGTGATTAAGGTATAATAAAGGTATTTTAATTTCTAAGGTCAATTTGACAAATCATCTTCAACTCGTTAGATTAATCCGTAATTCACAATGGCAAAAATCATGAAATTCAACTTACAATTTATCTTTAATTTGTCTAAATTAATTGGACAGCAAAATACAAGACTAACACAGAGTATTTAATCACCAATACAAGCACTTAACCGGCAAGAAACATAATCAATATGTCCTGATTTGTACAGCACAAACACATTGACAATGCAGCATAGATAAGGCACTTAAACAACATAAACGACAGCACATTACTCAGCTTAGATTGGAGTAATTTGGACACAATAAACTCCAACCGCCATACACCATTACTTGTACCATTTAATCCTCTTAAACTCTTTAAATTTTACATTTTAAATGGCATTTTCGAACAACATTTTCATTCATTTAGACAACATTATTTACATTCAATTAACTTATTAATGCAGTACCTATTAATTACCAATTACATTCTTCAGCAGCTTAATTTGGCATCAATTCAGACATTATTAATTAACATTATTGCAACCATTTCTCCTGTTGTAATTAATTGTCCAACAACAGCCCAAACAACATAAATATACAGCTATTGAACACCATTTAACCATCACATTAACTAACACTTAGACATAAATTCTGCAGCATTTACTTTGCTTTTATTCTCACCCAACAGCTTCCTAAATGGCTGCTTTAACCCCTTAACAATCAGGTTTAGACACCATAAATTGCAACTAAATAAACATCATTAATTTGGCACATCAAATGGCATTCGGTCATACATCTGCAGCATTAAATTAGTCTTCTTTTACCTTCCCAGCTGCACTAATGGCAGCATTAAACACTCCCATTCATAGGTTTCAGACATAATTAATACATCGCTATTTATTCATTTCCATCCATACCAGTCGAACCATACAAGAAAGAAAGAAAAAAACAACATTATCAGTAGGCATACCATCTGCATGCAACACAGTTCATCATTCATCTTATACTAGCCTTACCAGTTTCGACATTTTAATAGAGCAGTTAAGAAAAAGAAAAGGAAAAGGATGTGAGAAACTCACAGAAATTTTTCCCCAGTTAATCCTAGCTTCTAATATGCTCCTACTTCTTGCTACAGCCCTCTTCCTTTCCTTTAGCTAACGAAATCAGCTTTGTGTTACAAAAGAGAAACATTTACAACAAAAATAATATCAAGGCTCTTGCTACCACATTTAAGAAATTCATGCACTAATAATCCATGCATTTAAGCAATTTGAAGAATATGCTCCTAGACGAGCTAAAACTATGATCCAGAGAAGAGCTTTGAGAAATTACCAGATCATTTGAAGAATATGCTCCTAGACGAGCTAAAACTAAAATTTATCCCCACATGCAATCGGTTTTGAGGTCTCTCCCTCCCTTCGAAAGCACTAGCAAGAACAAGGGAACAAAACCTCGTAAGGGAAAGTAAAATAACTAAAAAAAACTCATGGTAATAGCCATCATGCATCAAACTAACACTATCACCCATCTACTTTCATCATTAAACTGACACCCATCTATTTTTAAGCCATCATTAAACTAACACCATCACCATTTACTTTTATCATTTGTTTTACTTTTTTTTTCATTTTTACAAATAAATTAATTAATGTTTTATGTAATATAAACATATATAATACTTAGTTAGCCGGCCATATATTCACATATTTAATGTTTATTTTCCATCTAAGTCCCTTATATTAAGTTTTAATTATAGATTCCTAATAGTTCACACTGTTTATCACTTAAGTGATGTAGTCCCTGTACTTAAATTAATCACTAATTCGATAAATTATCTAACCGAAATTCAATTCACCTATAACATAACTCCGTAAATATTTAATAAAAATATTTACGGCATCGGTTTACAGAAACAAGGTCCTAAAACTGAATTTTTTTTGACACCACTAATTTTCGGGTTGTTACATCAAGGGTAACAAAGGTAAATGAGAATTGACAGAGGCTATCAACAAGGTCGACGAGCATAGCAAAGAGCTCCTCATAATCAGTTTCAATCCTATCATAACTTAACAATGACTCCAGCACAAATTTTGAGCCAAATAGAGCATTAGGGAATTTTAAAACCCCCACCTCCTTTGAGACCCAACGTTCTTAAGGATAATTCAATAGATGTATGTGCTTTCCACCATGAAAGAAGGCACACAACAGATGACTGCATTCATTTGAGAGGTGTTATTAAGTCTGCAGTATTGAAAAATGTACCCATATTGTAGTAAACATGTAATTGTGTTCTATGTATTTAAACGATGAATAAATAAATAAAGTTAATTTCACATTTTACAATTATGTCTTGTGTATTTATGTTTTTAATTTTTTTGCATGCATAGTGAAATTGTGATAAGTAAATATTAGCTCATTAATTGTCTAAGTTCAAACTGATGATAATTGGCACTGTAAGAGCGTTTACATTGCGAGAAAGACAACTTACTTCAATTTATAATCTAAACAAGTCTGTAATCCCTTAAAAGAATCAAAGTGAGCATTTGATTTAAATACTTAGAATAATTATTATGTCGTCTACAATTCCAATTGAGGAGATGACTAGTCTTGCCTATCAGAGTAGTTGACTCTATGGGTAGAGACATAGATGTACTCATTGAAAGAATGATACATTGGACTGGAACTAAGATGAATTAATTCTGAATTCGTTTGTGAATTAATTCACTTGTGATGTTCATGGTGTGATTTACCTAAATCCTGATTTAGTTACTGACCATGCGTATGTAACTCATGTACTTTGATATAAGTGGAGGCTTATGCTCTAAAGATGATCGAGCCCATAGTCGTTATGTGTTGGGAAATGTGTCATATTGTAGTAAACATGTAATTATTTTTTATGTATTTGAATGATGAATAAATAAATTTAACATTTCACTGTTATGTCTTTTGTATTCCTGACTTTCATATTTTGCATAGATAGTGAAATTGTGACAAGCAAATATTAGTTCATTGATCGTATAAGTTTAAATTGATGATAAGTGGCACTGTAAGAATGTTTACATTGCGAGAAAGACAACTTACTTGAATAGATAACCTAAACGAGTCTATAATCCCATAAAAGAATCAAAGTAAGTATTTAATTGAAATACTTAGAAAGATTATTATGTCGTCTATAATTAAAATTGAAGAGATTGCTAGTCTTGGCTATCAGAGCAGTTGACTCAATGGGTAGAGACATAGATGTATTCATTGGTAGAATGATACATTGGACTGGAACCAAAATAATTAATTTTGAATCCATTTGTGAATTAAATAACTTGTGACATTCATGGTGTGATTTACCTAAATTTTGAGTTAGTCACTAACTATGCATATATAACTCATGTGTTTTGATATAAGTGGATGCTTATACTCTAAAGATGATCGAGCCCATAGCCGGTATGTTACGTACATGACTTGTGTATGACATGACTTTACTAGTACCAGTGAAATTCATAGCTCAATTAAAGAGTTAACAATATCCTATCATTGGCATTGTATGGATTGATAAAAATAGAACGTGGTCACGAGTTGCTTTTTCTCGAACAAGCAATTTATCACATCCATTTGTTGACAGTGGTCATATTAATCATTAAGAAGACACAATAGTGACAATGAGATAAAATAGGATTGCATTGAGTGAACGGATTTTAACTCAAAGAAATTAAGGATATCATATGAGGGTAACACACATATGATGAGGTCATTGGACAAAGCAATTAGATGAATTGCTTTCGTAAAAAATATACAATAAAGAGTTTTCAATCATAGTACTTCTTGCAGGTTGACTCCATGATCAAGTAATTGCGAATTATCAGAACTATACTTCTCGACATAATTGCATTTACTAAAGCCTAATTGTATATGTCTGATTGGTCCCTCTACTAGCTCAACAAAAACTCAATCGGATTGCATTTAAATTAGAAGAAAATTCTATGAGTTTGAAAATAATTTAATTGGTCAATTTATTCAATTTTGAATTAATTTGAACAGTCGTAAGAATTGTTCAACTAGAGAATTTGATTAAAGAATTTTCTTGAAAAATTAATTTCAAAAATCTAAATGATTTTTGGGAAAATTAATTTTATCAAGTAAAATTAAATTAATCGAATTAATTAAAATTAATATGATCTTTTTGAAAATTAATTTTGAAGTTAGACAATTGGCCCAATGGGCAATTGAACTTGAAAATTGGACCTAAGATCGTAAATTAATCCCAAGAGCCCAAAACCGAGACCAAGACCCAGGCCTGGTATGTGAAATCGAGCTGAACCGGTTAGGCCATCACTGGCCCAGACTGAATCGACAAAAATCGAACTAGCTCAAGGTGACGGTGACTGCAGCAGCGGCATTCTAGTGGCCGAAAAATGGTTGGCGACAGTGAGTCTTCGGTAGTTGAGCAGTGGAAGCAGTGGAAGAATTACATTCCTACTGGACTTTACCAAAGAATTTAATTTCAAATTAACTATTCCAAAAATAATATTATTTTAATATATTTAATATTAAATTTAATTTAATACTCATCTTAATAGTATTTTATTAATTTAATATTAAAGTGATTATCTTAATATTAAATTTAATTTAATGTTTATCTTGTACATAAATATTCTATTAATTTAATGTTAAAGTGATTAAATTTAATCATAGTTGAACTCTCTAAACTCTCCCTATATAAAGAAAGTCATGAGTCATTATTTTTCACACACTTGAATTCAAGAAAAAGTTGTAGAGAGAAAATTATCTGAAGAAATTATTTCAGAAAATTTCTAAAGATACTTAGCTCAAAAGTTTAGAGAAATTGCGAAATTACCTCATTGGTAATTTTTGTGAAAAATTTTCTTATTCGAAGCGAGCCCACACTCGGCAGACGTGAGCTTGAGGATAGTAGAGAAGACTACTCGGTTGAAGCTTTCATCTTAGTCGAATAAAAATGTACAATTTGAATTAACTGTTTATTACTTTAGATATCACAACGAAGTTCTTATTTTGGAAAAAAAATTTAAAACTCTAATTTTTCCCTAAATTTATTTTCCGCTGCGTTTTCCAAACCAGGTTTTTCAATAGTATGTTGGGTACATGACTTGTGTATGGCATGACTTTACCAACAAGAATAGAATTTATAGCTTGATTAAAGAGTTAACGATATCCTCTTATTGACATTATGTGGATTGATAAATATGAAATATGGTCATGGGTCACAAGTTGCTTGTTCTGAAACAAGCAATTTATCATAGTCATTTCTTGACAGTGATCATATTAATCATTAAGAAGGCACAATGGTGACAATGAGATAAAATAGGATTGTATTGAGTGAAAAGATTTAACTCAAAGGAATCAAAGATATCATATGAGGGTAACACACACATGATGAGGTTATTGGACAAAGCAGTTGGATGATTTATTTTCGTAAAAAGTATATAATAAGGAATTTTCAATCATGATACTTCTAATAGGCTGAATCCATAATTAAATAAATTGTGAATTATCGAAATGATGCTTCTCGACGTAATTGTAATTACTAGAGCCTAATTGTATATGTTCAATTGGTCCCTCCACTAGCTCAACAAAAATTCAATCGGACTGTATTTAAATCAGAAGAAAATTCTAGGACTTTGGAAACAATTTAATTGAGTCAATTTATTCGATGTGGAATTAAATTAGGCGATCATGAGAATTTTTCAACTAGAGAATTTGATTAAATAATTTTTTAAAAAAATTAATTTGAAAAATCTTAGTGATTTTTGGGAAAATTATTTTTTATCAAGTAAAATTAAATTAATTAAAATAAATATGATATTTTGCAAATTAATTTTTAAGTTAGACAATTGGGCCAATAGGTAATTGAACTTGAAGATTGGACCTGAGATCGAAAATTAGGCTCGAGAACCTAAAATCGAGATCGAGACCCAAAAATTGGTCGAACCGAGCCTGGTATGTGAACCCAGGTCAACGGTCCAACCGATGGCAAGATCAGACTGGCCAAGTCGTCACTATCCAGACCAAACCGGCAACATCCGAACCGGCTCAGGGTGTCACACCTGCAATGACACCACCTAACATGACAATGTCGGCGGGGGATCCTTTGACGGTTGAGCAGTGGAGGAATCATACTCCTATTGAGGCTCTACCAAATAATTTAATTTCAAATTAACTATTCCAAAAATAATATTATTTTAATAATTTTAATATTAAATTTAATTTAATTCTTATCTTGATAGTATTTTATTAATTTAATATTAAATTAATTATCTTAATGTTAAATTTAATTTAATATTTATCTTATAGATAAATATTCTATTAATTTAATATTAAAATGATTAAGTTTAATCATAATTGAACTCTCTAAAACTCTCCTAATATAAAGAGAGTATTGGATCATTATTTTTCACACACTTAAATTCAAGAGAAAGTTGTAGAGAGAAAATTTTCTGAAGAAATTATTTCAAAAGATTTCTAGAGATATTTTTTATTTACAACTTGACCCAAAAGTTTAGAGAAATGGTGAAATTACCCCACTGATAATTCAAATCTTTTCTACGGTCTTCTCTTTGCAAAATCAAATCTTGACCATGCAAGGCCAAAAGCTAAGGAGATTCTTAAAGATTTTCTTTCCTCCTACTATAGTAAGATTTTAGAGAAGAAGATGAGAATGAAAATCATTCTCTTTCCTTTTACTTAAATACTTACTCTCACATTTATCAAAGTGTTATTTTACTAACATTCTAATATGTGTTTATCCAAATCCATGCATCAACCGTCCACTAACATTGAAAGTGGACAATTTCTATATAAAACCTTTTAACACCTAAAAGTCAAGGATGACTAACTATTACCTTCATTATAATTTAGTCCTTAAACTAAAATCAATTATCAAATCAACTAAATTATCTAATTAGAATTTCTTATAACAATATAATAAACTAGTAACCATGAAATATGAAAATTTATGGATTCAACCATCAGTAAACGGGGTTTTGAAACCACCGTTTCTAGTACTACTAAAATCAAGTTGTTACAATCCTATATGCTTACCTTATTTGCTTTCCTTGTAGATCGTCACCTTGCGAAGCTCGTCAAGTAGAATCGTCTCGAAACTCACACTATCATCAAATTTGTAGTTGTATGATCATTTTGGAGTCTAGAATTGTGGCATGTATATAGGTGTTTTAGTGTGAACATTAACATGTGAATTTATCTAATATGACATAGTTATTTTGTGTATGTGATGCCATGGTGATTTGGTACTTTTTTTACATTGGTTATGTTCTATGTTAAAGTAAGAAATGATCTATGACTTTATATTTGGCATGAGGAATGACATAGATTGAGGTAGAAATGGTAGCTTGGTTAATGAATGAATGAAATGAATAGGTTTTTGGAAATTGGTACCTTGAAATGTGCTTTTAATATGAGACTTATCCTTGATTGTTAATGTTCATGCTTAAGGCCTATAAACTTTTGATAGGTATAACGTACATAAGTGTGTGTAATTAAAGTGAAATGGCATGTTTCAATATGGTATGACATAAGTAAAGATTGGTATTTGAATGGTTTTTGGTGTATTTTTCATGACATTGTTTAAATCTAATTGATGAATAAGTATTGAATGTTTTGATAAGAAGTTGAATTTGAATGTTTGAACTTGTTTGGCATGTTTTGGTTTGTTTTGAATCAAGTGGAAGTGGTAATTAGGTGAACATATTGAAAGGTTTGGTTGGAAACTTTGGATTAGGTACTAAATTGTGCATTTTTGCCAAAAATAGGGGTCACATCTCGACGACCAACCTCCCTCGTCGTAATATCGGCTGATAGTAAGTGACATCGCGACATCAAATGACATGAAGTTGTGACGTAACTTACTGTGTTGGCAACGTCATGAAGTGGAAGTGTTGAAGTCAAGGCGTCGGTCCTAAATTTCTAAACTTTATATTTAGGTCCTAATTCAAGCTTGGGTTAACAAAAGAGCTTTCGTAAGCTTGTATTAGACTCAAAAATGATTGTTTAACATAATTTGAACGTGATTAACACTTGCACTACAGGAAATTAAGCTTTTAGCGGCGTCTTTAGTGGCGTTTGGACCAAAAATGCTACAAAAGTTATACATTAGTGGCGCGAATCGCAAAACGCCGCAAGAGGTTAGAGCTATAGTTGGGTTTATGAGAAAAACGCCACAAAAGGTCAAGCAGTAGCGGTGTTTATGAGAAAAACGCCACAACATGTTTAGCATTAACAGCATCATACTATTTTAAACAAAACGGCGCCGTTTTGCTCCCTATATTCTCACACATCTTCCAAGTTTAAAATATATGTTAAAAATGAAAAAAATTAAAATACTATTATTTAAAATAACTTTAAAGTTTTTTGAATATATGACTGATTAAATTTTTTAATTTATATATTAAATAATTTCTAATATAATTGTAAAAGAAGGTAATGTTAATTTTAATATATTAAAATTATCGTTATAGTTTAAATAATTTAAGAGATAATAGATAAACTTTATATATATTAAAATTAAAAAAATTGCTAACCCACTCATCTCTAGATAAATTAATTAGTAAATTGAAAAAGTTATTTAAATTTCCTAAATTATTGAAAGAATTTATAATTACAAAAGAGAAAAAAAAATTAAAGCTTTTTTGTTTTTTTTTTCATATTTTGAAATTTTTTTTTGTTTTTGTTTTCTTACATAAAAATTTATATAAAAATTTAAAATTTTATCTAATTCTTTTAAATATTACTTAAATTTTTAAAAATTATTTATTTAAAATTGATATGAAAGATATAATAATTCAATATAAAAATTATTTTATTTTAGGGTTTAGAATCTAGGATTTATGGCTTATGATTTAGTGTTTTAGGGTTTTTTTGTTTAGCGTTTATAATTATGACAAGTATTAAGGTAAAGAAATTAATATGTTATCAATGTATAAATATAAGTGATTAATTTCTACATTAACTAAAAGTATAATGGAGCACATTAACTAAAACCTGATATAAATGGAAATTCATATTGTAACATACAAAGAGAAATGGAGCACATATTTGCATAAATGAATGTAATTAAATTAATTTCTAGGATTTAGTATTAGCATATGCTTCTCTAGCATATCCATATATAAATATCATTCTAAATGCATATGAAAAATATAAATTGAAAATACCATAAACAAATTCTGTTCAACATTTAATTACTTCATATCGTTTCTCTAATTATAGTATTAGATGAAGCATCTTGGACAGGATATTATCTCTAACAACAAACCCATTAACCCACAAATAAATAGAGACCCATTGAATCAAAAAACTAATTGAAGCACAGTAAAATATAAATGAATATCCATATGAGCATAAAAAATGAAATTAAATATTCCTCTGAATACGTACAAAAAAACATAAATTGAAAAAACTCATATCAAATGGTCGAGAAACAAGTTTCATTCAACATTTAATTAACACATATCATTCAACATTTAATTAACACAAAAAGTCAAAGATTAGCGGCGCTTATGAGAAAAACGTCGCAAAAGGTAAGCAATAGCGGCGTTTTTCTCAAAAACGCCGTAAAAGGTTAGAGCTATAATGGCATTTTTCTGATAAATGCCTCAAAAGGTGAGCAATAGCATCGTTTTTTCATAAACGCTGGGAATAAGTAGTTAATTTTTTTGAAACATCACTGTTTTGCAAAAACCAAAAATCCCTCGTCTTTTCCAAAACCCTTTCCTTTTTTCCCTAATTTTTTTCCCAAAACCCTTTTACCCAAATCAATTCCACCCTCTCCCTGAAATCCCTAATTTTTTTCCCAATTCCTTTCTTTTTGTCACAATTGTCCTTCAGTTCTCTATATTTTCCTTCAATTCTCTTTATTCCAACTGATTCTTTGCCTTCTCCCTTTCGTTTCGTTTCCTTTCCATAGCTTTCGGTGGTGGTTACTTTTCCATTATCTTAATTTCCCTTTCCACTTTTGTATTTTTGTCTATCTATGAATGATTTTATTTTCTCTTTTAATAAAGTTATTTTAGTTCATTTTTATTTTACTCACGTTGAATATGTGATTCGATCGAATTTGCCCCTTTTTTTCTCTATTTGTTTTAGGCTTTAGGGGTGTTTTAATGTTTTTAAGTTTAGTTTTTGTAACACCCTACACTCGACCTGGATGTTATGGCCAAATTTGGTGATGTCACAAGGAATGGGTTTTGAAAACGGTGTTGTCTTGATAAACCATTCAATCTTGATATCTCGTGTTCGTACATAATTATACTGAAAACATCATTTATTTAATTTGTTTGCAAAAACTGTAACACCCCAAAATTTTGGTTTTTGTGATTCGTTATGCATGAAAATTTTTAAAATTATTTTTGCGTTATTTTGACACAAATAATTGTCTACATGAATGAATATGAGCTCTGGGTGTGTTTGGGGACGTCCCAAGTTCAAGTCAAGACTTGGGGTAAATTTTGGATTTTATTTAAGTAAAGCTTGATCATTGGACACAAGGCTTAAAAGAATTTAGTAGTAAAAGAATATCGGAATGGGCCTGCTGGTCTGGTGGTTTAGTGGTAAGGAATTATGCTTGAGACCCTGTGTTCGAGTTGTTACTGTGGCATTGTTTTTGCTATTAATGTCGTAGGAGTGTTTGAGTTAGAGTGTAACACGTAGTGATGGAGTGATTAAGGGATGAGCAGTTACCTGATAACTTTGTTTTTGCAAAAATTTAGTTCTCTCTTTTATCCCAAAAACTCCCTTCGCCGTTTTTCCCAAATTTTTCTTTCTTGCTTCCGATTTCTACTATTGCTTACTGCCGAAATTCCCTTCACTTTATTCTTTCTTTTTCTTCAATCTCTTCTCTGTTTTCTTAGCATTCAATTCGTTTTGTGCACATCTGGGGTTGTCGTCAGTTGGTAAGTTTCCTTCTTAAAACTCGAATGTTTCCTCGATTAAGTGATTAAAAGACGTATTGTTGTTGTTTAGGAGATAACCGAAGTTCTGGGGACTGTTAATCAACATTTTATTCAGCGAAAAAATACCATTATTCATTGGGGGTAAGATTGATCTCTTGTTTCTGGTTTTGCTTAGTCTTGATAAAATCGATTAAGTGACTGATTGGGGCTTGAAATTGTCAATTCTAGGTTCTAGAGTGCTCGGAGGTCGTTTAAGCTTCAATTGGAATTAGGTGTGTACCCCTAACGCACTAAAATCGTGATTCAGTGAAAGATAAAAACGAGACTGTCGACGTCACATAGGCGTGTGAACTGCCTGTGTGGAGGTCGTGTGCGAGGTACGGCCATGTGGCTGACGAGTGAGGCCGTGCTTGCACTGCACAGGCACGACGGACACGGGCGTGTGGGGCTGGCTAGGCCGTGTGTAAAGCACAGGCTAGGCCAATTGGGCCATATGGGCCACACGGGTGTGTGGGCTCACACGGATGAACCACACGAGCGTGTGGGGTTTGGGCCAGACGTGTGGGCCCACACAAGCAGGCCACATGGGAGTGTGAGCCCATTAATCTGAACAGTTCTGAAAGGTTACACGGGTTACCCTAGTCGACTGTGACCTGTTTAAAGGGTCGATAAGCATTACCTAGGCTCTGTTCTGTGATATGATACTGAAATGTATGCTAGCATGTTATATTTAGCATGTCTTATAATACTGTTTTAAACTGATCTGAGCATGACACGTATGATTTGTTTACTGTATGATAGCATGCCATGTCGTCACTTAGGTTGCATTGCATTGGGTTGGGCTTGATATTGGAGAGAAAGAAGACTGAAAGGCTTTTAGCCATATATTTCGCAGCTATGCTACATTGATTTGACATGTACCGTTCTACGGTACCTCATGGTGTGTAGGGTTGGATGGGTCGATTATATCTCCATACATGGTGTATAGGGCTGGGGAGGTCAATTTTATCCCCACATGGTGTGTAGGGTGGACGGAGATGGTGTGCAGAGTTGGTGGGCATGGTCTGTTTCTGATATGATATGCATGCGATTTCTGAATGGGCTAAGGCCCAATTATATTTGATTTGATTCTGTTAAGAGCTCAGGCTCGATTAATGACTGATTGACTGATATTTGATGTATACATGCTTTACTATGGGGACGTACGCACTAAGTTTGCGAAAACTCACCCCTTCATTTTATTTGTCTGTCAGGAAATCCCCAACAGTAGATGGATTGGTGCTGCGGAGGGCTCGAGGGTGACCACTGATGGACACTTCACTGGACTTCTTGCTTTAATTACTGGTTATTCATTATTTTATTATTATGGGAGTTTTTATGTATTGTGGACCTTTGAACTGTTTTAATTTTTACTTGGGTTTTCAAATTGAATGATAACTATTATTATTGTTAACTTTTACACTGTGACCCCTCAAATGCATTTTATTAAGTAATCCAACATTTTTCTTGTGAATGAATGTTTTCGAGCTTCCGCAATAAAGAAAAGATAATAACCTGAACAAGCTTTGATAATCGAAATGGTTTTTAAAAAAAAACTTAAATGTCACGCCACTAGATTCAGCCATAACATCTAGGCCGAGTTTGGGGTGTTACAAAAACACTTATTGTAGCAGAAGTTCAACAAACTCGTTATGTTTTAGAAATTCGATTCGTATTTTTTTTAGAAAAAAGACTTTTTTTGCGTAAAAATCGTCGATTTCGTAAAATAATTTATCAAGGCATGCAAACTAATAGCAAACCAAACTCAACAGTTTAAAAAAAAATAAAGTCCAGAGAGTCCCAGAAAATTTACAAACTCTCAAATGAGAAACCAAAATCATAAATAGCCAAGTTTATGCAGTTTTACAGTTAAGTGGTCATCGATGAGTCTCTGTCGTACTGATCCACCTAACTCTGTGGATTACATGAACAGAACAGATAAACAGATGTGAGTTATTGTAAATTTAGTGTGTAACCCAACAGAATTAAACATGCACACATTCAGATTATCAAATAAATAGTTAGATACAGATTCGGGCCTAAGCCCATTTCAGATACAATATACAGAATTAGGTTTACAGATTAGACAATCAAAATCCTACCCCCATCCTCTACACACCAACTCCGACTATCCCATTACACCATGTGGGGTTAAAAACACCCATCCAACCCTACACACCATATTGTGCCATTACGACACATAACAGATAAAGTACAGCCTTGCTGCCAGAATATAGGCAAAGCTCAATTTCAGAACACTTCCTCCATATATATACAATCCTATCCCAATAATAGATACAAAATAATCAAATACAAATATATAGATTAAACATGCTCACATGCTTATATATAGATATACATATATAACAGTATAGTTAGACATTCATTTAGTGTCTTACTCAGATTAGTCTATCATAACATTATAACATACATATTTGGGGTTTATTTATCCCTTATTGACCTTACAATAGGCCTACAGTCGATCGAAGAGACCCATGCAACCCTAGGGAAAATTTCATAATTATGTGCCTAATTGCCTGTATGGCTTGCCCATGTGGGCCCATACGCACATGTTAAGATTGGCCTTGCTCATGTGGTCTACCCAGTCTGGCCCAAAAACCCACATGCCCGTGTAGAATACCCGTGTGGGCCCACACGCCGAACTTGACCTATCCCGTGTGGCTTACACGGCCATACTCCGGCCACCACACGCCAGTTTCTAGCGCACGACCATGTCTTCATTGATCACACGACCGTGTCATCACACATGGCCATCCACACGGACGACCACATGCCAGTATGCCGTCGACATTACAGTTTTTTAGCTTTTGCTGAAGCCTCATTTTCTACATTTCAGGTATACACCTGGTATGATTTTTTATGCATAAGTAATCCTGAGCCCTCCAAACCTAAAAATTGACATACTAACACACTCGATTAGTACACACTCACGAAACTAAATCCAAACCATTCCACAAACGGAGCTTTACAACAATAGACAAAGAATTCAACAACTTACCGCTGACGAACAAACACCCCTACGCTCAAATCACTGCAAGATCTCTAGTTGTTTCTTGCCCTACCCCTAACCAAGAGTAAACACAAAAATCCCCATTAAAACACTAACCACAAATGATAAGATAATGACAAAACCAAACTTACCGCACGAGTGCAATCAACGTTGTAAAAAGAAAGAGATGGATTAGGGAAACGAAAGAAGAGAGAGAATGACAGTTGCAAAAGAAAATTTGACTGAGAGATGGAAAGAACAGAACATAAAAAGGAAAGGGATTTTTGGGAAAAAGAAAAATAAATTTTAATTGGATATTTCCCCAATTTCCCACTAACTATACAATCTCAACCACTTCAGCATTTAAGTTAAATCGAAACTCTATCAGTCAACTGATAAAGCAAAACTCTATCAGGGCTTGAACTTGGGACATCTCACGCACTCCCAGAACACTTAGCCATTGAAGCAAATATACAATTGTGTCAAATATTCGCAGAAGCAAAATTAAATAAGTTAGGGCGTTACTGTTTTACTCTCCAAAACTTGATGCTTTTTCCACCATGTGATTATCGTGTATGGAATCAAATGATGTCACTGGTTAGTTTGTAAGTTTTGCATTTTTCCCAAGTTTGTATGCTTGTTTTTCATTTATTCATGCGACTATTGTCTGTTTGTAAACCGACAGTTAATACATAATTATTGTTTTAAATTATGTTGTGATTAAATTAATGGATGAGATGTTTATAAAATTATGTATCTATTGATATAAATTCTATTGATTCTTTTCTAAGTTCGCTAAAAGTGAAATTCCTATATGATTATTGAATTTTGATTGTTGAATGCTATGTGTTTCGATCTTTAGGTGCACTATCTATTGAAGGAACTTGTAAGGAAGCCGATTGCTGAAACACAGGTGAAATTCCTCTTTATTTTGATTGTTGAATGCCATGTGTTCTTGCTGTAGTATTTTTTTCTACTGTTAGTTTATGCACTTTCTTTAGGTGCACTATCTATTGATTTTTTAGGTGCACTATCATGCATATATGTTATTATTTAAAATTGTCACTTGATTCATAAGTTTTTTAATGTTAGAAATAGGGAGAGAAGTTGATAAAATTGCCTAGTGAAGGTGTGAGTTATTAGTATTTTTTTTTCATAAGCATCTATTGTTAAAGTAATCTACAGTTAATTTCGTTGCAAGTTTATACTACTATTCTCGAAACCATTTTAAAACGAGGTTTAGAAAAATCGGGTTTCGACTTTTTTTGATAAATGAAAATGGGAGTCGCCACCAATCTTTTTAGGTGTGATTGGATCACCTTATAAACATTTTGGTTTACGAATTTTAGAAAATAGGTTCGGGAGTCGGTTACGTATGAGGAAGGATTAGCACCCTCGTAACGCCCAAAATTGGTACCAATTGCTTAGTTTTCTGTCCACACGTCGAAACTTTGAAAAGATTTAAAAATATGATCCCTTTTTAAAATCTGGGCAACTTGAATTGAAGATCGAGATTCTTTTGCTTCAAAAGAATACAAACATCACACCTAGCATATTAGGGCACGATGTTTTTAAATTCTTGAAACTAACATCATCTCGTGATTTACAAAACTTATTTAAAAAGGGTGTTTTAGGCATTTAGACAAATGGGAAGTCACAACCCAGCATGTTAGGGCACTACTTTCCGGATCCCTAAATACGAAAAACATTGCCTCATTTTTAAAGCTCTTTTAGGTTAAAAATATAAGTTTTTAAAACAACGATGCATTTGATATGTTACGAAAGGTTCATACTAAATGATATAAACTATATAATACATACTTTAACAATTCATGCAAATATAATAGAAAACAATGAATATAAAATATAAATTACACAACATACATTATCATTTCATGCAAAATACAATTATATGACAAAATAACAAATAATTTATGATCATACTACAACAATATTTAGTAAATATAGAAGAAGATACAAATATTAATTAACACAATTTTGAAAATATGCTAAATTAATTAAAGAATAATGTAAAACTTTTGCAATCTAAATAACAATTGAAATAAGTGAGGTATTAAAAAAATAGACATTACAATAATATATATAAAAAAGATTAGAAATTAATTAAAACTTTGTAAATAGATCAAGAAATAATTTATAACATGTAATATAATAAAATAATATATATAAAAAGTAATAAAACAAAACTTTATATTTGTGAAAAATTAATTTGAAATATCACACAATATATATATATATAATATATAATACTTAATAGATACATACCAATTTTAAAACAATATATAATATTTAATGATAATATATATTTTAAAATAATACCTAATACATAATAAATAATATATGAAAACAATAATAATATATAATAAAACAATTTTATACGCATAAAAGGTTTAAAACAAAATAATATAGACAAAACATAATAAATAAAATAATTTAAAGTAAATAATATATATAAAAAATTTAAAATATATAATATATCAAAATAAAAGAAAAATAATGAAAATAATTAAGAAAAAGGATTGGAATTAAAATTAAACGAAACTCTAGGGGAAAATTTTAAAAAAGGGAAAATTAGATTCGGGCCCTGATTGAATCATGGGTTAAAAAAGAGGGACTCACTGGGTGATTAAACCCTAATCCCAAAACGACACCGTTCCAATTCTATATTTAAAAGGCCTGAGGACTAAATAAAAATATCTTATGAATTTCAGGGGGAAATTTAAAATAATAAAAAGGGAAATTGTATGTATTAAAACAGAGGCGCAAAAAAGGAGGACCAGTTGTGCAATATACCCATTTAGGGTAAAAAAGGCACGGGTCCAAACATGAATCGGGTCAGGCGCACGGGTTGGGCACCAAACGGTGCCACTTTGATGTTGTTTAAAATCCTTTTTTTTTTTTTTTGCTGCAAAACTATCTAGAACCAACAACAAATTATCCTAACCTAACCCCCTTTCAAATCCCCTATTCTACTGACCCAAGGAACCCATTCCTCAACCGCCGCACCACCATGGAAAACGGTGACCGGTGGTGAGCAACGAAGGCATATTTTGGTGCCACTTGCAACCGTTCGAGAGGGCCTAACTTTTCAATCCCGAAAATGAACAAAAAAAAGGAGCTTTAGATCTGTACGGGCTTCGAATCCGGCGAAGGAGACGAGGCTCTGATGTCGCAACCCAAAAACGATGTAGGTGAGTCCCGTTTTCCCTTTCTTTATTTGTTTTCGCCTTTTTAATTAAAATAAACTTGTAATAACTTATAAAATAACGAGAATAAAATAAAAACTAAAACAAAAATTTAGACCAAGAAATAAAAAAAAACGTTCGAAATCTACTTTTTATTGCTTGTATTTTCACTGTTTTCTCTAGTTGTATTCGTGTAAATTGTCCCCATTTACATTGCTTGATGTTGTTTTTATAGTCTAAATGCAAGAATAGAAACAAATATCTTTTTGCCCTCTTGTTTCTGTCGATTTTCCTTCCCTCTGAATGGCGAAAATCCAGGTGCGATTCGCGCCGATGGAGGCTTGACTGCAACGGTGAAGGCGGCGTGACATGAGCGGTAATGGGCCGGGGCTACTGATTGGAGGCTGAAAAGAGAGTGCGGCGCAAGGGTGCCTTCGGGAACCCTTAGGGTTTCTGAAAACAAATTAGGGGATTGGGCCTCGCGGGCCTGGTTGATTTGGGTCTTGATGTAATGTTTGGGTAGTGTTTTAGGAATTTGGGCTAGGGATATTTGGGTCTGGTATGGGTATTTTGTAAAAAAGGTTTAATTTAGTTAAGATTTAAGGTGTATTTGGGCTGAGTATTTGGGCAGTGTAAAAAGGACTAAAAAATGGACTTTTATTTATTTATTTTGGTTTTCTACTTTTATTTTATTTTGGGCCTTCAGTTGCCCGGGCAAAATTAGGTGCTTACAACTATTATGTGAGAATGCTAGAGAAATGAAAACAAGGTTGCTAATATATGTTTCTAATGTTGAATTTACGCATATATATTTCGTATAATTTTTATCTTTAATATATGTTATATTGGTGGTAGCTAATAATTTGGAACCATGACTATTGTCTTTCACTGGAGTTGAGAATGGAGTTGTAGATGGAACCATTTTTATCTTTAGGCTGTTTAGTTGTAAATGGAGTTGAGTATTCATTCCTTTTTGCAATCAATTTGAAAGGTTTTTTTTTCCAATTTAGTCTATAAATTTTCAAGTTTATACTGTACATTTTGAACTTGTACCTTTTTTTTTTTTTTTGCAATCAATTAGTTGCACTATTTGAATTTGTAATTTTGCTATTTTCATTTTTTTATTTTTCATTTATTTTATTATTTTCGCTATTATGGAGTTTAATATTTTATTAAAATATTAACATAATTTTTCAATATTTTGGCTGAAAATATTAATTTATTATTTGATTAAATACTCTATTTTTGACTAAAAATATATATTTAATACTAATTAATGTATATGTTTAATAATATTGAAAATTATAATGTTTGATTTTAATATTTAATATTTTTAAAACTTAAAAATATTTTTTATCAATATAATAATATTGATCATTATTTAAATTTATTTTCATATAAAAATCAAGTTACTAATCTTTTTTCCAAAAAAAATGATTTAAAAGCTTTTTAAAATAAAAAGTTATTTTTGTTAATCATCAAATTATAACCCATTCTTATCCTAAATAAAGAAAAAATTATCTTATAAGATGGATTTATTGTACGAATATTTTTTGTAAAAATTGATTGATGTACTACTAAATCCGGCCAGATATTAGATTAGGAACTCACCTAATTAATTTCCAAAATGAGTAACACAAAACGAGTAATAATGGGTTTCATTTTGTGGGGTTTCATATTAATAATCCCCAAAATGAGTAACCACAAAATGAGTAATAATGGGTTTCATTTAAAGATGATAATCATAACTTACAAAAACATTTAAAGAATAAAAGAAAACTTTGGATCATAACTTACATAACTTACATAATACATAAATATATATCATATCATAACCTACATAACTTATACAACTTACATAAATAAATATATCATACCATAACTTACATAACTTCATTATACTTATAAATAAACAACTTACCTGAATTAGTTTACCCCCATTAGATACTTGATAATTGATATGTATTATCTATTTTAGTACAATGACATTATTTAAATCAATTTAGAACACTTAAGTAACTGTAATTTATTGTCAACTTTAGACTTCAAGAACTGCGAAATGGATAAGAGTTTGATGAATTTGTCAAGGGTAAGCAACGACTATCGAAATGGAGTACAAATTTTTCTAAATTTTGCATTTCAAAATTCAAGCCAAGAAAATATGATTCTTTGCCCGTGTAAGAAGTGTGGCAACATCAATTGGCATATTCGTGAAGTTGTCTACAAACATCTAATTGTTGATAGCTTTATTCAGGGGTATAAAAAAATGAATTTTCCATGGAGAGTGTACACCTTGTAGAACCTCTTCAACGATTAACCCGACTTATCCTCATAATGCTTACCATCAGTTTGTTAGAGAAGATGACATGGAAGGTATGTTGTGAGATACATTTAATATGCACAGTCATGGTTTGCAATCGTTTCCACCTGAAATTATTGCATCCAATGATTGTGATATTAGTGGAAATGCTTTTAGCGAAACGGGAATAAGTGTACCTAATGAAGAGCCAAATGGAGAAGCGGCAAAGTTTTACAAGTTACTTAATGAAATAAATGAAAAACCTTATAAAGGATTGAAATTTTCAAAAATGTACTTCTGCATTCATCTTTTTCACTTAAAATATTTAGGAGGGTGGACCGGAGACTTTTTGACACTGTTGTTGGAATTTTTAAAAGATATGTTTCTGTTTGCAAAAACCCCTCATTCATGCAAAGATATGAAGAAACTAATAAAATATTTAGGCCTTGGGTACGACAAAATTCATAGTTTCCCAAATGACTATATGTTGTATTAGGGTGATTGGGAAAACCAACAGTCTTATCATGTTTGCTATAAATCTTGTTGGATGAATAGGAATACAGAAGATGTGAATGAGGATGAAGGTGAGGCACAGTAAAAAAAGAAGCTAATAAAGGTTTTTACGATATTTTCTACTAATACCAAGGCTTTAAAGGCTTTTCATATCGTCAAAGACAACCGAGTCTATGAGGTGGCATCATGATCAACGAACCGATGATGGGTTATTAAGGCATCCTGCGAATTCTTTAGCTTGGAAATCATTCGACAATAAATTTCAAGCTTTGCACACGATCCTAAGAATGTGCAGCTTGGGCTAGCATCTGATGGATTTAATCCTTTTAAAATCATGAGTACATCGTACAGTACTTGGCCTGTAGTGCTTGTCCCTTACAATTTGCCTCCGTGGATTTTCATGAAGCAATCTTCTTTTATCTTATCTATGATTATCCCTGGAGAGAAATGCTGGACTCACTAATCATAACTTAGCCAAAACTTATTTATTTCGAAGTTATGGAGAACCAATCGGTAAAGTTGAAATTGCATAGTTAGATGATAGATCTTGGGTACAAGCACATTGATATGTTCTTTTTCACCACGATTCAATTAAACCATTACGCAAGTAAGTTTTAGAATTTGATAAATATTCATCTTTTTATTTTGTTTATCTTCTAACTAAGTAATCCACTTTTTAACATAGTAAGTATAAACAAGTCTTGAGATCTCATTCACGCTCCCAAAGATTACAACATCGAGAGATCTATAAGTTATTCATAGAATCATTTCATGAATGTTTAGGGCAAACGGCATGCAACTGAAGCTTTCATTGACAAATAATAATGTTTTCGTATAACATTTTTAATTAATTAATTTACTTTCGAATCAATAGGTTTGGAGTAGAAAGGAAGTCAATGAGGAAGTTAACTGGCTTTCCCAAGGTCCGAATAGAGTAGTAAAAAGATATGCTACCTTCCTCATCAATGGATTCAGGTTTCATACCAAATCTCGCAAAAGATTGAGGAGGACTCAAAATTGTGGAATAGTTGTTAATTCTTCAATTACAAGTTATGCTAGTGCTAGGGACAGTAATCCTGTTGAGGAAAATGTGGAGTATTACAGACTTCTTACTGACATTATTGAGTTGGATTACTATGGTGAACGAAAGGTTGTCTTATTTCGATGTGATTGGGCTGATGTTAATATTGCTCGCGGAATTAAAAAAGATCAATTTGGTTTTACAATGGTGAACTTCTCTCGATTAGTTCACACTAGAGAACAATTGATAGACGAGCCGTATGTATTTTCTTCTCTAGTCAAACAAGTTTTTTAGTTGAAAGATCCAACTGATGAGGGTTGGTACGTTGTACTCTGTAACACCCTTAGAGACTTGTTTGACATGGGCAATGGAAGCAGAGACGATGTTGATGAAAGATTAGAAACTTTGGTTTTTCCAGAAAAAAACTTAAATGAAACTTTCCCTAGTACTAGTACACAATTTCAATAGGTTCGCCAGGATGTGGATGAAGATATTTACGAATCATGATGTAGTAAGATTTTACAACTTTTTAATTATATGTAATATTATAATTTAAATCTTAATCTTGTTAAATATTTCAACTATTTTATATTTACTATTATTGTTGTAATTAGTTACTAGTATTTCAACCATTTTATATGTATTGTAGATAAAATGCCTAAAAGAAGATTGCGAGATCTAAGTATTATTCAAAATACTCCAAATTTGGAAGAAACAAATAGTGAATAATAGACTGCTATTAGATCTTCGAATGTTCCGAATACAACTGACGAACCTGTATAAATTCAAAGTAATGTTAACTTTAATTTACATGCGTGTTGACTTTTATTATTGATTTCTATTTTAAATTATTATATTATAATATGCCATTTTTCAGCTGAAAATGGTGGGACGCGCAAAACTCGAGGACATACGCTATTAAAAGATTTATACGAGTTAAATTCTGTTGAGTATGTCAAAATTGCTAGAAACAGTCTTAGTCAGCCAACTGGATCAGAAGCTCGACTTTTAGTAGGATACTTGGGCATTATAGCATGAAATGCCAATATGTTACCTATCAACTACGAGTTGGCATCATATGCCTGATAGTAACAAAAATCAAACTCTCGATAATATTAAGGTAATAACGTGAATGTAATTTATAATCCCTTGGTTTAAGTTTCATTTATATTAACTTTCTATAGTTGTGTTATTTGCAGGAGAGATTTGCTTTAGAGGTCTCGGATAATTACATGAAGAAAGCATTAGGAAAAAAATGGAGAGACCCTAAAAGTGCTTTAAAGAAGGAATATTTTAAGAAAAATATAAGCCTCGAAGAGAAATTGAGAAATGCCCTGCCGTGAATGCTAAGGTACCAGTAGGAAGATGCAGTTAGATTCTGGAATTCAAAGAAAGAAGTGGTATTATGTACTTCCAAACTCTTATAATTATTTTGGTTTATAGTATTTACTATATACGTAATAATAATTTCATAATGTAGGATCATGAGCGAGTTCGAACTACAAGTAGGCAAAAACAAAAATTCATGCACACAGCTAGGCCGAAAAGTTTTACTCGTGTAGCTGATGACGAGGTATTTTAAATTTATTAATTGTGTCAAATATTAATTACTTTCTACTAAATAATATTTTTCCTACTATATTGTAGGAACTGTCGTTTGGTCAAAAAGTTAGAAGCCTTCAGCTTTTTGACATTACACATAGAAAGAAAGATGGATCTCTTATGACTACTAAAGCTGCAGAAATTATGGTATATTTACTAAATGAATTTTGAATTATTTTAAATATTTATCATGTTTAATTATAATGGTTTAATTTGTCGTTTGTAATGCAAATAATGTTAAGTTATGTTGCATTTGTTTTGATTATATATTTCGTTTCTAACTCTTTTATTGATTTATTAGGAGAAACTAAAAGACAAAAGCGCAGAGTATGAAGCGATAGCTTCGAGTGATAGTTTTGTGAATCTTGAGGACATTGATAACCAAATTATTACTGAAGTTTTGGGTCCTGAAAGGTATGGCCGGGTTTGATGTCAAGGATCTTTTGTTAACCCAACCCAATATTTTGGATCCAACTCGCAGCAATACATGCCTTCGGGGAGTCAGGCTCAAGCTGAAGTTCAAAGGTTAAGAGAGTAGATGGCTCAGATGCAAGCGAGCATAGTTGAGAAAATTGCTCAACTTAAAGCGGAGGTAGCATCGAAAGAAGCAAAAGCTGAAAGAAAATATGAAGAACTCTAGGTACAACTTGAAGCGAAGGTAGTAGCGAGAGAAGCAAAGGCAAGCAGAAAATATGACGCACTCTAGATACAACTTAAGAATATGATAAAGATGTTTCAACAGTCACAGAATCCGCCATCTTAGACGTTTGTTTTCTTATTGTAAGAATATTTTTAACATTATAACTTTTGAATATAATAAATTTTGTTATTTCATTTATTAATTTAGATCATATACATATTTATTTCGTTAGGTTTGAAATATCATTGAGATTTGCAGTTTTTGGTTGAATTGGATGTTACAGGAAATTATGTTGGCCATTCGAGTTCTATATGAATAAAAATGGATTGTTAAAGATTTGCTAAAGTTAGTGGCGTTTTTAAGAAAAGCGTCGATAAAAGTCATGTTCTTTAGCGGCGTTTGTGGGATAAGTGCCACTAAAGGTCATGTTCTATAAAGGCATTTGTGAGAAAAGCATCGCTAAAGGTCATGTTCTATAGTGGTGTTTGTGGGAAAACGCCGCTAAAGGTCATGTTCTATAGCGACATTTGTGGGAGAAGAGCCGCTAAAGGTCATGTTCTATAGCGGCATTTGTGGGAAAAGCGCCGCTAAACGTCATGTTCTATAGTGGCGTTTTTCCACATAAACACAGCAAATTTTAGCGGCGTTATCTATAGCGGCGTTTTTTTACGGCGCTTAATAGTTTTAGCGGAGCTTATACGCTATAGGCCCAAAAAACGCCGTTAAAAACTTGTTTTGCTGTAGTGTTGATTTCATGAGTGAATTATTAAATATTGCCTAAATGATTGTTGTTGCTTTGAAAAAAAATGTAGCATCCCATAGTTTGGACTCGACGATCAGGTCGGGTGAGAGGTGTTACAGTCACCCTAACATATCTCATCCTAAGACGTCACATCACCGTCACTACCAAAGGTATCAAATCATATGCTCATATCAATGATCTTAGAACATATAGCTAAGTTTGTCCCCTACTATAAAAGATTCAAGCAAACAACTAACATAGATACCACTCCTTTCTAATCTCTTGACTCTCTCAAAAACTGAAACCACTCTTTCTCAGTCTTCACTCCATTCTCTTTCATTTAACTACCATCTTCTCCCCCTTGTTCACTTTACTGGTTTACAAAATTAATGAAAACTTCATATGGCTTAAGAAAGCTTTAGATGCGTATGCATCATCAAACAAGAAACAAGAAAGCTTGTTATATGGAAGTATGTTAAAAATGACTTAGTTTGTAACAAAGATAATGCTTTTGTCATAATGTATTTGTTTACGAGGTTGGATTTATTAAGTCTTTTTGAAGGAGGGAATGATGTTAATAGGAAGGAAAATAAGTATACTACTTCAATGGAGTTGGATAAGGTGATGGAGAAGGTTAAGGAGGCTGGGGAGAGATTGGGGAATAAAATGAAGAAATGCAAAAAAGAGGTTCCCGAATTGGGGGAAAGGGAGGGTGGTGTTGACGGTGGAAGTCGTGGAGATCGTAAAGTTATTTGTTTTGGTGGAGGTTAAGATGGTGGAAAGCACAGTGGAGTTTGATGAAGGGCAATGGTTGGATTTAAAAGCCAGCCTTAGAGACATTTGTTTCTTGAGATAAGCATGTTTTGGGGTGATGGTTTTATTTTGTGAATATATGAAAGCTCACTGTTTTCTTTCCTTTATTTTTTGGGTGAATTATTTTAGGGTCAGCATGAATCAATGTAAATATGATTTTTAGCTGCCGGATTTATTTTCTTTTGTTAATTTCTTGGCAACTTTTTATAGATTCCCAAAATTTGATGTTTAGGAAGAAGATAATGATGGTGATAAAGAAGATGAATAGTGGTAAGTTAAAATAGTAAAAATTGATAATACGGGGTACTAAGTCAGATGTTATTATGGAGTTGACGATAGAGTGGTTTAAATAAAAAAAATGTTCTAACAATGGTGACGAAATTAAAAGGATTTATTTTTGAGTAATCAACTAGTTAGTTTATTCAAATATTTTTATTTAAACATTATTAAAGAAAATTAGGATTTAAATTCAAACTAATTTTTATATATATTTTAATTTCCATTTAAATGCCTATAAAAGGCGGTTTGATTATATTTCTCTTTCACTTTTGCTTAAATGTTGTGGAATTAAATGACAGATTCTTTATTTGTTTTAAGAATTTTAGTTCTTTTCCATTGTTGAGTTAAGAAGTCTTCAAATTCACCGCATTCAAACATATCATAGATTTCAATCTCACTTGCCCATAAAAGTTTAAGAAAATTAATGAACACCTAACATAAAGCATTTTCTTTTTTGTCTGAGATTGTTTAATATTTGATAGTAACACCAAAATCTTGATTATATCTAGAATCAAGGTTACCTGAAGTGCAAGTTGTTTGTTTTCTACAATTATGTAAACATTCTTCTACGTTTACATGTAGATATCATGTTAGTCAAACAATGCTTCATCGGTATCTTTTGAATCGTAGGATTCTATCAATTTTTTTTATAATTTTGCTAACAATTCTAATTAGAATTATCTATTATTGATTATAACCAAAATAAATGTAAAAAAAATAGAGTGAAGATGAGATTTCAAAGCTTCAAAAGGTATTATTAGCTGTTTTAAACGTATTGAAATGATATGGCATATCGTTATATATATAGTAAAGATATATACCGAAAATAATGGACAGGTTTCAGACATGAGAAACAATTTTGTATGCCTATTTTCCATTAAAATTTGGCTGCTTAAATTTCGGTCTCTCCTGTCTCCTCGTCAATAATATAAAACTTGTTAGGCCATCAAGCTTCCTCAATTTCCTTTCTGCCAAATAATATCTATTCTTGGTGAGTTTTTGATCATCTTAGGTTCAGGTAAGAAATTTTGATGATATTTTTCATCAATGACACATTATAACTTTGGATTGTAGCATTTGCTTACAAATAGGTTTTTGTTAATTTGATTCAGAGTGGTGGCCATGGAAATCTTTCAGAAAGCTAGCGTTGTTCGTTTATGTAGCCACCATGACAAATACTTAATCGCTGAAAATGATCAGGAAACCGTTGGACAAGACCGAGATGGGTCGTCGAGGAACTCACGGTGGGCAGTGGAGTTCGTCGATTCAAGCCCAATCCATATTCGTCTCAAAAGCTGTTTCGGGAAATACTTGACGGCTTCGAACATGCCGCTTCTTATCGGAATGAGAGGGAAAAGAGTGCTGCAAACGTTGCCGAGAAGACTGGATTCTTCGGTGGAATGGGAACCCATTAGGGAAGGCGTTCAAGTTAGGCTCATGACACGTTACGGCAGGTATTTGCGAGCCAACGCGAAGCTCCCACCGTGGAGGGGTCACATTACGCATGATATTCCGCATCGATCGGTGACCCAAGATTGGATTCTTTGGACTGTTGATGTTATAGTACATCAGCCGCGTGCTCTGCTTCCTCCTCCTCCTTTGGAAACAACAACTTCGGAGCAGTGTTCGGATAATGAAGAGGATAATAACTCAAATTCGGATGATCCTGGCTCACCTTCAGAAATCTCACTTAGGGGCCCTAGACTTGAGGTTTCATAAACATGGATGCTTTTCATTTAATCCATGCATTTTTTTTATATAAGTGAACAATTATATTACAATAAAGAAGGGAGAAAAGATTTACAAACATAGGGATCGAACCCTAAATTTCATGTCAATCAACTTGAATCCCACACAAATTTATTGCTGAATCAATGGCGTGATTGGCAATCCATGCATTTTTCTTACAACATAATATTTTTTTGATTGAATTGTTTTTGTTTTTTCATATGTAGAGTGGTGACTCAACTAAGGGTTCACCCGCGGCGTTTGAAGGAAGGGAAATTAAGTATGAAGTAGTTGATGAAATTGGTGATATTGATAAGAATATCGGGGAACGAACCTTCATATTTAAAGGCAGTGGGGTTGAGGAATTGAAGAAAATTTTGAAGGTGGAGACGGGGGTGAATGAGGACATTTGGATTTGTTCACGTAACCCTTTGAATGGCAAGCTTTCTCCACTTCGATTGCATCTTCCTCCCAACAATGCAGCCATGCATGTTGTTGTTGTTCCTCAATCATCTAAAGGTAATTTTATTCTATAATTATAATCCGGCCCCTTCCATATTTTCAATTTGATTTTACAATTTTTTATCCGATTTAATTCAAAAAATATTGGTAAAATATATTTTTAATTCTTTTTAATTTCGAAATTGAATAAGTTAATTGCTTTCAAAAAACTAACGATAATTTCGAAGAGAGTTGGGCCTAATGCTGAGATAAAGCTTAAAACATTTAGAACTTATCCTTTGCTAAATTACGCTCTCAGTTCCACTACACTTTTGTTACTAAAAGAATTGAAATCTTACAATTGTGATCATGGATTTTTCTTATTGCTTTGGTCGGCTAAATGAACTACCAAGAACAGGATGATGGTGAGAGAAATTGTAGAATTTCTTTACTCATGTTTCTTTTAGCCATTTTTTAGTTTTGGTATAATGTTAGTGGAAAGTACATTAGGTTTGGATTGAGTATGGATAGGTATGTGTCATAAATGAATATAATTTTCTTTTCTTTTCCCAAGTTCTTTAATTATTAGATTTATATGTCTAAATAGCTTTTAGATAAAAGTATTTCAATATAAAAATAAAAAATTCGGATAATATAATAACAAAATCAAAACGGCGAGATATCATAGATTTTAAAAACACAAATATGGGACCAGCTTTTTTACATTAATATGTGTTCATTATGATATGTTCATTTCTTTCAAGTTTTTGTTGTATGTTTAGAGGATTATGATTCTGTTAAAGGTCAGTTAACTCTTTCGAGAGATGTTTTTGAAGTGTCATCTATTAAGTAATCAATTAGATCAAATCAACCGAAAGTATTTTTTCTCGATTGAGGAGTTTGTCCCTTGTCCTTTACCAAGAGCCAACGTGGGTTTATAGAGTCGGGAGTGCCCCGACCATATGTAGACGTATGACCACCCACCAAGAGGAGTTCAAACCCTACCGATGAGACACTCATGTCACCTCTTGGTGGATGGTCGTACGTCCACGTACATTTGAGGCGCTCTCGACTTTTTAAACTAAGCCCTCAGGACAACTGCTCATGGCACATTGGCTCTTGGCAAAGCATAAGGGACAAAACCCTCCACTGTGGGATAATACCTTCAGATGTTGGGGGCTTGGCCACCTACCCGATAGATGACACTTCGAAGATTTCTCATGAATGAGCCGATCCATGTTCAACAAATTCTAAACCCATGTTACCTCAATTTATGATTTTTCCATACACTGATTATCATTGTTTTGTGGAATGTTTGCCAGTGGCAAATGAACTTGAGAGTCCTTGAGCCTTTATGGCAGTTTCACCCGACTGTGCCGCAAATGAAGGACCTGTGACATACTACTA
The DNA here is from genome assembly GCA_020496765.1 of Gossypium stocksii. Classification (NCBI taxonomy): domain Eukaryota; kingdom Viridiplantae; phylum Streptophyta; class Magnoliopsida; order Malvales; family Malvaceae; genus Gossypium; species Gossypium stocksii. Next base: position 90,313,649 of record CM035620.1, read on the forward strand.
ATGAGCAATAGAAGCCTTCATGCCTAGAAGGAAGAAGTTAAAGAAGTGTTGTGTATTTACTTCTGCCATTTGAATCATCTATTTGAAGATATTTCAACGAAGGATATTTCTTCAAACAGTTGGCAGATATATGGTGATTGAAATGCTTCCAAAGTTTAATTGTTTTTTTTTTTTTGTTTTCTTTTGTTAGATTTTATATGAAACTTAATTTCCCTGTAATTCTTTCGTCCAGAATAATACTCTCCTCTTCCTTTAAAGAAAGAAAAATATACTAATAAGGCTAATTTAGTATTGCAATAAAATATTTTAAAGGTATTTATAAATCAGGTTGAGGTGGAATTTAAAAAAGAATTCAAGTTTAGTTCGCCCAAAAAAATCATATTATTATTTAAAAATAATAAAATATATTGTTTATCAATATATTTATTGATATACAGTATCAATGGAAGTGAGAAAGGATAGAAAGTTTCAAGAAGCAAAGAAGAAAAAGATCCAAAAATGGTGGTTTGGAGTGCCTCCCCCCTCCCAAAGAGTCTCTGAGTTACATTTAAGAGGGGTTTTCTAGGTTGAATTTTGAGTTGAACTTCGGGTCAAGCTTTGGGTTGGGTTATAATATATTTTTATTTTATTTTAATTGTCTAACAATTTGTCTACCATCATGTCGAAGAAGAGTTATAAAGTGATTTTTCTAAAATAAACTTACATGCGTGGAATGTTTCATTGGGGGCTTACTATATAGGTTTTAACTTGAAACTTTGCTGAGCAATTTTGTTGTCCGATAGTGTGGTACAGGAGTCAAAAATTGTATTGTAGAATATCACGAACTGTATTTCCTGTAAGTAGAATTTTGTCCCTCACCTTGCTGAAGAAATTAACGAATTGATAGACTATCGAAAGTTGCGATCTTAAATCAACAAACCATAAAAATTACAGGTGCGATATTAAATCAAGCGAACTGTTAAAATATCAAAGGTTGCAATCTTAAGACAGAGGAATCGTAAAAATGACAGCCACGATATTAAATCAATTGAACTGTTAAAATATCAAAGGTCGCGTTCTTAAATCGAGTGAATCGTAAAAATGATAGCTGCAACATTAAATCGAGCAAACTGTTAGAATATCGAAGGTCGCGATCTTAAACCAAGGGACCATAAAAATGACAGACGCAATATTAAATCAAGCGAACTGTTAGAATATCAAAAGTTGCGATCTTAAAATCAAGTGAACCATAACAATAACAACCACTGTATTAAATCAAGCGAACTGTTAGAATATTGAAGATCACGATAGTAAATTAGCAAACCTACAGTGCCACCATTAAATCCTATCCATAATTGCAAGTTGGAGTTTTTGTAAGAAAACAAAAGCGAAAACATAAGAAAAAACGAGAGCAAAATGTTTGAACAAGAAGATAACTGAAAAATTCTCATTCATTTCATTAAAAAACTTGAAAATATATGTAAGTTACATGATAATTGGACAGTTACCTAATGACATAACTACTCCCACTAATACATGACTAAGACTAAGCTTGAATTACACTCAAAAGGAAGCTAACTTATAAACCATTACATCAAATTCAAATAAAACTAATCCTACCAATATTGAGGACAACTTACAAAGAAACTAAGTTGAGTTACATAGGAACAAACTGAACTAAAGAAATTGTTGCAATCGATTCAGCTCCAATACCGGTCTGCATGTTGAGCTGCTACTGGTCACTTGTTGCATTGCAGGCCAATACTCAACACTCCTCCTTGGACTATATGTAACAAACACCAATCTTTTTCCGTAAGGCTTCAAATCTTGTTGTACCAAGTGACTTAGTCAAAATATTAGCCAATTGGTTTTCTGAACTACAATGAACAAGGCTGACTTCTTTTGATTGTTCAGCCTCTCTAACAAAGTGAAATTTGATCTTTGAAATGTTTGGTTTTGCCATGAAAGACTGGATTTTTTGCTATGGCAACTACTATCTGGTTATCAACTCTGATTTCAGTTGGTTCAATCTGTTCTTCATTCAAATCGCATAGAATCTTCCTAAGCTAAATGGCTTGATTTACAGCTGTAATAGCTGCAATGTACTCTACTTCAGTTGTAGATTGAGCAACAGTTTGTTGCTTCTTTAAGCTCTAACAAAATACACTTGAGCCAAGGGTAAAGAAGTAGCCAGAAGTGCTCCTTATATCATCAATGGACCCTGCCTAATCACTACCAGAATATCCTGTCAACTTAAGCTCCTTTCCCTTCTCAAACTTAACTCCATAGCTCAAAGTCCCCTTGACATATCTAAGGATTCTCTTAGCTGCTTTAAAATGAACAACATCACAGCAGTGCATAAATCTAGATAGGAGACTAACACCAAACATAATGACAGGCCGTGCTGCTGTTAAGTAAAGCAAGCAACCTACTAGGCTTTGATATTCCTTCTCATCAACACTCTCTTGATTCCCACTACTAGTCAGCTTCTCACCTTGAGCCACTGGTGTGCTAACTGTTTTGCATTTTAATAAGCAAAATTTGTTGAGAATCGTCAAAGCAAAGGCTTGTTGGCTTATAAAGATGCCATGATCAGATTGGTTTCCTTCCATGTTAAGGAAGTATGTCATAACTCCCAAATTTTTCATTTCAAAAACATTATGCATTTGCATTTTGAATCCTTCTATCATTTCTTCCTTACTTTTAGTCACCAACAAGTCATCTACATAGAGTGAAACAATCAGCAAAGTTTCATTCTCTAATTTCTTCACATAAAGTGTAGGTTCACTCACACTTTTCTCGAACCTGAGCCTAGACAGGTATTCATCAACCCTGTCATACCAGGCTCTTGATGCCTATTTTAGGCCATACAAGGTCTTTTTCAGCCTATAGACCTTATCCTCTTCACCTAGGACCTTAAATCCATCTGGTTGCTCAATGAAAATCTCCTTTTTGAGGAAACTATTTAAGAATGCTGACTTGACATCAAGTTGGTGAATCCTCCATTGCTTCTATGCAGCTAACGCAAACAAAAGTTTTATTGTGTCTAGCCTTGCTACTGGAGTAAATGCCTCCATGAAATCGATGGCATATTGTTGGCTGTAGCCTTTCACCACAAGCCTTGCCTTGTGCTTATTCAGTGAGCCATCATCATTGTACTTGGCTCTAAACACCCATTTAACACCAATAACCTTCTTCTGGTCTGGTCTACCAACCAATTCCTAAGTTCTATTCTTGTGAATCATCTCTATTTCAGATTCCATGGCCTTTTTCCAACACCTGTCCCTGGTAGCCTCTTCAAAGTCTGAAGGTTCAGCTATTGCAATATCACATCTTTGGTAGATATTAGCAATAGTCCTTGTGCCTTTCACAGGAGCATCATCAAAATCTTCATTACTAGGTTCATTTTCAACTGGTTCTAGACTCCTGTCGAGTTGATCTTCTTCAGTTAAGCTGGCATCTGCACCATTCCAACTCCAAACCTTCTTTTCATCAAACCTCACATCCTTACTTACCAAAATTTTATTTGTTGAGGGATCAAACACCTTATAGCCCTTTTTGGTGCTGTTGTAACCAGCAAAGATCCTTGGAATAGCCCTTCTTTCAAGCTTGGTTCTCTTCTCAGCTGGAATGAGGGCATAGCGGACACAACCAAACACCTTCAGGTGTGAAATAGTTGTCTTGAGTCCATGCCAAGCTTCAAAAGGAGTTTTGTCCTTAACAGCATGAGTTAGCAGCTTGTTGAGCAGGTACACTAAGGTATTGACAACCTCAGCCCAAAATTTTGCTTGGCAGCTTGCTCTCAAATAACAAACATCTAGCCATATCCAGCACAGTTCTATTCTTTCTCTCGTATACTCCATTTGTTGAAGAGTATAGATTGTTGTTAGCTGATGGTGAATTCCAACTTGCTCACATAGTTTCTGAAACCTTTCAGACAGGTATTCAGTACCATTATCTGATATTAAGGCCTTGATCTTGCACTCAGACTGATTTTCAACTATGGCCTTAAATTTGTTGAAAGCTTCAAACACTTCAAACTTCTGCTTCAAGAAATAAACCTAACAGAACCTAGTTAGATTATCTATGAACAGAACAAAATACGTGTTGTTATTTAAAGAATGAGTCTTCATTGGTCCACAGACATCAGTATGCACCAACTCAAGTTTGTCTCGAGCCCTCTATGCCTTGTTAACTGGAAAAGGCAATCTAGTCTGCTTACCAAGCTGGCAGACTTCACAAATAATGTCTCTGGCTTCAACTTTAGACATATCTTCAACCAAGTTCAACTTGTACAGCAAATCAAGTGATTTATAGTTAACATGGCTTAGCCTTTTGTGCCATAGGCCAGCATTATCAACAAGGTTGGTGTAAGCCTTCTTCTCAAGTTGATTCATATCAAGCATAAAACACCTATCAGCTATTGCTATTGTGACTAATTCTTGGACATGAGGGTCTTCAATAATACAGGACTCATTCTTAAAAGCAAGTGAGTACCCTTTTTCTATTAGCTGACCAACACTAAGTAGATTCTAATCTATATCAGGAACAAAAAGAACATTAGAAATCACTTTGTTACCTGAGTGTGTATTGATCACAACATTGCCCCTACCTCTGGCTTCAATCAGGTTCCCATTGCCAATCTTGATCTTTGAGGCAAAACTTCTATCAAGGTCCTTGAACAGCCCTTCATCAGCTGACATATGGTGTATGCAGCCACTATGTAACACCCCTTACCCATATCCGACACCAGGATAGGACACGAAATGTTACCTTACTAAAACACAAGCAATTCTTCGACTTTACACTCATTGAAAAGTGTCTCAATTTAAAAAAATCTCAAACAAGATCGTACGGACCTTTATAAGGGCCTACGAGGCCTAACATGTGGTTTAGCAATGATTCGGAACCATTTCGAGCAGTTAGAAATCTTTCAAGAAAATCCACTACAAACAGGGCATACGCCCGTGTAGAAGGGCAACATGCTGGTGTTGAAGGGCAACACGCTCGTGTAGCCTCTAAACATGGCTGTGCTGATGGTCCGTGTACCTCACACGGCCTAAGCACCTAGGGACACGCCCGTACCGGACGTCCGTGCAGAATTATTTTCTAACATCGAACCTACAAGGGTTTTTACACAGCCTGGCATACGCTCGTGTACTCAGCCCGTGTCCCTCACAAGACCATGACACGCCCGTGTCGCAGCCCGTATGTAAAAACCTTGACATTCTGTTTATGACATCAACCAGACACACGGCCGTAGCACACGCCCGTGTGCTTAGCCCGTATCCGTCACACGATCATAACACGTTCATGTCACAGCCCGTGTGTAAAAACCTGAGTATTCTATTTTTTACGTCAGCAATCGCACGATCGTAGCACATGCTTGTATGCTTGATCGTGCCCTCCACACGGTTCAAACACACGGTTGTGTCTCAGCCCGTATATTTACTACTGGTCATTTAATTCTATCCATGCAAGGTGCAGGGGACACACGGCCTAAGTACACGCCTGTGGGGCAGACTGTGTGTCACACATGGCCTAGACACACGTCCGTGTGTCTACCCGTGTAGACAAAAATAGGCTATCTATCAAGCCTTTTGCCATCCTGAAACAATATCAACACATATCCAAATATACCAAGACTTCAATACTCAACCAATAGCCATAATTTGGCATCCACACAACTTAATATGATTCATCTAAACAACCATCATACAACTACCCTAACAATTGCAATCATCAAACCATTTTGCATAATCATGAAATATCAACATTTCATTCATTGACCAAATGTAAATTTTCAGCCAATACTTTTGGCGTTATACAAAATGTAGCATCTCAAATTCCAACCAACACATTTGGCTCCCAAAATAAATAACATAAACCTAGTCTAGTTTCTATACATGCCATTTCTCAAAATACTTAAATCTAACTATACCGAGTGATCAAGCTGATAGTGTGAGCGAGGTCTCCGACTTCCGATGATCCACGAGTTAGCTAGGCCGCACTAAAGGAAAAAGGAAAAGAGAGGTGTAACACCCCCTAACCCCACAACGTCGTCAGAACAGGGTCACGAGGTATTACCGGAACCATACACTAACTTACGAAATAAAACGAGGTATAAATTTGAGTTTCAATTAAAAACCCTCTAATTTCCATCAATTAGACCTTAATATAGGCCTACGGGGCCCAAAATAAGTTTAGAAATTGATTCTGGATCAAACCGAGGACTTTAAAAATTTTTCATAGAAAACAGGGGCACATGGCCGTGTGGCTTGGGACATGCCCGTGTAGACAGCCCGTGTGAAATCACATGGCCGTGGGGATAGGCCGTGGGCAGTTTTACTTGTCACACACGGCTGTTTGACTTACCCGTGGAAGCTACTGACTTCCCCCACACGGCCAGGGCACACGCCCATGTGATTTGGCCGTGTGAAAACTGCATGTTTCATCATTTTAAAGCTATTTTTACCCTCAAAACATCCCTAATACATGCCGAATTAATTGGCTTATAAATGACAATAAAAAATCATTCAAATCAATTTCAAACTTAACAAAAACTCATTCATTCATTTCAAGAACTTCTCAAAGTTTATACACTATATTTACACCCAAAATATTAAATATATACAAGTGACAAACATTAACCTAGTACATGCCACAATATCAAAAGATGGATACATCACCACTAATTTGAGCTGAGATCGGGATTGATTTGGATGCTTGACGAAACCTCAATTTTACCTGACCTGCGCACGGAAAACAACCGTACGCTGAGTATTGGAAATACTCAGTGGTATTATCATAATTCAAATCATAACAACAATTCAATAACATAACATGTATAAATAGCTAATAAATCATACACATATATTCATACTAAGACAACACAATACAAATAAAGGGTTCAATGTATAATCTTCAAGATTTCTAACAACTCAAGAATCATTGGTTCTTTCCACAACCACATATAAATTTCCACATTCACATTTCAAGTAACACACTTCATAAGCTTTTGGTTCATGCCTCATTTTCATTGCACAATCTCATTTCACGTTTTATATCACAACATTCCTTTCACTTTTCATTCACTAATTCAAATAAGCAAATTCCTGCAATTTACTCATTTCATTTGTTTACCCCTATTAACATGACTCGGACCTCGACGGATATGCGGATCCACTTAACATATCAGAATGGCGACCAACGCCTCATCGGCATAGCCGAAGTAAAGTGGCTACCAAAGCCTCATCGGATAGTTCGAAGTAAATCAAATCTATGGCACCCCAAGTACCTCATCGGCTGAGCCGAAGCAAAGTGGCTACCAAAGCCTCATCGAAACTATCCGAAGCAAATCTACGGCACACCAAGTGCCTCATCGACTCAAGGTCGAAGAATCTCTGAACTGTTCCGATCCTATGGCACGCCAACTATATCCACTAAGCCCGACTAGTTAATAGGGTTCCGTAATCACTTATTCGTTTCGCTTTCACTTTCCATTGATCATAATCACATAATCACCAAGCAATTCCAATTCATTACACATAATCATTCATCCACCAATCAATTCACATTTCAATTCCAACACTTTAAATCCATATACATTCCAATACTCACATTTAATAACATACAATTCAAATACTACTACTTAACTAAATTTCCATTTCCATTCATTTGAACATAATGAAATCAAATATATAAATAATAAATATAAATGAATTATGATAATACAAACCGATTTCTCGAGCTATCCTTCAACTACTTTCTCCTTCCCTTTCGTATTGGACGTCCCGTTTTCCTTGTTTGCTACGAAAATTAGCAAATTTACAATTAATTAATAACACACACATTTATACAATTTACTAACTTTCCATGCAACTTTTACTATAATACCAAATTTGTCCCAACTAACTTCATTTTCTTCCTTTTAACAATTCACCTCATTTTCTTATTCAATTTTCATCAAAACTTTCATATAACTATCAAATTTTCATCATTTTTTCATAATTTCGAATTTTTTTCAAATTAGTCCCTAAAACTCAAAACTTATACCCTATTTTACAATTAGGTCCTTAAATCAATTCTAATTAATAACTTTATCAAATTAATCCCCAATTTTATCATTTTCTCAACATGAACACTATTCAAAAGTCTATCAACTTTCAATATTTCCACATAAATTCAAGAGTACTCAACTCTAAAGCTTCAAAAACATCAAAATTACAAAGAAATGGACTTAATTGACTTACCAAATTAACTTTCAAGCTTCCAAACCCTAATTTCTCCTTTTTCCTTTCTTTTCTTCTTTCTTTCCCCCAATTTCGTTTCTTTCTCTGGTAACTTTCTCTTCTTTTTCTTTCTTTTGTTTCTTTATTACTTAATTAATTAACTAATATAAAATATCTAATTATAACAAATAAAAAAATAATACACATGTTTTACACACATACATACACATGTATCATCCATCACCATACACTTGTCTCCATCATAATTAATCAACAAAAATTATAATATCACATATTTAATATTAATTATAACAAATAAATAAATAAATAACATTTACTTAATAATTAAGCAAACACATATAACATACATTTGTACCAATAAAATTAATACACATGTATTTTATCCATCATTCACACATGTCACTTTTATGGTCTAATTACTAATTTAATCCTTTAATATTTTCTATTCTTAAAATTAAACTTTTACCTTCTATTCAATTTAGTCCTTTTTACTAATTATTTCTAATTAAACTAAATTCACTTCACCAAAATTTAATTCAACTTATGACTAACCTTATAAATATTTTTAATAAATACTTACGAACTTATTTTCCTAAGACGGAGGCCCTACGACTCGTTTTTCCGATACCCGGGAATTTTGGGTCGTTACATTGCTTCCCCCCTAAAAAAAATTTCGTCCTCGAAATTTACCTAAGAATAGGTGGGGATACTGAATTCTCATAGTTTCTTTCGGTTCCCATGTTGCTTCTTCCACTTTATGACTTCTCCAAAGTACTTTTACTAGAGAAATTCATTTATTTCTCAATTCTTTTACCTCTCGGGCTAGAATCTTAACTGGTTCTTCTTCGTAAGATAAATCCGGTAGGATTTCAATATCTTCAGTAGAAATAACATGATAAGGATCCGATCTATAGCGTCGAAGCATAGAAACATGGAAAACATCGTGTATTTTCTGTAACTCCGGAGGTAACGCTAACTTATAGGCTACCGGTCCAATTCTCTCCACTATTTCATATGGCCCAATATATCGAGGACTTAATTTACCTTTCCGGCCAAATCTCAATACTTTCTTCTAAGGAAAAACTTTAAGAAATACCTTATCTCCAACCGAATACTCAATATCTCGTCGTTTCAAGTCAGCATATGATTTTTGTCTATCGAAAGCCGATTTCAATCTTCCTTGAATCTTCTTGACTGTTTCCTCAGTCTCTTGAATCAATTCCGGCCCAATCACTTTTCTTTCATTCAATTCTGTCCAACACACAGGTGATCTACATCATCGACCATACAATGCTTCATACGGAGCCATCTGAATACTTGATTGGAAACTATTATTATACACAAATTCAGCTAAAGGCAAATAATGTTCCCAACCTGATTCAAATTCAATGATGCAACCCCGAAGCATATCTTCTAAAATCTGAATTACCCGTTCAGATTGTCCTTCAGTTTGTGGATGGAAGGCTGTACTGAAATTAAGTCGTGTACCCAACGACTCATGTAACTGTCTCCAAAATCTTGATGTGAACCGAGGATCTCGATCTGAAATTATCGATGACGGAATACCATGCAATCTAGCAATTTCTCGAATGTATACCTCAGCAAGTTTTTGCAACGACCAATCTGTTCTGACTGCTATAAAATGAGCTGACTTGGTAAGTCTATCTACTATCACCCAAATAGCATTCTTTTTACTCGGTGACAACGGTAACCCCGAAACAAAATCCATCGTGATACGATCCCATTTCCATTCAGGAATATTAATGGGCTGTAGCAAACCTGTTGGTACTTGATGTTCTGCCTTTATTCGCTGACATGTAAGACATTTTCCAACATATTCAACTATGTCTCTTTTCATTCCGGGCCACCAATACAAATCTTGTAGATTGCGATACATTTTTGTACTTCCCAGGTGTAAAGCAAATTAACCATCATGTGCCTCTCGGAGTATTAACTCTTTCAATTCAGATTTAGCTGGAACACATACTCGATCTCGGTACCTCACACATTCATGAGTATCAATGCTGAAATTTTCTACTGTTCTACTCTGTATCATCTCTCTTTTCTTCATCAACTTATCATCTTCCAACTGAGCTGCTCTAATCTGATCAAACATTATCGGCTTTATTCTCAACTCGGCTAACAAACTTCCATCATCAGTGATACTGAGCTGTGCAAACATTGCTCTCAACTCAATTGCTGCTTTTCTACTCAATGCATCAGCTACTACATTAGCTTTTCCCGGGTGGTAGTCTATAACACAATCATAATCTTTCAGAAGTTCAATCCACCGTCTCTGTCTTAAATTCAATTCTTTCTAGGAGAGAAGATACTTCAGACTTTTATGATCGGTATAAATATAGCATTTTTCACCATAAAGGTAATGTCTCCAAATCTTCAAAGCAAAAATCACAGCTGCAAGCTCCAAGTCATGAGTCGGATAATTTCTCTCAGGTGGTTTCAACTGACGAGATGCATAAGCAATAACCTTTCCATCTTGCATAAGTACATAACCCAAACCACTCAATGAGGCATCACTGTACACAATAAAATCTTTTCCCGATTCCGGTAAAGTCAAAACCGGTGCCTCTGTTAGCATTCGCTTCAACATCTCAAAACTTTTCTGACATTGATCATCCCAAATAAAAGAAACATTCTTCTATAGCAATTTAGTCATAGGCAAGGCTATTTTTGAAAATCCATTTACAAATCTCCTATAGTATCCAGCCAAACCAAGAAAACTACGTACCTCAGATACATTCTTCGGAGCTTTCCACTGAATTATGGCCTCTATCTTTTTCGTATCAACTCTAATTCCATCTGCCGATACCACATGTCCCAAAAATACAACCTCTGATAACCAGAATTCACATTTACTCAATTTTCCATACAATCATTTTTTCCGTAAAATCTGTAGTACTATTCTAAGATGCTGATCATGTTCTGTTTCTGTCTTTGAATAAACCAATATATCATCAATGAAAACCACAACAAACTGATCTAAATATGGCTGAAATATGCGGTTCATCAAATCCATAAAAGCAGCTGGGGCATTAGTCAATCCGAATGGCATTACTAAAAATTCATAATGGCCATACCTTGTACGAAAAGCTGTCTTCGGCACATCACATTCTTTTACTTTCAACTGATAGTAGCCGGATCTTAAATCAATCTTTGAAAACACCGAAGCTCCTTTCAACTGATCAAATAAATCGTCAATGTGAGGAAGGGGATATTTATTATTGATTGTCACTTTATTCAACTGTCTATAGTCAATACAAAGTCGCATCGAACCATCTTTCTTTTTAACAAATAATACCAGAGCTCCCCACGGTGAAATACTCGGCCGAATAAAACCACGATCTAACAAATCTTGCAACTGTACCTTTAACTCCTTCAATTCTGTAGGCGACATACGGTACAGAGGAATAGAAATCGGAGTAGTACCCGGATAAACCTCTATAGCAAACTCAACTTCTCTATCTGGTGGCAAACCCGGTAATTCTTCAGGAAATACATCAGGAAACTCACAAACTGTCCGGATTTTACTACAATGACTACCAACTGAATCTGAATTAATAACATAAGCCAAGTATGCTGTACAACCCTGCTGTAACAACTTATTAGCCTTAATTGCTGAAATAACACGTGTTGGCCCACTGTTTCGAATACCTCTCACCTCAATACTGTTTCCATCAATGGTCTGAATACTGAACTTCTTTTCATAACAGTCTAAAATCACACCATGTTCAGATAACCAATCCATACCCAATATTACGTCAAAATCTCCAAAAGGCATAATCAACAAATCAACCGGAAAAGTTTCATTCTGAATTTTCAACGGGCATCTCGGACAAATTTGATTCACTAACACCGTCTGTCCTAACGGACTTGACACCTCTATTGACATTCTAGACATTTCATGTTTCAATTTTCCCATCTCAACTAAATTTGGACTAACATATGAATGTGAGGATCCAGGGTCAATTAAAGCATAAACAGGCTTAGAATATAATAAGAATATACCTGTTACAACATCATGCGCATCACCTTCTTCTCGGGTTCGGACTACATATGCTCTAGCCGGAACTCTAGCCTCTGATTGCTGTGTAACAACATCATTATTTCTTCTAGTACCACCTCCTCGAGATACCGAACCACCTCTACCTGATCCTCTACCTCTAGTAGTAGATGCTGTTCTCTGTGATGTCATAGGTGTAGTACTATCAACTTTTGGGCAATCTTTAATAAAATGATCTGTAGATCCACATTTGAAACACCCTCTAGTCAATCGCCAACATTCACCCCTATGTTTTCTCCCACAATGTTCACAATCCGGAATAGCAATATCTCTGGATGGACCTCTTACACTATCGGTTGACACTATAGTTTGTTTTCCTTGACTCTTTCCTCCTCTATCAGATTTGAAACTAGATCTCCAACCACCTCGAGAATCTCTAGATCTTTTTGGTAAAGGATTCGAACTTGTAGTTCCCATACGTTTCCCAACTGGCTTAGAAGGTTCAGACCTTTTATCAAGTCCCAAAACTTGCTCTATCATTTTAGCCCGTTCAATTAAGTCAACAAATTCAGTGATTCGCTGACATACCAATAACACTTTTATTTCATTTCTTAATCCTCGCAAGAATCTTTTACAGCTATCAGCTTCGGTTGGTATAAACTCTGATGCATATCTACCAAGTCTTGAGAATTCCCGTTCATAATCCACTACTGTCATTTCACCTTGTTTCAGAGTTAAAAATTCTTGTTTCTTGTCTTCAATGTATATTTCCCCAATGTACTTCTTTTGAAATTCTTTCTGAAACAAATCCCATGTTACTTGATCAGTAGGCATGTGTCGAATCACAGATTCCCACCATAGGTATGCTTCACCCTGTAGTAAAGATATAGCACACAACAAGCTTTCATGTGGAGTACATTCTAACTGTTGTAAAACTCTTTTTGTTGCTTCGATCCAGTTTTCAGCTATGGACGGATCAACACCTTTCAGACCCGAAAATTCCGTGGCACCGTACTTTCTTAATTCTTTAATAGGGGCCCGTCTAGTAATAGGTACAGATGTGGTAGCAGGTACTGTTCCCGCTACTCGTTAAAGAGCATCTACTAAAACTCTTAATATGTCAGAATCATTCCTACCTTTCTCATCTCTTTCCCTATTGTTTTCTTCTTTTACATTGGGAGGTTGATTTCTAATCGGATTCACACTAGGAGTAGCTGAGTCACTTTCGTCTAATCCATATGATTCTTCATTCAGATCAAAATATTCATCAGACATCTTTAATCTATAAAACAGAAACAATTAAATAGGTCAGCATCCAAAAATCCCGACTCAGTTTTGACTCGAATGTGGTATATACTTCTAAACTCACTTACAAACTCGATTTAGTCTGAGAATCGGCTAAACCTATAGCTCTGATACCAACAAATGTAACCCGAAACAGGGTCACGAGGTATTACCGGAACCATACACTAACTTACGAAATAAAACGAGGTATAAATTTGAGTTTCAATTAAAAACCCTATAATTTCCATCAATTAGACCTTAATATAGGCCTATGGGGCCCAAAATAAGTTTAGAAATTGATTCTGGATCAAACCGGGAACTTTAAAAATTTTTCATAGAAAACAGGGGCACATGGCCGTGTGGCTTGGGACATGCCCGTGTGGACAGCCCGTGTGAAATCACATGGCCGTGGGGATAGGCCGTGGGCAGTTTTACTTGCCACACACGGCCGTGTGACTTACCCGTGGAAGCTACTGACTTCCCCCACACGGCCAGGGCACACGCCCATGTGATTTGGCCGTGTGAAAACTGCATGTTTCATCATTTTAAAGCTATTTTTACCCTCAAAACATCCCTAATACATGCCGAATTAATTGGCTTATAAATGACAATAAAAAATCATTCAAATCAATTTCAAACTTAACAAAAACTCATTCATTCATTTCAAGAACTTCCCAAAGTTTATACACTATATTTACACCCAAAATATTAAATATATACAAGTGACAAACATTAACCTAGTACATGCCACAATATCAAAAGATGGATACATCACCACTAATTTGAGCTGAGATCGGGATTGATTTGGATGCTTGACGAAACCTCAATTTTACCTGACCTGCGCACGGAAAACAACCGTACGCTGAGTATTGGAAATACTCAGTGGTATTATCATAATTCAAATCATAACAACAATTCAATAACATAACATGTATAAATAGCTAATAAATCATACACATAAATTCATACTAAGACAACACAATATAAATAAAGGGTTTAATGTATAATCTTCAAGATTTCTAACAACTCAAGAATCATTGGTTCTTTCCACAACCACATATAAATTTCCACATTCACATTTCAAGTAACACACTTCATAAGCTTTTGGTTCATGCCTCATTTTCATTGCACAATCTCATTTCACGTTTTATATCACAACATTCCTTTCACTTTTCATTCACTAATTCAAATAAGCAAATTCCTGAAATTTACTCATTTCATTTGTTTACCCCTATTAACATGACTCGGACCTCGACGGATATGCGGATCCACTTAACATATCAGAATGGCGACCAACGCCTCATCGGCATAGCCGAAGTAAAGTGGCTACCAAAGCCTCATCGGATAGTTCGAAGTAAATCAAATCTATGGCACACCAAGTACCTCATCGGCTGAGCCGAAGCAAAGTGGCTACCAAAGCCTCATCGAAACTATCCGAAGCAAATCTATGGCACACCAAGTGCCTCATCGACTCAAGGTTGAAGAATCTCTGAACTGTTCCGATCCTATGGCACGCCAACTATATCCACTAAGCCCGACTAGTTAATAGGGTTCCGTAATCACTTATTCGTTTCGCTTTCACTTTCCATTGATCATAATCACATAATCACCAAGCAATTCCAATTCATTACACATAATCATTCATCCACCAATCAATTCACATTTCAATTCCAACACTTTAAATCCATATACATTCCAATACTCACATTTAATAACATACAATTCAAATACTACTACTTAACTAAATTTCCATTTCCATTCATTTGAACATAATGAAATCAAATATATAAATAATAAATATAAATGAATTATGATAATACAAACCGATTTCTCGAGCTATTCTTCAACTACTTTCTCCTTCCCTTTCGTATTGGACGTCCCGTTTTCCTTGTTTGCTACGAAAATTAGCAAATTTACAATTAATTAATAACACACACATTTATACAATTTACTAACTTTCCATGCAACTTTTACTATAATACCAAATTTGTCCCAACTAACTTCATTTTCTTCCTTTTAACAATTCACCTCATTTTCTTATTCAATTTTCATCAAAACTTTCATATAACTATCAAATTTTCATCATTTTTCCATAATTTCAAATTTCTTTCAAATTAGTCCCTAAAACTCAAAACTTATACCTTATTTTACAATTAGGTCCTTAAATCAATTCTAATTAATAACTTTATCAAATTAATCCCCAATTTTATCATTTTCTCAACATGAACACTATTCAAAAGTCTATCAACTTTCAATATTTCCACATAAATTCAAGAGTACTCAACTCTAAAGCTTCAAAAACATCAAAATTACAAAGAAATGGACTTAATTGACTTACCAAATTAACTTTCAAGCTTCCAAACCCTAATTTCTCCTTCTTCCTTTCTTTTCTTCTTTCTTTCCCCCAATTTCGTTTCTTTCTCTGGTAACTTTCTCTTCTTTTTCTTTCTTTTGTTTCTTTATTACTTAATTAATTAACTAATATAAAATATTTAATTATAACAAATAAAAAAAATAATACACATGTTTTACACACATACATTCACATGTATCATCCATCACCATACACTTGTCTCCATCATAATTAATCAACAAAAATTATAATATCACATATTTAATATTAATTATAACAAATAAATAAATAAATAACATTTACTTAACAATTAAGCAAACACATATAACATACATTTGTACCAATAAAATTAATACACATGTATTTTATCCATCATTCACACATGTCACTTTTATGGTCTAATTACTAATTTAATCCTTTAATATGTTCTATTCTTAAAATTAAACTTTTACCTTCTATTCAATTTAGTCCTTTTTACTAATTATTTCTAATTAAACTAAATTCACTTCACCAAAATTTAATTCAACTTATGACTAACCTTATAAATATTTTTAATAAATACTTACGAACTTATTTTCCTAAGACGGAGGCCCTACGACTCGTTTTTCTGGCACCCGGGAATTTTGGGTCGTTACAAGAGGGGTAAGCATAAAGCTTAGTAAGTCTATATGCAAACATTTAATACCACAATCATGCATTTAACAATTGAAATGTAGCTTAACTATATTGGTAGTTCCAAATCGTAAGTCCACTTACTCGTCCCACACCTTACCCAATATCCTCAATACAATTTTTATGCACAAAGCTCATCTCATTAATATGTACATTTCCTGCACTTGTTTATCACCACAACACTCGTAAATTATGTTTAAAAGATTCTACAACATCCACATTCATGCACTAAGCCATACAAGATAAATTCACACATAGTCATTTATAGTAACGTTAATAATATGGTGGTTTCGCACTTAGCCCATCATTGTCAATAATTTATGGCGGTATCGCACGCAGCCCACATTTATCAATAATTTACAGTGGTATCGCACACTGCCCACCTTTATCAATAATTTACGGTGGTATCGCACACAGCCCACCTTTATCAATAATTTACGAAATTTTACTCATACTCTCATTTCTTGCATTTTCATGCAAATACAATAACATTCAACCACATATCATACAAGGAAATTATGAGTAAAAGCATTTGTAAAAGAGGTATCATTTACATGTAAACTTACCTCGGTAACCAAAATGTGATAACTCGATCGATCTCAACCTACGAGCTTGGCTTTTCCCTAGTCTAAATTCGGGTCTTGGACTTCTTGATCTATATAAATATAGATTCAATAATTTTAATCACCAATTTAATCTAAACAATTCAAAAATCATAATTTTGCAAAATGACCACTTTGCCCTTCAACCTTGCCAAAATGACCATTTTACCCCTAGGCTCAGAAATTGATTTTTATCGAATTTCCTTATTCATCAAGCCAAAGTAAACTCTTTTTACTCTTATGGATGCCCCTAATTCTCATTATTTCACACAATTACTCTTTATTTTACAACTTCTACAACTAGGTCCAATTTAGGTGTTTTCATGCAAACCATTTCACAAAAGTTGTTTATTTAACAACCTAAATTCATTTTCCTTCATAAAATTCTAGAAAAAAATACTTGTACACTCATGGTAAATCTTTAATTTTCAACCATTTTGCACAATAGACCCCTCAATCGGTAGCTCATGCTACAAGGGTTTCAAAATGCAAAAAAAATTCTAGAAAAGCCTTAGAAGTCACTTACTTGCAAGGATAAAAGATGGCTGAAGTTTTGGAAGCTTTCAAACCCTTATTTTGCTGGTATATTTCGGCAAGAAGAAGAAAAATGAAAAAGATAATGACTTTGTTTATTTTATTTGTTTCTTAGTCAAAATTGGTCACCAACTACACCTAATTTTAACTCAAATTTGTTTCTTTGTCTCCTTCACTTCAAATGGCCGGCCAACCTATATTTAATGGGATCAATTGATTTTTAAAACCCCCACATTTTAGTTCTCTAGCTAATTTACACAATTTTTTAATAATTTGCAACTTTTACCTTTTATGCGATTTAGTCCTTTTTTGCAATTCCGCCTTCAATCGCGTAAATTAATTCACCAAAATTTTCATGCACCCTTATAAAAATATTATAACACCTAAAATAATGCTAAAAATAATATTCTTAAACCTCAGGAAATGATTTCAAAATCACTCTTCCGATTAAGCCTAATTCCAGGCTGTTACACATTATCCACTAGCCAGTCCTTTTTGACCTTGCTCGAGGATGCAAAGCATGAGGTAGTGAAGACATGATCCTCCTAAGCTTGAAAGTGCTCAACAGCCTGAGCTTGAATTTTCTGCTGAGCTTGTGTCTTCCCTTTACTCTTGCACACTTTCTCAATATGACCAAACTGCTTGCAGCTCCTACACTGGATGTCTGGCCTGTACCAACAGTACTTCTCCAAATGTGTGGACTTCTTGCAATGAATGCATGGTGAAAACTTCTTCTTGCCTGCATCCCTCCTTGATTTCTCTCTTTTATCGAGCCAAGGTTTCTTCCTTTTGTAGCTTGAACCTGAGCCTTTTTTAGCTTTTGCTTGGAGAGCTCCTTCTTGATGCTCTTCTTGCCTGTTGGCCCTCCTTTGCTCAAGTATATACAAGGAGTTTATCATCTCAGAAAATGAAATGGCTAACAAATCCCTCGAGTCCTCTAGTGATGAAATTTTTTACTCGAACTTCTTAGGGAGAATGGTGATGACCTTTTCAACAACTCTGCTCTCACTGAAATCTTCTCCAAGGAGCCTAATGCTGTTGACAGTGGCCATTATCATGTCTGAGTATTGCTTGATAGTCTCTGACTCTCTCATCTTCAGGTTCTCAAAGTCTCTCTTGAGGTTGATCAGTTGTTGCTGCCTTGTCTTATCTAACCCTATGAACTCTTCTTTCAGCTTCTCTCATGCTTGCTTAGGTGAGTCACAAGCCATTATCCAAGTGAAGATCACATCAAATACCCTATTCTACAAGCAAGCCATTGCTTTGTGCTTCTTGGCACACTCTTCATTGTGCTGTCTGATCTGTGCAATTGTGGGATTGGCCCTCAATAGAGATGGTTTAGTATCATTCTCGACCACATTCCATAAATCATGTGCTTGGAGATAAGTTTTCATCTTTACCACCCAAATGTGATAATTCTCACCAGTAAACATAGGTGGTGAAGGTGGTGTGAAACTCATTTTGTAGCAACAGAAAACAACAGCTTCGATTTCTTCATTTCCAAGCTTTTGTTCACAAAAAAGAAGCAACCAACAACAGAAGCCCTCAAAGATGACAAGCTCTGATTACCATTTGTTAGAGTTTTTGTAAGAAAACAAAAGTAAAAACAAAAGAAAACAGAAGCAAAAACGAGAGCAAAATGTTTGAACAAGAAGATAACCGAAAAATTTTCATTCATTTCATTAAAAAACTTGAAAATATATGTAAGTTACATGATAATTGGACAGTTACCTAATGACATAATTGCTCCCACTAATACATGACTAAGACTAAGCTTGAATTACACTTAAATGGAAGCTGACATATCAACCATTACATCAAATTCAAATCAAAACTAATCCTACTAACATTGAGGAAAAATTACGAAGAAACTAAGTTGAGTTACATAGGAACAAAATGAACTAAAGAAACTGTTGCAATCAGTTCAGCTCCAATACTGGTCTGCATGTTGAGCTGCTGCTGGTCACTTGTTGCATTGCAGGCCAATGCTCAACATTGCAATTATGTTTTGAGTATGACATTATAACCTTGAAGAGCTCACACGGTTGTCATTGCACATTTTGAGTCCAAGTAAGCAACAGGCCATCTTTCAAAGCTATGGAAAATGATTTAATCAACTTCAACTTCCAAATGAGAGTCTTCATTGGTAAAATATTAGCCAAACTGGAAACGAAAGCAAAGCAGTGAGGTTTCTAGAAATTCGCTCAATTTTCTGTGTGGAAAGAAGCCTACCTTTAACAGCTACTTCTGCCATTTTCAATGGTTCAATTGATCTCATTAAAACAAAAGTTGTAATGTGAATCAAGTGATGTCAAACCAGCTAAATTTGCCCATGTTGGTGATACATTCAGATTTGGTGGAACAGTGGAACCTTCAAGCTCTGGGTATCATTCAAGGCATCTTCAACTTGGATAAAACTTAAGTCAAGAATGATCATGAAGGACAAAAACCTTCAAATGGTGTTCAATCATGGACTGAAATATGAAGGCATTGAACTTCAAAAACCCCTGGAGGACAAGTAGATTCAATATTTGAATTGCGTAAGCAAGAAGCCTTGGTGAAAATTGAGTCAAAGAACCAATTGTTAGGAACCTTGAAGGGATAGATAAATGCATATGCAGTACTACTTTAATAGCTGCAGAGAAATCCCAAAAATCAAAACCTGCAGAAAATGAAATTCTTATACCCAAAAGTTGTAGATTACAATTACAACTCAGTTAGTATCCGCCATTTGTCTCTTTATTTTTCTTGAAAATTTCCTTGTCCGATACTCGACATATAAGTATAAAGTATGGGATTTGATCTTCCAAGAACCCTTAAAATTTAATAGAAAAGAACTTCAAAACATTGTACATACTTGTTTTCGACACTCCACCCAAATTCAAGTAACATAGTTGCATGGATCAGAACACTTTTGGCCCTCAAATTGAGCAATAACAGCATCAAGTAACCAAGCAAAACTATCATACAGAACATATATACCATATTAGCATTAAGTTTCAACTTTACTTCAGCTTGATTCTACAGTTTCCAACCACTTGGCTTTAGTTGATTCCTCATTTTTCGAACACCAAATGTACAAAATTGTAAACAATCAAGATCCACAAACATCTCGTTTTCCATTTCTTACCTTGAGATTCCACTTTAACCGAGCTTATATTTCTCCCTGCAGTGGATATTTGTCATCCTATGCATACAAGCCAGAAAATACCAATACCAGGTAATAAACATTTCAAAAACATATTTAGTAAGTAATTTGGATATAACATTAAAGCAGTACAAGCTTTGTCCTAAAAATTTCATTTCATTGAACTGCATCCATCAAGAGGCATTTGTTAACTTGATAGTATCCTACAAATAAATGGGAAGGATCTGCTGGCAATTTGTCACAAAATATGCCTAATCTGTCCCTTGATAAACTAAACTCTGCGGTACCATCCATAAATAAGAATTATACAACAAACTTCTCATCCAATTTTTGCCCATAAAAAATGATGTCATAAGAAAACATGCAGCAATAAGTAAATCTTGGGATGAAATGGGCTCCAAAACACACATCCAGCACTCAACATAAAGGTGAACGTCTTTGGAAGTTTTTTATGCTTCCTATTAACAGTTAGGACATATATATATATATCTTCAGCGAATAACATATTATTAGTAAATAGAGTAATCTCCTAGTAATGCAAAAATTGAGTATTTTGCTTGACTGCATCTAATTGCTAAAATGAACTATAACTAGAACGAAATCAACTAATTGTATATCAAGGTAAACCCAGAAACTTGAGCATAAGAATGTAATAATATTGCAGTAAAGGAACAGATGAAAGAAACAACTTATTCATCAGCAGGATCCAACATTCAAAGAACTCTCATATCAATCCAATTTCATGTACATGTATGAAATAGTTCTTGAAAAGCAGCAGGATACAGTATCACAAAATTCATCAGCAGATGAACATGGATACCAAATATTTGCAATCTTTGTATACCAAATCCATTATTGATCATGCAACATGCCTTAGAACCAGTGAAACACAAACTAAAATTTCAAGTTAACTAGCAATACATAAACCTTCTGAATTTCCAAAATCATTTTATTTGAATTCCAACAGAAATAGACCAACTCATGAAAATTTTTTTGTTCAAACCTGGATAGGTCTACTCGGGAAAGGTTTTAATTGAAAAAATTGGGTTGATTGAAAATTTTGTGTAGAAAGCAGGATCAAATATAACAGATTATTGTCGATGAGTCTTAGCTCGACTGGCATTGGTATTGTTGCTAGAAGAATGTGGGTTCGAGTGCGTTGAAGCGCATTATCCTCCTATTTATGGTTTGAGGAGGGGCTATGGGTAATTTTAGGCGTTGTCTCAAAAAAGCAATATGATCAAAACCTGTAATAAAATTGTTCAAAATATATATACAAACATATTATTGAAATGATAAGAATTTATTGTTATTAAATATAAAAATATCATCATTACATGTTATATAATAATTAATATAAAAGATAAAATTTAAAGTTACACCTTAATTTTACTTTTGGTTTAAATGTACACATGAAATATTAATTTTGATTTAATCATATCTATTTAAAGAAATAAATACATCAATTTATTTTTATTAGATAAATATAATTATTTATGTATACAATATATAAACAAAAAATAATTTTATATAAGTAATTGTGTTAATAATTTGGAAACATTGAACTTTGTCAAAGTTTGTGTATAATATTATATATTAAATCAAAGTTTATGTATAATTTCGAGATTTATCTTTTTATTAAAATATAAAAAAATTTAACTTGATTTAATTACCATAAAATAATAAATATAAAATTATTCTAAAAAAATATGAATACCAAATAAAAAATCAACCAAATTTAAATATCTACTATTATTAAAGCCTTGACAAGGTTTGGTGTCATGAGTTAAGTGACACCAACTCGGATGAAGAAATTACAAAAATACTTTACATATTTTAAATAATTTATATACGAAAGTATTATTATTAAAATGCTTTTATCTTTTTTAAAATATATATATTACAAATATTGAAATTTGATATATTTATTTTAATATCTTTATATATTTCTATGTTATTACACAACTTGTTCCACTCACATTGTTTATATATATATATATATATATATATAAAATGTTGTTGATTAAATTGATCTCATAAGTCAACTCGATACCAACTCGAGAAAAATGATTATATCATGATAAACAATGAGACTGCTTTTAATATTCTTAATATGATATATATATATATACTATATATCTATTTCAATTTTCTTTTACTCCTAATTTAAAATTTTATTTTTATTTTAACTTCATGTTACATATGAGTTGTTATTATTATTAGTTTAATTTTAAATTCATTATTTATTGTAGGCTAAAATGTCAAATAAATTTCTAAAAAGAATTAAAATATCAATTTAGCCCTTTGAATCATGATTGATACCCAATTAAGTGCCTTAAATTCATTATTTTCGTTGAAGTCCCTGACGATCGTTAACTACTGACATGGAAGCTAACGTGACAAGCTAACATGGAAAATAATGACGTCGAGAGCTTAATTGATTAATGAAGTAAAAAATGTTTAAATTCTAAAAAGTATTTTTTTAAATATAAATTATAAAATTCATAAAAACTTATTATAAATTTATAAAAAAACTATTATTAGAAATTATAAAAAAAATTAAATGTTATAAAAGTGTTTAGAAAAATATTATAAAATTTTTAGAAAAATTATTGAAACATCATTAAATATTATAAAATAGTATGAAAATAGTATAAATTTTTAAAATTATTAAAAATTACAAATAAGTTAGATAAAATTATTAAAAATTAATAGAAGTTTATAAAATAAATATTATTGAAAATTTACAAAAATTATAGGAGAATTTTGTTTCTTTCCTAGTTTGGAGTGTTTGCTTTTGGTAACGAGGAAATGGGGGAAATTGAAGTGTGATGATCAGACTTGCATAGACTCTTGAGTGGAGGGTTTGAATTAGGGGCGAAGCTAAAATAATTTTGTAGGGAGTCAGATGAAATTTTAATTTTTATAGTCTATATCTTTATAATTTTTAAATAATTAAATTGAATTTTTATAATTTTAGAGGGGCAAAGTGCAATTTTATTTTTACTAATTTAAATTTTTTAAAACATTTCAAAGGCTTAAATAATAATTTTACACTTTGGGGGGCCAGAGCCCCTGCCAGCCCCCCTAAATTCGCCCCTAATTTGAATGACTACGAGCTTAGTGCTTGATGGTTTAAGGTGAGTGATGGGTATAGGTATTTATGGACTAATCCAATAATCTATTAAACAATTAAAAAATATATAGAAAATAAGTTTATATTAACTTTTATTTATTTTATAATCAAAATTAAATAAATATATTTTTATTGTTTTTAAAATAATGAAACGAAATTATTTTGACAAGTTAAGTTTAGTTGGGCTTGAGCGTAGATATTTTTTTGAAATTTGATCTAAGCTCAACATTGACACTTTTAGTGATAGATAATATTTTAGTTGAGGAAGAATGATGAGAGAAAAGTTGATAAAAATCGGTTTATGTATTATGTAGGATATTGTGTGAGAGAAAACAAAAATGTGTAGTATTTGAATAAATTTAATAAATTTTATATATTATTCTAAATTTTTTACAACATTTAACATTTTCTATACTTTTTTTTATAATTATTAATAGATTTTCTATATTTTTCAAAAAATTGTGTAATATTTTTCTAAAATTTCTTGTAACATTTTAATTTTTTCTATAATTTGTCTATTTTTAATCATTTTTATAATTATTTATAAATCTCCACTATTTTTATGAATTTTATAATATATATTTTTAAAATATATTTTTTTACAACTTTATTAATTTTTATTTAAATAATCAAATAAATTCTCATAAAGTAATAAAAATAATCAATTAAGTCCTCGTAAAATAATAAAAAATCACTTAAGTTTAGAGTTCAGAGTAAGGGTTATCGTTAATGGTAATTATGAGCAAAGACGGTGCCTAACACTCAACAAATTTTGGCAAGGACTAAAGAGCAAAGTCAGACATAAAATAAAATTTATTATTTATAAATAAACCAAAGAAAAGGAAAAGTTTGAATCTTATTTTAGTCTTGTTTGTTGATTTTTAAAAGAATTTTTTATAAAAATATTATTTTAAGAAATAAATTTCATGTTAGAAAATAGGAATGCATTTATTCATAATTTAGTATGTATTTGTATAAAATTTTATGTATTTTTATCAAAAAAATAAACTTTTAAATAATTTTTAGGATTAAAGTGTAAATTTATCATTATATTATAGGAGGATAATATACTTTAGCGCACTCGAACTCAAGTCATTTTGTATTGGCAACAATGATCATATCAACCGAGTTAAGACTCAATCAACAAATAATTGTAATTGTTATATTATATTATATTATTTAATTATTATTTTTTAACTATTAAAATAAAATATTTTTTTCTTCAAATTAAAACTTCTTCCGCCACAATTATTTTAGGGTTCATTCTTTGATATATACATTTTTACCGATTGAAATTATGAGAATATGTTGTTATTAAAAATATAACATTTTTCTTTAATTACCATAAAATAATATATATAAAAACAATTAAATAAAAAACATCAACCAAATTTTAATACATTATAAAATTAATATATACTAAACTCTGAAAAAAAAGTGATTTCCATATTTCCTTTAAAAATTGCCGACCCACCCTCAGCTCTTATTTCTCCTCAAACATCCCGCCGCTAAACTGCAGCATCTTGACTTTTGGATTCTAAAATATCAGCAAATCAAATCAAAATCAGGTAATTTTTGTAACTCTGGTTTGTACTTGAGTCCTGAGATTTTGGGTAATCGCTAAGTTTTTGTTATCTGTTCTCTGCAATTTTTTTTTTCTGTTTACAGTCCTATTTGTTGAATGATTATTGAACTTTGTGGGTTTTCCTTGTTTTTTTATACTTATTTTAATCTGGGTTTTTCTTGTTTTAACTTAAGATTTGCTTTTGAGTTAACCCTTTTGTTGGAACAACGTAAACGTTAATAGTTCATTCGTAGCCTTTTCTGCACATTGTAATGTTATGCACTTATTTATCCTTCTTCATGAATTGGTAGCTATGGCAGCAAATATGTTTGTGGTTCCTCAGACAAAAGGCACTGTCTTGTGTTGCAAATGTGGTATTTTGATGGCTCCGAATCCTGCCAATATGTGTGTGACCTGTTTGAGGTCTGAAGTTGACATCACGGAAGGTTTACGAAAACATGCCACTATTATGCATTGTCCTGAGTGTGATAGCTACTTGCAGCCCCCTAGAACTTGGTTAAAAGCTCAGCTCGAATCGAAGGAGTTATTGACGTATTGTGTGAAACGACTCGAGACTGATTTGAAGAAGGTTAGGCTAGTAAATGCCGAGTTTATTTGGACCGAACCCCATTCTAAGAGAATCAAGGTCAAGCTGAAAGTTCAAAAAGAGGTTCTTAACGGAGCGATTCTAGAGCAATCTTATGTTGTTGAGTATGTTTTGCAAGATCACATGTGCGAATCTTGTACAAGGTTTCAAGCAAACCCAGATCAATGGGTGGCTTCCGTGCAGCTAAGACAACGAGTTTCACACAGACGCACTTTCTTTTATCTCGAGCAGCTCATCCTAAAGCACGATGCTGCAGTTCATGCTATTAAAATCAAGCAGATGGATCAGGGTATCGATTTTTTCTTTGCCAATAAGAGTCATGCTTCGAAATTCGTGGAGTTTTTGGATAAAGTTGCTCCAACAAAGCGTAGAGAGAGCAAACAGCTTGTTTCTCACGATCCTAAGAATAATAGCTACAATTATAAGTATACTTTCTCGGTTGAAATATCCCCGATTTGCCGTGAGGATTTGATTTGTTTGCCTCCTAGAGTTGCTGTTAGCTTGGGGAATCTCGGACCACTCGTGATCTGCACGAAAGTGACAAACAACATTGCATTGCTCGATCCACTTACTCTAAGGCAATGTTTCTTGGACCCTGACCAGTATTGGAGGTATTCCTTTAAGTCTCTACTCGGTAGCAGGCAGTTGGTCGAATATGATGTCTTTAATGTGGAAGTTGTTTCTCCAGAATTTAACGTTGGGGGCTCTAAATACGTCATGGCCGATGTTGAGGTGGCTCGTGTAACTGATTACGGTAAGTTGTTCTACATAAGAACTCATCTGGGCCATATATTAAAACCCGGAGATCGTGCTCTCGGTTATGACCTATATGGTGCTAACAATAACGATAATGAGCTAGACAAGTATCACAATCTTGTAATTCCCGAAGTGATTTTGATAAAGAAGAGCTACGAAGAGAAACGCCAGAAGAAGCGTGGGAAGCCTCGTCCTTGGAAGCTTAAGTCTCTTGATATGGAACTCAATGAATCCAAAGGTAGAGGTTACGAAGAAAAGATGAACATGGAGTACGAAGAGTTCTTGAGAGATTTAGAAGAGAACCCTGAATTACGGTTCAACTTATCGCTGTACCGCAACAAAGATTACCAACCATCGGAAATGGCATCTGTGTCAGATGGTGATGATGCGCCTTCAGTTCCGTTGGAAGAGTTGCTTGCGGATCTCGAGTTAAGCGAGGAGGAAGATGGTGACGATAGCATGAAAGACTAATGATCAAAGTTGCAGTTTTCCATAATTGATTAATTTTATTTTGTGAGTTTTGCATGAAAATGGTGTTTTGAGTTATTTGCTTTTATGTCCTTTGTTTCTAAAGCGAATCAAGTTTTGTTGCTGCCCTGTTAAACTGGGAAGCTTTTGGTTGCTTTTATGGAGTCCTTTGAGTGAAGACTAATCTCGTTTTTGCTCTCACTGCTCAAGTTAGAAATATCTATTACAATTACTTGGATTAATTTCTTAAATCCATAGGTTTTCTAAAAGGCTAATTATTAATTTTTGGATTCGACAAATTCCTATTTTTAACCCTTCGTCCAAAATATATGTATTTCATTCTTAAAGGATCAAAGAGCTTCCATTATAATTCTACCTTTAATCATCTCACCACCAGTAATGAAAGCTTTCCGCGGCCGAGCTTTACAAGCTGGTCCAATCTTAGACTTACGCCTATACCTGTTACAAGTAATATACAAATAAAAATTGCCCTCAACAAAGAAATGGTACAACCCTTATTTTCCTTTATTTATTTTCCTTTATTAGCAAACTCCATGAAAAAACAAAGAGGGCCTCTAAAAAAATTTATGGGGCAAATCAAAGGTACATCACCTCAATTAAACAAGGAATGACTAAAAACAGTTCACATTTTTTTTTCACTTTATTCTTTTTTTTTTAATAAAAACCCATTGACATGAAAGGTAAGATGGCAACACCATGAATGTCAACAACAGACTAAAACTTCAAAACTCTTTTTAAGTCTACCATACCCTTTCCAAAATGAGCTGCTTCTTTTTTTTAAGCTCTCAAGGCTTGAGTGCCAAAGCAAGTCCAACCTTGGGGCTCTTATCGATGGACTTGGTATCCACCTCTCCAGAAATGGTAAAGAGGGATTTCGGACGCCACTCGTGCTGGATGAGTGCACTTGCCTTGCCGGCATTGTTCACCCGTGCCTTGATTGTGGTTAATGGATCCAATGCATGTTGTGTACCCACGGTGATGGTGTTCACATTGGTAGAGAAGCTATGGGTCACCTCAGCACCAACAGCAGTGTTGGTCGATGGATTCACAATATGGTAGTAAGATGCGTTAACTGAATCACCCTTTTCATTCCTGCATTGACAAACAAGATATTAAACTTGAGATTATATCATTTGGAATGTTCAGCTGTAGATAGGTATATAGAACATAACCACATACAGAGCAAAAGAAGCAATGAGGTCTGCATTGGTGAAGCTGAATCCCGCATTGCATTTGGTGAAATTCCCAGTCTTCGTGTCGAATGAGATATCGGTACCTAGTGCAAGAACATTTGTTCCAAGCACACCTGAGAAGTTAACTATCGGGTTGGCAGTCAATCCAATGCTTGAGCTAATCCCAGCATACTCATGCAAATACTGGAGTTCAATCTGGTATACACAAAAGCAAAAAAACAGACATGTCCAACAGCATCTCAAAACACATTCTAAGTAACACGTTCTCGAGCCAAAAGCCAAAACAAGAAGGAAGTTTTGAAGGATACAAATTGAAATCTGAAGACAGAATTTTGTACCTTGCCAGACCTCTGATCAGGGACTCTGAAGCCAAAGATTGCCTTTAGCCCAGGTGCAGGTTCATCAACTGTTATGGTGGTAAATAGCTGATAAACATAAATTACTTTAGTGCAAAAAACGATTTTCAAAAAGGCTTACAAAAGATGGAAAACATATATATCAACAACAAAGGAATATAAGAAGGAAAAATAGGAACTACAAACACAACCAAAGAGATCCTTCAATTGAAAAGCATTCCTGCCAAATAGGTCAGGTCCCAAGCAGTATGATGTTCTAAACAATGTTATCAAGCAGATATTCTCCTAGTTAAAGCTCGGGTTTCAAACATAGAGGGGACAAGACATGATTACTAATTTTATTATAATAGAAGTCAGATGAAGGCCGAAGAATATATAATGGAGTAAAGAGCATCGTATCTAACTTG
Source organism: Gossypium stocksii (assembly GCA_020496765.1). Lineage (NCBI taxonomy): Eukaryota > Viridiplantae > Streptophyta > Magnoliopsida > Malvales > Malvaceae > Gossypium > Gossypium stocksii. The sequence continues at coordinate 90,343,002 of CM035620.1, forward strand.
CAAAAGAGAAATTTCAACCAAGAATTCAAACTTATACATAAAACTAGAAGTACTTGCATTGGAGCTGGTGTCCACTTTGATATCAGTTGTAACATTCCTAGACTTCAGCTGGGTATTAACATCAGCCAAGAAAAGATCACCTTTCTTTGTTCCGGCAGAGGTAATTGCCTGAAAATAAAGGGAAAACAACAAACAAGGCAAAATTAATTCAAGTCTCATAGCAGATTGAGAAATCGAACATCTTCCATCATACATTGCAGTTAAAAGATTGAGATAACCATGATGAAATTCAAGAAAAATAGCTGCTATTATACTTCAAAAATTGAATACACACATACACATGTTTGAAAAGCATACGCCTTAACTTTAATTTCATCTTAAATTAAACATTCTTTTGTGTAATTAACATAATTTTATTCTTAAAAAACTAAACAAAAAAAATCTAAAAAATGTAAACAGAAACAGCATTTAGGTTCACTGGAACAAAGAACACATGCATTTTATATAAAATTAAATATGAAAAAAATCAAAACTTGGGTTCAAATGATTTCTTTAATAATAATTAAAGAAAACATAATCTAGAGAAAAAAAATTTTAAACAAACCGAGAAAATATGAACCGAACTTACGACACCAGTGGGAGAGCTAGTGGTCAAAGTGAACTTCTGGTCAGTCTGATAATCCTTGTAAAGAAGATCTATAAAATCCCAAAATTTTAAAAATTAGACATAAATATTACAGCTTTAAAGCTTTCTTGTTTTAAAAAAAAATAGTATTTTATACCTCTGGCTTTCTTTCCGATTTCAGTGTAGAGACCAGGACCCTTGCCCATGATATTTTGCTTGGAATTTCAGTGATAAAGAAAGGAAAAAGAATTGAAGCTCAAAACCACAGAGGTGGATAAAATAAATAGGATAATCCAAACCCTAACTTTCACCAACCATTTCGGGGATTGGGGTTTCTGGTTTAAAAAAATATTATTTTATCAATGAAAAATGTGAACCGTTGGATGGTAGAGGTGAGTCGGTTTCTCGCTGCTTTCACCGTTGATTCATTTTTCAAAGTCTTTATGTTAGTATTAATTATTTTATTTTAGGTTATTTTTTAATTTATTAATTTATTATTTTTTACACAATGTCTAAAATTAAGTATAATTCTTCACAAACTCATAAATAAGAAGATAATGTAATCAGTGTACTTAAACTCACATTTTTATGTATTGACAATAATTTATAGACCAATCGAGTTAAGACTTGTGAAAGTTATTTGTTTTAATATAGAAATAAAAATATTTTTTCATTCAAAAAAAGTAAAAATATTTTAAAATTTTTGAATTAATTTGTATTTAATATGTGATTTTAATGAGAATAATTTATTAAATAAAATAAAATAATGTTTTTAAATTTAAATTATTTATATACTTATTTACAAAAAATATTTTATGTATTTTATTGTGTTTGTTTCATGAAAAATAATTTTGTCAACAGTAAATGACTTATTGGTCAACAGAAAATAAATCTTTTTTTTATAAAATAACTTATTATTTTAAAAAACATAAATTATTTTCTAAAAAATAATTAATTTATAAATAATTTTATTTTTATATAAAAATTAACTTCAATCAAGCCTAATTTTATTATATTGATAATAATTTTTTAATTTTAATTTAAAAAATATTAAAATATTAATATCAAATATTATAATTTTTAATATTATTAAACATATATTTTTAATTATTTGTATTTAATAATATAATAAATTATTAATATAATTTATTTATTGTAATAAATTATTCAATATTACAATTTTATTTTAATAGTAAATTTTAAACAATATTCTTCTCGAGAAATATTCATATATATTACAAGTATAAATATATTAATAATAATTGTTGTATAGTATAAAGGTTAAACTATGTCACAAGTTCATGTACTCTTTGTAAATTTAGAATTCAGTTCATTTAGTTCTACTTTTGGAAATTTAGTCATTCTACTTTTTAGATTTCAAAAATTTAAATTCAATTGTTAATACTGTTAATTTTTTTGTTAATTTTGTTAATGGGACATTTTTAAATAAAAATACTCACTTGGTAGCTATGTTACTAAAAAATGACATTGTAATAAACTTGAATTTAACAAAATAATTTTAATAATGTTAACAGTTGTATGTAAATTTTAAAATCTAAAAAGTAGGATGACTAAATTCCTGAAAACAAAAGTATAGGGACTAAATTCTAAATTTACGAAGAGTATAAAAACTTATGACATATTTTAACATTGAATATTTTAATTATATAAATATGAATATTTCTTTAAATCATTCTTAGCTTCATCTATTCTTTCCAACTTTTAATGTGTCAATATGTAATTATATAAACTAAATTAAGTTTTAGTTAGACATTATTTATTATTAAGTTTATATATGATACTAATTATTACAAAATATTATTTTATTACAAAATATTTATTGATTATGAAAAGAAATATTTCGTATTCGTTTTAGTAATAACAACTTTTTAGAAAATGGTTTTAAGGAAATTTGTCAAATATCGAAAAATATTTTACAGATAATCGTCGAAACACAAAAACAGTATAAGCTTTTTCAGAAAATCAATTCATTTTCCAAACCCTTAAATATTCTTTTGAAAATTTTGATTACAATATTTAAGGTAAATTATATTAATAGTCACTCAATTATTAGTTTTTTTTTTTTTTGATATCCAATTATAAAAAGTTACAAAAATTATCACTAACTATTCAATTTTATATTTTTTGGGCCTTTGTGGTATTTTTACATACACGTGTCCAACTGTAAACCTCCCTAGACCGTATAGATATTTAAATATTTTATAAATAAACTTAAATTTGAAATAAAAGAAAATTTATTATCAAATGATAATTGGAATCCAAATAAATCCTTTTCATATACCAAAGAGAGTTGCAGAAAAAAACAGTGGAGTGATACATGGTTAATAGTTGAAGAGTTAAGGACCAAGTATTAAGTTTATGCTTCATTTAATCTTTTTTCCTAACTAAATAAATCCAGAGGGAATTTCTTGTAATACCCCCATAAACTATAATTAAATAATAACTTCAAATTGAATATTTTTGGTGTTTGATTAATCCATAGGGAACTCAGTCAATTACAGCTTCCTAGTGGCTGCCATGAAAGAAGGTACCCATAGTCAGCCATAAAATATTGAATTACACCATGTTGTGTACTTGATAGGTTGATTAACAGCTTATGTCGTCTTTTAACTCTTTCATACAAATCAAAATGCTCAATGGAATTTCCGGTCTATTTCTTGTAAATATAGCTCATCTCCTTTCTTCTTCCTTTTTAACTTGTTTCACATAGCTATTTTCCATATCCGTAAAAGTTTTAATGGAGGATTTGGTAGTGTATTAAAAGCCAAATTTTATTTTAATTTTATTAAAAAAAATAGGTCTAATTATTTTGTCAGTAACATCAGCTTTAATAATAAAAATAAACAAATTTTATTTTTAAATCTGATGTACAGATAGTAATTTATTTAATTTCGACTATAAAATATAATCTAATAAACACTTGTAACTTTTGTGAATATTATATATGGGTTGGCATTGACAAACAAAGTAGGGACATCTAAAATTCGTCAGGACATTGCATATTTGTCATAATTTGTTCATGGTGATCATCGATACACTTGTTTTGGATTAAGGAAATTTTCAACAACAGTAACGAAACATAACAATTCCAAATTTCATAATCACATTATATATATATACACATAAACTCTTTACACTCTATAGAGATCAAGCAGCCATTGAAAGGAAAAAAAAAGTAAAGCTACAAAACAGATAAAAAGAAGAAAAGAATATCAAGGTGACAAGGGATGGAAATGATGATGGTTAACAGAGCACAATGCCTAGGAAGTCACCGTCGACGGTTGTGCTCAGTTGTTGATGATGAGGTTCAAGCCGTAAGGTGTGTGAAGAGACGGCGAAGAACTCCAGGTTCGGTTGCGGTCGGATTTGATGGGAATCAAGGACTGGTTCAAGTTCAACCCCAGCAACAAAATGAACAACGACCCATTGCGGCTACTACTGTGAAAAGAAGTTCAAGGTTTCGAGGTGTCAGCAGGTACGAACTAGGCCTTTCTAAAGTCGAAACCGTAAAATAACGATCGTAATAATACGTTTTTAGGTTGTTTGACTGCAATTAATAATGGAAAATTATAGACATAGATGGACTGGACGGTATGAAGCTCACTTGTGGGATAAACTCTCTTGGAATGTTACACAGAAGAAGAAAGGGAAACAAGGTAATCTTTTTTCTTTCTTTGTTTTGGTTTTAGGTAGAGGTGTGTATGGGCCGGGCTACCCGGCCCGGCCTGAAGGCCCGCCCGAAAATGGGAGAGTTCGGGTAAAATTATAGGCCCGAAATATGGGTTTGAGCAAAAAAAGAGGCCCGTTTAGAAAATGGGCCAGGCTCAGGTAAATCTTTCTTGGTCCGGGCCCTGCCTGGCCCAACCCGAATTATATATTAAATATATATACATTTTATTTTTAATTATATTTACATTTTATTTTTAATTTTAATATAACCACTTTTTATTATATTTTTAATTTATGTATTGTTTTAAGAATTGTTTGTCTCATTTTTTTATTTATTTCTTATTTTAATATTTATTTTTATGTATTTAAATATATTTTATTTATTATATTTTAAATTTTTTTATTTAATGAAATAAGTTGGGCTCGGGCTTAATAATTTTATTTTGGGCCGGGCTTGGACAAAATTTTAGGCTCATTTTCTAAGCTCAGGCCGAACCCGGCCCGGCCGGGCCCATGCACACCTCTAGTTTTAGGGTTTGGGTATTATCGGTCTGGTTTATCGATGCTTATGTATTGTTGTATGATTTTATGTTCTTCCATTGGTTCCTACTGTGGATTTCGCTCTTGGGGATCCTGCAGTTTATCTTGGTGAGTGCATACAAGTTACACTTTTTTCTAAAACAAAAAATACTCTCATCTTATAGAGAAATGAATCATTTTTACTAAATTTTCAGGAGCTTATGATGATGAAGAAGCTGCTGCAAGAGCATATGATTTAGCTGCACTTAAGTATTGGGGAACATCGACTTTCACTAATTTCTCGGTAATTCGTGTTTTCTATTAAGAAAAAGTTGCATATTTGAAGATTGCTTATACCCGAATTTATAAGTTTGAATATATATTAAAGAAATGATGTAATAACTCCCTTTGATGATTCCTGCAGATATCAGATTATGAAAAAGAGATTGAAATAATGCAAACAGTGACAAAAGAAGAATACTTGGCCTCATTAAGAAGGTAAAACTCTATATATCATATCACAAATGCATATATGCTTAAACTGAATTCTAAAAATAATAAATGTGAATTCCCACTTCTTTGTTTTCAGAAGGAGCAGTGGGTTTTCAAGAGGTGTGTCCAAGTATAGGGGAGTTGCAAGGTACAGATATAAGTGTTGGATTACATGCATGTGCAACTAAGAGGGCACTTGGGCAATGTTGACTTAAGTTTTGTGTCTCAGCTCGTGAGACATGAATATATGAAAATTTTATGCAAATGCACAAATGAAGTAAAGATTTTTCTTTGGATGAATAATCATGCAGGCACCATCACAATGGGAGATGGGAAGCAAGAATAGGGAGAGTCTTTGGAAACAAATATCTCTACCTAGGCACTTACAGTAAGTTTATATATCTATGTTGCTTTGAAGCATTTGTGTCCAATATCCGTATTCTGACACTCATGTCCGAGTGCTTATGATATTCCAGGCACCCAAGAGGAAGCAGCTCGGGCTTACGATATAGCAGCAATTGAATATAGAGGGATAAATGCAGTGACCAACTTCGATTTGAGCACATATTTCAGATGGTTAAAACCAGGAACAATGGTAGAGCCTGAATATAAGCCTTCATTGCACCATTCTTTACCAACAGATTACTTGAAGTCTCCAGAAAAACAGGAAGTTTTCAAAACCAAAACCCCATCATCATCGTCGTCATCGCCTACAGCACTAGATCTTCTCTTTCGATCATCGATATTCCGAGAACTGGTAAAAAAGAACTCAAACGTGTCGTCCGAAGACGGAAGCAGTGTTACCGATGGAGATGATGAATCAAAGAACCAACAAGAAGGAAATGGTGTTGATGCTGATGATGAGTTTAGTAGGCTGTTTTGTGATGGCATTGGTGATTTTCCATTTATGTGCTCTTCCACCAAAAGTAGCATTGAATCGAAACATATATAATTCCTTCCATTTTAGTTACTTTTGTAAATAAATTAGTTGTAAAATGTACAATTTGCTGTAAAAATTGAGTATTTTCCTCTTTTTTTTTTTAAATGTTGGTACATGGTGTGGCATAGGTTTAGGTGGAAATAGTGAGAGGAATTTGGGATCATGTAATCTCCCCCTTTTGTGAATATAATAATGTTAAATTTAGTTATATCTTTTATTAATTTAATTCTTATTTTTTAATTAAATTTAACTCTTATTATTATTTTAAATAGAGTTAAATTATTTAATTTTTAATAAAAATATTAACTAAAATATTAATTTTTTCAACGATATTGACGTGACAATCTGTGTGATAATTTATATGTACTTTATACTAATATAATGCACTATTTTCCTTATATGTCACGCCAACAAATAATTTAAAAAATTATAAAAATTTAAAAAAATTAAAATTATAAAAATTTCATAAAAATTAACATGAATTACTTATGAAAAAGAACACTTCTAACTCTTTCTAAAACATTATGGTCAAGTTTAACTAGAAAAATATACATCAAAAGATGTAATCCTTGAGAGCTAGATCTGACATCCCAAAATTTTGGAGGACTATATAGCAATTTCACAAAAATATATACAGAAACAAAACACTTGTAGCAACGCAGATCTCATCTAAACTCTCGTATCCATGCTTCCTTCCCTTCCCACAAATCCCCTCAAAGAAACATAATTCTCCCCAATTTCCCAAATCTGCGTCTTTAGGGTTCTGTTTTTAACTTCCAATTCCCAAATTCAGATCTTAATTTGCTCAAATAAGTCAAAAAAGGTGCAAAATGTACGGATTCGAAGCTATGACATTTAACATCCACGGCGGTTACTTGGAAGCGATCGTGAGAGGTCACAGGGCCGGACTCTTAACCGCCGCCGATTACAACAATCTTTGCCAATGCGAAACCCTTGATGATATCAAGATGCATCTCTCCGCCACCGAGTACGGCCCTTATCTCCAAAACGGTAAGTCTCTTTCATGATCTTCAATTTTATTGCTTTTTTCAATTTCAAATCTGCTAATGTAATTCCTTGATTTTGGTGTGAATTGAGCCGAAATTGCTATTAACTACAACTTCATGCTGTTAATTCAAGGTATATCTGATTAATATTATGAATTATGGGATCTCATTTTAATTTTATTATATGCTTTGCAGAACCTTCACCATTGCATACGACTACAATTGTAGAGAAATGCACTCTTAAACTTGTTGATGAGTATAAGCATATGTTATGCCAAGCTACGGAGCCATTGTCCACCTTCTTAGAATATATCACGTATGTAAAGATTCTTTCTGTGAATTGCTTGTGACATATTGAATTATCCTTCTCTTAGACAATGGTAATTGATTTATTTCACATCTAATGATCTGGGTTTTATTTAATTGAATATTAGCAGTGCTGAGCTTGTTCAGTATCATCTACGGGTTATTTTTTATATGGTGGTGTGAACTGTTTGTTAACTATTTAGCTTATTAGATGTTCGGGGGGGGGGGCATTGTAGGGTTGCTGACTTCGGTTGGGCTTTCTTGAGTTCTCAGTGATTTAAGGAAAGATGTCTGTTAAGATGGTGCAAATATGAAGATTGATTAATAGGGTTTTGTTGATTTAGTGGCATCCCAAGAAAAACCAACTTTTTTTATTATTCCATATAGATATGGTCACATGATAGACAATGTTGTCTTGATTGTTACTGGAACCTTGCATGAGAGAGATGTTCAGGAGCTCTTGGAGAAGTGCCATCCTTTGGGCATGTTTGACAGGTAATTTAACCTCTTGATTGAGATCAGGTTATTATCTAACCTCACCTGATATGTATGCTAACTTTTCTGTTTTGCTGCTTCAGTATCGCAACCCTGGCAGTTGCTCAGAACATGCGCGAACTCTACAGATTGGTTCTTGTTGACACTCCTCTGGCTCCATACTTCTCTGAGTGTATTACCTCTGAGGTACATGCTTCTAACAACTTTCCTGATTATCTGTGTATAAGCACACATGTCCAATTGTTAGTAGCTGTGTTGGGGTGTTGATTGTGTTGAACGATGTAATATTTGAACCTTTTATTTTGGCTTCATGTATCTTGGACTTTCTCCAGGATCTTGATGACATGAACATTGAAATCATGAGGAACACTCTCTACAAAGCATACCTTGAGGACTTCTACAAATTTTGCCAAGTAAGCTTTTAATACAGAAGAAAGACGGCATTTCTTTTTGCATATGGATTATGCTACTTGTTTGCATTTCCCTACTTGTTAAGTTAAACATTCCTTTTTCATATAGAAACTTGGTGGTGCGACAGCAGAGATCATGTCTGACCTCCTTGCCTTTGAGGCTGACAGAAGGGCTGTAAATATCACCATTAACAGGTACCATTAATTACGTAAAAGGTTTACTTCATATGGTTTTCTAGTTTTACTATTTGTACTTTCTTACCATGTATTTTCTAATAAACATGTTTGGTGTGGTTTACTTTTGCAGCATTGGCACTGAACTTACGCGTGATGATCGGAGGAAATTATATTCGAATTTTGGTCTGCTGTAAGCTCATTCTCTCTGGCCTGACTATGCTCCTTTATTTTGGGTGTTAGGTTTGTTTGAGTTTTATATCTGAAATGCTACTTCGTGTTAAACAGTTATCCCTATGGCCATGAGGAACTTGCTGTGTGTGAGGATATTGACCAGGTTTGTTTCACGTATTATTCATAGATGAAGCTAATTCGAGTTCTTAGTATTTTGCTTCTTTTGTTGTCTAGGTCCGTGCTGTGATGGAAAAATATCCTCCCTACCAATCAATTTTCTCCAAACTATCTTACGGAGAGAGCCAGATGCTTGACAAGGCATTTTACGAGGAGGAAGTGAAAAGGCTTTGCCTAGCTTTTGAGCAACAGGTTTATATTTTATTTCTCAGGCATCAAATTATCTTTGTTAATAACAATAATCAAAGAAAAGCACAACTGCGGCATATGATTGAATTTATTTCTTTATATTTCCTATTTTCTTCATCAAATAAATAATGCATCAAATTTCACCTGCAGTTCCATTATGGTGTTTTCTTTGCATACATGAGATTAAGAGAGCAAGAGATCAGGAACCTGATGTGGATCTCTGAATGTGTGGCTCAAAACCAAAAGTCTAGGGTTCATGACAGTGTGGTCTTCATATTTTAGATGATGGAGGATTGGATAGGAATAATTAATCGGGTTGAATCAGCTGTAAATTTTCGTTTCTCTTCTTAATTTATCAACATCCCATATTATAATTGGAGTGGCTTAGCTGCTCTGTTTCTAAGCATTGTGTTGTTAAAGAATAAATTCGATATGATTATTATATATATATATATGTTTGATATGGTTTTTTGGGGGTAAAATGTTGTATTCAGATTGATTAAAATGTATTATTGTCTTGACTTTGAGGTTGTTTTCAATAATTTAATGATGAAGTTTCTAGGAAATTTCATGTTCTGGTATGTATGTATGGTTTGAGTTAAGAGTTGATGGTTACTTATTATAGAAGGATTGGATGACTGATGTGTTTGGGTGGGCCCTGGAAATGAAATATAATGTTTTGCCTTAAATTTTCTGTTAACCACATCACACTTCCAAAAAAAATAGCTTTCAACCTTTTTTTTTTTTAATTTGATTATTATTAGTTAAATTTAAGTATTAATTTTTTTAACGATACTGATAGGACAACTTGTATGGCTGTCTACATATATGGCATGACAACTTGTATGGCTGTCTACATATATTTCAGGCTGTCTACATATATTTGTTCGTCAATAAATAATTTAAAATTTATAAAAAAATTCAAAATTTAAAAATTATAAAAAAATATAAAATATTCAAAAATAAAATTAGCATGACATACACGTTGATTGTAATGCGGATTATCATATTTAAAATTTAACATTTTAATCAATGTTTTCATTAAAAAAAAACAACAACAACAATTCAATTATTTTTGAATGGTGAATGATCAAATTCAATTCTTATTAAAAGTTGAGAATCAAATTTGGTTTAAAAAAAAAAAAAAGAAGCCAAATTGATAAAAATGTATAAATGCTAAAGGTTAAATTTGTTATTATGCCTTATTTTTATTATATTGTTATTTAATGTTAAAAATAATATTTAATTTTATTTAATATGAAATCATTTCAATATATTTTATTAATAAATATTTGTACTATTTTTAATATAAATCTAACTTTAATATTTATACTATCATTTAATATTAAATTAAATTAAATTTATTGTTTAATATAAATGATTAAATAATTTTATTTTATTATATGCATGCATATTTTAATATGTCCTTAATGCTTATATTATATTTTTATTTCATCGTCATTGTTGCGATTGAATTCAAACATATCTTAACACTAATTTTAATCTCACTACTATAATAATTAATCTCACCTTTACCATTATTTTTAATATCACTAGAGCCAATCTTGCCATCCTTCTAAAGGGAGCCTAAGGATGAAAATGAAGTATCATGACCGATAGGACAAAGAACCGACTAGGATACTAGTTCGAAAGAAGGGATTGGACCGGTTGCCCTCAAACCGGTTGAATTGGTTTGTTGGACTTGTTTGAATCAATTTTTTTATCTTTTTAATTTTTTTTAAATTTTTTAATAATTTATTTAAATAAATCAGACAAACTGGTTGAACAAATTGATTCAATCAAATAAAAAAATAATGATTAGATCAGTTCGACCATCGATTTGATTTTGAAAACATTGACTTTGATTTTGAGATTTGAGACGGACAACATTTTTCTGCAATGACTTCTTGAGATTTGAGATTGTTTCTACAATCAATCCTCTATAACACATCACTAGAGGTGTTCATGGGTCGAGCCGGGTTTGGCTGGGCTTATGCAAGGTATTTAAAATGCTTTTCTAAGTCCGTGCCTGACTTGAAAAATGAGCTTATTTTTTTGACCAAGCTTAGACTGATTTATGAAAAGTAAACCCAGGCCGACCCGACTCACCCATATATGATTTTTTTAGATTAATTTTTATTTAAAATTATTTTTTTTAAAAACATATAATATACTAGATGCAAAAAAAGACTAAAAAAAAAGTTCTCTAACATATTAAAAATTATTTATATTAAAAAATATCATAAATATAATAAATATTTTATTTTATTATAAAAAACAAATAAATATAATAAATATTTTATTTTATTAAATATAAATTTTAAAAATTTATATTTTGGGTTGGCTTATTTAGCTGGGTAATTTTTTTTAGGTCTTGTGCAATGGGTTTAATTGTTATTGGATTAGTAATTTAATATAAATATAAATATATATAAATATTATTTAACATATATAATTAATATAATATTATTTTACAACATAATATTTGGGTTTGGTCGGCTTAGCCAAAAAAATTATTCAAGACCCAGCCCATATAGAAACCGACCATTTATTTGTTTTAAGCTTCAAACTTAAAGTTCAAGCCTTTTAGTATATATAGATAAGGTTGACTTTATTTGTTTTAAGGTTTTTCCTGTACTATTGATCAATGAGGACCTTTGGTTTTCTTTTTTTTTTTTTTATATTCTTCGTCTCCATTTTATGGTTAATGTTCAGATTTATGATTGTTCCTTCCAATAATATAGCCTACAAAATTCGAATTTGTATTTTTTCTTAAAAGTCTAATATACCTTACCATTAAACCTAATATTTACGGATATGTTTTTGGGTTGAAAGTTATAGAGAATATTTATTGTTAAGGATATTTGTTTTTTTTCATGGTTTGATTTAAATCGCATGCTTTTAAATTATTATTTTGGAAGCGTTATTACTTGTTATGTTGATAGCAATTTATTTATGATATATTTTTAGGATAAATCTTAAAATTATAAAGAAACTTTAATTTTATTTAATTTCTATAAAATATTAATATAATTATTGATATAACATCATTTTATATTTATATATTACATATAAAAATAATTATATTCATCTTATATAAAATTAAATTGATATAATTTTTTAAAAACATATGATTAAATCAAAATTAATGTATGTTATATTTTCTTTTTCTTTTTCTATATCTTGTTGCAGAGAAGAATAACCAAATTATAATATAAGATATATTTAATGCATTTAGAAATAGTTTATGATTTTTAAAATATAAAATATTTAAAAAGTAAAATTGGGTATTTCAAAAGGTGAGGGGGGACAAAATTTGTATTATTGGCATCAACTTATCACCTCATATTTGTTAAATTAAATAACATATGTAGAGAAAAACAAGGTGGAGATTCAACAATGTTGTAATTGTTGCAGAAATTACAGCTAAAGGGATCTTACATCCTGCACCAAAAAAAAAAAAATCTCTCTCTGGATGGTCTCATAGTTAATGTACAAGCATTGAAATTTATGTCAAAACTCTATCTTTGTATGATTTTTGCGTCCTTTTGTTAAATTTAATTATTCATATCATACTCATGTTTTCTTTCTTATTACAATATACTTTTTTAAGGTATTATTATATATTTATATTGATACAAGTTATCAACGGATATGAAGAAAGGAGGATGATGATGAAAAAGGCTGGTTCACCCATTATAGGATCGAGAGTCGAATATATAGAGGAATTTAGGATGAATGCTTAGTGTATTAGAGTTTTGGGAGAAGAATCTCCCTACTAAGTTATACCTTGGGGTAGTTATAGATAAGTGAGGGCTCCTACCCAATTATGCTACTTAGTGAAGGCACTCAGTGACTCAATAAATGGTTTAATTGGGTCTAAATTAAGGTAAGAATGTAACAATTTATATAACTTGACTTTAATATCTTGCACTCAGACCCTAATGTTTGATTTATTAGTCATGAGTGTTCATCTTAAAACTCACGTAGTGAGTTCGAATCATACAGATTGTTTGCTTGTGGTATATGTGAGAGAGTAATTTGTTATTGCATTATTTAAATTTGTCATATTATTCCCTATTTTGTATCATTTATCATATTATTATATGGGTAAACTATATACAAAATCACTGAATTATTAGTAAGTTTACATTTTGGTCATTTAACTTTAGAATTATAAAATAGTCATTAAACTATTCAAAAATTCGTTAGGCTATTAAAATTGTCATTGTATAGCATTCTCCATTCTCACCTTTAGCACCAATTGAAAGGGTAAAATTCCTCTCCTCTTCTACAATTTAGTTTTTTTTCCTCATGAAACAACTTCGAACATCATAAATTTTGAACCAAAATCCAAACAACTTTTTTCTTCGATCTTTGACACCAACCATTAGATCAGCTTGGATATGAGATATATTCTTCCACTCATTGATGGCTACTGTTTCACTAAACGCCCCAAATTTTTGTAATTTCGACTTTTGGTGAATTTTGGCATGAAAAATATTTGGAAATGTTTCTGCAATAATTCAACACAAATATCTGTCTGCTTTAGTGGTTACGTGCATTAGGTGTGTTGGGGAGATCCCAAGTTCGAGTCAAGACTTGTGCTAAATTTTTGGTTTTTATTAAATAAAGCCCAACCTTTGGATATTAGACTTAAAAGAATTTAATTGTAAAAGTATATTAGAATGGGCTTGCTGATTTGGTGGTTAAGTGGTGTGCTGTTATGATGGGAGGTCTTGGGTTCGAATATGAATTGAGGCAATATTTTTGTTGCTCTTCTCGTATGGGTGTTTGAGTTGAACTGGAATACTGATGGTGGAGTAGTGGAGTGAATCAAGGGTTATTGGTTAGTTACCCAGTTTTCCCAAAAATCATACCCTTCCTCTTTCCTGAAATTTCTGAAGTGCTTGAGAATGATTACGCGTCAAAAACAAACCAGGTGTGTACTCCGATTGCACTAAAATTGCGTTTCGGCGAAAGCCGAAAATGAAACTGTCGACGCCACACGGGCGTGTGGACTATCCGTGTGGAGGCCGTGTGCCGAGACACGACCGTGTGATCGACGAGCCAGGCCGTGCACATGTGACACGGGCGTGACAGACACAGCCGTGTGAGGCTAGCTAGGCTATGTGCGAGGCACGGGCTAGGCCAATTGGGCCGTGTGGGCCACACGGGCGTGTAGGCCTACACGGGCAAGCCATATGGGCGTGTGAGCCGATTTTTTTATATGAACTGTAAGGTTACACGGGTCGCCCAAGTCGACTGTGACCTGTCGTAAGGTCGGTAAGCTTTACTTAGACCCGATTTCTATGATCTGTTTATATGATGCATGACTACCATGATATCTTTAGCATGTACATCTGTTCTGTTCTGATTATGATATGTATGATCTGTTTATCTACATTAAAGCATGTCATGCTATTATGTTGCATTACATTGGGGTGGGATTGTTGTTAAAGTAAAGGAAGTCTGAAAGGCTATTAGCCTATTATCTGGAAGCGATGCTACATAAATCTGATATGTGTCGTTTCACGGTACCTTATGGTGTGTAGGGTTGGATGGATTGATTTTATCCCCATACTTGGTGTGTAGGGCTGGGTGGGTCGATTTTATCCCTACATGGTGTGTATGGTAGGATGGAGATAGTGTGCAAGGTTGGAGGGCATGATTTCTGATCTGTTCTGCATGCGGTATCTGTATGGGCTAAGGCCCATTATATCTGATTCTGTATCTGTTTGGGCATGAGGGCCCTATTATATTCTGATTCTGATTCTGAGTGGACTACGGTCCACATCGATTCTGTAATGGGCTTAGGCCCGAATTATGTTTGTTATCTGTTTCTGTTATTTGTTTGTATGCATGCTATACTGTAGGGATGTACACACTGAGTTGCGAAAACTCACCCCTTCATTGTTTTATCTGTCAGGTAATCCCCAACAGTAGATGGATCGGTGCAGCGAAGGGCTCGATGGTGACCACTGCTAGATGCTTTCTAGATTCATTCGGTTTTACTGGCTATTTACTGCGTTACTGATTTTAATTATTTTGGGGTTGTTTATGTAATTTTGGATTTGGACTGTTTTTGGTTTTATTTGGGTTATTAATTGTTATTTTGGATTATTTTTAAATTGCAAACCCTCAAAAGCTTCGTTTTTCTAAAAAAAATTAACTAAGAGCTTCCGCGTAAAAAGAAATGGGTTTAGGCAAGTATATTAATTCGCGATTTTCTGACTTAAGTTAAGATAATAACTGGAACGATTTTTAACCTGTCAAGACATTTTTTAAAAACACTCTTATGTGACCCCCCAGATTCGGCCTTAACGTCTAGGCCGGGTTTGGGGTGTTACATTCATCGTATCGATCATTGAATCGCTACTCGAAACTCACCAACTGGACTTTAGAAAGAAAAAGACTTTGCAGTCCAAAGACTTAAATGAAAGCATTCAAATAGTTGATATTTTGTAACTTTTTTAAAATTGAGTGATCAAAACATGAACTTACTAATAGTTTAGTAACATTAGATGTAATTTATTCTTATTATATTTATATTGTGTAATAGTAATAGAATTAAAATTATATAATCTACCTTGTATTGCAAATATATATATATATATATCAATTCAGATACGAGACAACGTGCCGTTTCCTAGAAACTTACAAAAACAAGAAATGCAAGAAGCCGGGGCTTTAAGCCTAGGCCTTGTATAAATATCTATAGATCAAATCAATGTATTGGAAATTGTCTGAATCAACTCGATCATGGGTGTTTGGTTCTTATCGTTGTTGTTCTTCTTTTTATGTTCAAAGGTGAGGGCAGAACTGATACCATCGTTGCCAGGACAACACGACCACCTTTCATTTAGGCAGTATTCAGGTTACATTGTAACAGATGCAGAACATGGCCGAGCTCTTTTCTATTACTTTGTCGAGTGTTCATCCAATGAAGATGTGCTTCACCCTTTAACATTGTGGCTCAATGGAGGTTCTTAACCAATTATCTTATTTCCTTTTTTTTTCATTAAATAAAATCTATATTTTATAGATTAGTTGGACCGATTAAATCGAGATTAGTGATATATTTAATCTAAAAATTATATAAAAAATAAGTAATAATTGAAATTAACAAAAAATCGAATATAGTTAAGAGTTAGATTATATTTTTATGTTTTTAAATTTTTATTTGTAAAAAATTAGTGTTGAATGCAATTTTTTTGTTAATTATATATTTAATATAATTTTTTTTAAATCAATTATATATTTAATATTTATTTTGCATAAATTAGTATTAAAAATATAAAATTATATGTGTATGTACAAGTTTATTGGTTTAATGGATTCAATTACTGAAAAAAAAATATTAATGACTTATTGATATTATTATTTTAATAAGAAATTGATGTCATTAATTGTTTGATTTAGGTCCTGGTTGTTCATCACTTGGATTTGGTGCATTCATGGAAAATGGTCCATTCCAACCAGGAGAAAATGGAACTCTTATCAAGAATCCTTATTCATGGAATATTGGTACATCAACTTTACTTCTGTATGCATATTTTTAGGTATCGTGGAACTCTTTTTATTAGTAATCGGATTATATTTTATTATTTTTATTCAAAAAATAAATAAAATAATATTTATATATTAAATCAAAGAACAAACAGATTATTTTGTTAAAAATTTTATTCATTATTAATGCTAAAAACTGATCTTTATACGTTAGTATGAAGTACACGTGACACATCACATGTTACTGTCTGATTATTCCATTAATCATATAATTTTTAACGGTACAAATTAATAAAATTTTTAATTAAAAGAACTAATTTACTTTTTTTATCTAACATATATGGATTAATTTACACATTTTAAAATTAAAAAATAAAATATAATCTAACTTTTAGTACAGAAATTTTATGCAATGTATTTATTAAAGATTTTCCTATTACGATAGAATCCCACATGTTATACCTGGAATCGCCAATTGGAGTTGGATTTTCGTACTCCAACACTAGCAAGGATTACATCGATTGGAATGATACACAGACAGGTCTGTATTTTCCTATTTATCCTTAACCCTACTTCATATTTAGAAGTTCTATGAAGAAGATTAAGAGTTGGAGTGAAGCAAAAAACTATGGGCTGATCCTCATGTGATGATCATTGTTTTAACTGTGGCAGCTGAAGATAACTATAGGTTTATTTTGAAGTGGTTGGAAGAATTTCCCCAATTCAAAGATTGTGACTTTTTCTTAGCCGGGGAAAGCTATGCAGGCCACTATATCCCACAACTGGCAGCCTTGTTAGTGGAGCACAACAAGAACCCTAACGTGGAACCAGTCAACCTCAAAGCCATTGCTGTAATATACAAATGATATGGTTATCATCACCTTTAAACCTATCAAAATTCATTAGTTTCAAAACTTAAAATTCGATTATTTTCTTCAATTTATAGCTTGGGAATCCACTTTTGGACCTGGACATCAGTGTACTGGCGGGGGACTACTTATGGTCTCATGGCGCTATATCAGACGAAACCCTCTTCTTGGAGAAGACGGTTTGCAATGATTCCAAGTATATGCGAGAATACGTTCATTCAAAATGGTCTCGAGGGTGCAATGATGTGTTCAATAGAGTTGCAGATGAAGTTAGTCTCGATGTGGGATTCGATGATCTTCTCTTGCCGGTTTGCACATCCTCGAGCAACGTCGAACAATTTAAACTTAGAAGCATATATTCAGCTGTATGTCTCTTCCTTCCTATATATATTATTTGGACTCTTCATTTTGGGAATTTTTTTTGAGCCCCTCTCAAATATTAAATTATTTTATTTACTTCTTAATTTGTAATTTTGACCCTTAACTTACTTTCAAGTATGAGTAGCATATTTATATAAGCATTAAAATAGCAATATGATGAGATTGATAATTTTGCTTTTAACACTTGTGAAGGTTGGGAAGAGAGAAAAGAAGGGTGATCCATGCCTTAAAGGAAGAATATTTACCTATCTTAATAAGCCTGAAGTTCAAAAGGCACTCCATGCCAATACAACTCACCTCTGGGATTTTTGTTTAGGGTAATTTTCTTTCTTTTTCGTACTCAGATTATTCAATTGAATTGATTTAAAAAAATTTCTAAATATTTAAAATTTTGATTGACTTGATCGATGCAATCGATTAAACCAATGATAATAAATCTTATCGGTTTGATTTTTAATCCGATTTTTTAACCTATATATACACATGTAGGGTTAATTGTTTAATATTGAATAGTATAGATAGAGTAAAACTAGGGTTTTGCAGGCCTCTTGTCTACCAAGAAGAGAACATAGACATGAACCTTATTCCTCTTGTCTCAAATCTTATCAAGGAGGGTATTCCTGTCTTATTGTATAGGTATATTCAATGCTGTTTCCATAGTTTATAATTCTTCATAATTTTACATAATTTCTTCAACATTTGCTAGTTGGTGCTTCATATTTTAATAATTGCAATGTTTTCTTCTTCTTCTTCTCTTTTTAAATATTAAAATAGTGGGGACCAAGATGCAAAAATCCCACTTACTCAAACAAGGATAATTGCTAATAACATTGCAAAGGAATTGAATCTAAGTCCCTTTTCAAACTATGGCACTTGGTATGACCAAAAACAGGTATTACCTAAATCTCTCTTGGTAAACTAATGATTGCAATCCTTTAATAATTTTAATTTTTGCAACACTGAATTATTGTAGGTTGGAGGATGGACACAATCATTTGGTGGAGCAGATGCAAATGGGAAGAATGTAACATATCTAACATTTGCAACAGTGAGGGGTGCAGCTCATGAAGTACCTTTCACTTCACCTTCACAAGCCCTCACATTGTTCCATTCATTTGTGAATGGAATTCCTTTACCTAGGCCTTCCAATTGAACCCCATTGTCTCAATCACTTGCTTTTCTTTCTTCTCACAATAAATAAGGATGAGTTTATTCCAAGACTAAAATAGCTTAAAATCTACATTCCCAAATAAATCTACTTCTTTTTCATCTGTGTTTCAAGTTTTTTTAGAAGGATATGTGAGAATGGTTTTGAGGAGGTGGAGTTGAAAGCAGTTCCATTTTTTGCTAAGCCGGCCCATAAAATTTTAATAAAAATAGCAACCCCTAAATAGAGATTAGGATAACATGCATAAGATTATAATAATCAAAGAAACACAAAATTTGCCAATAAATAAAAGGCATAATCTCAAATTTAGTCCTCAACATTTACTCTCTTTTTTTCTTAATTTGGACTTTATTTTGTTAAATTTGACCATCAACCTTTTAAAAAGGCTCGAATTTGACCACCAGTTTTTTCAAAAATAGTTGAATTGTTTTCTTTAAAACAAAAATACTAACTTAAATGTCAAATTTTTAAATATGGCAGTCTGCATGACAATTCACATATACTTTATACTATGTTTTTTAAATTTTTAAGATTTTTTATATTTTTCTTAAAATTGAATTTTTTTAAAATATTTTTTTAAAATTTTAAATTATTTGTTGACATGTCATGTAAGACAAATTGTGTTATGTCGGTATGAAGTACATGTTAACAGGGGCAAGGGCAGAAAATTTTTTTGAGAGGTGGGAATTAAATTGTATATTTTTTCGATGGTCAAAAGGTAATTTCACCATTTTAATAGTTTATATCTTTACAATTTTTAAAGGATTAAAACAATTTTTTATCAATTTTGGGGGTCAAAGTACAATTTCGTCATTACTAATTTAAATTTTATAAAATATAAAGGGCCTATTTTTTTTCCTTTTTAGGGAGATTGGGACCCCTAACTTCACCACACGTTAACTGCCACATTAATTGCCATGCCAACATCATTAAAAAAAAAACTAATATTTTAACTCTTTTTAAAATGTGAATAACTAAATTTTACTTAAATATTAAATTAAAAAAATATAAATATTGTAGCGACGTAAAATTTGCTTGGTCGCTAATTGAGGCGATTTATTGAAAAACTAAAAACTGAATATCGATTTAAAAAAAAAAAAAGGAAGTCGCCACCTATCCTTTTTCTTAGGTGTGATCCGACACCTAATGAATCCTCTTTTTAACAGAAAAAAATTTTATTTTCTTGATAAAAGAAGGCCAAATTTAGGTCTACGTCAAAATCTAAAGAAAAAAATAGGGTTCGAGAGTTGGTTACGCACGAGGAAGGTATTAACACCCTCGTGATGCCCAAAATTGGTATCTTGTTAAGCGCGTGTTGTCTTAATTTTTAAAAATACGAGTTCGATTTAATATTTAATCGTGATCCGATTGAAAAACGAGAATTTTTTAAATTTTTTTACTTTTCGAAGGACGTCCCGTTTTAACACGAGCCAATGATGTTCACCCAACATAGCGATGGAATCAACGACTTAATGTTAAAATCGGTACGTTGCCTTATTTATTGAAATTAATTAAAGAATGAATAAAAATATTTCTAAAAAAAATAATATTATTGTAATAAGAGTTCATAAATAAATAAATAAATAATACAAATAATGATGCAATTAATGGAAAATATTAAAATATGATATTATAATATTAGAATAATAATAACTATAATATTTACAATAAAAAGAAAATAATAAAAATGATGTACTAATAATATAATAATAAAAAATAATATATTTATAACAATAATAGAAAATAACAATATGTACATAAAAAAATATATATATGTATATATATGTTAATAATGATAATAATGATAATAATAATAATAATAATAATAATACTAGCAATAATAATAAAATACAAAAGGCAAATATGATGTAATAATAATATTAAAAATAAAGTAATAAATAATAATAGTGGAAATAATAAATATAATAGTAAATATAATAGTAAAAATGTAATATTAAAAATAATACTAAATATAATATAATAATAATATAAAATAATAATAATAATAGTAGTAATAATAATACTAAAACTAATAATAAATATGATAGTAGTAAAAATAAATATAATAATAATAATCATAAGAATAATATAGATAATATGTACATGAATAATAATAATAATAATAATAATAATAATAATAATAATAATAATAATAAATAATATAATAATGATAATGATAATAATAATAGCAAAACAATTAATTTAAAAACAAAATGACAAAAATAAGGACTAAAATTGAATTAAAAACAGAGTTTTGGGGCAAATTTAAAAAGGAAATAGAGGGAACAGGGCCGAAATGTAAGCTCAAAAATTGCAGGGGGACCGAATGCGCAATAAACCCCTCCAGCCAAAACACGCAGCAGCATCGAGGACCCAATTGAAGGCCAAACAAAATTACGGGGTCAAATAAAAAATAACAAAGACTTAATTGCCAAAAATAAAAAAATGAAGGGGCCAAATGCGCAAATAGCCCTTCCACGACAAAACACGCGGATCCTAGCGGGTCAGAGTCGGGTCGAATTCGGGTTATGGCAAAACGACGTCGTTTTGGGGGGTTTAAGGCCAACCCAAAACTACGTCGTTTTGGAACCCTATAAAAGCCACTAAAACTTCAAAAAAAAAATCATTTTTACCCCACTTTTTTAAAAAAAAAACTCAGATTCTCTCTCACTCTCTCCTTTTGCCTGCGTTTCCTGGTAGAAACTCCGGCGCCGATCGCCGCCGCGCACCGCCGTTGACCGTCGCCGCTGACCACCGTACACAGTGGCCGGAAATACCAAAAAGGTAATTTTTTTATTTTTTTATGTTATATATATATATATATATATATATATATATATATGATATGAAAGAAAAGAAAAAAAGAAACAGAGATTCGAAACGAAGAAAAAAAAAAGAGGAAATCACCTCTGGCTTGGCTTGTTGTTTTTCAGATTTGTTCGCTCTTTTGATGTTATATCTCTATTTTTTTGAAAGATCTATTTTGTATTGATGATGTGCCCCCAATCCGTTTACAAGATTTTCAATTGGCTTTTATAGCCATTTTTTACAAGATTTGTTTATACTTTCTGTCATTTCTCTTCAATGCTTACAGCTGCAACTTGATGGATGTGACCGGGGCGGTGGATGTGACATGGGCGGTGGCTGGTGGTGTCAGAGGGCAGAGGCTAGGGGCAGCACACCTAGGGGGCTAGGGTTTTTTCTTTGTTTTTTCTGAAAATGTTGTGGGCTACATGTTGGATTAGGGTTTGGTTTAGGTTAGGCCTTATTGGTATTGGGTTTAAGTGGATCTGATGGGGTGTTGGGTTGTGGTTTAGTTAAATGGGTTTAAATTGGGTGTGGGTTTTATGTATATGGGGTCAAAATTGGCCTACAACAAATATTAAAGACTAAAATTTACATTATGCCTAAATACAAAAATATTACAAAAATATTACATTGGAGAACACCAACCATTAGCAGAAAATTAGAGGTGATAAAATATTAACACATCCCCAAAACGATATGCATACAAACATCTCAAGAACAGCCTTTTAAGGCCCCCAACAATCTGAAAGAGACAAACACAGTCACTTTTTATAACAACATTTCATTATAATAAGTTTGTTGTAGAATCGATTTTTATGTTTTAATGCTACTTTTTAGAACAACTTTTCATTTATAATATTAACAGCTTTAAAGTATTATTTTTTGAATTAGTTCTTTATAACATCTTATCTTAAATTTGAATAAAAGAATTTTCCTACTACTATTTTATTGTCATTTTGTTATTATATTGCTACTATTTTGTTGTTATTATTTGAATATTATATAACTGTTATTTTATTATTAATTTTACTACTATTTTAGAGGTATTTACTTGCTAAGTTACAGTTATCTTAGTGTTAATAAAGATTTTTTTAATATATTTTTAATTTGTTGGTAAACATTTATTTTAATATTTTTAGTGTATTTGATATTTATATTTTTTATATTTGTTTTTATATAAAAATAATATAATTTTTTAATATGGATAGACTAGGTCGGAGTTAAGATTGAACTTAAAAACAAAATTTAAACCCATTTTTTTAGTTGGACCCGGGGACTAAAAAACAGACCTATAATTTTACGTGGGTCCAACCTATATTTAGGTCTAATAAGACTCCAATTAACAACAAGCCCTCGCACCATGAATCAGTCCCCAAATTCGTCCCTCCAAGGGGTTGCTGATTCTTGCAGTTAATTTTTGAAAAAAGAAAATCATCACATACCTTAGACTCCAAATTCTGTAAATAAATTATTGAATCATCCCCTTCTGCTTAAGATACTACTAGTTGTTAATGAGTTAGTATGAGTCGGTTAAGGGTTGTTAGTATGAGTTAGTATGACAGCTGTGAGTTTGTTATGCTAGGTTTTTTTATAAATATTGTTATGAGACTGTACAGTGAGAAGTAAGTAAAAATGTTCAGTATTATTGCTTAGTAGCTGATCTTTCATAAGAAATTCTTAATGGGCGGTCGCCATATCAAGTTCTTTATGACGCTCCACCTAAGTATGATCACTTGCGTATATTTGGTTGTTGTTGTTTTCCTCTGCTCCGGCCGTTTGGGCAACATAAGCTGGATTTTCGATCTCAACCCTGTACGTTTTTAGGTTATAGTTCGCAACACAAGGGCTATTTTTATCTTACTCCGGACGAGAAGGTTGTTGTTTCTCGTCACGTGGTCTTTGATGAAGATCGTTTTCTATTTTCTGCTTCCTCTGAATGGGCGGCGTCTCCTCCCAGGGGTGTTACCTACTTTCCTGTTTTTTCGCCTGTCCTTGTTGTGCCTCCTGTGGATCCTCCTGCTGGTGAGTGTGCTGGTTCAGCTGCTCCTATTGTTTCCAGTCCTTCATCACCGGTTGTCATGCCTGTTTTAGCGCCTGCCACTCGGGACTCTTCTAATCCGACTGTGTCTGACTCCCTCCGGGGTTCTCTGAGGGATGATTCGTCTGGTTCAATTCCTGTTGTTGTTAATAATCATCCTATGGTCACGCAATCTAAAGTAGGGATTTTTAAGCCCAAGGTCTTTTCTGTTATATCTAGTTTGGTTGAACCTTGTTCTATTGAAGAAGCTTTTTCTTGTCCTAAATGGACAGCAGCTATTCAAGCTGAGTATAATGCTCTTCTAACTAATTCCACTTGGGAGCTTGTTCCTTTACCGCCTGGACGGAAAGCGATAGGGTGCAAATGGTTGTTTAAAATCAAACGGAATCCTGATGGGTCTGTAAATCGTAGAAAGGCCCGCTTGGTTGCTAAGGGATGTTCTCAGGTGCCGGGTTGTGATTTTAAGGAAACATTTAGTCCGGTTGTCAAACCGACTACGATCAGGGTGATTTTGTCTATTGCTATTTCGCGAGGCTGGTCTCTTCGTCAGCTTGATGTGAATAATGCCTTTTTAAATGGTGATTTAGATACTGAAGTGTTTATGCAGCAACCCCCGGGGTTTGTACTGTATGACTCTGATGGTAAACCATTTGTGTGTAGGCTGACTAAGGCGTTGTATAGACTTCGGCAGGCTCCACGTGCTTGGTTTACAACGCTTCAACAGTTCTTCGTGTCTGTTGGGTTTGTTCTTTCTCGATCTGATGCTTCTTTATTTATTCGGGTCACATCCGACTCTACTCTCTATGTCCTTGTCTATGTTGATGATATCATTATTACTGGCAGTGATTCTGCGCTTATTACTAATTTTGTTAAGCAGTTGAATGATAAGTTTTCTCTTCGAGATATGGGTGATCTTCACTATTTTCTTGGGATAGAGGTGCTCCGGTCCTCTTCTGGTTGTCTTCATTTGTGTCAAGCAAAGTATATAAAGGATATTCTTTCTCGTGCGTCCTTGGTTAATGCCAAGAGTGTTCCTACTCTGATGCTTAGTTCCTCCTCTCTATCTAAAGAGGATGGGGTTCCCTTGTCCGATCCTACGGAGTATAGAAGTCTTGCCGGTGCTCTTCAATATGTTGTTATTACTAGACCTGATATTGTTTATGCTGTCAACAGTATCTGTCAGTTTATGCATTGTCCTACTACGGTTCACTTGACTACGTTAAAACGTATTTTGCGATATTTATGTGGGACTGTTAAGTTTGGTATTGTGATTCGACCGTCTACTCGTCTTTCTTTGGTCACGTATGCTGACGCTAACTGAGGGTTAGATTTTGATGATCGTCGCTCTACTTCCGGGTTTTGTGTTTATTTCGGGTCTACTCCTGTGTCCTGGTGCTCTAAAAAGCAGTCTGTGGTTTCTCGCTCTACGGCTGAGACTGAATATAGAAGTCTTGCCGCTGCTACAAGTGAGGTACTCTAGCTACTTTCGTTACTTTAGGAGCTTCAGGTTGCCTCTGCTGATACTCCATCCATTTGGTGTGATAGTTCTAGTGCTGTTGCTGTTGCTGCAAACCCGGTGTTACATTCTAAGTTCAAGCATGTCGAGCTTGATCTGTTCTTTGTTCGTGAGCGTGTTGCTGATGGCTCTGTTGTCGTTGGTGAAGTACCTGCTTGTGATCAGGTGGTGGATGTTCTTACTAAGCCACTATCAGTGGCAATTTTTACTCGTTTTCATTTTTCTCTTCGGGTTCTACCTGTGGAGCAGATGGGTGAATGTTAATGAGTTAGTATGAGTCGGTTAAGGGTTGTTAGTATGAGTTAGTATGACAGCTGTGAGTTTGTTATGCTAGGTTTTTCTATAAATATTGTTATGAGGCTGTACAGTGAGAAGTAAGTAAAAACGTTTAGTATTATTGCTTAGTAGCTGATCTTTCATAAGAAATTCTTTTAAGGTGTTTAACACTAGTTTCCCTAGTTTTCATGCTTTCTCTACTCTAATAATTATTTTCTTTAGATTTTTAATATCTAAATAAAAAATTTGCAATCTTTTTGTAATACCCTAAAATCATAGTGCTATATTTGTAGAGTATATACTGAGAATATGTATGGTGGATTTCTCAGGTAAATGAAAAGAGATATATTGGTGATACTAGAAGGATAATGGATACTGGAAAAAGTTGAAACAAGTTCTATATTGTGAGATATTTATCTTGGGTGTAAACTAAATTGTAAAAAAAATGAAAATTATTAGGTTAAATTGTAAATATTTAAAAGTTGAAGGGTTAAAGTGAAAAGGTGAAAAAGCTTAGGGATCAAAGTTAGAATTTTCTAGAAGAGTGAGGGGTTAAATTATAAATATTAAAAAGTGTCAAGAAAAAACCTAACCATTAAAAAAATCATTTTAGATAAAATTATTAAAATACCATTGAACATGTGTGTTTACTTGATGGAGTCATTGGATAAACAAAGATTAAAACACAATTATGTGTTTCATGTAGATGCATGTATCAACTACTAAAAATGACACTGAACTTGAAAAACACTGGAAATGGAGTGAAAAAGCTTGAAGAAATCAACCCAAAGGTTATAAAACAATCCAATCTCACTAGTTTCTCTAGTTTTTGGTTTACTAGTTTCCTAATTTTTCAATCCCATCCCAATATTAAAAGCTGATAGAATTTATGCTGTAAAATTAAGAGTTAAAGAGCTAGAAAAGTGAGAAGAGAAGTGTCCTTGAGAAAAGTAAAACACACGTTCTCCTTCTCTAGGAATTGTGACCAAAGGACCAACACATGCATGCCATAGAGCCCTGTAACCCAAAATCAAACCTTCATTAAAACCAGACTCCTTTTCTTAATAAAAGCAACGAATTAATTACAAGTTTACCCATGGTGAAACTCAGATTTTGGAACTCCATGGGAAAGCTTGTTTCAAGTGGTGATGTTGTGTAAGAAAAAAAGGTTTAAGAGATAAATTAGTTTGACTTTGGTAATCCTGAGTGGAATACTAATGAGAAAGCCATGATTTAGTTTGAAATTATTTCAATTCACATAATTAAAAGTCATTAATAATATTATAAAAGTAAACATCAAAATTAAAATATAGATGTTTCATCTTAAATTTAGACATTATAAAGAGACTGACACCAAAATAGAACATAGGACTAAAATGCGACACGCGAGGGAAACGGAGAGGCCAGAAGGGTAATTCTCCCCTCCCTTCATTTTTACCTCGTATGTAAAAACAAAATAAAATTGAAAGATAAAATAAAATAAACAAAAAACTTAAAACGAGAATAGATGAAAAAAAAACTCTTTTGCTTAGATTTTTGATTAATTTCGTGTATCTCTTGTATTGAAAGTCTCTCTTTTCCTTGTATTTGAATCTTTTTTTTCTCCAAAAAAAATCATCCTCTCTATAATGGTTTTGAATGGCTTTTATAGCCAAATTTTAAACTTGTTTTGCAAGCAAGTGGGGTAATAGAGTTAGTGGGGTGATGGAGTTAATGGTCGGTTTAGTGGGGTGATAGAATTAATGGGGTGTAGTGGTTAGTAGTTGGTTTAGTGGTCGGTTTAGTGGGGTGTAGTGGGTTTAATTTTGGATGTTTAATTTGGGCTGGTTTGATTGGGCCCGGGCAGAAATTGGGTCTCACAGCTGCCCCTCTTTGCTCGTTGTTGTGGAACAAGAATGAAGCAAAGACTTTAGAAAGACCAATTTTGCCCGGTCCTGCCGAATCTTGACTCATTCATACTCATCTTCTTCAAGTAGTCTCATTTCATCCCACTGCATCTTCAAAGGTATTAACACTCCAATAAGTTTTAGGGATGAGTGATTTGTAGCTCCAATCTACTCCACTGGCACTTGAAGGAGATAATAACTAGTAACTTCAACCTGCTCCACTGCAACTTCAGAGAGATAAGGTTCGCCATCTTCGATTTGCTCCCACCATTGCTTAGGGAGACAAAATCTGTAATCTTCAGCCTGCTCCACTGCAACCCAAGGAGATAAGGCTTGTTGTCTTTGATCTACTCCACTACTGCTTAGGGAGACAAGATCTGTAATTTTCTAGCTTGTTGCCCTATTGCTTAGGAGGTTAAGGCTCATCGTCCTCGATCTGCTCCACTACTGCTTAGGGAGATAATATCTGTAATTTTTAGCCTGTTACCCTACTGCTTAGGGGGTTAAGGCTCATCATCTTCTATCTGCTCCACTACTGCTTAGGGAGATAATATCTGTAATTTTTAGCCTGTTACCCTACTGCTTAGGGGGTTAAGGCTCATCATCTTCGATCTGCTCCACTACTGCTTAGGGAGATAAGATCTGTAATTTTTAGCCTGTTACCCTATTGCTTAGGGGGTTAAGGTAAGTGGCTTAAATCTGCTCCGCTCCTGCTCAACGAAGATAAGATCTGCCAAAATTTGATCTTCTCCGCTCCTACTCAGCGAAGATAAGATCTGCCAAAATTTGATCTTCTCCGCTCCTACTCAGCGAAGATAAGATCTGCAATGTCTAGCTTACTCTACTCATGTTCAGTGGAGATAAATTATTTGAATCTACTCCATTGCCGATACATGGAGATAAGATCCCCCGAAACTTGATCTGTTCCACTCCTACTCAGTGGGATAAGATCTGCTATATTTAGCATGTTCTACTCCTGCTCAGTGGGATAAGGCTAGTGGTTTGAATCTGTTCCATTGCTGATACATGGAGATAAGATTCCCCGAAATTTGATCTGTTCTACTCCTGCTCAGTGGGATAAGATTTACTATATTTAGCCTGTTCCACTCCTGCTTAGTGGGATAAGGCTGGTGGTTTGAATCTACTCCATTGCCGATACATGGAGATAAGATTCGTCGAAAATTGATTTGTTCCACTCCTGCTCAGTAGGATAAGATCTGCTATATTTAGCCTGCTCCACTCCTGCTTAGTAGGATAAGGCTGGTGGTTTGAATCTACTCCATTGCTGATACATGGAGATAAGATTCACTGAAAATTGATCTGTTCCACTCCTGTTCAGTGGGATAAGATCTGCTATATTTAGTCTGTTCCACTCTTACTCAGTGGGATAAGGCTGGTGGTTTGAATCTACTCCATTGTCGATACATGAAGATAAGATTCACCGAAAATTGATATGTTCCACTCTTGCTCAGTGGGATAAGATATGCTGAAATTTGATCTGCTCCGCTCCTGCTTAGCGAAGATAAGACCTGCTATATTTAGCCTACTCCACTCCTGCTCAGTGGGATAAGGCTGGTGATTTGAATCTGCTCCATTACCGATACATAGAGATAAGATTTACCAAAATTTGATCTGTTCTACTCTTACTCAGTGGGATAAGATCTGCTATATTTAACTTGTTCCACTTCTGCTCAGTGGTGATAAGGCTTACCAAAATCTGTAATTTTAATCAATTTTGCTACACTGTCCACTGGGGAATCCATCTGTAGAAGTGATTTCCTGGGGTTTATGCTTATACCAAATGATTAGGATGCCATGATCAACATGAATCAAATACTCCTAACTAAATGTATTATGAATGACATTTGTGTAAATGTAGAATGTCATGAAAATGATCCCATTTTTTAATGCTTGGGCTACCATTATTCGTTGTTTGTTAAGGCTATCGCTTCACTGACGTGGGTCTTCTTGTTCAGTTGATATTTTCTGACAGAAAACTCGTAGAAACAATATATTCTGTTTAACTGGTTTGCCCCACTATAACTTCAAGGTTTAGTCTATTGTACTTCTGGGACATAAAACTAGCACCATCTCTAAACCCTCCCACTGCAACTCAGAGGAAATATAATCTGATTCTTCTTCAATCCATTCCCCCCGCAATTCAAGGGTATAGGATTTGACTATTCTTCCATTAATTTAGTCTGTTATACCATTCCTTGGGTGTCATGACCAAATGTATATGCCTGATATTTGCATGAATACAGAATATCATTTTTCTCTCGAAAATGATCCCCTTTTAAAGCTTAGGTTGACATTGCTCATTATTTGTCAAGATTGTCTCACCGACGCAATATTTTGTCTCTGATATCTTTGACAAAAAATCTTAAGAGGTAGTTTCTTAGATAATTCCAATCCTTAGGCTTGGTAAGTTCTAAACAACAGTCTTGTTTCAGGTTCCTGTACTATTTAGAAACTTCTAGAGTAATAAGCAGAACTTCTTTTGTGAAAGTATTATTAGTCTTTTAATCGTTATTTCAAATGCAAAATGCTCAAAAAAGATCATAACCATAGATAAGAAAGTAAATTATTGGGAGCACAGCTTGAAACAGATAAATCAATCGAATATAGCAAGTGTATAGAGAATGAAATTTATTGCGACCACATCTTGAAAATAAAGTAATCAAAAGATAGCAAATTCAAAATGGGTAAGATGGAAAACTAGGTGCCCCAGATATCGTAGCCTGAGCTTCCCTGTACGAACTTCTTGATAATCATTTTGAGCTCAATATGTGTTTAAGAGACCCGAAGTATTTTGTCAATGCCCCAAGATGTAGCATACTTCCTCATTGTTAACTTAGGCATAGTAAGACTATCGCATGCCCCACTTTCAATCAAAATTTGAGCCGCCCTTTTCGGGTTTTCAACTCAAATCCCCTTTGGTCTCAAAGCGCCCTTTGCAGGTTTTTGCCTTGGCTTCTCCCTTTTATTTTCATCTCTTTTTCTTTTTATTTTTCTCTTTATTTTCTTTGTTTTTTTCTTTTTTCTTTTTCTGGAAGTGAAGTATTTTTCAATTGAATCCAAATTCGCAGGGTTAGGCCGGTTCTTACCATCTTCCTTAATCAACATCAATGCCCCTCCAAGGATAAGGTCATTCCTAATTTTGACATCCATTTTTACTGAGATCATTTTGTATGGGAAGGATCCTTCTCAAAACTAAGTTTCCTTGATGAAATTTTCTGGAACGATCTTTTCATCATCACTTCGTATTATCTTGGTATATTTGACCATAACGGATAGTTTCCGACCTCTTTTTTCAATCAGGTTCACTTGATCATCAGATTTGGATCTATGCTGCTTTAACAGGCTCCAACTCTGAAAAACTCATGGAGTAGAAATCTCAACTTCAACGGGCAAAACCATCTCTATTCCTTAAATCAACGAGGAAAGCGTTACCCCGATAGAGGTTCTGATAGAGGCTCCCACGATCCTTTTTGCTTTTTTGTACCGTTTATTTTTGGGCTATATGATGTTTAAACTTGAACAGACCGAATGCTTCTGATATCGTGCTACTATTCAAATTTAGTATATCGTCAGATGTGGTCCTTTTTTGTACTCCATACTGACATAAAATCTGCTAGCTGTTGACTTCGCATCATTGATATATGAAGCAGCTTCTGTCCACTTAGCAACGTAATCAACGACCACAAAAAGATAAATCATACTCGTCAGAGGCTTTTGGTAAAATCGACTTGAAGATATACATGCCCCATATAGAAGAAGATTATGGGTTCCACTGATCCTTTGCAACATGAGGTTTGCTTCTCATCTTGTTCACCTTCATTAACAGATCAGGAAATAAACTACAATCTTAGTCAAATCCCACTAAACACATATCTTGCTTAAAAGGAGATTCTAAGTTAGTAGTAGTGTCGCTCATATCATTGATATCTAGAGACCTGGTATAAGGACGAAAGAATATTTGAAAAACAAGAGAAACCAATAATATTTACTCCTGTGGTATGATGATGTATGAAATGAAACGTACAGTTGCTTGAAATGAGAAACAAAAGATGCATTTCATTGAATTAAAGACGCTAGACATAAGCCTTTTTCACAAAAGGATCCTCATTGCCTCTAGGCTTAAAGCAACAAGTGTGTTTTGAATATTACTCTAGATTAGTCCTACAAAATATAGGGATCTCTTCCACAGTCCCATTGTTCAAAATATTCCCAAGTATGTAAGGGTGAATGCCTGTTAAATTCTCTTCTCTGCATCTTTGATTATCGTATTTACCCCCTTATCAGCGTGGTTAGGTAATAGATTTTCTACACCAGACTAAATGTCAAACTTCACAATGCCCATTTCAACAAGCTTTTCAACTAACTTCTTAAAAATGATGCAATTTTCTATCAAGTGCCCCGTGATTCCCGCGTGGTATTCGCATTGGGCGTTTTCATTATACCACTTAAGGTATGGAGGTTGCATGGGTTTCGAGTAGAACGGAGATACCACATGCACATCAAACAGATTTTGGTATAACTCCCTATACGTCATCGGGATGGGAGTGAACTGGAGTTTTTCTGAGTTTAGCCTCGAACTAGATTACTGCCTTGAGAGGCCTTGAAAGCTACTAGTCGTGGCCCTCGGCTGGTCTACAGTGACCAATTTGGAATACCCTTTACTCACATTGTTCATTTCATTTTTTTTAGGATTGACCTTTGGGTGCTTACTCATGTATCTATCTTCCCGCATCTTACCGTATTCTCTATCATCTCGCCGAACATTATTATATCTAGGAAACTCATGGTAGTGCTTCCCAACATATGGTTAATAAACGGGGCTTTTAGAGTATTGATGAAAAGCATTGCTATTTCTCTCTCTAAAAGAGGTGGTTGTACTTGTGTGGCTATTTCCCTCCACCTCTGTGCATACTGCTTGAAGCTTTCGCTCGACTTCTTCTTCATGTTCTGTAACGTGATCTTGTCAGGCGCTATATCCGTTATATGGCCATACTGCTTCATGAAGGCCTGCGCTAAGCCCTTCCATGATTTGACTTGAGTACGACTCAGCTGATTGTACCATTTGGCCGCAGCCCTAGTCAAACTATCCTGGAAACAGTGAATCAACAATTGGTTATTGTTGATATATCCCATCATTCTTCGACAGTATATTATGATATGGGCCTCAGAACAGCTAGTCCCGTTGTACCTTTCGAACCCTGGTATCTTGAACTTTGGATGGAGTACCAGATCTGGGACTGGACTCAA
The DNA here is from genome assembly GCA_020496765.1 of Gossypium stocksii. Lineage (NCBI taxonomy): Eukaryota > Viridiplantae > Streptophyta > Magnoliopsida > Malvales > Malvaceae > Gossypium > Gossypium stocksii. The sequence goes on from CM035620.1 coordinate 90,375,919, forward strand.
CTCCTTAGCATCTACTCCGTATTGGTAATCAGCGCTTTCTAATGCTTTGAACTTCTCCTCCAATCATTTGCATCGATCTTCGAACTATTTTGGGAGCTCAGCCCTTGCTTTTCCCACTTCTGTCGCCTCATCGAAATCGGGGACCATGGGATTTGCCAAATTATCCCTGGGGTTAAAGCTCGAGCCCATTGAAAAGTTGACCGCTGCCGAAGTATAGGTTTGATACTGTGGTTTGATGTTCACGGATACTCTTGGTGGCTGCACTTGGGCATTCATTGGAGTGAAGCTTGGAGGATAGGTTGGGTCTTCACCGTCGTCTCCAGTATTAATCATAGGGCTCTTTTCTTTTTCTGGCCCCCCAATCAGTAACTGGGTTAACTGATTCATCATGTTCCTTTGGGATTCCAGCATTTGATCCCTCATGTCCTGCTGGATCTTAGTCAGCTATTCTTACATCTGAGCTTGCAGCTGATCCTGCATCTCCTTTTGCATCTGTTCTAACATTTCCAACCTTTGATCCATTGCTTTCATTTTCCTTTGAGTGTAGTAGTGATGTTCCAGGGTAACCTTAAGACGATCTCTAATTAATAGGACTCTTTTGTAAAATCTAAAGCATATGATGCAATGCAAATGATGTAATGAAAATGATGTAATGCAAATGCATAAAATAAATGTAAGAGGAAAGAGAGGCGTTGATTCTGAATTCAATTCCATTAGAAGAACTTTTCTAGAAAATGAATTTCTTTACATAAAATGGATTACATATGAGACTTTGCCCTCATAATCCAGGTGAAGACACCAATCCATTTCTCCAGATCCAGATGTTATGGTCAAATCTCGCGAACTTCTAATAGATGCTTCCACTAGCTCCTTTTTGCTTGATCCAGGAGATGACCCGTTGCTCACTTATCCCCGTGATGCTCATAAGCTCCTTTAAGAAAGTTGAGACGTGATGGCTCTCGAATAATCCTTGTTGGCTCGAATCTTCAGTAACAAGTTTAAGTCTTATTTTCCTCTGCAGACTATCAAACTTCTCTCATTTACTTGGACCATATTTAGACAGTCGTATTATATTCCACCTTATCAAGAAATTCGTTTTCTCATGACAAGCTCCTCTACTTAGGAATCGAATATTAATCAACACCTCCTTTCTATGATGATGCAATACAATGCAGTCCAAACAAAACAAGATATGTTAGCACAGGAGAAATAAACAACATAGGGTACCTATCCGGGTGACCACTAGGGTTTGGCGTGGCTCTACTTAGGGTAGCTCCTAAGGTTTTCTACATGTGGTTTGATTCTAGAGTTAAGGTACCTGAACCAGTAGATTCCTCGATCCTCACCCATTATAGGCTCATATGGACCGAGTTCAGTTCAGGGGAATACATTTCCCTATAGCTGCACGGAGATGAAAATCTCACGAAGACATAGGCACGGATGTATCTCAAAAGCGATCTACTATCCTGCACGGAGGTGAAAACCTCACGAAGGAAATAGCTTCTCACTCCCACTTAAAAGGGGTGACCACAACGGTCATGCAATGCAATGTGAGGGAATACAAAAACTCAAAAAACATGCATAGAACAATGAAAATCACAACACCAAACAGATGAAATGCAATGAGAGGATCATATATTGAAAACCAAATTTTAATTTTCGACAAAAAGACAAAAAAGTAATCAAATCGCGGCTTGACTCTCTTATTGGTCCCCAGCGAAGTCGCCGAGCTGTCAAAACCCTTTTTAATTTTTGAAAAAAAGGGGGATCGACTTTAAAAGTTATGGAGTCGCTGCCAACCCTTTTTCGAGGTGTGATTGGATCACCTTATAAAACATTTTAGTCTATGAATTTCAAGAAAAAACAGGTTCGGGAGTCTGTTACATACGAGGAAGGATTAGCACCCTCGTAGCGCCTAAAAATTGGTACCAAATTGATTAATCATTATCTTATTGTCGAAAATTTAAAGAGATTTTAAAATACGATTCTTTTAGAAAATGTTTGAATGACTCATTGTGGAATATTAAGACTCATTTGTTCCAAAAGGATAAAATATCACACCCAGTACGTTATGATGTAACATTTTAACCCTTGAAACCAAAATCGTCCCTTAATCCTCCAAAACATGGAATTAAAAGGATATTTAGACATTTGGATGAACGAGAAACCGCAACCCAGCACATTAGGGCACGATTTTTCGAACTTCCAAACATGAAACATTGTCTTGTTTTTTAAAACAAAATTTTATGAATTGATTGAAGGTTAATGTAATGTAATTTGAAAAAAAAGAATTATGATACTAAAATGCATAACAGAATAATATTGAATGCGATAATATAAATAACAATTATATGAGCAAAAATAAAAATAAAATAAATAATAAAAACAAACCATTCAAATATATATATAAATAATAAGTAAATAAACAATAAAAACTAATTTAAAATGTAATAGTGAACAAATAAATAAATAAATAAATATTAGGTAAAAAAAGTTTAATAATAATAATGATAATAATAGAAGAAATAAATGAAAAGATAAAAAAAATGAAAATGTAAAATATATATAGAATATACGATAATTAAAAAAACAATCTTAAATATAAAAGCACCAAAAAAACTATGTACCTAAACGGATAAATAAAAATAATAAAAAATTTTCTAAAATAAAACATATATAAGGAAAATAATCTAGTAAAAGCCAAAAATATTTAATAGGGACTGAAATGAAACTTAAATAAAATTTTATGGGAGAAATCGTGGTAAAAACAGAACATAGGACTAAAATGCGACACACGAGGGAAACGGAGGGGCCAGAAGGGTAATTCTCCCCTCCCTTCATTTTTACCTCGTATGTAAAAACAAAATAAAATTAAAAGATAAAATAAAATAAACAAAGAACTTAAAACTAGAATAGATGAAAAAAAAACCTCTTTTGCTTAGATTTTTGATTAATTTCATGTATCTCTTGTATTGAAAGTCTCTCTTTTCCTTGTATTTGAATCTTTCTTTTTTCTCCAAAAAAAAAAAAACCATCCTCTCTACAATGATTTTGAATGGCTTTTATAGCCAAATTTTAAACTTGTTTTGCAAGCAAGTGGGGTAATAGAGTTAGTGGGGTGATGGAGTTAGTGGTCGGTTTAGTGGGGTGATAGAGTTAATGGGGTGTAGTGGTTAGTGGTTGATTTAGTGGTCGGTTTAGTGGGGTGTAGTGGATTTAACTTTGGATGTTTAATTTGGGCTAGTTTGATTGGGCCCGGGCAAAAATTGGGTCTCACATTAACCATTTTTATTAAATAAAGTAGAATTTATTCTTTTTTTTTGTCAAAAAAAGCTGACTGATATTTATTAACCACAACTCAAGGCAAAAATAACATAGAAACGTCACCAAAATACAACAATATGAAAGGACAAAGAAATAAATGAAGACAAAAACAGCTGTAAAGTAAAAAGCAGACTTAGAACCTACCAAAGCCAACAACAAAGAAACACCTTAAGCCAAAGAAAAACAAACCAAATATCAGCCAACGACATGAATCCCTTCTCCTATTGAACAATCCTGAGATGAAGAAAAGGACAAAGACGAGACTTTGAATCCATAGAAGGAGAGTCAGTGAATCAATACCATTTTTAAAGCCGAAAAAATGAACCCTAAAGCCTCTGACGATCCATCCTCGCCAGATCGTTCACAGCGATTGGTACTTCGTCTGCCCAGGCACCGAAAAGCTGTCGTCGCCGTCCTTCCATCTCCAGCATGTGAGCCGTCCTATTCACCAATCGGGGCACAAAAGTGTAAGTAACAGAATCAAAGTTTTTATTAAGAAGATTAATATGATGTGTTATTGCCCGGATAACTGATTTATCTTCCTCCTTTTTGTGGATGCTCTTAATAACAGTTAAGGAGTCCCCCTCTATGATAACACGCCGATAACCCTTCTCAACTGCAAACAGAAGTACCCTTTCACATGCCCTTGCCTCCGCCAAGAAAGCATCACTCACATTCGAGAACAGATAAGTTTTTGCCCCGACTATTTCACGTTCCGAGTCTCTGACAATAACTGCTGTAACAGCTAGTTGTAAATCATGCTCAAAAGCCGCATCAAAATTTAGCTTGAAAACTCTCGCATCTGGGGATCTCTAGACCTTATTATCCATAGATCTAGAAGAAGAACTAGAGATATTTTGATTTAGGCTCAAATCACGACCATAACCTTGAATAAACCCTAACAATTCCAACAAGGATGGTTTAACCCCTTCATGAACTAGTTTATTCCTTCTAAACCAGAGACTCCATATAGAGATTACCATTATTTGCTTCTGCTGCTCACTCGCAAAAGAAAAATTTCGAATAAAACGATGTTTATAACTGGGCAACTCACTAAAATCTTGCAGCTAAATTTGAAGTGAAGCCCACACAGATTGAAGGAAGTCATAAGACCACAACAAATGACCAGAATCCTCCCTCTCTACCTTGCACAAAGGACATACAACATCAACAATTAAAGACCTCTGCGCCAAATTACAAAAATGAGGCAACAAATCGTTAATAAGCCTCCAAATATTGATGCCACTTAGTTCTTTAATAAAAGAAATAGTTGATTATGCATGCAATGCAAGCTTCATGTTATCAATAAAAGGAAAGGCAAATGTTTGGCAGAGAATATTGGACCAATTATCTCTCTCCTTTTTAAAGGAGGAGAAAAAAAAGGTTAGGCAATGGTAATTGTATTATTGGAACAATAAACCAAATGGCCCTCCACATTTTCCTTTCTCTTAATCACACCTTTAAGAGTCCAATCTCACACATATCCCCAATTTCACTTACTTTGCCTCAATTAGAGACTTTTTTCTTCCCTTACCCAACTTCACAATTTTACTTACCAAAGTCCCTAGTGATTTTTTTTTTAAACTTCACAAGAAAATTAAAAGAAGGACATGTATCTGTTTTGATTATTATTTTTTAATATTATCTAAAAACATGTTTTAATGTTTGTAGAGTTTTTTAAACTTAACAGATTTAGGGTTTGATTTAAGGTTTTTTTCATAAATCAAGAAGAGAAAATTAAGTTTTTAATTTGCATGAATCCTATTATTCTCCACCACCATTAAAAGCTTATAATGATTTTGATTACAGTGGTACAAGATCATAAGCCCATTTCAAGCATGTTAATTTAGAGGCCCAATGGCCCATCGCCTAAGGGAAGACCTTTTATAAAAATATAAATCATATAAAATGTGTAAAAATATATAAATACGTTTAAATAATATTTAAATTCACTAATATTATTATATATGAAATCTATCAACTTGAATTATAATAAAAATATAAAAATTAATTGATTGTAACTCATTATTCATGTTTTGATTTATTAAATATGAGATTTAAATATTTTGAAGTAATTAATATAAATTATTCATAAAATTTAATTTTAACATATAAATCATATTTTAAATATAAAAAAATTAAAAAAAAAAAACAGTCCAAATTTAAATATATAATAATATATAGTTGAAATAAATTTCAAAAAGGAAAATAGTTAGAAAATTCAATATAAATATTTAAGAAACTTCACCGTTTATTGGGTGTGAAAATTTTAATGTTAAATGATAAATAAGAATTAAAAACATGATCCACTAATGTATTTTATAAAATTTTAATTTAAGGATAAAAACCAAATTTATATATAAAATTTAGTCAATATAAGTACAAAAAAATTAATTTTAATTTAACTATATACATTTAAATTAATATAATTATTTATGTACATAATATATCGATAATATTGTTAGTTACTTATAAAAATTCAATCAAATACAAATTTCATTAAATCAAAATTCATATATAACATTATACATTGGATCAAAGTTCATGTATAATTGTGATATTTATCTCTTTAATTTTACATGGTAAAACATCTATTTAAATATTTCCATCCAAAACTGCATTTGAAGATAAAAGTATTGGCTTCACAAAATAATAATTCAAAATTAAACAAAAATTAAATATGTAAGATCAGTTCAAATCTATTATCCATACAAGCAAGACAAATTCAGATCTCAAATTTAAGGAAATTCCGATCAAATACAATAAAACTAATATCAGAATCTGAAAATCATCCAAAAAAAAAAAACCGATTTTTTACCGTCCAAAATACCATCTCTCAAATATTTCACATCATCTCAGTATAAATACCAAAATTTTGCAGTAAACCAAATCATGAAGTCAAAAGCATGTGAAAAGAAAACAGTTTTTAATTTTTGGTTCTATTCCTTTCAAATCAAATCTTACCTTGAACTGTAACTCAACCCCAAAGCCTACTTATGAAACCCTTCTTGTCTTTCTTCATCCTGTTTTCTATAGATGGGAAATCAATGGCATTATAAGCCAAGTCTAAAACGATTGGATTACGGGGTACTGACTGGAATGCCGGTGGGAAGGGTTCTATACGCGGAACAGCTTTCACATTTGACTCGCTAATTGCGGGCTCGTAGAGATCAAGTTTCTCGAGTAGGTATTTTTCCACCTGAACCACTCCAAAGCAGCATCATTACAACAATGTAGCAAAATCATGATCATAGGCAAAACAAATGATAATGAACGAAGGGGTTTATGCAACAATGGAAATAAATGTTATCGTGACAATTTCTATAGGATTAAAAATTAGTTAAGGATGCCAGTGGTTCGGATTATGCAATTTCTACAATATGCAAATCTGCTTTATAACATGAATCTGCTTAATATTTGCATTAAATCTGAGTATTATTATTTGGAATCCAAATCGGAATTAATTCAATTATCTGTAGGATATAAAAATCCACTAAATATTTGAGTTTAGCAAGTCCAAAAGTTTTTAAAAAATAAAGTGGATAACGGATTTGGATATCTGAATCTGACTCCGCAACCCACAAAAGTAAAGCGGATTCAGATAACAGATATCTGAATCCGTTCTCTCCAAAAGTAGAGCATATTTGGAATTCTGGATAGTGAATATCCAAGGGTTAATATCCACATCCACTCCAATCTACTATGGATGGTAACCAAATTATTCAAATCCGAATCCGCAATATTTGAATATGCAAAAAAGTAATTCAAATATCCACAAATATCCGACTGCAATTTCCATTGCCATCCCTAACTGATTAACTAGTTGAGAACTTTTTAAATATAAATTATACCTTCTTGTCAGCTCCAGTTAATGATATAGTAGATATTTTCTTTGAAAGATTCTCAGGAGCTTTCACCTCCTCGATAATTCCAGTTGCATGCTCTATGCAACTGTAAGATCGGCATTCATCATATAAAGTCTTCAACCCTTTGATCATCACCTGTAAATAATATAAAGGTACCAACTAAATACAGGTCAGATGTCTGAACCCAAAGTTAAGAGACAGTGCTAAAGAAAACATTGCAAGTGTCAAGCAGTCATTTGCATATATACATGCATTCAGCAGTTTAACACAGAAAATATACCAAACAGAGTGGGGAAGGCGAACCCCTATTAAATATAGACACCTGATCGGTTTTACTATGAGCTTGAAACTTCTGTAGGGCATTCTCGGCGAGAGAGCGAGCATGCCAGTATAGCGCAAATGCTTCAGATCTCTTTCCAGCTAAACTATATGATCTTGCCAAGTAGAAGCACCTGCAAAGAAATCCAGAGGTCCATGCATCAGTTTCACAAGGCAACCTCTTGTAGTAATGCACCCGAAATTAATGTTAAAAAAACAATGAATCACTTCTAAGTCAACTTAATTTCATCATTCGAAATGCAGGAAATTAACGATTCTATTTCATTACTCCTAACACCACCAGGAAGGAGAAAAATCCTTCAAATGAAGAAACTAGAGAAAACTGCAGAATGTCATCATCCAGAGGTCAAAAAGAATATTTATTTTTCTTGGAAAAGGAGAACAAGGATATTATTGTAGAATTGGTTGATGCAGATATTTAAGCATAAATATGCTACCCAATAAAAAGGAAGACTTTATAGAGATATGTAAGAGAAATTAACCTTTCAGCTCGGAAGGCCAAACTTTTAAGTTCACACTCTTCAGCAAAGGTCACTTCTTCAGGTTTTCTATCTCTTCCAGAACTAACTAAATCAGATAGATCAGCTGTATTCTGCCAAATATAGCATCAATTAAGCAAACTAAGAATCAGTACAAGCTTCTTTTCCTGGAAAGGAACACATGCCAAAAACAGATATCCCCTTCCTCACCTGTAATAAAAGATCATATAAGCGGACCAACTCCTCAGGCTTGGTGACTTTCTCGTTTTTGTCATCACGACGTCTTGCAAGTTTGCTCTTTGCAATGCTAACCAACAACTGATTGCGCTCAATTGTTCGTTGACCTAGAACAGCACTAACAGCTTTATCCAGACCATTTAAGTCATCTTTCACATTTTCAGCACTACCTGCACTGGCCTAGAGTGTATGCTAAATCATCAACATCAGCCTCAAAGAAGTGATTTGGAAATCAATAGTCTGAAAATAATTGCAACTTTTAAATTCTACTAAGGAATAGTACTAAGAAAAAAAGAAATGAGAAGTACACAATTTCTACGGAAGGAAAGCAACCCTACAAATTAACACTTCATACCAAGTCACTCCGGATACAGCTCCTAGCTTCATGATATGCTGTAAAAACTTTATCAAAAGTTACTAGTCTTTTCTCAGCTGAGAGTGAATCGGCTGAAGCGCCATGTAAATCTTTTTCCAGTTCTTGGGCTGCAAATTTTGCACACAGGAAAAGTTTTAACTTTAGGCCATATTTGGACTCTTAACCAACTTGAAGGGTCACAAGGATAACCAGAAAACAAGAATAAAAACGTTTCAAGCATACAGGTGCTTTTTTCACATCTACAATTAATGACAAAAACATGATTTGTGACAAATTCAACTGAAGCTAGAAAATTTTACTGCTAGAATTGGCTGCATCTTAAGTCTAGCAGAGAAAGAATAGAGAAGCAGAAAGGAGTGCAGCACAGAAATTTGAAAGCTAGCTTCAACTGCAATTTATGTCTGGTTTAGGTGCTAGGATGAGTCATGAAAGCAATGAGCTAAAAAATTGAAAAAAAAAATATAAATATATATATTAAGAGCAAATACCGACTCTAAGTGCCAATAAAATGAAAGCTTAATATATTGACTATGTTCAAATTTGGCATTTAATGGATCTAGGGTGAAGAATAGAAGACTAAGGAAGGTGAATATTTTTGTTTTCATCTGAAACAGAAGATAATTGACAATCAAAAACACACCCAAAATTCTTCAGTAGTCAGTAGTATATGCATAATTTAAGAAAATATATAGGTCAATCATAGATTACCATAACAACTTCCAAGTGGTTTTCAGTCTTGATTCTTAATATGAGCCATAAACACGCTAGCCTCATTACTGACATTCACAGGAAAAGCTAATGGCAAACCTTTCAAAATAGCAACCCGAGTTTTTGCATTAGTAATTGGGAATCTATTGCCAAGCCAATGAAACTCTGTCAGAGATGCAGCCTGTTGTGATCTTGCCTCTGCCATAACGGCCTGCAAATCAGGATAGTATAAGACATCAATGTAACCTACAAAACCATGTGCAGAATAAAGAGAAAGGACAAAAGTTATTATACCCCTCCCTCTCCCTTCCCTGCACAGTTATCTGATGATCTCTTAGGACAAGCACAACCAATTCCAACAGCTATAATACAAATGGGCATTCTTCTAAGAAAAGAAATTATCATTTATACAAACTTTGAGGAGTGCAAAACGAATTTGTCGTAAAAAGCAGTCAAAGGTTTTCGACCATAGATGAAAACGTTTGCAGACAAAAGATCAGCTTGAAGGTTGAAAAGGATAGTTCAAATATCTTATCAAAATTTCTGAACAAATGATTAGTTTGCTCCAATCGAACTAATATCAAAAGAAATGATGTGTTATAATTCAGAAAGCAACTATCTATTCTCACCACTTCACCTTTGGTAAGGTGGTGAACGGTTGCAACAAGTTCTTGTTGACATGGAAAGCAAATTTTTAGAAGAATTGATTTATTTTACGCTATAACAGATTAACTACTTAGCCAAGCAGCAGGTAGCAAGTCAGGTGAAAAATAAGCAGTGACTCACTAAAACTTAATACAGGCAGCATTATTCATGGTAAAGAAAATGAAATTACCAATGCCTCATTAATTCCTATTCACAGAAAAGAACTTACCTCTAGCTTTGATTTGAAAAGGTCCGATGCAGGACCTTCCATTTCACCAATCTGTAAAAGTTCAGATGCTTGCAAATTTGAACCTCCAATTTTGTGAAGGCAGTAGCGAATACTAGGTTCGAGTTCTTCAACCCGTTCACGACACAAGACTTGATTCTCTACATCTCCATATTTCCCTAGTTCTTCATAAACCGACCTGCAACATAATCAAAGATGTTAGCCTTTTGTGCTATAACCGGCAAAACAACTATTGGGTAAAGTATTATGAAGGATATTGATTTTTTTTTCCTTTTGACAGAGGATAGGAGCATGAGATCAAGCAAAAATATTAGCCATCTACTTGAACATGTTACTTTATTATTTCTATGTCAGGATACTATTGGAGACGAGCACAAACCTGGCACTTTTGAAATTCCTCAATGCAGTGTCCCAATTCCGGTCTTGTTCAAACAATAAATTCCCTTTCATATAGGACGCATAGGCCTAGAAAGAAAAAAAATCAAAAAAAGATTAACTGCAAAGAATTACAGTCATGCTTCATAAAGAAAACAATACAAAATAACGACAAACACTGGAGTAATTTAAGGTTCATGGAAACAAAATTGTAAATTTGATTAAGATAAACATAGATTTACAGACATCCCTAGCTTAACTTGTCCACAACAAGTACATAGTCTATGCTCCGAGCATAGTTAACATCCAGATATAGCAAACTCAATCAGAAAGCAAAAACTCATTAAGCTCACTGCAATGCTACTGTAAGGCATAAGCAATAATTTACATACTAATTAAAAGCATTTACACCTTTACACAACTCAAAAGACACACCATTTAACCAAAGATAACAAAACAAAAAAGCAAGAGATTTAAAAGAAATAATGCACGCACATAACTATTTTATGCTTTTTCATTTCTTCCTTAAGACCCAAAAAAGTGGGTTGAAGACTGTAGATGTACAAATAACAATAAAATTGCAAACCAACCTCAGCTTCTAAAGATGTTCTAGAATCTCCTTTGACAGAACACAAATGTGAAAAGAGATCAGCCCATTTGACTGCCTTGCGTAATCTACCAATCAAATAGATACGCTGGTGTGCATTTGGACCATCTGGAAGCTGCCGTTTCTCCATGGCATGGCTCCAACCTCTCTCTGCCATATACAGAACCACATGAAGAAACCTATTTCACATCAAATCAAAGTAACACTGTAAGTTTCAAAAAGATATCGTAACTTGAGTATATGCAAGCATAGACCAACCAATCCCTTGCAATACAAAAAGCTTCTAAAGCAAACAATTTAAAACCAGCCATGTTAATTGCAAGAAACATTAAAACATGTTCTAACTATTACTTCACAAGCAACAAAACACCAAGAATTACCCTCTAACCACGTCTGCACAAACACAAAGAAATAAGCAGTTATAAAAGCGAAAATATAAGCAACTTTCAAATTGTAAAAAATTGTCAAATTACAGCAAATTAACAAGGCTGACCTCACTTCAGTGACTGTGGACTCCGAAATGGCTTTTCGGGTGTATTTACCACGGCCATGTGTGAACTTTAATGATTTATACAGCCTCCTCAAACGAGCAGTGCAATACCTCCTGCAGTCCCAACATTATTCGTTTAAATATTAACAATGTCCAAATATAAAACATTTCAATAATTTTGTAATCATTTTCAAAGTGAATTTACCGGTAACGAGTGTAATCTCCATGTCGTAATCCATGTTGCATCTGAGCAGACTTAAGAAGTTGCAAAACTGAAAAGGAAGCCAATTTTTTTATATATAATTTCAAATAAACAAAAACAAAACAAACAGAACATAAAATCTCGGTAACAAATTAGTACAGTTGATGCAATTGTTGAAGTTAAAAATTCGATAAAGAAACATCAAAAAAAACAAACCATTGATTGAGAATTTAGGGCTGATCTGGTCAGAAATGCTTGAATTTGGATCATCAATTTCCATCGCCGCTGCTTCGTTAACCTTCGCCCATAACAACTTCGATAAAAAAAAAAGAAAAAAGAAAAAAAGACAACAATAAGATTGCATGTGATAACGAAAATGACAGAGGTTTTTGACAGATTTGTGACAGAAAAAATTCAACCAAAAAATATAAGGCATTTTACCGGCGAGCAAACCAAGTATGGAGATCTAAAAATTTTGACAATACCGACTGCGTTACCTTGGATTAATCTAATGGTAATGAAGAATAGTGTGCTACCGTAGACAGCCGTCTGAGCTTTGAAGCACCACCAATCTCAATTTTATAGGCCTATGCTGGGCCTCTTTGCAGGGGATTTGATTGGGTTGGGTAATCTTCGCTGAGATTGGGCCTGATTCGAACCATTTGCTTCGGTTTTGGTTACTTTGCACAGATAAGATAGTGCGGGTATGGCAGATAAATATGACGTGGGTTAAATCCATCAAAAGTCCTCAAACTATGACCCTCATTTTAAATTAATCCCCAAAATTTTAGAACATTTCAATTGCATCCTCAATTTATTGAGGTTATATATTGGGTTCTTTAATTACTAAAATTGTTAAATAACACACTACATCCTATGTATCATAATTTAAAAAGAAAGACTGAATTATTGCATAATTTTTAAAAATAAAACTAGAAAAGAGAGAATGAGGGAATGATGAAACTTTTATAAAATGTTTGAAAGCTTGAAAACAAATTGTATTTACAAATATTCACAATGTTTCATGTTTCAAGTTCCAACTTTTTTTGGGTTGAGAAAGGAACATCTATTGAACTTAAAACAAGATAATATACCGAAAAATAGAAAAGCTTTGGCCTCAGCCGACAAGAAGAACTTAATATAATCAGATAGAACTAAACATATGCATAGATTTTCAAAATAACTAAACACTAAAACATTTGCATTTGAGGAAGAAAACAAGTTGTTCAATTCAAAAGGGTCCCTGAGATTACTTCCAAGACGAGCAAGACCATCCGCACGTTTATTTCCTTCCTCGAAAGTATGTATAATTGAGGTGTGCTCAAACTTAAAAAAAGAAGTTTCTACCATCATTATATCATATCAGAATGTTTTACATATCAGAAAATCATTTATTACACATGTAAATTATTTTTATCAAACACATGTCACTTTTATGGTTTAATTACCAATTCAATCCCTTGACTTCTCTCTATTCTATACTTAAACATTTGTACTCTATTCAATTTAGTCCTTTCTACTAATTCTTTCTAATTGAATTAAATTCACTTATCAAAAATCTAATTCAACTCGTAACTAACTTCATAAATATTTTTAATAAATATTTACAGACTCATTTTCCTAAGACGGAGGCCCTAAATTCACATTTTCCGGTGCCCGAAAAATTTAGGTCGTTACACCTGCAATTTATAAAAATTGTGGATTTAGTTTCTATACTTTAATTTGGTCAATTTTAGTTTTAATACTTTTTGAATTTTAAAATTTTAATCCTTACCAAACGATACCTGTTAAATTTATTAAGTTGTGCTATTTTTAAAATCTGATGCAATGAACATATTATTCTATGTGTAATGTCATGTTAGTTTTTTATTTCCGCATATTACTCACTAAAAATCCAATTAATTGATTAATAACTATCATTTACATCAAGATTAAAATTTCAAAATTCAAAAAGTATAAAGACTTAAAATAATACAATTGGGGCATATAGACTAAGCCTAAACCGTATATGTAGTGCAATACTAATTGTAATAGGGCAATTTTGCCCGACCCAACCAAACAAAAACAAAAATAATAATAAAACCAAAACCAAAAATAAGAAGTCCAATGCCCCATTTACATCAGTACCCAAACACTCAAACCCGATGGCCCGTTACATACCTAAACCCAAATTAGCCCAAACCCGATAGCCCAGACCCAATATCGGCCTAAACCCACTCGACCCATTAGCCCAAACTAGGGTTTCAGATTTTCTGAAACCCTAGCCACCTGCCCGTCACCTCCGCCAACTATCCCCCACCTGCTCCTTTGACCTGCAAACGAAGAAGATAGAACAACAGTAGTGTAGGAACAGTGTATTATTTCGGCTATATAAATTCAAGAGCCAAACAATGTAAGGGGACCGATTATTTTTTTTGAATACAAAGAATAAAAAAAAAAACATTCAAAGGCAAATACGATAGCAAAATACAAACGGCAACAAGTAATCAAAAGGTTGCATTTCTTTTACTTTCGAATCCTTATTCATTTAGTATCCATTTCATATTTAAGTTTCAAAAATAAAAAAAGGGAAAAGAGGAGTCTTACCTTTACAAACAGAACCGACGAAGTCCTACTTGCTTCGTCGAAATCGAAGTGTAGAGGTCTTTAAGGTTAGAAAATTTGGGACATGCAAGTGTAATGGGTGAATCTGTAACTTGTTTGCCGATCTTCGTGGCAAAACAAAGGTCGGATGGAGGGTCTTTTGGTTCGCCGGAGAAGAACAGAGGGGTGAGGTTTTGTGGAAGAAAGGGAAACGGCCGAATGTCTATTAGCCCTTATTTTAGGGCTTTCATGAACGATAAAACGACGCTGTTCGGGACCAGATTCAAGACCTTGAAACGACGTCATTTCGGCTATGCCCATAATTTGACCTGACCCGTACTCAGGGATCCGCGTGTTTTGGCTGTTTTGGGACAATTTATACATTCGGTCCCTCTATCTCGCGGGATCATCCGATTGAGTCTTATATCTGTTCTTTATATTTTAAAATTTCGCCCACTAATTTCACGCAGTTTTAATTTAATCCAAATTTAAATACTGCGTTCTGGAGCTTGGAATATTTGCACTCTCGATCCCCAAGAATATGTGTATTGTATTTTTGTCCGTCTTTTTATTTCTTTCCGGCTTAGCCCCAATACTTCAGCCATGTTTCAAATTTAATCCTTTTTCTTTGATTTACCGTTTAATTAGCCCTAAATTTCTGTGCTGTTTTTAATTTAGTTTTTATTATTGCATTAATTAAATTAAATTTTATTATAATTATTATGCTTTGTATTACTTTGATATTATATTAACTATTATATTTTATTATTACTATTATTTTTATACATTATTATATTACATCTAGTTTGGTTATATTATATTTTGTCATTATATATATGTATATATTCATATAGTATTATTAATAGTTAATCTAAACATTATTATTATTTCTAACATGTATGTGTTAGATATATATATTTTAATATCATGTTATTCATATATTTTCATACTATTTCATGTATATACTTTAATACTATTATGTATAAATATTTTCGTACATTACATATATATATTTAAATATTATTTTTATATATTAATGTATATTTTTTTTTGCCATTCTTTACATACTTTTTACATTGTACTATGTAAATACTTTAAATATTATATTATGTATGTATATACATATTTTATAGGTATATGATTTATTTACTTTAAAGACCTTATCTTTTCTTATATAATATATTACTTGTTTAAAATTTTTATTTGAATTCTTATGATTCCAAACTTTCTTTCATAATTATCCATTCTTAAAAGCCTATCAAATTTCACTCATTTTAATTCGTTTTATACTTCTTTTAAATTTGTCTTTAGTCTTTGAATGTTAATGTTATTATTTGCATTTGATGACGTGTTACATAATTGTTGTTATTATATGTATCATTTGGTATTTATTGGTCATTATGATTCATCGATGCAATATATATTATTTCTTTGCTTTGTATGTTGTCATTCCATGCTTGTATCTGAAAAAGATCGTATTTAATATCATTTTAATAAAAACTTTCATGCAAAGGTCTTTAAAAAAACATAACTCGAGTTTGGAAATTTCGAGAAAATCGAGCCTTAACTCACTAGGTTCCGATTTCTCTCATTAAACCCAAGCTGTCGAGTGTCACTTTCAAAATAAA
Source organism: Gossypium stocksii (assembly GCA_020496765.1). Taxonomy (NCBI): domain Eukaryota; kingdom Viridiplantae; phylum Streptophyta; class Magnoliopsida; order Malvales; family Malvaceae; genus Gossypium; species Gossypium stocksii. The sequence goes on from CM035620.1 coordinate 90,392,025, forward strand.
AACACGTGGATTTTCAAACAAAACTTATTCTCGAGAACTCGAAGTGTTATGTCCTAACTTACTGGATGTGGCATTCATTGTCCCGAGATAAGAATTTCAAAATCAAGGCAATATTTTATGTTTTGGAACTTCGATAAATCGAGCCTTAACTTACTGGGTTCCGGTTTTTCATTCGATCTAAAATAATTAAATATCCCTTTTTGATTTAAATAAATGAGTCTTTTTAAGGCAAAAAAAGGCGAACTTAATTTCAAAAATTGAGATGTTGCATCCTAACTTACTGGGTACGGCATTCTTATTTCTTTGAGATGAGCGAGCCTCGATTTTCACTTCGATATATTCAAATGCTCTTTTAAACAAAAGGATCATATTTTAAAATCTTTTCAATCATTTGATGAAAGGACATTAAGTAATCAATTAGGTACCGATTTTGGGCGTTATGAGGGTGCTAACCCTTCCTCGTGCGTAATGACTCCCGAGCCCTTTTTCGAATTTCGTAGACCAAAATTAATTGTTTTAATAATTCAAAATGTTTTATTAAAATAATTTAAGGTGATCCGATCGCACCTCGAAAAAGGTCGGTGGCGACTCCATTTTTTAAATCTCAAAGTCGATCCCCTATTTTTCAAAACCTTAGAAAAAATGGTTTCGATAGCTTGGTGACTCCACTAGGGACCAATCAAGAGAGTCAAACCGTTAAATTGATTACTTATTGTCTTCTTATCGAAAATTGAAAATTAATTTGAAAAACTACTATCCTTTTTCAACTGGTTTGTAACTTCACGTGATTGTTATGAGTTGATTTTTGTGAATTAATTTAGCGCATCATATTGGATGACCGCCGGGTCAAACCTTTTAAGTGGGAGCAAGAAGCTACTCATTCGTGAGGTTTTCACCTCTGTGCAGGATAGTGAACCGCTTTCGAAACACATCCGTACCTATGTGCGTCGTGAGATTTTCATCTCCGTGCAGCCATAGGGAAATGTGTTCCCCTGAACTGAACTCGATCCATATGAGCCTATAATGGGTGAGGATTGAGGAATCTGCTGGTTCAGGTACCCGGACTTTAGATCAAAACCCCATATAAAGAACCCTTAGGAGCCCACCCTAGGTAGAGCCACGCCAAACCTTAGTGGTTACCCTAATAGGTCCTTGATTGTTTCTCTGTGTTCTGAACTTCATTTTATTTATTGTACTGACATCTTGTGTTTTTGCTTTCTACATTTTGCATGTGATTTTACATTAAAAAGGTGTCGATTTGGGTTCGATTGCTAAAATAGGGAGCTCGACCATGGAAAACAAACTTCTTGATAAAGTAAGAGGCAATGCGGCAATCCAAAATTGGTCAGAGACAGCACAATTAAAGAAAGGGGATAGTTTAGCTGAGGGATATGTGTCAGAATTGTAGGATTACACCCGCATCAGTGCTACGCAGAATAGCCTTTAGGAGTTAAGGGAAATTTGGGGTCAGTGGAGTGACGAAACTAAAAGGTTGTTCTACAATAGCTACGGAGATTTGACATACCTGCTAGACGTTAAAGTAGACGAGCACTTGTTCCGAGCTCTCACACAGTTTTGGAATCCAGCGTATAGTTGTTTTACCTTCGAAGAAGTAGATTTGGTACCTACCATAGAGGAGTATACTGCTTTACTGAATTTTCCGAGGGCACAGGTAGATAAGATTTATTCAAGAGCTGCTTATGTCCCGACTTTTTGGAAAAAGTTGATGAATATTACAGGAATGAGTGAGCAGTGGATCACAGCTAAGATTAAGAAGAAAGGAGAATATAAGTGCATCCCATGGAAAAACCTGAGAGATTTGATTCTAGGTCACCCTGATACAACAAAGAAGGTTGATATTTTCGCGCTTAGCATTTACGGATTAATTTTATTCCCCAAGGCTTTGGGATATGTGGATGAGGCAGTTACCGACCTCTTCGATCGACTCGACAAGGGGATCACACTAGTGCCTGCGATCTTGGCGGAAACATTCAGGTCATTAAGTGCGTGCAGAAGAGCCGGAGAAGGCAAGTTTATAGGATGTGCACAACTGCTGTAAGTATGGTTTCATAGCCATTTCTGGAAGGTGAACAAGCCCTCTTATCGGGTCTTCCTGAATGATTATTCCCCGTTAAGAGAAATGGTAGCCACACCAAGAAGAGTTGATGTGTTGGAAGAGAACTGGATTGTAACACCCCTATCCCGTAACTGTTGCCGGAATAGGTAAGGGGCATTACCGGACTTGTAACTCATGTCAGAATAGTAAAATTTTGAACTTTTTCTTAAAATAAAGACCATTCATTTACTAAATTGCTAGACGCAAACAAAGTTCGAATTTAAAACTTATACAAGTAAGTTCTATAAGATACCGTAATCACATGACTTCTACACGAAGGTCAAAGTATCATTCTACTTATTGTCTATCCTATACATGCCATAAGTTAAGTCCAATCACATGGTTGCCGTGATGGTAGATAGTGTGACGAAGTGCTGACGATCCCCGAGCTGGTAGTCAGAATCCACAACCTATAGATCAAAACATGAACGAACAGAGTAAGCCTTTGTAAGCTTAGTAAGTTTTAAGCAAAACAAAGTGTTTTCATTCAATATCATTGGTCATTCATTTCAACTGTTTGATGAAGTTAATCTAGAGCTTCATCTCGAACCATAATATCAATAAACGCATCACTTGGCTGTCACATATATACTTTCGAATAATAATGACCTAAATGGTCAAATATTTCCAAAGCACATTCTTCATCAACTGAAGTTGGATTCACATGGTAAGCACATTCTTCACCAATTTTCAACTTTCAATAATCCTTTCCACTTGTTCATAATCACATCCATATTTTCAAGTATTTCAACATGACAAGTACTAAATTACCGTAGGCACATCTACGTAAGTTTACAGAATATAATCCTTACCTTGTACTGGCACATCTAGCTGAACCCAACCCATACTCAAATCATAAGGCTTTTGGGCAGAATATGCACTAATACATAAGAATATTTCATCACATACTTCATTATACAAGCATACCATTACCAATTAGATCATTCTCATATTTGGAGTTACAATATTAATCACATTTACATACCTCTTTGATACTGATAATTCACTTCGAAATCACTCCACTGATGAGTAAGTAATACGTACCTGAACATCTTAAATACAAAATACTTATTTGATGGTAACTTATTGCGGATACTCAATATCAAAGTCTTACTTGAATTCCAGCATTTAGCCTTCGGGTCTTTAAAGCCCGGATATAGTACGAGCACGAAGCCTACGAACATTTATTCAGAATAATATTCTCGCATAAAGCCTGCGGGATCTTAACCCGGATATAGTACTGGCACAAACGCCCTTCGGGACTAATCACATTTATACACTTTCACATTCATCACATTGGCCATTCGGCCTTATCACATATATGCATGTTCACATTCATCTCATTGGCCATTCGGTCACATCACATACGCAAACACATATATAAGATAACGTTTTTATCATCACTTGATAAGACATCACATATTTTACTTTCATTTAAATAACCACTCAGACATACCACACTTCTAAATAGCCATTCGGCCTCACTATACGAATAAAGATAGCACACATTTTCATAAAGGCCATTCAGATGGCTTACACACATTTGATGTTAGCCATTTTGGCCTCACCACACATACATATCTTGTACATCAATTTCATCATAACAAAATTGACTAGGTATACTAGTCATTTATGGCTTATAGCTTCACTTTAATACGGATTTGGTACTTTGATTACCAATATTTAATCGATAGCTTATAAGCGGCTCAAATAGTTTTATCAAGGTATACAACATAATCACAGATTCAGCACAAGCTGTTTTTCCTGAGCAACGGTCATTAAATTATTCGTAAATGGATCTACGAAACTCCAAATGAAGTTCTGTAAATTTTCCCTGAAAATAGACTCATATATCTTTTATCCATAAAATTTTAAGAACTTTTGGCTTGGCCAATCAATACCAGATTTTTCTTAAAGTTTCCCCTGTTTCACTGTTTGACTATACTGACCACTCTTCACTACGAATCAAATTTCTCATTATACAAAATTCAAAATATGTTTTCGTTTATTTCGTTTGAAACTAGACTCATTAAGGAGTCTAAGCATACAAGTCTTATCTTATAATCATTTTTTTACAATTTATAATGACTTTCTAAAAACAAAACAGGAGATTTAGGAGTCATTTTGACACTGTCTCACATAACTTTAAATATCTCTTTACAGGAAATTCCTTTACTTACAAGGTTTCTTTTATAAGAAACTAGACTCATTAAGCTTTGATTAAATATTTTATTCAGCTTCTAATTCAACTCCAATAATTTATGGTGATTTTCTAAAATCATGTTACTGCTGCTGTTCTAAGCAGATTATTACCATTTGCTCTTAAATTTCCAAGTCCAAACACTTAAGAACTTACCATTTGGGTTTAGAACATATCATAGCCACATCATATCTTATTAAATCAACTCATTATGTCCTGTTATGATCGAATTTAATCAACGTTTAATCACTTAAAACTTAACTCGATATATTCGAACGGTCGCGGATTAGCTACTATTTCGCTTTCTCTTTTCCCTTATCCAACTTTGATCCTCTTCGCTCTTTAGCTTAATCTAAACAAATAGATTTGTTTAGTTACTTTACCAATATCATTTACTTATTAATCACATTCGGCAAATCTCATATCAAACTCAAGATGTTTTATAATTTATAAGAATATGCCATGATTAAAAACTCATTCTTATTTATAATCGAAAATGGCAAGAACTTATCAAGCCATGTAAATCACTATAGCTCAAACACAAAATGATCATATAACCCTAATGACCGATTGTTCAACTTATACTTAGTTCTCATATACAAGATAATACATTTATCAAAATTATTTCAAGGTTGATTAACATATGTTCAAGGCCGAATATCAAAAGGGCTATCAAAAGACATCTTAACTAACTAACAAGCTTCAATTTTGGCTCAAAGCTTAAGCTCACATTCGGCCACCTTTTGACTATGTAAATGATAAAGCATAAAATTCATTTCAAAACAAGCAAAGAGGATTCCCCAATAATAATTCATAATGGTCAATTTAGACCTTAATTTACCTTTAAGCTTAATTCGACAATTTGTGTTACTATAAGCTAAAAACCATATTCGGTATTCATCCTTAAAGTAAAACAATATGCACTAAAATCTAACTCCATTCATTTGGTTAAATGGACATAGCCGAATGTCCCATCTAGCTTAATAAGCCATACAAAGAGCAATGACCAACTCAAATTCATAAAAAAAATTAACATACAACATATCGAGTTTCATAGTAAATCTTCCAATTTGAAATCGAAAATCATGAGTATAATTTACTCACTCAATAGCCATTTTTAAACTATCCTTAAATCTCCATGAAACACACACATAATTCAACTCAAACATCCACTAAGCTCAATTAATGAGCAAAACATGGAAAACATATAAAAATATCACTTCCTAACCATGGCCGAATGTAACCCTTTAGCATCATACTCCAACTTCTTACCACCACTACTTAATTCTTTTATTCATCACTTAGTTACATCAATCAAAGACTCAATTTGACAATTTAACAAGCCCTTGGTACCTTTAACCAAAGTAAGTACTCAATCAAAAATGGCCGAATATATATACATAGACTTTAGGCCATTATAAACACAAACAAATTTTACTCTTGTAACTAATTATTCCTAACATATAAGTCATTTAACAAGTCTTCAACAAAATTTACAACCATATAACATTAAAATTATCCAACCATACTTTCAAGTTCAAAGGCCATAACCGAGTGCATCATTCACTTTTGATGCTAGAAGTGCACTCATGTTAATGGCTGAATGTCACAAGGTCCTTGCATTTATTCTCATGCTATGACCGAACGATTATGGTCTTAGACTTCATCTATATATATTTTCACTTTTAATACTTTATCAATTTCAATATCATACAAGATATGCATAACCGAATGCAAAAGTTGCCATATGCTTAAAAATTTACACTCTCACTATTTAATCCATTACTATAAGCTATGTCCATGTAATTTCCCATAGACCGATTACACATGTAACCTTTATGTCTATGCTAAAATCACATTTAATAAGTTTCACAAATATCTCTTAAATTACTCCATAAATTTACTCTCTAAAATCATACACATGCGGCAAACCCATTGCCTTATTGGCCGATTATTAACAACATCAAAACTTCGCATATAAACCAATTAACAAGCTCAACCTCGTCTTTCTAACCTTTCCAACTAAGAATATCAACATTCTATTCATGATACATAAACATCCTTAACCGCATGCTTCTTAGACATTTTAAGCCATACAAAACTCCAATTCAACGAATTTGAGCTCACAATTTCAATTTACATGCATATTTAACATCATAGAATCCCTCACACCTCCATTCACAAATGGCACTACATATAAGCATAACTATGATAGCCAAATTTTCTTTATGGCCATCTAAACGACCAAAGACATTTTTAACTAGTTCAACTTCTCTTATTTCTCCTATACTCATAAAAACATAAAACAACCTATTAATCCTCCCAATTTCTTACATAGCCGAATGCAAGGTACTTCCTTTCTATCAAAATTTTAACGTGGGCTATGGGAAGAACTTTTCAACTAGCTCAAATATTCAAGAAATTTAAAGAAAACATCAACATACCTCAAGAACTAAGCAAGCATGGCCGAACCTCCCAAGGGGTCTTTTTCTCTCTTCACAATCGGCAATTTGAAGAACAAAGATGAGAGAACTTTGTTTTTTTTCCCATCCATTATTAATTAATTTTATTTTATCTATTTTATGTTAACAAATTACTAATTCCTATTATTATTATTATTTAACAAACAAACAAAGCACAAAATGACAAACAGAGTCATCATTACCGTCCACTAGCATTAAAAGGGGAAATTTGACATGCAACTCCCCTATTTTGCATGCATGTACTTATTAGTCATCACATCTTTGTCAAGCATATTTCCAAAGTTTTCAACTAAGCCCTTTTTAGTTAATTTCACACTTATAACTCTAAATTGAAACACCAAAGTGTCACACATGATTTCAACATATATAATAGGCATCAAAATAAATATTAAATTATTTTTGAACCTCAGTTTAGTGGTCCCGAAACCACATTCTGACTAAGGTCGCATTAGGGATGTCACATGGATCGCACTTCTTCAAAATCTGCAAGAGTGAAACTTTGAATGGAGGGTTCCTTGGTTTGTACCCGGGGAAATTCGATACCGATGTGGGGATTTCGATTGGGTCTTATTGCTCAGAATTTGGGGAGCCACTGGTTACGCTCCCTTAATGGTATTAAGGCAGTATTGGTCAAACCAGTTTATACCGGTGACGCATGGGTTGGCAGAATGCGAATTCTCGTATAAAGGAGAGAATTACAAGAAAAAGGTCAAAGAGATTTCTACGGCCTGGAATCAGACTAATCGTATGAAAACTCTAAACGTAGGATCAGTAACTCCCGAGTATAGTGGCTGGTTTAGTAGAAGGGTCAATGATAATATTCCGAAACCAAATCCAGAAGGTGTTAGACCGCTAGAAGAATATTTACAGGTAGTCCCCTCCGAATTGGAAATTATAAAACAAGACTTTGAAAAGTGAAGTTCAGAAATGGGGAAACAGATAAAGCAGTTGGACCAAGAAAAAATGTGTCTAAGCTTGGACGTCGATATCCAAAAAGTAGAGGCTGAAAGATTCAAAAAGGGGAAGAACAAAGTAGAGGAAGACTTGAAGAGCCTAAAGTCCGATTATAAAAATGTATGTTTGTCTGCAAGAAGAGCCGGTCTAGGAAAGACTTCAGAACAATGGTAGCAGGAAATCCATGAAGAAAGATTGAAGGCCGAGCATTGGGAAACAAGATTTAAAGAGGCCCAAGCGCGAAATGAAGCCTTAGAAAGAGGAGTGCTAGAAAACCAAAAAGGAAAAGATGAATTAAAAGCTAGAGTGGCAGAGCTAGAAGAATCCCTTCAACGACATCAAAATCGTAACTCTATGATGGAGCTGAAGGCCAGCTTAAATAAGATTGAAGAAATAAAGAAGAAGATCGAAGAGTTGGAAACGACTTTGTAAAACCGTCAAAACCGTGTTAGGTTTCTGGGGAAAAATGAGGAGCGATGGAGAGAAGAGTGTTACCGTTCTCAAGATCAGGTCCAAAGAAGATATTACATTATGGGAGAAGCCATAACACAAATTCGAGAGGTGGCTGAGCACTTGCAGTCCTTGGCAGCTCAAGCAAACGTACTTAACGTGAAGTATGGGTTTCGAGAATAAGAGTTAGTTTCTTTGTTGGAAAATATTAAGGCTTTAGGCATTAAGGCAAAGCCGTATCTGTAATTTACTTTATGTAAAGAGTTTTGTGTTCTAATAAAGTTTTCTATATGGAATTGAGCTAGAATCGGCACTCTTTTTTGCATTCATCATTTGCATTGCATCACACTATTATATGCATTAAATTTCATAAAAAAGACTCTAATAAAGAGTAATTATTTTAGAGAAAGATAACCTGGAAATTGCCAAAAACCCATCCGCCAAACACCACTACGGTACCCGCTTTAAGTCAAGAAATATGGATCAAAGAATAGAAAGGTTAGAGCAGCTCCAAAAAGAGATGCAGGACCAAATGCAAGAGCAGCTGGTCAAGATTCAGCAGGATATGATGGATCGAATGTTGGAAGCACAGAATAACATGATGAATCAGCTGACACAACTTATAGTTGGGGGATCAAATAAGGGAAAAGGTCCTACGACAAATACCGAAGAAAACGAGGATCCACTTTATCCTCCAGGGTTTACCCCACCTAATACGTAGACACATCACTAAGCATACCCGCGTAGGCCCTCTGTCACCATTAGGCCGTAATAACTTCAAGGGGACGTATCAATACCGGGTAATCATCAAGCTGGTTCGGGTTCAGAATAGAATCCAATTAACCTTAATGTTCCAGATTTGGATGAGGCAGCTGAAAGAGAGAGGACAAGAACAGAACTGCCAAAACAGTTAGAAGACAGGTGCAAATGGATAGAAGAGAAATTCAGAGCTATGGAAAGTGCCGATAGCCGTCACGGGATTGATGCTAAGGACCTGAGTTTGGTCCCCAATTTGGTCTTTCCCCTCAAGTTTAAAGTACCTGAATTTGAAAAGTACAATGGAACGAGCTGCCCTGAAGCTCATATCATTATGTTCTGCAGGTGAATGACGGGCTACGTCCACAACGACCAGCTACTAATTCACTGCTTTCAGGATAGCTTAGTTGGGGCAGCCTCTAAATGGTACAACCAATTAAGCCGTGCTACGATCAACTCTTGGAAAGACCTTGCTCAAGCATTGATGAAACAATATAGTCATGTGACGGACATGACCCTCGATAGGATCACTCTCTAGAATATGGAGAAAAAATCTAACAAAAGTTTTAGACAGTATGCGCAACGATGGAGAGAAGTTGCCATACAAGTTCAGCCGCCGCTTTTAGAGAAAGAAACTACGATGCTCTTTATTAACACTATAAAGGCCCCTTTTATCACTCATATGTTGGGGAGTGCCACCAAAAACTTCGCCGACATAGTGATGACAAGTGAAATGATTGAAAATGCTGTGAGAAACGGTAAAATTAAAGTTGGAGAAAGTACTAAACGATCAGCCCTAAAAAAGAAACAACGAAGTGAATAATACGAGCACATTCAATAAGGGTCAGTCTAAGTCACTCACTACAAATCAGCCAAAGACGGTGACCACCAATCGACATAGCACGGCAAGATAAGAATCCAACGCAAGGGAGAACACAAAAAGGCCACAGTTTACCCCTATACCCATGACGTACATGGAACTATACCAGAACCTATTCAATACTCATGTAGTCTCCCCTTTTTACCTAAAGCCACTGCAGCCCCCGTACCCCAAATGGTATGACACGAACGCCTAATGTGAATACCATGTGGGAATTACCGGGCATTCAATTGAAAACTGCACCGCGTTCAAGAAAGTGGTTGAAAGACTCATTAAAATAGGGATCGTGAGGTTCGATGACTCAGTCGTACCCAACGTAGCAGGAAACTCACTCCTCAATCAAACCGACCAAGGGGTAAACGGGATAAGTGAAGGTGAGAATAAGAAGATCAAAAGTGAGGTTAGAGAAGTCAGGACCCCATTAAGACGAGTATGGAAGGAGATGGTCAAGAGAGGATTGATCGCGTTAGATTCAATAGAAGAATCTAAAGAAGAGAGAGACTACGGCGAGTTTCACAATGAGATGGGGCATGAGATCCAAGAGTGTGTGGAGTTTAGGGCCATTGTACAAGACATGATAAACAATGAAGAAATAGAGTTTTACGAAGAAACCAAGAACCCCGGAGAGGGAGAGATATGCGCAGCCTTCCCCTATAAGGACAGCAAGTGGGTCTCATGGAATTACGACTGTAACGTGACGATTCCAGGAAAAGAAAACCTGGTTCGCGCTTCAAAAAATGGCCAAGGTGGGGGCTCTTATACACGTAGTGGGAAACGTTATGATACAGTAATCGAGAAGACACAGCTCGTAAAAGGAAAAGCCCCAGCGGTCAAAGAGATAAAGGAAAAAGCGACCAAACCTGAATATCCTATTAATGAGCCAGTTAACGAGAAGGAAGCTAAGGAGTTCTTAAGATTCCTAAAGCACAGTGAGTACAGCATGGTGGAACAGCTACGTAGACAACCGGCTCGTATCTCGGTATTAGCCTTACTCCTAAGTTCGGAAGTCCATCATAATGCGCTGATGAAAATCTTGAATAGAACATATATTGCTAATGATATCTCCGTCAACAAGCTAGATCGCTTAGTTAGCAACATAAGTGCCGATAACTTTATTTTCTTCAATGACAATGAGATACCACCAGGTGGCAGGAGGTCCACTAAAGCTTTGCACATTACTACGCGTTGCAAGGGGTACACGTTGCCAGGCGTACTGATTGACAACGGGTCAGCCTTGAACGTCCTACCATTGTCTACATTAAATAGATTACCTATAGACAGCTCTCACATGAAAGAGTGCCAGAACATAGTGAAAGCATTTGACGGTATTGAGAGAAGGGTGCTGGGTAGAATTGAAGTGCCTATCTTGATTGGACCTAGCACATACGAAGTGGATTTCCTAGTGATGGATATCAAGCCCTCATACAACTGCCTTTTGGAAAGACCATGGATTCATTCAGCAGGAGCAGTTCCCTCTACGTTGCACCAAAAGCTGAAATTAGTGACGAAAAACGGACTAGTAACCATAAACGCGGAAGAAGAGATCATTGCAACTGTGACCAGTGATGCACCGTATTTAGAGGCAAATGACCAGGCCATTGAATATTTGTTGCGATCTTTGGAATTTGTGAATGCGACTTTTATCGGTGAGGGGAACAAAGTCCCGAGGCCTAGAATATCCAAGACTAGGAGGATGGGCCTGCAGTTAACTGTTGGGAGAGGAGCATTACCAGGGAAAGGACTCGGAAGATCCAAGGTAGAGTAGAGGTACCACTTTTGAAGGAAAAACAAAACTGCTTCGGCTTAGGGTTTAGACCAGACGCCAGACAGAAAAAGAATGAACTAGAAAAGAAACAAGAGAGGCGAAGAGCTAGGTTGAGCGGGGAAGAAATCAAGTGGGAACCAATGGTTTTCCCCCACATATCCAAGACCTTTGTATCAGGAGGAATCATCAACCCTAAGCGAGAAACTCCAAAAGGAAGAACCATGGAAGGAATATTGGAAGACATACACATCAATACCATATCCGAAGAGAGAGTCGAAAGAAGAAACTTGTTGGATATCCGCCCTTTTGAGCCTGGGAGCGTTCTAGACAACTGGACTGCAAAAGAGATTCCTGTAGTGTTTAGAACTATTTCAGAGTAATGTCCTAAAACATTTATTACTCTAGGCCTAGGAGTAATGAACATCTTTTGTGAACCGATTTTATCCCAAAATCTTTAACTCAATGAAAAATGTATCTTTTGAGCAAATATTCTTTCGTTCATTCCGATTCGTACATAATCTTTTATTATTCTATTATTTATTTTTGATCATACCGTTTAGACAACTATTCTTAGATGCTATTATTTTTTTGCATCTCCCATTATCCCCAAAACAGGTCCCTAGATGTCAATGACATGAGTGATGCTGCCAATGACTTGGAGTCCCCTTTTGAACGAGATGTGTGTATAGAGGATTCTGAGGGTTTTGAGGATGACCGAGATTGTGACCTAGCTCCCGAATTATTAAGAATGGTTGAACAAGAGGAGAAACAAATCCTACCTCACAAAGAATCAATAGAAATAGTGAATATAGGAGAAGGAAAAGAGGTAAAAATTGGGACTGGTATCGCCGCAGGAACAAAACAAGATCTGATTGAATTACTCCAAGAGTTCAAAGATGTGTTCGCATGGTCATACCAGGATATGCTTGGTTTGAATACTGATATAGTAGTGCATCGACTCCCTATAAAAGAGGAATGCAAGCCAGTCCAACAAAAGCTTCGGAGGATGAGACCTGATGTTTTGCTAAAAATAAAAGAAGAGGTCAAAAAGCAGTTCGACGTGTGATTTTTAAAGGTGGTAAAATACTCAGACTGGGTGGCCAACATTGTCCCCGTCCTTAAAAAGGATGGAAAAGTACGAATGTGTGTAGACTACAGAGATTTAAATAAGGTAAGCCCGAAAGATAATTTTCCACCACCTCACATTGATACCTTGGTAGACAACACGGCAGGCTATTTATTGTTTTCTTGGATGGTTTCTCTGGTTATAACCAGATCAAGATGTATCATGAAGACATGGAGAAGACCACATTCGTGACCATGTGGGGAACATTCTACTATAAGGTGATGCCTTTTGGACTGAAAAATGCGGGGGCAACATATCAAAGAGCCATGGTAACCCTGTTTCACGACATGATGCACAAAGAAATCGAAGTTTATGTCGATGATATGATCGCAAAGTCCCGAACAGAGGAGGAGCACGTACAAGTCTTAAGAAAGTTGTTCTTACAATTGAGGAAGTTCCAACTAAAACTCAATCCGGCCAAATGTACCTTTGGAGCCAAGTCTGAAAAGTTGCTCGGATTCGTGGTTAGTGAAAAAAGGATCGAGATTGATCCAGAAAAAATTAAGGCCATCTAAGAGCTATCCCCGCCGTGTACCCAGAAAGAGGTTCGAGGCTTTTTAGGAAGATTAAATTACATCGCTCGGTTCATTTCACAACTAACCGAGAAATGTGACCCTATTTTCTGCCTTCTCAAGAAACATAACCCAGGTGTATGGGATGAAGAATGCCAAGGGGCTTTCGACAAAGTCAAACGGTACTTGTCCAATCCCCCAGTACTAATACCACCTAACCCCGATAGGCCATTGATACTGTACTTAGCGGTATTTGAGAATTCCATGGGATGTGTACTTGGCCAGCATGACGAGTCAGGAAAGAAGGAAATTGCTATTTATTACCGTAGTAAAAAGTTTACTGAGTGTGAGGTAAGATACCCAATAATAGAGAAGTTATGCTGTGCTTTGGTTTGGACAACACGGAGGTTAAGACAGTATATGTTGTATCACACCACTTGGCTCATCTCAAAACTAGATCCCCTGAAGTACATGATGGGGTCAACAGCCTTGAACGGAAGAATGGCTTGATGGCAAATTCTACTTTCGGAATTTGACATAGTGTATGTGAACCAGAAAGCGGTAAAAGGAAGTGCGATAGCAGATTTTCTGGCCAGTAGAGCTTTAGAAGATTACGAACCCTTGAACTTCGACTTCCTAAATGAAGACTTAATGCATATTGCGGCTGCTGAAGAAGGCGCTCAAGAAAGCCTTCATTGGAAACTTAATTTTGATGGAGCTTCTAATGCTATGGGTAATGGGATTGGAGCAGTATTGGTATCTCCAAACGGAGATCATTACCCCTTTACTAGCAAACTAAATTTCGATTGCACCAACAACATGGCCGAATATGAGGCATGCATCATGGGAATTCGAGCTGCCATAAAACGCAAGATTAAGCTGTTAAAAGTTTATGGGGATTCTGCACTGGTGATCTATCAACTTAAAGGCGAATGGGAAACGAAAGACCCCAAGTTGATCAATTATCAAAAAATAGTCTTGGAGTTAATGGAGGAATTCAATAACATCACTTTCTGCTACCTCCCACGAGATGAAAACCAGATGGCTGACGCATTGGCCACTCTAGCCTCCATGATTAAAGTAAATAAACAAGATGTGAAACCCATCCAAATGAGTATGTACGAGGCCCCGGCTCATTGCTGCAACCTTGACGAAGAAGAAAAAGATGATCACCCTTGGTATCACGATATATTGCGATACGTGAAGAATCGTGAATACCCGGACCAGGAGACCGAGAACGATAAAAGAATACTAAGAAGGTTGGCCATTGACTATGTATTGGATGGGGAAATTTTGTACAAAAGGAGAAAAGATCAAATACTGTTAAGGTGTGTGGATGGTGTTGAAGCCAAGAAAATTCTCGAAGAAGTCCACGAAGGCATCTGCGGGACACACGCTAACGGCTTTACGATGGCCAGGCAAATTATGAGGTTTGGTTATTATTGGTCCACCATGGAAAGGGATTGTATTAACTACGCAAAGAAATGTCATAAATGCCAGATCTACGGAGATAAAATCCATGTGCCCCATTGGCCTTTTCACGTTATGACTTCCCCATGACCTTTCTCTATGTGGGGCATGGACGTGATTGGGCAGATATCACTAAAAGCTTCCAATGGGCATCGATTCATCTTCGTGGTCATAGATTACTTCACCAAATGGGTTGAAGCCGCTTTATATGCCAATGTCACCAAAACGGCAGTGAGTAAATTTTTGAAAAGAGAAATTATATGTTGATATGGGATGCTGGAAAGAATTATATCAGACAATGCTCTGAATTTGAACAACAGCACAATAGCAGAGGTCTGTAGTCGATTCAAAATCAAACACCACAACTCGTCGCCGTATCGTCTAAAAATGAACAGCGCGGTAGAAGCAACAAATAAGAACATTAAGAATATTGTGGGAAAGATGACGGAAACCTATAAAGATTGGCATGAGAAGCTACCTTTTGCCCTTTATGCTTATTGAACGTCTGTCAAGACCTCTACCGGAGCAACACCTTTCTCTCTTATTTACAGAATGGAGGTGGTCCTACCCATTAAAGTCGAGATCCCCTCACTTAGAGTGTTATCAGAAGTAAGGTTGGATGAAGCAGAATAGATCTAGTCTCGATACGACCAGCTGAACTTGATTGAGGAAAAAAAGCTAAGAGCTATTCGTCATGGCCAGATGTATCAAAAACGAATGATGCGAGCTTACGACAAGAAGGTTCGCCTTAGAGAGTTCCATGAAGGGGATCTGGTTCTGAAGAAAATCCTTCCAATACAAAAGGATTTTAGAGGGAAATTGATGCCGAACTGGGAAGGACCTTATGTGGTGAGAAAAGCCTTTTCCGGGGGAGCATTGATCCTAGCTGAGATGGATGGTAGAAACTTGCCCAATCCTATGAATGCAGATTCTGTCAAGAAGTACTTCACTTAGAAAAAGGAGAGGCCAAAGTGAAAACTCGCAAAAGACGCTTTGAGACTTCAAAAAAAAAAAAAAAACAACGGGAGAGGTCAAGGTGAAAACCCGCAAAGGGCACATTAGGACCAAAAGGGATTTTGAGTTGAAAACCCGAAAAGGGCGGCTCAAATTTTGATCAAACGCGGGATATAGATCTTGCTATGTTTGAAGCAACAAGAGGGAGCCACGCTAACATCATAAGGCATCAACGAAATCTTTTGGGACTTTTAAACATATATCAATATCAAAAGGGCCTTCGAGAAATGTTATGCATGGAAGCTACGACAGTGATATTTGGGGCATCTATTTCATTATCATTCGTTCTTTGTATTCTAGAAAAATATGCTATTTTGGTCAATTGACTATTATTTATATTCTAGCCAAATTTTCCACCTCAATCTACTCATTTGGTCTGAGCATTACTCTCAAATCTCAATCTAATTCATTGTTATAGCCTTCTCTTTTAAGCATCTTTCATTGAAATAACGATTGATGGTTTAATGATGTTCTGAACAAAAGGGGTTCTACATATTACTCTGAAAAGCTTCTAGACAAAATAAGAACTTGAAACAGGACTATTATTTAGAACTTACCAGACTTAAGGGTTGGAAAGGAGTCAAATTTGAAACTACCTGTTAAACTCTTTATCAAATGGGTAAAAAGGCAAGGTTGCGTCGGTGATACAACCTCGACAAATAATGAGAAACCCAAGCATTAAAATGGGATTATTCTCGAAGAAATTCAACATTCATGTACATCTAGTCATGGTACCTAGAGAATGAAGGGTATAGTAAACCAGATGGATTGGATAAGGTACAAAATCTATACCCCTGAGTCGTAGGGAGATAGATTGATGATTCTATACCCCTGAGTCGCAGAGAGAGGGATTAAAAAAGGGTACAAACCTTATGTCTCAGAGATACAGTGGGGCAAGTTATTCGAGCAGAATACGATCTTCACTGGGTTTTCTAACTGAGAAAGAGAGCAGCATACTACGTCGGTAGTAGAGCACTAAAGGGCAACGAGTAAAGATGCCTTAAAATATTAAAAATGATCATTCTTATGACATATTACATTCGTACAAGTGTCATTCATAATACATTTAGTTAGGAGTATTTGATTCATTCTGATCACAACATCCTAATCATTTTGCGCAGGCATAAAGACAGGTTCCCCAGAAGACGGGTGGCAACATTGATAAATTCACAATCTGACATTCTTAAAGTTGCAAGGAGCAGATTGAAGATAGAAGATTTGGCTTACCTAAAGATGCAGGGGCAGATCGAAGATAAGTCTGACATTTTTGAAGTTGCAAGGAGCAGATTGAAGATAGAAGATTTAGCTTACCTAAAGATGCAGGGGCAGATCGAAGATAAGTCTGACATTCTTGAAGTTGCAAGGAGCACATTAAAGATAGAATATTTGGCTTACCTGAAGATGCAGGGGCAGATCGAAGATAAGTCTGACATTCTTGAAGTTGCAATAAGCAGATTGAAGATAGAAGATTTGGCTTACCTGAAGATGCAGGGGTAGATCGAAGATAAGTCCGACATCTTTGAAGTTGCAAGAAGCAGATTAAAGTAGAAGATTCGGCTTTCCTGAAGATGCAGGAGCAAATCGAAGATTTGATTCTAGAGAAGCAGACTAAAATCACAAGCCCTATACCTCTGAAGATGCAGTAGAAGGGAACGAGGCTAGTTAAAGAAAAGAAGCGCCACGAAATCAAGACCCGGCAGGACCGGGCAAAATTGGCCCTTTTAAGGTTTTTGCTCTATTCTCGTTACATGACAATGAGCAAAGAGGGGCGACTGTAATAGGGCAATTTTGCCCGACCCAACCAAACAAAAACAAAAATAATAATAAAACCAAAACCAAAAATAAGAAGTCCAATGCCCTATTTACATCAGTACCCAAACACTCAAACCCGATGGCCCGTTACATACCTAAACCCAATATTAGCCCAAACCCGATAGCCCAAACTCAATACCGGCCTAAACCCACTCGACCCATTAGCCCAAACTAGGGTTTCAGATTTTCTGAAACCCTAGCCACCTGCCCGTCACCTCCGCCAACTATCCCCCACCTGCTCCTTTGACCTGCAAACGAAGAAGATAGAACAACAGTAGTGTAGGAACAGTGTATTATTTCGGCTATATAAATTCAAGAGCCAAACAATGTAAGGGGACCGATTATTTTTTTGAATACAAAGAATAAAAAAAAACATTCAAAGGCAAATACGATAGCAAAATACAAACGGCAACAAGTAATCAAAAGGTTGCATTTCTTTTACTTTCGAATCCTTATTCATTTAGTATCCATTTCATATTTAAGTTTCAAAAATAAAAAAAAGGGAAAAGAGGAGTCTTATCTTTACAAACAGAACCGACAGAGTCCTACTTGCTTCGTCGAAATCAAAGTGTAGAGGTCTTTAAGGTTAGAAAATTTGGGACATGCAAGTGTAATGGGCGAATCCGTAACTTGTTTGCTGATCTTCGTGGCAAAACAAAGGTCGGATGGAGGGTCTTTTGGTTTGCCGGAGAAGAACAGAGGGGTGAGGTTTTGTGGAAGAAAGGGAAATGGTCGAATGTCATTAGCCCTTATTTTAGGGCTTTCATGAACGATAAAACGACGCCGTTCGGGACCAGATTCAAGACCTTGAAACGACGTCGTTTCGGCTATGCCAATAATCCAACCCGACCCATACTCAGGGATCCGCGTGTTTTGGCTGTTTGGGACAATTTATGCATTCGGTCCCTCTATCTCGCGGGATCATCCGATTGAGTCTTATATCTGTTCTTTATATTTTAAAATTTCGCCCACTAATTTCACGCAGTTTTAATTTAATCCATATTTAAATACTGCGTTCTGGAGCTTGGAATATTTGCACTCTCGATCCCCAAGAATATGCGTATTGTATTTTTATCCGTCTTTTTATTTCTTTCTGGCTTAGCCCCAATACTTCAGCCATGTTTCAAATTTAATCCTTTTTCTTTGATTTACCGTTTAATTAGCCCTAAATTTTTGTGCTGTTTTTAATTTAGTTTTTATTATTGCATTAATTAAATTATATTTTATTATAATTATTATGCTTTGTATTACTTTGATATTATATTAACTATTATATTTTATTATTACTATTATTTTTATACATTATTATATTACATCTAGTTTGGTTATATTATATTTTGTCATTATATATATGTATATATTCATATAGTATTATTAATTGTTAATCTAAACATTATTATTATTTCTAACATGTATGTGTTAGATATATATATTTTAATATCATGTTATTCATATATTTTTATACTATTTCATGTATATATTTTAATACTATTATGTATAAATATTTTCGTACATTACATATATATATATATTTAAATATTATTTTTATATATTAATGTATATATTTTTTTTGCCATTCTTTACGTACTTTTTACATTGTACTATATAAATACTTTAAATATTATATTATGTATGTATATACATATTTTATAGGTATATGATTTATTTACTTTAAAGACCTTATCTTTTATTATATAATATATTACTTGTTTAAAATTTTTATTTGAATTCTTATGATTCCAAACTTTCTTTCATAATTATCCATTCTTAAAAGCCTATCAAATTTCACTCATTTTAATTTGTTTTATACTTCTTTTAAATTTGTCTTTAGTCTTTGAATGTTAATGTTATTATTTGCATTTGATGACGTGTTACGTAATTGTTGTTATTGTATGTATCATTTGGTATTTATTGGTTATTATGATTCATCGATGCAATATATGTTATTTCTTTGCTTTGTATGTTGTCATTCCATGCTTGTATCTGAAAAAGATTGTATTTAATATCATTTTAATAAAAACTTCCATGCAAAAGTCTTCAAAAAAACATAACTCGAGTTTGGGAATTTCGAGAAAATCGAGTCTTAACTCACTAGGTTTCGATTTCTCTCATTAAACCCGAGCTGTCGAGTGTCGCTTTCAAAATAAAAACACGTGGATTTTCAAACAAAACTTATTCTCGAAAACTCGAAGTGTTATGTCCTAACTTACTGGATGTGGCATTCATTGTCCCGAGATAAGAATTTCAAAATCAAGGCAATATTTTATGTTTTGGAACTTCGATAAATCGAGCCCTAACTTACTGGGTTCCGGTTTTTCGTTCGATCCAAAATAATTAAATATCCCTTTTTGATTTAAATACATGAGTCTTTTTAAAGCAAAAAAGGGCGAACTTAATTTCAAAAATTGAGATGTTGCATCCTAACTTACTGGGTACGGCATTCTTATTTCTTCGAGATGAGCGAGCCTCGATTTTCACTTCGATATATTCAAATGCTCTTTTAAACAAAAGGATCGTATTTTAAAATCTTTTCAATCATTTGATGAAAGGACATTAAGTAATCAATTAGGTACCGATTTTGGGCGTTACGAGGGTGCTAACCCTTCCTCGTGCGTAACCTACTCCTAAGCCCGTTTTTCAAATTTCGTAGACCAAAATTAATTGTTTTAATAATTCAAAATGTTTTATTAAAATAACTTAAGGTGATCTGATCGCACCTCGAAAAAGGTCGATGGCGACTCTATTTTTTAAATCTCAAAGTCGATCCCCTATTTTTCAAAACCTTAGAAAAATGGTTTCGACACTAATAATTGAACTTAATGGGTGTAACTACTACTTCAAAAAGTAAAGGGACTGAAATTATTCAAATTAAAATATAGGAATTGAATCCACAACTTTTACAAAGTACAGGGACTAATAGTAGATTTTAACTTTTACAAATATGGGTTGCACGTGAATATATGTATTTATATTCTTACAATTTTTAGAAGACATTAAAGAGGTATGTATGTATAATATTTATTTTTATACATGTACAATGTTTAAAAGATGGAAATGTCTTTTTAAGAGATATTTTCTTGGGAAGATTCTAGAATATAAAATTAAAAAAATAGTGTTGAAACCCTTTTTTTTGAAAACGAGGATCGACTTTTGAAAACGAAAATTTGGAGTCGCCACCAATCCTTTTTTGAGGTGTAATTGGGCCACCTTATAAAACATTTTGGTCTACGAATTTTAAGAAAACAGGTTTGGGAGTCGGTTACGTACGAGGAAGGATTAACACCCTCAATACGCCCAAAATTGGTACCTTATTGATTAATTTATGTCTTAATATCAAAAATTGAAGATTTGAAAAGAGTTCAAAACACGATCCTCCTTTTTGCTGATTTTTCAAAACATTTGGGTAAATTAAACTTGTGTTGAAAACCATCTCACATCAAAGTAAAATGTCACATCCAGTACGTTAGGACACAACATTCTCGACCCTCGAGTATGAGCTTGCCTTTTATTTAAAACGTGCATTTATTTTAAAAAAGGGTATTCGGATATTTAAATCAAACGTAAAACCACAACCCAGTACGGTAGGGCATTATTTTTCGAATTTTTTAAATACAGAATATTGCCTCCACTTTCCAAAACTTTGAGAAGTCCAATAAGAAGGATATTTGAATATTTGGATCGACTAAAAACCGAAACCCAATACGGTAGGGCACAATTTTCTGAGCTTCCAAATATCAAAAATTGCCTTTGTTTTAGGAAAAACAAATTTGGAGAATAAATCGATAAGAATGATATTCGAATACTTAAATCAAATAAAAAAACAAAACCCAGTACAGTGGGGCTCGTTTCTTTAAAACGTCTAAGTATGGAAAATTGCCTTTATTTAAAAAACTATGAGTAAATCGATGAATAAATGAATTAAAGAAATAAAACTTTGAAAAAAAAATGATAATAATAAACAACATGGAAGAGACAAAAAAACAAAAAAAAAAAAACATTAGGTGTTAAGATAATAATAAGGATAAATAATAAATAACAATCAAGGGTTTAAAATGAGAATATTCCCACTTGCCTAAACGCATCATTAGAGAGGGACCAAGCTGTAGCAGCACAATTCTCAAGGGAAAAATCTTAAAAACAAAGAAAATGTAAAAATAACTTAATTAAAATATAGTGTGAAAAGGGAGGGATCAAACGCACAAATTCCCCATTTAAGGGGCATATGTGCGTGGACCCAGTCAAAGCGTGCTGTTTCTTCCCTCTTCCCAGACACTGTTTTAAAAAAAAAGAATTTTAAATGAAGCTTTTATTTTGACTTCTTCTCAAAATATTAAAAACCTTTTAGAAAACCCAAAATTTTTAACACTTTTTCCTTAAAAACAATCTACCCTTTTATTTTTTTTAAAAAGAAAAATCTAAAACCCACTCTTCTCCCTTACTTCCCAACCGAAGGATTTAAAAAAAAAACAAGCCCTCATCTGCTGCCTCATGCATAACAGTAAACAATCATCGGAAGGCCGAAATCTCCCCTCTTGGTCAATGAATCGAAAGGTATGTCTCTTTTTTATGAAATATTAGTTTGTATTTCGTGGACTCAAATGAAAATGAAAAAAGAAAACAAAATAAAATAATGATGAACAACCACCTTTGAAGTGTATTCGTTTGGCTGATCTTTATTGATTTTCCGTGTGCCTTTTGTATTTAAAATCTTCTTGTTCTTTTTTTTTGTATTGAATCGGGGAAGGAGAAAAAAATATTGTACAACTCTTGTGGTTTTATAGCCTATAATTTACAACTGTTTTCACTTGTAGGGCAACCGTGAGAGTCGTGGGCGCGAGGGAGACGTGGGCACGGACATGAGGCACATAGTGGCCCTGTTGGTGCGCAGACGTGGGGCGTGGGAAAAGGATGCGGTGGCTGAAACAGAAAAGGGGGCTAGGGTTTCTGTTTAGGACCTAGGTTTTGGGCTAGAACAATTTGGGCTTTTGGGATTTAGTTGGGTTTAGGTTGTAAATGGGTTTTAATTGTAAATGAGCCTGGGCAAAATTTAGGGCCTACAAATAAGATATTATCGAGAAGAGTAGATATTTTAGATGAACATTCTAATTATTAGATATTTATTAAATAAATGGTAAGGATGTTTCCATACGTTAACAATCTAATGACCACTAAATTTTATAAATAAGGGTGAGAGGAAAAAAGTGATAAATGGGGAAGAAAATAAAGGGGATATGAGTGTCTGCGTAAGAAAGAAAAAAATAGTTAATGTGTTATATAGTTATAAATTTATAATGGGATAAGAAAGTAAAAACAAATTATAGCACGAGACTGTGGACTCCGAAATGGCTTTTCGGGTGTATTTACCACGGCCATGTGTGAACTTCAATGATTTATACAGCCTCCTCAAACGAGTAGTGCAATACCTCCTGCCCGGTAACGAGTGTAATCTCCATGTCGTAATCCATGTTGCATCTGAGCAGACTTAAGAAGTTGCAAAATTGAAAAGGAAGCCAATTTTTTTATATATAATTTCAAATAAACAAGAAACAAAACAAACAGAACATAAAATCTCGGTAACAAATTAGTACAGTTGATGCAATTGTTGAAGTTAAAAATTCGATAAAGAAACATCAAAAAACAAACCATTGATTGAGAATTTAGAGCTGATCTGGCCAGAAATGTTTGAATTTGGATCATCAATTTCCATCGCCGCTGCTTCGTTAACCTTCGCCATAACAACTTCGATAAAAAAAAAAGAAAGAAAAAAAGACAACAATAAGATTGCATGTGATAACAAAAATGACAGAGGTTTTTGGCAGATTTGTGACAAAAAAAATTCAACCAAAAAATATAAGGCATTTTACCGACGAGCAAACCAAGTGTGGAGATCTAAAAATTTTGACAGTACCGACTACGTTACCTTGGATTAATCTAATGGTAATGAAGAATGGCGTGCCACCGTAGACAGCCGTCTGAGCTTTGAAGCACCACCAATCTCGATCTCATAGGCCTATGCTGGGCCTCTTTGCATGGAATTTGATTGGGTTGGTAATCTTTGCTGAGATTGGGCCTGATTCGAACCATTTGCTTCGGTTTTGGTTACTTTGCACAGATAAGATAGTGCGGGTTAGAGCTGTACATGGGCCGGGCGTAGGCCCGCCCGAAATGTGGAAGGGTTTGGACAAAAATATAGGCCCGAAAAATAGGCTTGGACAAAAAATTAAGGCCCGTTTAAAAAATGGGCCGGGCTCGGGTAAGAAATTTTTGGCCCGAGCCCGGCCCGAATTCACTAAAGGACAAAAAATTTTATTTTTTTAAATATTGTTTTCTTATTGTTTTTCTCCATATTTTGCTACCATTTTACTATTATGTTGCTATTATTTTGTTGTTATTGTTTAGATATTGTATAAAACTTATTTTATTGTTAATTTGTTATTATTTTAAAGACATTTGTTAATTTTGTTATTATTTTAGAGGTATTTGCTTGTTAAGTTACATCTATTTTAGTGTTATTTAAGTCTACATATTTTTTAAAATTTATTTTCAATTTGTTGAAAAATATTTATTTTAATTTTTTAGTATTTTTGATGTATTATATATATTTAAAATTTATATAAAATAATATAAAAAATTAATACGGGCGGGCCGGGCCGGGCCCGGGTTTTAGCATTTTTATATGGGCCGGGCTTGGACAAAATTTTAGGCCCATTTTTTGGGCCCGGCCCGGCCCGAGCCCAATGAACAGGCCTAAATTTTTAGTTGGACCCTGCCCGAACCCGGCCCGGCCCATGTACACCTCTAGTGCGGGTATGGCAGATAAATATGACGTGGGTTAAATCCATCAAAAGTCCTCAAACTATGACCCTCATTTTAAATTAATCCCCAAAACTTTAGAACATTTCAATTGCATCCTCAATTTATTGAGGTTATATATTGGGTTCTTTAATTACTAAAATTGTTAAATAACACATTACATCCTATGTATCATAATTTAAAAAGAAAGACTGAATTATTGCATAATTTTTAAAAATAAAACTAGAAAAGAGAGAATGAGGGAATGATGAAACTTTTATAAAATGTTTGAAAGCTTGAAAACAAATTGTATTTACAAATATTCACAATGTTTCATGTTTCAAGTTCCAACTTTTTTTGGGGTTGAGAAAAAGAACATCTATTGAACTCAAAACAAGATAATATACCGAAAAATAGAAAAGCCCTGGCCTCAGCCGACAAGAAAGACTTAAAATAATCAGATAGAACTAAACATATGCATAGATTTTCAAAATAACTAAACACTAAAACATTTGTATTTGAGGAAGAAAACAAGATGTTCAATTCAAAAGGGTCCCTGAGATTACTTCCAAGACGAGCATGACCATCTAATTTCCTTCCTCGAAAGTATGTATAATTGAGGTGTGCTCAAACTTAAAAAAAGAAGTTTCTACCATCATTATATCATATCAGAATGTTTTACATATCAGAAAATCATTTAGAAAATATATCAAAGTTTGCCCAAAAGAATTTCATTTTTTCCTAAAATGGACATTTATCATTACATCTAAAGTAATAAATTTAATCAAATAAGTAGATATATTGCAAGGCATAAGAAGACTGGTGCAAAACTCAAAGCTCTTTGGAAAGGTGGTAGAATTTTTGTAATCAACTCAAACAAAAGTCTAATAACCTAAAACTTTTAACCAATTGATATTTGGGTAAACTATATGGATAGCGATCTAACTATAAAAAAGCTACAGTTAAATACACCAATCCATTCTCAAGAGCAATAGAGAAGAGCATTCAATTCAAATCCCAAATCCTTCACTACAACACCAATATTTTCTTAAACCAATTTCTCTTCAAACTTTCAATTGCTCATGGAAATCTCCCATTTTCACTGTTTCTTATGTTCTTTCACCCAAAACCCAGATCTAAAAATCAATTATTTGCGCAAAAATAAGCAAAAAAAGAATTGGGTCTCACAGATCAACACAGCTCGCACTTGAGTTAGTCTCACTTTTGGCTTCGAATCTCAAGATCTTACCTCAACCGTTGGATCTGATCGTTCAAATTTTAGTTGTTGCAAATGAATGAGGGCTTAAGTTTTTGAACGACTTCAATGGGTAAGATTTAAATGATGGAAAAAACCAGCAACGCGAAGAAGAAACGACAAGAAAATTTTAGGGTTCTTAGTAATTTTAAGGTATTGTGTTCTTTGCTTGTTTAGGAAAGAGATAAGTAGTGATTTGCTTTTTGGGATGTGAGGGTTCATCTTTTTTGTGTCTGCACTGATTAAGGTGTGGAGAATGGGGTTTAAAGCTTGTGTTTTGGGGGTTTGTTGTGTTGGGGTTTTGTAGGTTTGAGATTAAGGGGGAATGAAGCAATGAAATGGATTAGAGAAATTAGGGTTGCTTCATCTTCTTCAGTGATGAAGATTGTAAAGAGAGAAAAGAAGAAGCAAATGGGCATTTTAAGAAGCAAATGGGTTTTTGACAGACGAAAGAAAATTAAGAAAAGAAAATAAAAAGGGAAAGAAGGGGGAAATTAAAAAAAAAGAAAAAGAAATATGAGGTATAATAGCATACCACGTGATGGGATGTGATTGGCAACACTATCACGTCACTAAAAAATTAACGTCCTTAGTTATTAATCTACGGGTAAATTATTAAACTCCACCGTTAGATATTAAATTATAAATAAGTTTTCGTTTTGATCACTTAACTAATAAAACTTACAAATTGGCCATTGAATTATTCAAAAAATTTTATTTAAGTTGGAGATTGGAGAAAATATTTATTTGAATTTTGGTTCGTATATTCATGACAATAAAAGTTGTTTCATAAAAAAATTAAATTGTAGAAGATGAAAAAGAGAACTTTTGATTCATATGGGCAGTGTGAATAAAGAAAGTCATATATCATCGATTTTAATAGTCTGGTGACTTAAATGAAAAGCTTTTGAATTGCTTAGTAACTAAATTATAAATTTTTTTAGTTGAGTGGTCAAATGAAAAATTATCCATAATTAAGTGACTAATGATGCAGTTTGACCTTAAAAAAAAAGTCTGCGAAACCAAACATGGCATAACAGAGAGTGGACCCTACAAAAGGAATTGGAGATTAGCGCTATCCTTTCATGCTATCCACAAGATAGAATATATAACCAAAATAAAATCACTACTTACAGCAAACCACCTTCACAGTAGACACGTAGCCACCCTTCCGCCACCGGCTGGCGAAGGAATTCATTGGAGAAATTGAAGGAATTAAGTAATTCAGTTCAAACAAAATGTCGTACTCAGTCTCTCTATCTTCTCCCATTCATTTCCACACTAACTCTAGATTCTTCTTTACATTCCCTCCAAAACTTCCTAACAAACTGAAAACAACCGCAACAACCACCACAGTCTCAGCCATTCCACCACTATCTACCGCTACATCGGTTACCGACCTCTCCGTTTTGGATAGCACCACTGTTGCTCTCATAGGTGGAGGTTCAGTCGCTGCCTTAGCAGCAGTTCTCTCCTTCACTGACTCGGAACACCGACGTCATCTTCAGGTGGAAGAAGTCGGTGGGGGCGATAAAGAAGTCATTAGTGTTAGAGTAGTAGTCTGTTATAGTTTGTTATTCTGTTGCTTAAGGTCTTGGTTTGTGCTTCCGCTCCAAGATTATGGATCCGGTGGTTGATCCGCAAGCTGGTGGCTCTTCTCTGCTTTCGGCTTCCAGTTCTCGATTGATCTATAGCTTTCCTCGGCATGACGTTGCCAAATTGGATGAATCTAATTTCGTTCAGTGGCAGCACCAAGTTCGTCTCATTGTTGATGGCTACGGTCTTCAAGGGTTTTTGGATGGATCTGTCGTTGAGCCACCGAAGGTGATAACCTTGTCCGATGGAGGTATTGCCACAAATTCAGATGCGATCTGGTTCATGCAGTAGGACAAGCTGCTTGCGTCGTGGCTTCTCTCGACGATGAGTTCCTCTCTTCTCTCTTACTTTATATCAACTAAGACTGCCTGTGATATCTGGAGTACGGCGAGTCATCTCTTCGCAGCCACCTCCGTTGAAAAAATTTTTCAGTTCCGTCACGATCTCCATGTGATTCGAAAGGCTAGTTCCACGGTCAAGGAGTTTGTGTCCAGGATTAACACTCTTTGTGCTCTGCTCGAGGCATCGGGGTCAGCAGTTCTGGAGGCGGAGAAGGTCGAAGTTCTTCTTAGAGGGCTCTCTTCTGATTTTGATTCGATCTTCATGGTTGTTTCTGCCTCGTCGGAGCCTTTGTCCTTTTCGAAATTAGTCGACATCCTTACGGCGTTCAAAAATCGTCAGTTGCGGGCAGCGCGCGATGTCCCGATGGTTGCTTATACAGTACAAGCTCCTAGTGCGACGGTTGTAATATCTTGAATTAGGGCCTAATCGGAATAGTGGTTTCGTGACCACAAATTCGAGATAAAAATAATCATTTTATAATTATTTTGAGGTTTATGATATGATTTCATGATTGTGTGAAAATTTCGTGAAGAAATTCTAAGCATAAACTGCTTAATTTGAAATTAGGGACTAAATCGAATAAGTTGCAAAACTTGCATTCTAGAAGCTTTTAGTATGAAATTGCTTTGGAATATTAATTAGGAGGTCTTAAATAGCAATTTGACCAATTTCTAAAATTTTGGACAAAAATGGGCTTGTACATGAAAAATTACAAAGAAAGGCATTAAGGGCATTTTTGTCAAATGGTAAAGGTGTTAAATTGAAGTGTTTTATTTGTATTTTTATGGTTTACATTTTTATGAAATTATTTTGTAAAAAAATTTCGTACGAAAATTTTGACGTTTGGGCACTCAATTTAGTCAAAAGGACTAAATTGTAAAAAGTGCAAAAGTTGAGTTCTATATGTTAGAGGTGTCCAATTGTTATGAAAGTTTAAATTGGAGGTCCTTAAATGGCAATTAGACCATTTGTTAATTTATTGGACAAAAATGGACATGAAATGGGTGGGAAAAAAATATTTTTAAGTTAGGGGCATTTTGGTCATTTAGTGATTTAAATGAATTAAAAATCAAATTAAAAGCCAATTTTTGCTCATCTTCTTCCTCAAGGCCGAAAATAGCATGGAGAAACCATGGCTAGGGTTTTTCAAGCTTCCAAGCTCGATTGTAAGTCCATTCTAGCCCCGTTTTTAATGATTTTTACGTTTTTGAAATCCCGGTAACATGATTTCTCTATTTCTACCATTTATTTGAGCTAGGGTTTGATTTCAAAAATTGACCCATGTTGAATAATTGTGTATTTTGATGTTTTATGATAGAATATGAGGTTTTAAATTATGTTAAACAACTTGTGCTACTCGGTTTTAAGTAAAAACGAGTAAAACGGCTTAATTGGTAAAAATACCTATTGTTCATAAGTACATGCTATAGTGGGAATTTGAGGTTGCTATTAGTAAATAAATGATCAGCATGTCCTAAAACATAGGAATTATGGAAAAAGTTTAATTTTCGAGCTTTGGGGCAAAAGTGTAAATATGCAAAAGTTTAGGGGCAAAATTTTAATTTTCAAAAGTTAGAGTTAAGGACTATTTTGATAAATGTGAGTATTAAATAAGCTAAATGTGTTATTTTAGATCAAGAAAGACGTGGAATCGACCTTAATCGAGGAAAAGAAAAGATTGTGGACTAAATTGCAAAATTTCTATATTTTGTACCGAGGTAAGTTCATATGTAAATAATGTAACATAATTGCTATTTTAAGTGATTTAATGCTATTTATATGATATGATACTTGATATTATGAATATTATGCTTTGTGAAATATTATGTATTGGTATGAAAAGTATGTGATTAAATTGATAAGTATGAGATGCAAGCAACGTATTGGTTCCGATATTCCGAGGAGAACGACTGGGAAATGTGTGATTGAGGAAAATCCCGTTTGAACCTTGGGAATAGATTAGGATACAAGTGACATGTCACTCGAATGGTTGGGCATCCGAGCTCGTTGAGTTGAGTCCGAGTTCACTTATGGATGCAAATGTCCAAACTCGTTGAGTTGAGTCCGGGTTCGTGAGATGTAACTAGGCATCCGAACTCGTTGAGTTGAGTCCGAGTTCACTTATGGATGCGAACGCCCGAGCTTGTTGAGTTGATTCCGAGTTCGCTTATGGGCGGGTTACATGGTCGCTTGATTACATATGTGGCACTTATGTGCAAATTATCCATGTATCCGAGTTATATTTGATGTGTTCAACGGGTAAAATTCTGGAGAAACGGAAGAACACTCAAGATGCAAGTGTCATTTTGATAAGTGTTTTGAAATGGACACTTTGGACAAGTATGTACTTAACCCTCGGGTTGAAGCTTGATACAACAACAATAATGTGGTAAGATGATAAATGATGATTAGAAATGTGATATATGTTTTGGTGATACCATGCTAGTGTTGTTTGGAAGAATTGCTTTGTTATGTTACTTGTTATTTGCATGTGAACTTACTAAGCATTCATGCTTACTCCCTCCTTTCCATTCATTGTAGTTTTGACAAGCCAGTTTGGAAATCGGGAAGGGTCAAAGGAACGATCACACTATCCGGGACAATTTGGTATAATGGCTTGTATTTTGAATATGGCATGTATAGCATTATAATCATTTTGTGTGAATAACCTTATGATATGGTGATGGTTTGATAAGGAAATGCTTGGAAATGATTAGCCATTGGAATGGCCAATCTAGATCATATTTGGTGTCATGTATGTTTAATGTGCTACTTAGTCCATGAAAATCCATAAAAAGGTGAACTTTGTTATAAAACAGAATTTTTCAACAGCAGTGACATGAGTTTGAAAAATCACTAAAAATGGTAGAGACAATTTTAGGTGGTGAATAAAATATGAAATTGAAGCTTATTGTGTTTATTTTCATATGGAAGAAACGAAATAGGTAAAAGAGTTGTATTTTATGAGATATTTGGGTTTTGGTGGAATAGGGTCAGAGCGATTTCTGAATCCCCTATTCTGACTTTAAAAATTCACTAAAAATTGTACAAAAATAATTAGGAGTCATAATTTATATGCGCAGATTCCTTATTGAGTCTAGTTTTAGGAGAAATAAATGGCATAGTCATTAGAATTTTGTAGAGGGAGAAAAGTGATTCGTAGTAAACAGAGGTCAAAGCAGTCGAACACTGAAACAGGGGAAACTTTAACTAATAAACTGTACTAATTGGCCCAACAAAAAATTCTATAAAAAAAATTAGTAGATAGATATCTGAGTCTAGTTTCAGGGAAAATTTATGGATATTAATTTTGAGTTTTGGAACTCAAGATATGATTTTTTTAACGACTGTGACGCAAATGAACAACTTATTACGAAAGTTAGAATAAATGATTTAAAGTTCTTTAAGTGATAAATTAAGTTTAGTAACACCTCAAGCTCGACTCCGGCGACGGTCTCGGGTAAGAGGGCTTTACAACGGTAGAGTTTGAATCTCGTGGTTCGCGTGGTGGTCGAGCGCCACCGGGTTCACGTGGTGGCCATGGGTTCCGTTCACGAGTGCAGTGTCAGATCTGCAATCGTGTCGGTCATCTTGCACAACGCTGTTATTACCGATTTGATCAGGGCTATGGTGGCTCGTCGGATGCTGTTGGAAGCGGTGAGACGGTTCGTGTGCGTCCTTCGGAGCAACGTGGTGATGGGCAGTGGGTTTGGCAACCCAATTCGTCTGCTGTTAATGTTGCTTATGTGCAGCCCGATTAGGCTTTTGATTATAATGGGTTGTCTCAAGGTTATATTCAATCTGGGCCGAATGTGCCCCTTGTGCATGCTCAACATAGTCGGCTAATGTTGGCCAAACGGGCTCATCCTGATTTGGGCCAGCAGCAATGGCCGAATGTAGGCCAAATGCCTAGGCAGTCTGGGCCAGTTGATTCTCCTCATGGTTTTGTTTCGCGCCTCAATATGTGTCTCAACAGTCACCGGGCTCTCCGATTGTGAACTTAGTTGGCGTTGATAGCTCCTTTCCGACCGTCCATCCTGACGTTCCATGGCGTACAAAGCCTCGTGCTCGGGCTTTTCCTGTTGATAATTCTCAGGGTGTTGGCTTACCTCGTGTCCCAGATTTTTGTGCCTCTGATTTTTTAGATACGTCTCGGGTTGATTCTAACCGTGGCAGTGGTGATCCGTATGCTCATACACCGGTTGGGACTGGGTCATGTACCTTGATTCTGGAGCGTCTAATCATGTATGTCAGACTCCTGCGGACTTGAATGCTGCCACTCCGTACTCAGGTATATCTGAACTTTTAATGGGTAATAGGGCGTCTACTAAAATTGCATATGTTGGGGACACGGTTATTACAGCTAATTCGAAATTGTTACGCCTCACTAATGTGTTGTGTGTTCCAAGTATTCGCAAGAACCTTTTGTCTGTTTCTCAGTTCACTAAGAATAACAATGTATTTTTTGAATTTTATCCTTCGTATTGTGTCGTTAAGGACATCAAGACGGGGGAAGTTTTATTGCAGGGCCGAGTTCGTGATGGGCTCTATCAGTTCTCTGTTGAGTCACCGACTTCGTTGCCTGGTGTATCTGAGGCCCACAATGTTGATCTTCGAGCCAATTCATCCTGTCCTGATGAGTTTCTTCTGTGGCATTATAGGCTTGGTCATCCGTCTTCGTCGGTTGTTAATACTGTTCTAAATAAATGTGGTATTGTTACAAATAAGAATTCCCTTACTAATGTGTATATTGCTTCTCAAAAGGGAAAGGCTCATAAACTTTCGTTCTCTTCATCCACTACTCAGTATTTGGAAATGTTTGAGTTGGTTGTATCTTATGTATGGAGCCCAGCCTCGGTGGCCTGTGAAGGAAATTTATATTACATTTCGTTTGTAGATATGTGCAGTCGGTTCACATGGGTGTATTTGATTAAACGGAAGTCCCAAGCAATTGAGTGTTTTCATCAGTTTTAGAGAATGGTAACAACTCAGTTTGGGAAGGCTATTAAGATGTTTCAAAGCGATTGGGGAGGAGTATTTCGGGCGTTTGCGTCCGCTCTTGCTGATCAATGGACTCTTTATTGTTTATCCTGTCCTCACACTTCTGAACAGAATAGTGTTGTCGAGCGTAAACATCGGCATATTGTTGAAACTGGTCTCATTTTGCTTGCTCAAGCTAATATGCCTATGCGATACTGGGGTTATGCTTTCCAGAGTGCGTTTCATCTCATAAATAGGCTACCTACTCCGGTCCTTCAAGGACAGTCTCCGTATCAGAAACTTTTTGGGTGTGAGCCAACATATGATCATCTTAAAGTTTTTGGTTGCTGCTGCTTCCCATATTTACGAGCATTTCTGCTTCATAAGCTGGATTTTCAGTCTCAACCCTGTTCTTTTTTGGGGTATAGTTCTCAACACAAGGGTTACTTTTGTCTTACTCCTGACGGTTCCGTGAGTCATGTAGTGTTTAACGAGTATCAATTTTTGTTTATGTCTTCGTCACCGACTGAAGTTGGCCCGTCTCGGTCTAGTGATACATATGTGCCTATTGTTCAGAAATCTGCCTCTGTCCTTCTTTCACCAGTCTCGGTGCCTCTCACGGAGCCCTCAGCCTCTGGTTTAGGTGGTGAGAATTCCAATTCGGAGATGGCGTGTGGTGATACTTCGTCTGCCACTTCTAGTTCTCCATTAGTTGGGGTTAATGCTGCGTCCGGGTCTGACCTGAGAGGTAATAGTCCTTCCGTTTCCATTCCTGCTACTTCATTACCTGCAGTGTCATCCTCTGATCAGTGTGTTACGTTAGGGAATACACATTCCATGGTTACTCGGTCCAAGGCCGAAATTTTTAAGCCCAAGGTGTTGTCTGCTGAAGCTTCCGATTTTGAGCCATGCACCAATGATGAGGCTCTTACTCATCCAAAGTGGAAGATAGCTATTCAAGCAGAGTATGATGCGCTCATAGCTAATTCCACATGGGAACTTGTGTCTTTACCGTCTGGACGGTGAGCAATTGGGTGTAAATGGTTGTTCAAAATTAAACGAAATTTAGATGGAACTATTAGTTGTCGAAAGGCTCGGTTAGTTGCCAAGGGTTGTTCTCAAGTGCCAGGGTGTGATTTTAAAGAAACATTTAGCCCGATGGTCAAACCGGCCACCATTCGAGTTATTCTGTCTATTGTTGTGTCAAGAGGCTGGTCACTTCGTCAGGTAGATGTGAATAATGCATTCTTAAATGGTGATCTTGATACTGAGGTATTCATGCATCAACCTCCTGGGTTTGTTCAGCATGATTCTGTTGGGAAACCTCTTGTCTGTCGATTGAAGAGAGCTTTGTATGGGCTTCGACAGGCCCCTAGAGCCTGGTTTGATAAACTCAAACAGTTTCTTCTCTCTCTTGGGTTTGTGGCTTCTAAATCTGATGCCTCTCTTTTTGTTAAAGTAACGCCAGGTTCTACTCTTTATGTTCTTGTGCATGTAGATGATATAATTATTACTGGAGATGTGTCAACCGTGATTACAAAGTTTATTGCACAGCTGAATGCTGAATTTTCCCTCAAGGATATAGGTGATCTACACTATTTTCTTGGAGCTGAAGTGACGCGATCCTCAACCGGCTGTCTTCATCTGTGTCAGAGGAAGTATATTCGTGATTTGCTTCATAGGAGCTCCCTCTTGCATGCTAAGCCAGTGCATACACCTATGGTCAGTTCTGTACAATTGTCCAAATATGATGGTGATCGGTTATGTGATCCTACTGAATATTGAAGTCTTGCTGGGGCTTTACAGTATGTTGTTCTTACTCGTCCGGATATTGCGTATGCTGTTAATTGTATCTGTCAGTTTATGCACAGTCTTACTACTGTTCATATGGGTGCGTTGAAACGAATCTTACGGTATTTATGTGGTACGCTTGACTATGGTGTTGTGTTTCGATCATCTTCTAGGTTGTCTCTAGTGGCTTATGCCGATGCTAATTGGGGGTTGGATTTCTATGATCGGAGGTCTACGTCTGGTTTTTGTTTTTACTTTGGACACACACCTGTCTCGTGGGGTTCCAAGAAACAGCAAGTTGTCTCTCGGTCGACAGCTGAAGCTGAATATAGAAGTCTTGCCACAACTACTACTGATGTCACCTGGTTATCGTCTTTGCTTCAGGAATTGCAGTTTCCGTTTGCTGATACTCCTGCTATTTGGTGTGATAGTTCTAGTGCTATTGCGGTTGCTGCTAACCCTGTTCTTCATTCCAAGTTTAAGCATGTTGAGCTTGACTTGTTTTTTGTTCGTGAGAAAGTGGCTAGTGGGTCTGTTGTTGTTGGTGAGGTCCCTGCCTGTGATCAAGTTGCAGATATTTTTACCAAGCCTCTTTCTCTGACGTTGTTTACTCGGTTTAGACAACTTCTTCAGGTTTTACCGATTGAGAAGATGGATGCATGTTAGAGTAGTAGTCTGTTATAGTTTGTTATTCTGTTGTTAAACAACTAAGCAATAGCAGTTAGTAAGAATTCTCTATAAATACTGTTTGTGATGTACAGAAAAGGCAAGTTAACAAGAATCAAAATATATTTCATTAGTAAATTGATTTTACCTTAGATTCAAACAGTTAGGAATTACTTCAATAATTCCGGTTTCCAAAGGTGGAAGAAGATTTATGGAGAGACCGATGATGTGAATAAAGTCCAGCTTGATATTAGGTTAGGGCATTCCAAAACCGTTGAAAATGTGATGAAAACGTTGACCGATGATGGCTCACTGAATGGCGTCACTGTTTGCGATGCTGGTTGTGGCACCGGTTGTCTCTCTATTCCTTTAGCTAATTAGTTATTCCTCTCTACCATTATTGTTTGGATAATTGAATTTTAAGTAATGAATGCTTAGTGAATGATCCGATTTAAGTGTTTATTTCAACAAATGAATGAAATTTTTATACATTTCTTAGATTCAATTGTAATGAACCGTCCTTTGTTGATTGGATAATTGAATTTTAAATAATGAATGCTTAGTGAATGATTCAATTCAATTGTTTATTTCAACAAATGAATGAAAATTTTATACATTTCTTAGATTCAATTGTAATGAACTGTGATTTGTTGATTGGATAATTGAATTTTAAGTAATGAATGCTTATTGAATGATCCAATTAAGTGTTTATTTCAACAAATGAATGAAATTTTATCCATTTCTCCGATTCAATTGCAATGAACTGTGCTTTGTTGATTGGGAATTACAAGCTTGAATTATGTGATATTATGATTTTAGGCCAAAGAGCAGTTAACAGTTGGGAATGGTAACATTGCACCAGTTATGCCGAAATTTGAAGTGAAGGATTTGGAGAGTTTAGATGGGAAATATGATACTGTGGTGTGTTTAGATGTTTTAATACATTATCCGCAGAATAAAGCTTATGGAATGATCGCACACCTTGCTTCACTAGCCGAAAACCGATTAATTTTGAGCTTTGCACCGAAGACATTTTATTACGATCTGTTGAAGAGGATCGGTGAATTGTTTCCAGGGCCGTCTAAAGCAACGAGGGCATATCTTCATGCCGAGGCAGATGTAGAAAGGGCACTAAATAAGGTTGGATGGAAAATAAGAAAGAGAGGGCTAATCACTACACAGTTCTACTTTGCAAGACTTGTCAAGGCTGTCCCTGCATAGTTGGACCGGGACGAGAGGTTAGATTTTATTTCCATTTTCTTTTTCCTATTCCGCATAGAAATGTCCGGAATGTTTCTAAGCACTGAATTTTCTTGTATGCTCATTATTATATATATCTGCTTATGTGCTTAATTGTATATTGGATGTCCTTGTATCTAAATTCCAATACTTGTTAACAATTCTTTTTTATCAGATTTAGTGACTAATCTTTGTTCATTTGATTTTGTCTGCATATATCGTGTCAGAATATTGCATAATTTTCCGAATGTCATGGTAAAATGTTTTCCTTCTTTGTGCCCTTTTTCTTGAGCTCGATGTACAGTTCTGCAAGAACAGGATGTTAAACTTTTCTAATTTTTTCATTGTCAACTTGAAGAAGATATGTGAGAAAGTCTTAACAGGTTTCCAGGTTATGTGGCTTTCCGTTCTGTTCGAAAGCTTTTTACTTTCCTCTTGGTCTCTTTACAATACTAGAACTTGGGATGGTTTTGATAATCATAAAGCTTAAGAAAATGTATATAGGTGATTTTAATCGGTTGTAATCCTGAACATTTCTCTAATTATCGTTTCATTGCATTGTCTACACCACTGTATAAATAGTATTCTATGCAATTTTTTTCATACAAGTTAGGATATCAACAATGTAGTATTTTAGGGTTAGAGTTTAGACTTGTCTCTCGTGAATGTAGGTCAGCATGATCGAACCATGGGCTTTTTTACGTTACCCTGTTCTTGCATTCCCTAATACTCTTTCCCCTTTGCTTCACTGTGTTGTGTGAAGCTAAATCTCTTATCTTAGTTTTCACTTTTTTAGGGCAGCCACCAAGTTATCTGCTTGCTCCTTCCTTAGGTCCCTATCTAGTTGGTAGTTTATGTTTTGAGCTTCAAGCTGAGAACTTGGAATGTTACTCTTTGTTTCGATGACCTTTTTCTAGTTAATGCCCTCACTTGCATCAATTGACAACCGCCTCAGCTTTCGGTCCGTCCTTAGCTTCACCTGTCTGGTCAAGGAGAGACAGTAGTTCATTCTTTGTTTGTTCCAAGCTCTTTCCAAGAATGAAAATTATGAAGTTGGTTTATGTTAAAGACACCCTCAAAGGAATGTTAGGACATTTAAATACAAATCAGACCTAATCTACAACATTATAAGATTACTCCATCTAGTATTATGAAATTAGTTACACTGCATCTAGTATTTTCATGAAATCAGTAAGAAGATTACTCCATCTTTTCTGGTATTGAATCGAATCTGACCTGGCCAACACTGTATTGGTTATAGTATGAAGAAACTGAATCCTACTGAAGTTCGTCTTGGTCTGATGCGGAGATTGACGATGGTTCACTCCATGCTCGTACTCTATTCTTTAGTGCAAGCATTTTTGGTAGTCAATTTGGTATTAGTGGCATGAAATGTTTGTTCTGTTGTTTCACCGAGTAAACAACTTTGCATTCTCATGCATGTTAATTGATTCAGTTACGGCTGAGCAAGAAAAACCGAAAAATTGAAAACCGACTCGAATCGATATGGAATGCAAGTTTAAGAATTGCGATTATTCAAAACCGAATAGGGTTAAATTGTTGAATTTTTTATATTTAAGATTGAATTGATAGAATGTGTGAACATTAGAGAGATAATTTTGTTACTAGACTAATAAAAAGAGCTTGTATCTACTTAGAGTTACTAAAATATTTAATTTCAAAAAATTTACTGATTAAATCAAAAGAGTTGATAATTGGATAACCAAAATAAAACGAAAGGGATAATTGGTTTACCCTATAATTTATAAACACGAAAATTAATTAAATTTATGACGAAGTGAAAACAAATTTATGAAAAAGAAGAAAAAAAAAACTTGTCTTAGTGCAATTTGGTAGCTTTACTTTTTCTTTTTTGCAACTTTTTACATTGCCTAGAACTATTCATAATCTCTTCCCAACCTATAAATAGGAGGATAATACGTTTCAGTGTACTCGAACTCATGTCTCCTGTATTGACAGCAATATTCATGTCAATCAAACTAAAACTCAATCAATTATAGACAATATAACTCAAATAGGATGTAACTTAATATCACGCACACTTTGATACAAAAAAATTAGGGATCACCAGTTTCCAATAAAAATTTTAAATAAACACGACACGAAAATTAATTAAATTTATGACGAAGTGAAAACAAATTTATGAAAAAGAAGAAAAAAAAACTTGTCTTAGTGCAATTTGGTAGCTTTACTTTTTCTTTTTTGCAACTTTTTACATTGTCTAGAACTATTCATAATCTCTTCCCAACCTATAAATAGGAGGATAATGCATTTCAGTGTACTCGAACTCATGTCTCCTGTATTGACAGCAATATTCATGTCTATCAAACTAAAACTCAATCAATTATAGACAATATAACTCAAATAGGATGTAACTTAATATCACGCACACTTTGATACAAAAAAATTAGGGATCACCAGTTTCCAATAAAAATTTTAAATAAACAGCAGGTCTCCATTACTTTACTAAGGTTCTAATTCCGAGTCCAATATAGTTATATTTCAACCTCATAAATTATTCAATTTTTTTATTCTAATTAGTATGAATGTATGATTACTTCATGCTTGGCATTCGGTTAAATATTTTGTAACGCCTCGAATGTTATGTTTATGTTTATGTTAAAATATGACATATATATTTATTTGCTTCAGTGGTTAAGCGTTTTGGGTATGTGTGAGAGGTTTAAGCCATGCCTTTGGCAAAATTTTGGTATTTTTCTGAATAAAGCTTCAACCTTACTCAGCGGGCTTAAATTTAATTATTTGTAAGTACATATCAGAAAAGGCCTGCTGGTTTGGTGGTTAAGTGGAGTGTTAGCTTGCTGAAGGTTTTGTGTTTGAGTCCCTGTATGGGCAAGGAGGATTATTTTTGCTCAATTTGGTGGTTGAGAGTTTAAGTTGTATTGAAAATCTGAGTAGTGGGTGGTTGAGATAGTGTAGGTAGTGGGATTTCAGTAAATCAGTTTCCCAAAATTCTCTCTTTAGAAAAATTGACCACATTCTCTTCCATTTCTTCTTTTTCTTCTTTTTTTTCTTCCCTCTTTGCAGAATTTTTTTCTGTCCCTTATTGCTGCCGTTTTGCTTTCAATTTACCCTAGTTATTATTAAGTTTCGTGGCTCGTTATCTCTGTACCTTTGGGCGTTATCGGTAAGTTTTGTAAGTACAATTTTCATTTTAGGTTGTTGAATCTTTGTTAATGGAGTTTTGGTTCGTGTTTAGGTGAGGATTAAGAAGTTTGGGTCTTCAATCACTGTTGTGGAAGTGTGAATTCGCCATTGTTCGTTCAAATGTAAGGGTTGTCGGTGGTTTACAGGATTGTCTGTTCATAACATTTTGGTT
The DNA here is from genome assembly GCA_020496765.1 of Gossypium stocksii. NCBI lineage: Eukaryota > Viridiplantae > Streptophyta > Magnoliopsida > Malvales > Malvaceae > Gossypium > Gossypium stocksii. The sequence continues at coordinate 90,431,585 of CM035620.1, forward strand.
TGGTATCGGTTTAAGTGACTAGAATTTGGGGTTTTCTCAATTGATTATAGGTTCTGGATTGCTTGGGATTGCTTTTGTTGCAAAAACATACCAGGTGTGTACCTGGAAATGCAGAAAACGAGGTTTTAGCAAAAGCCAAAAACCATTCTATCGACGTCACACGGACGTGTGGTCACCTGTGTGCGATGACACGACCATGTGATTGACGAAGGCTAGGCTATGCGCTAAACACGACCGTGTGATGCCCAAGTGTGGCCGTCTGAGCCACACGGGCTAGACCAAATTAGGCCGTATAGGCCACACTCCTGTAACACCCCTTAACCCTAAATTGTCGCTAGAACAGCGTTACAGAGCATTACCAGACATATCAGACAACTTACAATTATTACACAAATAAATAACAAACATATTATAAATTAATATCAAAGTCCCTTTAATGGACCTTCGAGGCCCAAAATACATGTTAGAAGTGAATCAGGACTTGTTTGAATGTTTCGAAAATTTTTCGTGAAGTTCTAAAGGTTTCTCTATGTACAAGGCTCACATGCCCATGTGGATCAGGGACACGCCTGTGTGACCATATGACACACTCGTGTAGACGAGCCGTATAGCTCACACGACCTATGTACAAGGCTCACATGCCCATGTGGATCAGGGACACGCCTGTGTGACCATATGACACACTTGTGTAGACGAGCCGTATAGCTCACACGACCATGTGACATACCAATATCTCAGGTCGTATGGTCACACATGCATGTGTGCCTTACCTGTGTAACTCTCTGACTTTCAACCTATAAACAAATTGATTTCACACAGCCATGTTACACGCTTGTGTGCTTAGCCCGTGTAGATTTATTTTCAATTCGAATTTAGTGTAGTTTTCAAACGGCCATGATACACGCCCATGTTCAAGGTTGTGTCCTTCACACGGTTGAGACACACGCCAGTGTCTTTGCCTATGTGCTAAAACCTGGACATTCTGTTTTAAAATTTTTAGGTGTAGGGGACACACAGTCAGACCACACGCCCATGTGGTAGCCGTGTGTCTCACACGGTCTGGTCATACGCTCATGTGCCAGGCTGTGTGGACTTTATATAAGTCTTTAATACTAACCTAATGTAACACCTCAGACCCGACCCAGACGTTATGGCCAAATTCGGCGATTTCACATTGAAGGGATTATTTCCAAAACGACTTTGTTTAGTTAAAATTATGTTCAATGGAAAGTTGCTTGGTTAAAAACTTAAAGTTGTGACTTAGAAAATCAAAATCCTTGTAACTTGTTAAGTTATAATGAAAGCCTATTTTAAGAAAATGTTCACATGTTAAGGTTACTTAGAAAACCACGTTTAACTTTAAAAATTTATTTAAGTTTGATGATTCGACAATTGTAACAATAATAAACCCAAATGAAAAGTTAAATCGGAGATACAATGCCTTATTACAACCTATTGAAAAACAACTAATTAAAATAAAGTAATTCAAAAACTATTTAAAACTTCTAGTAGCTTGCAGTGTGGGCATCTCTGAGTCCTCTCCCATGTCGAGTTGTCTACTGAAGGTCACCTGAAACATTAATTTAAAGGGTGTGAGTTTCGAAACTCAGTGTGTATGACCCTTGGCAATCAAATCAAATCAATATACAAATATCACATTGGGCCTAAGCCCTAACAATATCGGTGGTCTTGGGCCTTAGCCCACATTGACCTCAAATCACATCAGTTTCACATGAATGCAATGCACCCATCCCAAATCCAACCCTGCACTCTATTTTCCTTCCAACCCTACACTCCTGTGGAGATATAAATATCAACCCACCCATCTCTACACTCAAAAGGTAGCACCAATAGCGACACTACTCAAACATTGCAGCAAAGCTGCTATTTATATATTGGGCTTAAAGCCACCGGTGGATCCACGGTCGTCAAGCGACCATGCAACCCTCACATATCTTCCTCCGTACCATTAATCCCACCCAAATGCAACATACATTTCATGAATGCAACATACAAATTTTCCACACATTAAGCACTTAGGGGTATTTTAGTTATTTCACTACCCAAGGGTATTTTGGTAATTTCTACCCTACAAGGGTGTTTCGTTAATTCTACCCTACGAGGGCATTTTAGTATTTTTACCTTACAGGGGCATTTTCGTAATTCTACTCTAAAGGGGTATTTTCGTAATTTTTTTACATTTCGGGTTTTAGTTATGAATTTTGGCCTATCAACAAGTCCTCGCGGCTAAGGTGAACGAACACTATGTACCAGGTAGGATACCAGAGAAGAGGAGGTGGGTCACTCGGACCGTTTAAGTTCCAAGCTCTTTCTAGATCCAATCCTAGATATGCATACATCCATTGCCACACCCTAGCCTAGCGACTTGTCTACAGACATGTTTGATTATTTAGTTAAGTTTTATGCAATTTGAGAATTCATCAGTACTAGGCCTAAAGTCCATTAAAACCCTAGCATGCATTTCTACAGTCCCATAAGGCCCACTAAGCCCAATCATGTCCATAAAGCCCATTAAGCCCCAATCATGCTTATGTAGCCCATTAGGCTCGATCATAATCAAATCATACAATTATCCAAATCAATCCATCAAACAATTTCACATAACAACTTTTGCCAATTTGGGCCCACAAGCTCGGCAGACCCATTTAGCCCTACCTGGCCCGATTGGCCAAACAGTGGCCCGAGACCACAAGATCGCTCTCTAGGCCTCGGTAATCATATCAGTATCTTTACACGAGTGTTCGCACACTCGTGTGATTATCGACGCCATCCTTTCGGCTTTTTGGCTTTTTGGGATTTCGGCTTTTACCGTTTGGTCGTGTGTGCAATGTATGTACACACCTGGTTAATGGCCCGCGCTACACTATCTTCAGGCTCAACCTACAATCAATACCAACCTCGAATAAATTCCATACTTTAACTACAACTTTACTAAATCCCGAAGCCTTATCGTAACCTTACCGTGTGCCACCAGTTTTAATAGCCCCTCCTTAGCTATTATATCCGATTATCCTCTAGATCTGCATCAACACACATATACTATCAACATCAAGTGACTCATATTCCACACGAGTCACCCCTATAAACCACACTTATATTCGGCTATCTATGAAACAGAAATTGAGAATGAGTACACTTACCACTTGTTAGAGATCCTTACCACGCTTGAAATCTTTGAACCTACCCCTTGTTAATACAAGGTTAATGACAAGAAAAATATTAGATAGCCTCTTCAGCTTTTACCAAAACGCACTAAAAAGAGTTAACTAAGTACTTACCGAAACTAGTCTCTGATCTTGTGGCCTAGATAGCTACTGAGTGTGCAATTGGCATTTAAAAACTTGATTAAGGGTAGCAAATAACAAAAATAGATTTGTGATAGAGGAAAGCAAAAGAAATCGACAAATGGGGTATGGGTATTCAGCTTTTAAGAGATTAAGCAAAGAAATCGGCAAAAGGGATATGAGTATTCGGCTTTTAAGGATGGTATTCGGCTTTCAAGGAATCAAGGATGATATTCATCTTTTGAGAGAAAAAGAAACTCAATGGAATTTCAATAAAATAATAAAAAGGGAGAAGAGAGGTTGGCAATGGAATGAATTCGGCAAAACTGAAGAACCCTCAAGAGAATTTGGCACACTCTTAAATAGACCACAAATCGATTCTAGCCTCTCCTAAAGTCCCATTCAGCACCATCACCTCCCCTCTCTTAATCTCCTATTTTCTCTCATTTATCCTTACCTTAAATTTCTCTCCTGAACACTCATTTCCAGAGTCTACTCTAGCGCCACTACCTTCCTTCCATGAGTAAAAATAAAGTCCTAAATTCACCACTCTTAAGCCTCGAACCTTGGACCCCTTTCTCTACTTGTAACGCCACCTTATAGCTCTCCATGTAACACCACCTTGCCATTGAGCCGTAGGCCCAACTGTGTCTTATTTTCCCCTTAATTTGTTTAAAAGGCCTATTACCTGAGACTAGGGTTCCACTAAGGCAAAAATTAAATTTTTCCTATGGTCTCCCCTATCCTTAAGACTTCAAATAATCCTTGTAATATTTAAAATTAATATTCTAACAGTGCCAAACATGTAATCTGAGTCATTATCTTACTCTCTAAATGTGACACACCCACACCCGAGGCCCAATTCTTCTAGGCCCAAAATTTAGGGCGTTACAACTAGCCACCCTGCAAATTTCAAATCGAAACCAATATAACAACCAATATATTTTCAAGCTCAACATACATAAATCATGCCTAAAAGATTTACTTAAAAATTTGATCAAATAACATTCATTGATGACATTTAAAATGATTATGTAGTTTCATTCATTTCATTCAAACTTAATGCCAAATTTGTACCACATATGCCATATTCATTCATTTCATATTTATAACCCATATTAGACATCATTTTACAACCAAAGTTACAAGACTCATGTACTCGACCTATACAACACCTATATACATGTCACTTTTACTAAAAGGAGGATTATGTCACCAAATTGTCTTTGAAGTCAGGATTGATCTGGATGCTGAACTGGGACCTTTGACTTCTACTGACCTGCTCACGGAAACAACCGTATACTGAGTATGATTATACTCAGTGGTATTGCCATAATTCAAACTATATAACTTTAATGAATTATAAATATCAATCATATAACATTATAAATCATAATGACTAATATACATTCAAATTCATATGTCATTTATAACATTTCATCAACTAATATCATATATTAACAAATTGGTCATTTTATCAAATCCATGAACCTTAGATTCATGCTATCAAATCTCACATCTCATTTCAATTCACAATTCAATTTACAATTTCTTTCTCATACTTTCAATAGTACAATCAATCAAATTGATTCGATTTTCTCATTTCATTTATTCACCCTATTAACAATACTCGGACCATGACAGATACACAGATTCTAACCAAACACACACTAGAATAATCCAACCAAGCATACTAGTATAATCCATCCTAACACACTAGAATAATCCTCCCAAACACACCAGAATAATCCACCTAAACACGCCAGAATGACACTCAGTGCCTTATCGGATAATCCGAAAAATATAATGACACTCAATGTCTCATCGGCATAGCCGAAGAATCCCCTAAATTTTTCCAAATCCTACGGCATGCCAATTATATCTGACCCAACCCAACTAGTTAATAAGGTTTCTGAATCACATTTCAAATTCAATTTCACTTTAAATTCCAACTTCACTTTCAATTCAATAATTCAATCACAATCCAATACCAACACATATTTAGTAACCACTTCAATTATCATTTAATTCATAACAATTCTTACCTCAAAATTTACTTGCCAACATATAGATTAAATTTAAAATTTGTTAACAAATAATTTGAATTATAGTAATGCAAACCTGAAATTTCTTATTTCAATCTTCGATAATCTTCTCTTTTCCCTTCTGTGTCGATGCCTCTGGTTCTTTGCTAGCAATGAAGATTAAAATAATTTACACTATTAATACAATACTAGTTTATTTTAAATAATTGAATTTCTATTCAATTTCCACCTTAATTTCAATTTGGTCCTAATTAAATTCACTTGCTTTTCTATCTCAATTCATACTTTATTTCTACTCAATTTTTTACTAAACTCAACGTAACTATCTAATGTTCATGCTAGAATCCTAATTTTAAATTTCTTTCAATTTAGTCCTTCTAACACAAAACTTATAGCTTACTTTACAATTTAATCATTTTATCAATTCTAACTAGAAATTCTATCAATTAAACCCCTAATTCATCAAATTGTTCAACATGAATCATGTCCAAAAACCTAAGAACTTTCAAAATTTCAACTTTAATTTAACAAAACTTTGTTCTAAAACTTCTAAAACATTAAAATTTCAAAGAAAGGGCTTAATTGACTTACCAATTTAAAGCTTCAATCCTTAAACCCTAGTTTTCTCTTTTCTTTTTCTTTTCTCCTTTCTTTCTTCTTTTTTCGAATGGTTCTCTGGTATTTCTCCCTTCTTTCCTTTTTTTTCTTTATTTTTAAATTTTTTATTTCATTTACTTTATAATTAATTAGTTAATAATAATATAATAATATAATATATATAAAATATCTTTTAACTTATTGTTTAAGAAAATATATAAATACATTACAAGTGTATAAATATGTATTTTACACATGTATATTATTATCACCATACATTTGGCATAATTTTATTTATTTAATTATTTATTTTTAAATTATATTATGATATAATAATAATTATATGATTTATACATAAGAAATATCCAAAAGAAAATTCCTAGATTTTTCTTCCAAATTGTCGTCTCAATTTTGAGGATTGGTATATTTTCCATTTTGGTCCCTATTTCTTTCTTTTAATCTACAATTAGACTTTTACCCTTTATTCACTTTAGTCCTTGTTACTATTTACTCTTAATTAAACTAAATTCAACTAATAAAAATCTAATTAAACACACTACTAGACTCATAATTACTCCTAATAAATATTTACAAATTTGATTTGCTAAGACGGAGAACCGATAATGTATTTTTCGATGCCTGTGAATTTTGGGTCATTACAGGGCCCACACGGGCGTGTGAGTTTTTGGGCCAGGCCGTGTGATCCACACGGGCTAAGGCCAATATGGACGTGTGGGCCCACATGGGCAAGCCACATGGGCGTGTGGGCTCATTTATCTAAAATGTTTACTAGGGTCCACGGGTTGTCCCAAACAACTGTGGGCCTACTGTAGGGTCGGTAAGGACTAATTAGACCCTAAACTGTTTAATCTAAGTGACTGATACTGTGATTTAAGTATGATAACTATACGCATGTCTAATTACTATTTGGTATGTATATCTGATAACTGATTAATAGCATGTCTGCATTTGGTGTGGAATGATATATATATATTGAAGGAAGTGTTCTGAAAGGCGTTTACACCTATTATCTAGCAGCTCAGCTGCATTACTTCTGAATTGTGCTGCATTTGGTACAACATGGTTTGTAGGGATTGGTGGGTGTTTTAAACCCCACATGGTGTGTAGGGATGGATGAAGTTGGTGTGTAGAGGCTGGGGGTAGGATCTGATATCTGTTCTGACTGTATATCTGCATCTGTTCTGATATGGGCTAAGGCCCGAATATGTATCTGTATCTAGAATTGTAATTGGCTAAGGCCCAAATTTGCCTCTAATTTTGTAATGGGTTTAGGCCCAAGTCTGTAGTTGATTGATTCTGAAATTCTGATTGTGTGCATGCTTGTTCTGTGGGGATTACACACTGAGTTCACGTAAACACACCCCTTCTATTTAATCTGTACAGGTAATCCCCAGACTTGACGGTTCGGTGCAGCGGAGGACTTGACGGCTACCACACATATTTTAGACTGTTTTCTTTTGATTTATGGTTCAAGTTAATTTGTTGGGTTATTTATTTTGTAATTTGGACTTATAGATTTTTTTTTAAATTTTAGGATTTTAACTATTTTTACGGATTTATAACTGCAAACTCAACAAAAGCATGGTTTTACTAAAAACAAAAGGTTTTTCTAAACGCGAGCGGTCTTTCCTTAAATAAATTGATTTCTAAAGCTTCCGCCACAGATTATGTTTTTAAACAAATCGAATAAATGAGTAAGCGGTTTTGAATTTGATAAAGAGATAAATAAATGTAGATAAATGAAGATGTTTTTACCGTGACGGCTTAGCTTTGAAACACCCTATCATGTGACACCGCTAGATTCGGCCATAACGCCTTGGCTGAGTTTGGGGTGTTACATATTTATTTTTAATTATAAATAAAAATTTAAAGCAATATGCTTTAAATTTTTGTACTAGTCATATAACTGAAATTTAATCTTCTTATTTTTAATTTTAGAAACTTAATCCTTCTGCTTTTTTGGTTAAAAAATGTAGGCTTATTTATTAACACTACTAAAATCCATTTGTTATATTTGTTGGTTTGAAATTTTGAAATTAAAAAAAAAAAGAATACTCATTTTGTATTCATGTAAAAAATAAGGTTATAATGGACCTAAATTTAATAGAGAATTTTAACATTGTTAATAATTATTTAAAATTCACATCAACATTTTAATCGAAATAAAATATTTAGACTAACTAATGACATTATAAGAATTGAGGTACCAATTTTTTTTTCCAGAATTTAAGTATAAAGATTAAATCCTAAAATTGAGCGAAATATAAGGATCAAGATTGAAAATTAACTATTCTTACATAATCTAAAAAATATAGAGATTTTATAATTGAAATTTAACCATTATATTATTACCTAAAAAGAAAAGAAAACTCGTGGTTGAGGGTCTCTATTACTTTAATTAGTAGTTGAGAGTTTGATCATTGCCTTGAGTATAGAGCAGCTTTAAAACTCGTAGCTAACATTTACCACCTTAATGTTCCAACAGAATGTGGATGATTGATTATTGCGTTGGCTCCAATAGATACATTAAAAAATAAAAAGAAGTTAAGCCCTTTCAAATTTGTTTATTGCTTATTATTCAGTTTTATTTTACTATCTTAATTATTTCTCTTAATAATATTGTATTTAAAATTTAAATTTATTTTAAGCCTTTTTTTAGGAACCGAAAAGTCTGTCTTTTGACATGTTTTCTCTATCTAATTTTTGGCACGGTTGTTCTTTTTCTTTTTCTTCTTTTTGGATCGTGTTTTCCTTGCCATTTTCTTGGTGTTTTTTGTGGTACAAGTTATGGAAGACGAGTTAGCCAATTTGAGTATATTGGATAAGGAGGAGGAGGCGTTTTAGGAGGAAATAGTGGTAATAGAGCAAAGTTTTCAGTTCAGTTTAGTGGGGCGTTGTTTAATAGACAGTGTAGTCCATTTCCCCACTCTCCATAACACTATGGCAGATCTCTGGCATCCTATTGGAGGGATCAGCATAACGGATCTTAGGAATAAATGCTATCTTTTCCAGTTCTTCAATGAGGTTGATGCCCAAAGGGTGATGGCCGGCACACCATGGTTTTTCAACAGTCATCTGCTTCTACTGCATCGAATCCAAAAAGGAGAAAATCCATCAGTGTTGCTGTTAAATTTCTCTGAGTTCTAGGTTGAAATTCACGAATTACCTGCAGGGCTAATGTCTGAATCAATGGCTAGACAATTCAGTGACTTTTTAGGGAAGTTCCTCGATTATGATACTTCTATTTCGTTTTCAAGTAATAGAACTTATATGCGTATCCATGTTTGTCTGGATGTTACGACACCTTTGAAATGCAAAAAGAAGATTGAAGTGAGCGGAGGTTTGATTGTCTATGCTCATTTTAAATATGAGAAGTTAAGCCAGTTTTGTTTCATTTGTGGGAAGTTGAGGCATAGGGAGAGCTACTGTCCATTCCGCTTGAGAATTGATCCTTCAAAAATTATTTTTGGGTGGGACTTATCTCTACATGCAGTGCCAAGGTGGCGGACTACGGTGGTGAGTAGGTGGTTGTGGGAAGCTGATGGATCTTAATGTCAAGATGAAAATATGGAAAGTTCCAGTCGTAGCAATAGTATCAATCGAGAGATGGATTTTGGCCATATCACAGGAGAGATTTTGGGGATAAGATGTCAAATCCAAATTTAATTCCATTAGGATCCAATCAACGGTTCCCTATTATAGGAAATAATTATGGCAGCAGTTTGGGTAAAGGTATTTCGGTTGTTGATGGGCTGGAGAATGGGCCTTTGGAAATGGTTGTGGAAGAGGAAAATGATCCTTTATCAGTTGTGGAAGGGAAAAAACGACAGAGGCTTGTGTTTGGACCAAAGGACACTTTGGGCTTCAATGTGGAATGTGGCGCCCTTGATCTAACGGCTAGCTTTGGTAGATAGAGCAGCCGATCATAATGAAAATACTAAGTTGGAACGTTCGTGGCTTGGGGAGGCCTCGAACTGTTTTTAGGCTCAAGAACAAGTTGAGAGCCATTAATCCCCGGATTTTGTTTCTCATGGAAACAAAATTAAGTTCTAAACGGATGGAATCAGTTAGGTTAAGGTGCAGTTTTGAGAATAGGATTGATATTGGGGCGGTGGGGTCAAAAGGAGAACTCTCTTTGGGGTGGAAAGGGAATTCTTTAGTTATTCTCAGAAGTTTTTCTTCTTCTAATATTGATGTTGACATTTATGATAATGAACGTGGAGAGGTTTGGCGATTAACAGGTTTCTATGAGAATCCGGACGGTCAGTTTAGATGTTCATCATTGGATCTTCTTAGACAGCTTGGTAGTGATCAGTCAACTCTTTGGGTTGTTATGGGGGATTTCAACGAGATTATAAATTCTTATGAGAAACGGGGTGGCCGTCTTAGACCAGAGCAACAGATGAATGCTTTTCGAATGACGTTGTAAGATTGCTATCTTAGCGACTTGGGCTTTGTTGGTCGGTGGTTTACGTGGGAGAGAGGGAGATTCTCAAATTCAAACATACGAGAGCGATCGGATCGTGGAGTTACTATGTCGAGCTGGATTGATTTTTTCCCCAGTTATCAGATTAAACATTTAAATCATTCTTTTTCTGATCATTGTCCTATTCTTTTGGATACAATGAAAAAGAGTTGGAATGATTAGTGTAGTGTTGATAAGGTGTTTCGATTTGAGGCCAAATGGTGTTTGGATAGTTCTTTTGAAGAAGTGGTTCGTAGTTCGTGGGATGATATGTCAGGAAGTGTCCCAAATAAACTTGAGAAATTAGGTTCCTTGTTTCAGCGTTAGAGTAAGTCAAGAATTAAGGAGGAAAGGAGACACTGAGTGGAGTTGGAAGATAGGCTGAAATTCCTCTTTGAACAAGAACCCGATGATAAGATTTTGGGGAAAATAACAGAGGTCCAACTGGGGCTTAATCTGGAAGCTGATAAGGAAGAATATTTTGAGCCCGTATTAATTGGCTAAAAAATGGAGATCGAAACACTAGCTTTTTTCACAAAATAGCTGTCTAATGCCAGTTCCGTGACCAAATTGCGGAGTTAGAAGATGGGAATGGTAAGAGCTTTTCTTCGACCGAGGATTTATTACATCTTGCTACCGATTATTTTCAGGATCTTTATTCGGCTTCCGAGGTAGGTTCTGATGAACGTGTTTTTGGACTCGTCGAAAATAGAATTTCTGGTAGTACGAATGATTCACTTCTCAAACAATTTACCGAGGAGGATATTAGTTCGGAAATCAAGATGATGGCACCTTTGAAAGCCCCCGGGATTGATGGGTTTCTCGCTTTATTTTTCCAAAGGTACTGGCCCATAATTGGGCCCGACATTTTTTCCTATTGTTTATCTATTCTGAGTGGAGAAACTGAAATTGGTGATATTAATAAGACTCGTATTGTTCTGATTCCTAAGATTGAGAAGCCAAAAAATTTGTCACAATTCAGACCTATAAGTCTCTGTAATGTAGTTTATAAAATTGTCGCGAAAGTCTTGGTAAGTCGAATGAGTAATGTTTTGGGATGTTGTATTGATGACGCCCAAGGGGCTTTCATCCCAGGAAGGCTTATCTCTGATAATGTGCTCATTGCCTATGAGGTCCTTCATTCTCTTAAGATGAAGAAACGTGGCAAAAAAGGGAATTTTGCGCTTAAACTCGATATGAGTAAAGCCTATGATCGGGTTGAATGGGATTTTTTAGCGGGCATGATGACTAAACTGGGTTTTCATGATGATTGGATAGTACTAATAATGAGATGTGTCTATTCTGTATCATACTCGGTGAATCTTAATGGGTCAGATGGGGAGTGGTTTTTGCCTTCAAGAGGACTAAGACAGGGCGACCCTCTTAGTCCTTATCTTTTTCTCATCTGTGCTGAGGGATTTTCTACCCTTATCAAGGAAGCAAAGCAAAAGGGGTTGATGAGGGGCGCGTCAGTTGGTAGGGAATTCTTAAATCATTGATTTCGACTAACATTAATTATATGATATAAAACCATATTTTCTTCTTTTATTGCATAATAAAAAAAATTAGTCCTTCATGTTTACCCTTTTTATTACTTTTGTCTTAATTTTAATATTATTTTAGCTTTAACCTTTAAATTTAGTCAATCTTGACAAAATTAACTAGACTATTAAATTTTTAATAGTGCCATTCACATGTATTTCATTGCTAGCATAGATAATTTTTTAAAAAAGTTTTTATGAAAAATTTTGAATTTTTAAAATAATTCTAATGGTTCAGCAATTTTTTTTGTCAAAATAAATTTAATTAAAATTCTAAAAATAATTAATAAAGTGAAATAAATAAATATTAAGAATTAAATTTGTGATGCTTCCAAACAAATCCTCACAAATTTCTAATTTTAACAACAATAAAGGGAAAAAAGAAAGAAAGAACAAGCTCAATTATCAATGGGGACCCTAAAAAGATACCTATCCACTTCCATTAATTAGCTAATCTTAATTATAAAATTCAATCACATGTTTCATAACATAAAAATTGCCATATTCGATGAAAAGATTACTCATTACTGTGGATGATAAATATATTGATTTCAATTAAATTAACTTTTTTTATTAATATTTATAATTAAATTGAGAAAAAAAAATTCTAACATTTAAACAATAAGTAAAGATTTGGTCCGCTGAAATTACAATACAACATTTGATTTATGAACAAATTTAATATACGGTGAATTAATTTTATTTAAAAACAAAAGAAATAATTGTTTTGATATAAAAAAAGTTAACCCAAATTTATTTTTAGCTTAGATTTCTCTCAAATTCAGAAGTTTGTAAAATCTGAAGCAAAATAGTGCTCAGGGCATCGAATATCTTAGCTATGGTACATGGATTACCACCAAATTCAATGTTCAAGTTATTTTATTGGATATGATATCTAAGAGAGAAATAGTTTACACAAACTGATGATTCATATGCAATAACAAAATGATTATTATCATCAATATGACATCAAGTTATGATATAATTAAGCTGCTTTGGTAGCTTTAATCATTGTTATGTCTAGCTGTTTAGGGTTGACAATAATAAAGAAATCAATATAAATAATCAGCTGTCCTATATTTGCAGGCTTTTTATTGTAGTTTATTACAATCTGGCATATACTAGGATCTTTTCATCAGCTCTTAAAGCAATTGAAAAGGAAATCCAAAAACCAAGAATCAGCCGTTCAATTGCCACTCTCTATTTGCATATATGAAGGAAGAAACTAGAAATGGTATATATAGTTTTAGATGATGTAGAGATTATCCAACTATCTCTAGAGCCATTAAAGATGGTGTGCCGTTGGGAATTACGTGATAATTACAGCAAGAGAGATAGAGAGGACTCCTGTCGCAGGAGAGATGGCGCCTACTACCATCAATGAGCCATTGTTGCTCCATTATTGAGTTGGTCAGCTTCATCTCTCCTCGACTGAAGTTCTTTTCAATTTCTTCCCAAGATGACTTTACTATACTTAAAGTGCTTCGAAATTTGTTCATTAGAGGTAAGCACTTTCTTTCTATTTTATATCATTCACCTTTCGAATCAATTCAATTCAGTTTTAATTATTTTTAGTTAATTTTTAAATTCGAATTTAGTTATTCGAACTCAATTTTCAACTTTCAAAATTTAATTTACAATGAATTTTAATCAAATTATATCATATTCAGATTAAAAAAATCAGTTTGTTTCTCTTAACACACCTAGAAGATGATATTGTTATATATCATGTAAGTGTATATTAATATTATCAAAATGGAATTTAATACTTAGGCTATCATTCTTAAAATGTTACATTTAATAATTACGTTTGAATGTAGGCATTGGTCTTTCTTTATCCTTACACTCTCATATTTCATCTCATTAAGAGTTAACATTCAACAAATCCAAGTTCAAACTACAATTAAGATGGATGAGAAAATGCAAGATAATTATAGTTTATGGATTCAAAAGTTGATGTGCAATACAAGTATGTGTGTTGTTAGTGTTTCATCAAAGTGGGCTTCACCACTCTCATTTCTTCCAACGACGATCTCGTTAGCTACAACTTTATCTACAGACAACACTTCGATAGCAAGTGGAGCGCCTCTTATCTACCTTATCAAGTACATGTATTGGATCTTTTTATACATAAATAATGGATCTGGCTTGATTTATATCAAACTCATTGCTGCTCATCTAGAAGACTATTATACTCAGATAAGACTAGCATCAGGTACATGTCAAAGCTTAATACCAAGGATGGTCGGTCTCACCTATAAATATACATCCTTTACTTCAAGAGGGTTTTTCAAGCTTGGAACCCCAAGCTTCATACCTCGCCTGTCTTCTAGCCACTCCCTACACTTCGTCACCATGTAAACCGACATCCTCCATCTTCTACCTCTTTTGATCCTCAACAATGTATTATATGAATATGATAATCTTTTTTTTATTTTATCTTTTTCATAGTATTTCATATTTGTATCTATCCATACTCATATATAACTATAATAATAAGAAGAATACATCACTTTATAATTATTTTTATATATTATTATAAATGTTGTGACTGAATTAAATGTTATTTGACTCAGTACTATCAATTTTGTATTGAAATATAAATACGTCTTTGAATGGGAGGAAAGAAAACCCCACTACTGATTTAAGTTGTGCTATATACTAGTATTAAAAATAAGTCACAATGACTTATTTGGTTATTCAACTTTGTAAAAAAAGTTATTTTAACTATCCATTTAATTTTTTGCTTCTTTTAACTTTTAAACTTACATTATGATATAACCCTCTAATCATGTTGAACCTAAAAAAAAACAATGAGACCCAAACTCAAATTATTAGAGTACAATTTATTGTCTGATCGTCTAAAACAAGTTCGAAATAAAAGAAATAGGACTTTGACCTAATAATTATATCAAAAAACGAACCAGAGGTATAAGGACCTTGCCCCAATTTCTATAACAAGTTACGAACCAAGGTATAAGAAGGACTCCGACCCGTTATCTAGAAAGATAAGAACCGAAGGTATAAGGTACTCGCCACACTCAAGATAAATAGAAGGTGAGTGATAAGATTAAAAGGTTGAACCCCACAAGAAATAAGTCTTGATAAGCTCAAATAAAGTTCTCAAAAGAACCAAAGAGATACTCTTAATTTAATCAATGTTCATTAGTCTTTTGCATAACCTTATCGTCGGATATTTATACATGAAACAAGTCCCACAAGAATGGAAATGGGAAATTCGGCCATTAATGAAATACATGAACCTTAACATTCAATGAATTGTCGAAGAGTCACATTCATCCACCTTTAGTCGTCCATACATATGGAAAGTCTTTCACGAATATACATGCTCCCCTCCTTGCCATCCGTTCAATGTACCATGTGCATTTAATTTGAACATTCATGCAATGTACCTGTAGATGACCAGTCGGCCATGCATGTATATTCCTTGGCTTGGCTGAACATGCATTGAATCTTAAAGGTAGATACTTGGCCTTTCATGTATACTAGCCATACCTTGAACCCAAGGAAGGTGAAGAGTCGGTGGTGCATGGATTCACAGGGTGCATTGTATCAATGGAAGCCGAATGATCTTTGGTGCATGTCCTTGTATGGCCAGCCATGGAGATGTATCTAAGACATATTAAAAGACTTCATTAAAACATAAAATATTAAGACAATAGAACATTAAGACATATAATAGTGAGACATAAAACCATTAAACATAAAAATATAAACAAAACATAAAGACATTGAAAAACTCATGAATGCATTAAGTAAATGGACTGAATCTTGAAAACTAAGGGTGAGTTTGGATGAGCGGTGCGTTTATCTACGGTTAGTGTAAAAACAGCGGTGGCGGTGAGATTAGATACTGTAGTGACACTATAGCGTGAGACAAAAAGTAGGTTAAACGCACCGCACCGCACCCAATCGCCCATCCAAACTAGACCTAAGTGGCCAAATGTTAGTATCTGAATGGTCACTTCTAGAATGTTGCATTTTCCTTGGTCTTATTGGAATCGGGCTTCTCACATTCACCCCAATCTTCTTGGGGCATCCCGTGGATGGCCTCTTTAGGTCTTTTAGCCCTAGCACTTGTGAGTGGCTCACCCGGCGTTTGTAAAGGTTCTTTGGAGCTTGGAAATGGCCCTCTTAATATTGAACCAATTATAGGTCCACTTGGAGTTGACCCAATTGAAATAGGCCCACTTGTAGACTGTTTCATTAACGCTTGAATTGGATCCTTGAAAATGGCCCAATGATCAATGGCTTCATCAAAATCAGTTGCATATTTAAAATTGAACCAAGAAAGCTTGGCCTTCTTAGAACTTAAGACAAACTCTAGTTGATGGTCCACAAAATGGAAACAAGCTAGCATCACATTGTTTATCAAATCACTCCAAAATGGATGAAAAAGTTGGCATCTATTAACTTTATTGACATGACATACACGTAGATTGCTACATGGATGCCACATCAATAATTAATTAATTTTTTTAAATTTAAAAGTTCAAAAAATTATAAAATTTATTTAAAAAAGTAAAAATTATTAAAAAGGTATAAAAACTATAAAAATTTATTTTTTAAAAAATTAATTAATTACTAACATGACATACACATGGACTACCACATGAATGTCACATCAACAAGTTAACCCACGTTAACTTTTTTATCCATTTTGGGGTGATTTAATTAACAATAAGAGTTCAAATGGCTAAAAGAAGTGAAAAATTAAATAGAGGGCTAAAATGAATTTTTTATAAAGTTAGAGGGCCAAATAAGTTATTATACCAAAAAACAATAATCCACTTTTTATTATTTTTAAAAGGTAAAATTCTAAGTCTAGCCCCTGCATTTATTGAACATTTTATATTGGCTATTTCTTAACGAGTAACCATGCTAATTTATATTCCATAAAGTTTTATTGATGCTATCGCAGTTCCGCTGAGCCTAAAAGCTCAATAATACTCTAGAATATCCAACTCTAATGGGAAAACTCTGCCACGACTGCCAGGTCCTGCTCGACCACAACCATAGCCACCAAAATACCAGTATAATATTCTTCTGGCATAGAAATTGTGGATCAACACCCTCTACCACCACCGGAGTATCCTCCTCCAACCTCATCTTTGCCCCAGCTACAAATATACTTCAGAATCAAGTTTCCACACTTCCAACTCAAGGAAGTTTCACTTCTCTCCTTATCTTATGATTTTATGCTTAACTTTGTCGTAAATCCATCTTTGTACATTGAGGGCAATGTACATCTTAAGTGTGGGGGGGATACACTATATCATTATCAAAAAATCACTTTTTGCATTGTTCTTAAATCCCTGAATCTTGGCTTTCACTATTAGAATGAATTTGGATTAATTTATGATTTTTATTAATATGTCTTGAATTAAAACATAGGTATTCGTGCATTGATTATTTAAACTTTAAGACATTAGAGAATCAAGCATGATAAGTTGATTTTTTTAGAATTAAAATTTTTTTTCTAGGGTGTTTTCCCCAAATTTAGGTATTATCTTGAAATTTAAGATTCGCAAGATTGACATCAAAAGCCATAATTCTAGTCAGATTTTGAGGTTTTAGAGCATATATTCTTTCATGCTCATTTTTATTGATGCTATGAATGAGTCAATATTGAATTGTTATTCTAGAACTTGCTTCGATTATACATGTCGAGACCACACCATTGATTTGATATACCAAGATGATAAAGACACTTAAGTTTAACCCACTTACTCCATAAAAACCTACCTTCACAATTAACTCTTAGTAAAACCCCTTGAGCCTAACAAACCATCCATTGATTTACCCTTAATATTAACCTATAACCCATTATTGTTGAAATCCCCTTAATTACTTTGACCCCTATTTTGTCGAGATTTGAATTGAATAATTATCTAGCTATGTTCTCCTTTTCAGTTAATAAAGCTTAAAATATTTGATTTGTTCTTAAAAAAAAGGCCGATATTTAACATATTACTATGAAGATATGTGTTCTTAATCTTAAACGATGTTATTCATGAGCAAAAAGCTTAATTCTAGGAATATTTATTCAGTGATGTAATTTCGCAGTTTTATGTAATTTTTCTAGTTAGTTAATTTGTCGGTTCAATCTCGATTCTAACCTTCTATTTCAGCTTATATCCACACCCCTAACCAAAGCCCCGTTACAATCCTCTAAAGACCTTTTGATCGATGTATCATCTCAATCTATAGTGGTGGAGATTTGATTTTCATGCAAGCTTATGGTAATAACTATTTATGTTGACTAATGAGTGCTTCATCTCTGAACCCTAACCACCTTGCATGAATAGAGTGAACCTTTAGTGAGGATATCAACTCTGTGTGATCTTGAATTAAGGATAATTACTTAGGTAAGGGGAGATACCTATGTTTTCGGATAAAATATTCAACTTGGATTGTTTGAAACTTTGATATTCTTTCAGTTGAACTCTCAAGGTATGATTACTTATGGATTATTTCGAAACATTATTGATAGGAATTATAAGTTAAGAAAAATGAATTCTTTAATTGTGAGTTGAGGATTTTGCTTGAGGACAAGCAAATGCTTAAGTGTGAGGGTATTTGATAAACCATAATATATACATATTTTTATCTCTTATTTGGCACATTTTTGGATGAATTATCATTAGAATTGTGGAATTTGATGCTCCTAATCCTTTAATTTCATGTTTTATACTTAGGTGAGCATAAAGAGTAGAAAGAGCAAGAAATGGGCCAAAAAATGGAGAAAATGTGCCAGAGTGAGAAATCAACACAGCCTGGAGTTCCTCACACGGGTGCACCACACGCCCGTGTCTATTTAACAGACCTGAACACGGCCTGAACTCGAATTACACGGGCATGTCCCTGTCATGACTTGTTTTAATTTCACACGGAAAAGGCTACTTAGGGGCTAAGAACGGTATTCCAGAGTCTATATAAACACCTTAATGGGGGAACTAAAAGACACATAGAGTAGAAGGCATGGAATTACTCGAAGAAAGCCAATTGATCCATCTCAGAAACTGGAATCTCATTCAAGACTGAAGATCTCCCTTCAATTTCCTTCAGGGGTTTTTGGGTTTTCTTTATGTTTTGTTATTTTCCTTACTTTGAGATGTTATCTTTTATAAACATGAACGAAATCCCCAAATACCTAAAGGGGGTGAAACCTTAGACAAATCTTGTTATTATTTTTTGAATTATATGATAAATATTTGATTTGTTCTTAATTGTGTTTTTAATTATTGTATTAATATTTCAGGATATTAATACAGGTTGAATGTACTTATTCAATGGAGCAAAAATCCCTGTTTAAGAGTAGATCCAACACAATTAAGCGGAGTTAATCGCAATCCTAGACATAGGACGACAAAAATCTGCCGGATTAGAGTCAAATCTAATAAGGGAATCCATAGATTGAGTTAATACAACACTAAGGGTTTTAATTAGAAAGAGATTTCAATTAATCAACCTAGGGTTAGTTGTTTTTAGTCTTGAAAGAGATATTAACATAATTTAAGGATTTCTACAGATCAAGTCAAGTGAATAAATCGTCTAATTCAGAGTCAAATAACAAGTGAAGTCTAGGTGGATTCTTCCTTGGGTATTGTCTCAATCAAGCAGTTTTCCCAAAAGTATTTTTCCCAATTTACTCTCTGTCGCGTCTTTAGTTTAGCTAGATTTTAGTTTAAATAATTCCCCAAATTAATTCTAGGCTAGATAATAGAAAGAAAGTCATTACTAGTACTCTTGGTTCATGTGGGTTCAACATTTCGGTCTTGCCACTAAACTATACTACTGTTCGATAGGTGCGCTTGTCTTATTTGTGATAATAGTTAGTTTCTAGGTACGATCATAAAATATTAAAACTTATCACGCACATCAAAATTTAATCCCTTTATGTAACACCCCAAAACTCGATCTAGAAGTTTAAACTGAATCCTGGAGGTTACATTAACCACCAAAGTGATCTAAAAGCAATTTTACAAAATGAATTGTTAAAATCTCATTACGAACACAGTTTGCTAAAATCGAACAAAATCGTTTAGGATTCAAAATAGAAAATTTAAGTTATGTTAAAAACATTTAGAAATATAATTCCGCAGTTTCTAAAATTCCATCCAAAATCAATTTACGAAAATCCATACTAAAATTATACTACGGTCCCTATAAATACTTATAGTCCAAACAATTCACAAATTTTAAAATTTCAAGAAACACTTGATTTAAAACGTATCACTCTGAGACCTTCAGCATACCGAGTCTTGTAACACCCCAAACTCGGCCTAGAAGTTAGGCCCGAATCTGGCGTGTCACATTGAAGTGTTTTTGTGAAAAACATTGTTTTCCATTGAAAACCCTTCTTAAAGAAATTTAAGTATAATTCCAATTTAAAGTTGTCTTTCAAACGGCTTGTATTTAAAAATCAATCAGTTTTTCTATAAGTTAAAAATTATTTTTTTTAACTTTTTAAGAAAAATATTTTTAAGTGCGGAAGCTTAATTCTGAATAAATCCATTGTTTCAAAATAAGACGTGAGATAACTTAGAGGAAATAAAGTAAAGCGTTCAATGTAACAAATAGTAGAGGTAAAGCCTTATTACAATCCAAAATCAAAATACTTAGGAACTATAAAGAAAAATAAATAAAGCGCCTCGCTAGCTGGCTACCTCCAAGTCCCTCCGTTCGTCGAACCGCCTACTAAGGGTTTCCTGAGAAAATAAAAGAGGGAGTGAGTTTTGAAGCTCAGTGTGTACAACCCTCAACAACCATTAACATGCAAGCAATCAATTGGGCCTAAGCCCGAATCACAGTATCATCGTAATATATCACATATGCAATGCAGTAAAAACCCTCCCCAATAATCCATCCGCTACACAACATTTCCCGACCAACCTTATACACCTGTAGGGATTTCTAAATCGACCCACCCATCCGCTACACAGCAATGGTAGCCCGGTTGCGGTACTACCTAACGTTGCAGCAAAGTTGCTAGTCACAAATTGGGCTTTAAAAGCCAACGGTGGATCCACGGTCGTCAAGCAACCATGCGATCCTCAAATTCTTCCTTCGTACCATAATTCCCACCCGTATGCAACCTAAACAGAATATCATATGAATGCTGCAATCATACATGTAACATAAATCCTACATTTAACACATAGGGGTATTTTAGTCATTTTTGCTCTTAGGGGCATTTCGGTCATTTTTAAGTTTTATGGATTTAGTACCTACCTGGCCCGTTAACAAGTCCCCGTTGGCCAAAGTGAACAGGCACTATGCACTAGGTAGGATTCCAGAGAAGAGGAGGTGGGTCATTGAGACCGCTTAAGTACCAAGCTCTCCTTAGATCCAATCCTAGACATGCATATACCCATTACCACACTTCAATCTTATGACTTGTCCATGGTTGCATTTGTGTTTTTAAGTTTTATGAATGTTTGGCCGTTAACAGATACTAAGCCCAAACCCATATACAAAGCCCCTTTCTCAATTATATGGCCCACTAGGCCCAAATCATAATCGTATGACCCATTAGGCCCAAATCCATTTCAAATCATGTAATATGCATGACTAACTCAATTCATATAACAAAATCAATAAATTTCACAAAACTTAGCCTCAGGGCCCACTGGGCCCATTTAGCCACTTTCGGCATTTCAGCTTTTCGGCATTGCCGATATCGTGTGTGTAGTGTTTGTACACACCTGATTGACGACTCGCACTACACTATCCTCAGCCTTGACCTACAATCAAAACCACTTTCAAATCAATTCCAAACCCTACTATAACTTTATCAAATCCCAAAGCCTTACCAAGCCTTACCGTGTACCTTCGGCTTTTCTAGCCTTTCCCTTAGCAATTAATCACGAATATTCTTAGATCTGCATCAACACACATATTCTATCAACATCAGATCACTTATAAAGTGAAATTGATTTTTTTTGGGTCAAGAAAATTTAATAAATAGGTTTGACAAATTTTTGGGTTTGGAAAATGATGTTTTAAACAATTAGAAAATAGTAAGATTAAGAAAAAAAACCAAAACAAAAAAAAAAAGCTATGTGAGATTGTTTTTTTAGTCAAATCTAAACAGAAATGAAGGACCAAATTGAAATGTGAGTTATCCAATAAAAAATTCAAAAGTTTCCTTAAATAAAATTAAAAAGGTAACCATATAAATTATACATAAAGATTATTATTTTGATCGATACTATTATCACTTGAATTCCGTAGACTCATTTTGTGGGTTAAAAAATAAATAAATTTTGAAATAATAATGTTAGCTATAAAGCCGCGAAGCAAGAAAAAAATTTTAGGAGTCGAAATTAAATTTTAAATTTTAATAGTTTATATCTTTATAATTTTTTTAAAAGTCGAAAAAGTTCAAACTAAATATCTATATCTATACTATATGAGTTGATTGCACCATATATTCTAAATTATGACTTTCATTCTAAATTTACCTTTGAAATTTAAAACATTTTAATTACATTCCCAAACTATCAATGTTATATTAATTAAGTCCTTTCATTATTGAAATTGTTAATTTAATCATTAAATCAAAACAGAAAATCTTATGTGACATATTTAAAATGAAAATTTTAAAGAAAAGTAAAATATTGTTACATAAATTTAAAAATAAAGAAAAACTGAAAAAAAGAGAGTGTAAGCGATAGTTTTTGTAGAAATTTAGAAAATCTCAAAACCAAGATTCATTCAACATTCATTTTGACAATATATCACTTTTTAAAATTTTCATTTAAAATTATGTGACATAAGAACTCATGTCTCATTGATAATATATCACTTTTTAAAATTTTCATTTAAAATTATGTGACGTAAGAACTGATGCCTCATTTAATGATTAAATTAAGCTTTAATAAATTGTTACCTAATTGTTCTTATATGTTCTTAATTCGAATTTTACTAAATTGAATTTATCTTTCATCAGCTCACTTATTAATCAGTTTTTCTATTCTTATTAAAACAAATAGATTTTTAATTTTAAGTTTAATTGATTAATAATCAGATCACTTAATTCGAACTTAAGATATTTCTAAATAAGGTAAACACCCGACTAATAAGCTATAACAATTGGACTTTACAATTTAGTCCCTAAGTCTTAATTAACCACAATTCTGGCTAAATTGATGAACCAAATTTCAATTCATATATTTAATAATTTTTTAAATATTTTTCTTTAATATTTACGAAAACGAGGTCTCGAAATTGTAATTTTCGATACAACTGAAAACTGAGTCATTACAAAATTAATATACAATAAAATCTATATTTGAAATCTTAAAAATTTATAATGCAAATTTTACCCTTAAAATTTTTTCTAAATTCAACCTACTATGACTTGATTTTGAACTCTTATTAGTATTATTAAAAACAATTATATGATAATAAAAAAATAAAACATGAAACAAATGCTATCTGTATCTGATATGAAAATAATACCAATGCAACATAAATGCAGATAGACATATCTAATAAATATATTAACTGGTGTAGAGGAGTAGAACAATAAAGTGAAAATTTCAAGATTTAATTATATTTGTCTTCAGTTAGGTCAATTAAGTTGTACTTAGAGTCTGTAATTATCCTTTTAAATAATATTATTTTTAAAATTCGAATTTATATTTTTTATTTTAAAGTATAAAATATGTTATTATTGCACTCAATACAAAGACTTGATTAATTAAGATTGTTTTTCGGTTTCAAATGGTAATCTAATTGTCATTTTCAGTAAACTCTTTACAACATACCTATTACATAAGATATTGGAACTCGGCAAAATATCTATACATCATATTAATATATACTTCTATTGAGTTGATGTAATAAGTCAATTGAATATCAAATTATTAAAATGTCTTTTTATATATAAATTTTGATGAGGATATTATTATTTTGTATAATTTTTATCAACATAAATTTAATTTTTTTTTTTTATACATGAGGTTTTATTAAAGTACAAGTAGGATGAAGGGTTGACTTTAACAAAGCACGCGAATTTAAAAAGCAAAGAAGAAATTCATGTTAATTTAACATATTCCAATTAGCATATGGAATTGGAAAAGAAAAGTTGATTTTGACTTTTAATGGTTAAATTTTGCCTTCGAGTAAGAAAAAATATTGCTTGCCCGAAATTTCGCTTCAGTTTATTAGACTCTTTATGTTACTTTAGAATTTTAAAAATATTTAGAAAAAATATATTAATTGCTTAATTTGCAAGAATTTACTCTTTACCTTTATATAAAAGTATAATGTAAAATTTAGTCCTTAACGTTTACATTTTTTTTATCAATTTGGCCTTTACATTTTTAGCTAAATTTGGTTTCAATATTTTAAAAAAGTCGAATTTAACCATCAACATTTCAAAAAGAATCAAATTGTTATTTTTTTTAATCAACTTGGAAAGGTGTGTTGAATAGATTAAATTGTCTTAAATAGTTTTATTGTGAAATGGTGCCAAATATGACATATTGATTTAGATGTTTAGATGTAACTCAAGTTATGTGTTTGGCATGAAATTTGGATGATTTGTGCAGGTATAAGCAGTGTTTAATGCACTTCTTTGGATGATTTTGGAAGTTGATTTGAAACAAGTGTCAAGAGGCCTTTAATGTATCAAAAATAGGATTCACGTCAACACGTTATACAGTGGTTGTCCTGACGAGAAAAGGCTTATAATGTCACGTTGAGACGACAAACCTCGTTGCCTCAACAAGGCCAAATAGTGAGTGATGTCGCGACATTGAGCAAACTGAAGTCATGACTTGACAAACTGTTTTGACAATGTCATGACAGGGAATTCCCTCACGTCACGACATCGTTTTGAACTTTTTGAAATCTTTATAGTTTGGTCCTTGTTTGATCCTGGGTCGACTTTTGAGCTTACGTAAGCTCTTGTGGAGCTCGGAAAAAGTTTAAATTTGTACCGCATGACTTTATATGATGGTAGTTAATGATTTTTGGATTTGAATTATCCATTAAATTTCTATAATTGTTCTGCTTTGCACTGTAGCATTTTGTAGCTTAGTCTTGGCGATCAGGACGGGTAAGGTGTGTTACAATGTGAGTTGTCACACTAACATCATTAAAAATCTAATGTTTTGGTCAGCATTTTTGTTAAGAAATTATTTGACTCTTTTTGGGAAAGGTTGAGGATTAAATTTAACTAAAAAAAGAATAAAGGCCAAATTAACAAAATATGTAAACATTGAATGCTAAATTTGATATTATACCTCGTATAAAACCTTAAAGCTTTACTTGTTAGGATGGAAAGAAATTGGAAAGATAAGAAATTAAAAGAGTAGAAAAACATAATGATAGAGAATATATTTTTTCTTTCTATAGAAATGCTTGGAAAAACTGAAAGAAAAAAATAATTTATCTTCCATTGGAGAGTTAAAAAATGGGAAGAAAGAAAATCAACCTTTTAAAAAATGCAAGTTAATAAAAAAGCACAAGAATTACTTGATTATTAGGAGTCAAAATATTGTAAAGTCAAATTTTCATTTTCTTAATATGTGAAATTAACTTAAAATAAAATCATGCAAACATCATGATACACTATCAAAATTTGTCTTAACAGTGACACAAAATTGTCACAAAATGCTGTATATTCGTCTATTTAACACTAGTGACGGATTCTGTGAGGAACTTTTTGTCACTGATATAGCTTCACAAAGTTGACAAATTCTGTCATTAAATTTGTGACAGAATTACCGTCACAAACCTTTATGTTTTCCATCAGAGTCGGGCAGCTGCCCGTCACCATACTTCGTAACTAGCTTTTTGTTTCTGTCGGTGTTTCTATTAATAAATTCAATTACAATTTTAAACTTTGTCACAAATTCCATCACTAAATTTTGTATTTTTGCGTCAAAAATTATTCTGGCATAAATCGCCACTCTTTGCGTTAACGTTTTAATGTCTTTAATCTGTCACAATATATAAAATTCGTCACTAAAAGATTAAAGTTCCCATGGAAATAACATATAGACATATCTATTTCACTAAAGCCTCCATTTACCTACTCAATCATTAATTTCAATGTTTGCAGAGCAATCATTTACCTACACACTCAGTAATTCCATTCTTATATTTTTCACTTAATTAAACATATCCTAAAACTATGAAGAAACTCTATTAATAAAAAAAAAGACAAATATTACTTAATTATTTCGAATCAAAATATTATAAAGTCAAATTTTCTTATATGAAAAGAACTTAACATAAAATCATGCAAACATCATCAATTTTCAGATCCTCTTCGCGTCCCAACATTGTACTATAAATAAAGATTGTGATAATAAAAACACCTGAAAGACTCAAATTTAATGGAGTTTCTTCTCTTACTATGCCTTCTTTCTTTTCGGGTTTTTACTCCAGCATATTCAAATGTAAGTCTCAAAATTTCTCTTCTTTATTAATCTTAGATACAGGCGTGCACACACATATATACATATAAATATTTATTATTAAACCTTGAATTGTTTATGCATGTTCATGTGCAAATTTTAAATTAAACCCCCAAATTTTTAATTATTTTAATTAAGCCCCTAAACCTTAATGCTAATGTTAAAATTGTATTATGGTTGGTGCAGGACTGGTTAAGCCATGGTGGGAACCTACTGAACAGGAGATTTGCGGAGAAAGAAACCAAAATAGGCCCCGAAACAGTATCACAGTTGAGATTGAAATGGAAATTCGAAGCAGGAAGGGACATAACAGCAACACCATCGGTTTTTGAAGGAAGAGTTTATTTCCCAAGTTGGGATGGTTATCTTTATGCTGTGAAACAATCCGATGGTTCTCTTATTTGGAAACAAAATCTACAGCAGTTGACCGGTATTAATTCAACTAGGGTTATTTCCAATGTTAATGTCACAGCTTCAAGAACAACACCCACAATTGCTGATGATTTGTTGATCATTGGGATCAGCGGACCAGCTTTTGTTGTCGCAGTGAAGCAATCCAATGGGGAACTTGTTTGGTCTACCCAACTTGATGATCATCCAGCTGCTGTTATCACAATGTCTGGAACTTATTACGATGGGTTAGTTCTTTTTACTTCCTATTACACAAGATAGCATATCAAATTTTATATAACACCAATTATTTGATTCTTTATTACAAATACGAAATAATTTCAACATAACTTTACGAAATAAACGAAAATACAAAATACTAACATAATGTTATCAATAAATTCGAACTCGTTTTAATGTTTAATTTGGTACTTATATAAAACAACATCACATGCACGGTTCAAGATGCTCTAGTGAAAAAAAAACATAAATACTTAATTAGGACAAAAAAAAAAAAATACCTAATTGAACATTGAAATTAAACTTGAGTATATAATTACTAAAAAGAAAAACTTCAAATATCAAATTGAAAATTTTAAATATTAATTCAAGCACTAAAGTAAACATTAAAACTAGACTTAAATATTTAATAATATTTAACTGTTATTTTAGAAAAAACTTGTAAATAAATGTTTAGACTTGTAGCCGATTTACTTTTATAATCTTCATATGACATAATGATGTGATTTTATTGCGAATTAAAATACAAAATCATCATGGAGATGCTCAATTAGGTGTGTTGGGCAAATTAATTTAAACAATAAATTAGTATTTTTGTTAAAAATTTTAATTAATGACAATAGAATAAATAGGTACCAAAATTTAGCGTATTATATATATTTTAAACTGACATGGTATTTTACCACCTCATTAAATATTTAAAATTTTAAAAATAAATATTTTTATTATTTATTTAAAAAATTATGTTTAGAATGAAACTAAACAAATGGTTGTCTAAGTTTAGTATAAAAATTATTAAGAATTATAAGGAATTGAAAAAATATTTAAAATGTTAATATTAGTTTAAAATATTTTTATATTTTTTAGTTATTTTTCATTTCAATTTGTTTATAGTAATTCATCCTAATAATTATTAGATATTTAAATAAATTGTAATTTGTTCATGATAATTAATTTGTAATTTGAAAATTTATTGTGGTTTTAAAAAATTTCAAATGATTTTTATAATTTTTATTATTAATAAAATTTAAATAATTTTTTATAATCATTTGAAAAACCATGTCAAGATAAATCTAAACAAACAGTTGTCCAAGTGAAAAAGAACCTAGACAGTCATTTGTCTAGGTTCATCTAAGTGGGTCTTTTCAAATAATTATTAAAAAATTATTCAAAATTTTAAGATTTTTATTTATATTTTAAATATTTATGCATCACATGGTATGTGTTGTTGCCTACTTGCTTAGTCAACCACATCAACACTTAAAGGAAAAAATAGATAGAATAATAATAAGATAAGAATTAAAAAAAAAAAACTTATAATCATATTCTAAACTAATTAATTTCCGTAAAAGTACCATGAATACTTTTGTATTAATAGTGTGATTACATTTTGTCTCTTTTACTAAATAATTAATTGGTAAATTAATTTTTGTACATTAGATCAAGATTAAGGACTAATTTACTCTTTAATCTAACGTGCATGGCCAATTTACCCATTTTTTAAGTTAAAAAACAAAATACATTCTAACTCCTAGTATAGGACGTTCATGACAATTTTACTGAAATCAATATTTTTTTTATTCTTACGTTGTTATTATTATTATTCTATTACGTGAACAAGGAAACTTTGAGCTTTCTTTCTTTAAAAATTGATGTTGGCAGATAACATCAGTACATATATATTCATATGATTCAATTGAATCATTTCTATATTTTCCAAAATTTTATATTTTGGAGATAAATAATAATCTTTAATTTATTAATTAAATTTTTAATTAATATCATGTAAAAATAATAAGATAAATGTCATTATACATATAAAAATATATTCAACGCATTGTATTTTGAAAATAACAGAATTTAATAAATTAATTATAATTGTTTAGTGAATATTGAAATTTTAAAATTTAAAAAATACAGAAACTAAAATTGAACAAATTAAAATATATAGACTAAACCCATAACTTACGCAAAATTTAAGTATTTGACTATGTAATTCTAATATAAAAATAGATATAACTTTTTAATATATAAAAATCTTACCAAAAAAAATGGAAGCTAAATGCGACTAAAGCAAGATGATATAATTGAAAAGAACTATAAGGAAAAGAAACAGAAGTCTAAATCATCTCTCAAGTCAGTACTGTTAATTAATAAAACTTGGATAAATTATTTAAATTCAAAGTAGGTTAAATTTTTTTTTGGTTGTTTGTAAAATTTATGGATTTAGTTTTTATATTTTAATTTGATTTTTTAATTCTATACATTTTAAGTTTTAAAATTTTAATTCTAACTTAAATAGTAGTATTTAAAATTGTTTGGTTAAATTCAATTATTAGTGTTGTAGTACGTGTACAGTTATAGATTTGATCTATATTCTCCAATTGTATAATTTTGAATCCTTATGCAATTCGAATTTATAAATTTTATTTTTGATGTAAATAATCATTGTTAATCTATTAATTAATTTTTTAGTGATAACAGAACTTAAATTAATAAATTTAATAATTACCATTCGGTCAAGATCGAAATTTAGCATTTGAAAAATATAATGACTAAACATAATTAAATTATTCATTTAGAAGTAGAAAATAACATTTGCAGTGGTTTTTGGGAATATAAGGTAAGTTTAATCGTTGAAGATGATATAGTCGAAAGTAATATTTATAAAGTCTGAATATAGACCGTATTTATTTGATTTAAACTCAGGAACTTCTACGTGGGCACATCTTCACTAGAGGAAGTGGTAAGCATTGAAGAATGCTGCATCTTTCGTGGAAGCTTCGTCAAACTAAACACAAAAACTGGGAAAATCTTGTGGCAAACCTTCATGTTACCCGACAATTTCGGCAACCGTGACAAGTATGCCGGCGCTGCAATCTGGGGCAGCAGCCCGCCGATCGATGTCACTAGGAACCTCGTCTACGTTGCCACTGGTAACCTCTATTCTGCACCCCAAAACGTAATCGATTGCCAAGAGAGACAAAACAACGAAACCCAAGTTGCTCCTACTCATTCGGATGAGTGTGTGGAGCCTGATAACCACTCAGATTCATTCCTGGCCCTTGATTTGGACACTGGAAACATCAAGTGGTTCCATCAACTTGGGGGCTATGATGTTTGGTTTTTCGCCTGTTTTAATATTTCAGTCCCTGATTGTCCTCCCGGAGGACCAAACCCTGATGCTGATTTTGGCGAAGCACCCATGATGCTGACCATATACGTCAATGGAACTACAAAAGACATTGTTGTTGCTGTTCAAAAAAGTGGATTTGCGTGGGCTTTGGATCGTGATGATGGCAACATTATATGGTCTACCGTAAGATATCTGAACCCTTTTTTTTATATCAAGTTGTGAAAAACAATTATTATATTAGGTTTTAAACGGTAATGTAGGAAGCTGGACCTGGTGGTCTCACAGGAGGCGGAATATGGGGGGCGGCCACCGATGAAAAGAGGGTCTACACCAACATAGCCAACTCCGACGGTAAAAACTTCACTTTGAAACCATCAACAAGGAACACGACTGGCGGTGGATGGGTGGCAATGGATGCTACTAATGGCCAAGTCCTTTGGTCAACAGCCGACCCTACTAATGGTACTGTAAGTGGAGCGGTGACCGTAGCAAATGGGGTAGTATTTGGTGGTTCGACATACAAAGAAGGACCAGTGTATGCAATGGATGGTAAGAGTGGGGAAATTTTATGGTCATATAACACAGGGGCCACTGTTTTTGGTGGTATGTCAGTTAGCGATGGGTGTATTTACGTTGGGCATGGATATAGGGTTAGTTTTGGTTTCTTTAATCCAAGCATCACTGCTGGGAACTCACTCTTTGCTTTTTGCATATCTTGAGTTACCACCAAAACATCAAATTAATTATCTGTAATAAATACATGCTGCTATTTTTAGTTTGTAACTTGAATAGCAGAATCTGTGGCAATGCTGCAGGAAGTGAGCAAAAAAATATTAATATATTTCAGTTGTAATAAGTCAAAGTTAAAACCGATCACCACATTGGTATTGTAAATATGCAGTTACGAATAATCCAGTCAAAATAATAAGAATTAGACTTAAGACGATTTCAAATAGAAAAACTTCAATCATTTCAATTTATTTGAAAGGAGACTATCCCTAAATATTAATTTTTATTGCCCATGAATATTAATATCTAGTAATTGATAATTAACACGGTAAAGAGCTATAAAATATATGGAATAGGATAGAAAGCTTTGTTTTTATGGATTGTTCGTTCATTGAATTAATTTTCAAATAAGTTGTATCTTACTCAGACTAATAAATAAAGCTAAGGTTATAGTTAAAGCCGCTAGTAAAAAACCGAAATAACTAGTTATAGTAGGCAAGAAGGAGCTAAATAAAATATGTTCTTTTTATACATATGTTTATAAAGCACTTACCTAAGTTTCAATTTTTAAACGAGAGGGGATAAGCAAAAATACCAATTGAAATAATAAGTTCAATTGAAAATTTTTGCTTCATCAATCATTATAAACGGTATTCACAAAAATAGAGTGGCAGAACATGAGTAGAAAAGAAAAAGAAATCAATTCATCATCTTTGTAGTTAGGTTAAGAAAAAACCTTTGGATCTAATACAAGAATACAAGAAAGGACGCCTCATAAATATTGATTAGTAGATTTTTTTATTCCTTGCTCTCTCTCACTTTTTTTTTATTTATATCTAATACTATCGACTACTCTTACTCGTTACTAGACGACTAAACAATTTCTTTAAAAAAAAAAAGAGGGCTTCCAACAAAAAACAAAACGTCTTTGAGATTCAATCTCTATATTTTGATATAATTTAGATATATGGCTATTCTTTTTCTTTTCTTCTGACATGAGAAAATAATGGTTACATTTTAATTTTAATCCATCTTTTTTTTTTAAATTATATAAGAATAGTTAAATTTCAATTTTGATCCTTATATTTCACTCAAATTTGAGATTTAATTTCTATACATTAATTTTGACATAACTTGATGCCTAAACTTTTATAGTGTCATCAGTTATTTAAATACTTTATTGATTAATTAAAATGATGAGGTGAATTTTTAAGAATTATTAGCACTGTTAAAATTTTCTATTAAATTCAAGTCCATTATAATGTCATTTTTTGTTTCATAGATACGAAGGGAGTATTTTTTTTTTTTTAATTTCAATATGTCCCACCAACAAATTTAACATAAGGATTTTAATTATGTTAACAAATAGACCTA
Source organism: Gossypium stocksii (assembly GCA_020496765.1). Taxonomy (NCBI): domain Eukaryota; kingdom Viridiplantae; phylum Streptophyta; class Magnoliopsida; order Malvales; family Malvaceae; genus Gossypium; species Gossypium stocksii. The sequence continues at coordinate 90,463,884 of CM035620.1, forward strand.
AATTTTAAAATTCAAAAAGTAAAGGGATTAAATTCCTAAAAATAAAAGTATGAAGATTAAATTTTAAATTTATGAAGAGTAGAAGACCTTTAAGTCTATTGTGTAACCTTTAAAACTGTACTCTATAATTTATTGAAAAAATAATCAACCCAGCATGAAACATGAGAAGAGACCATACTAATATAAAAAAATTCTAATGTATCATCCAAACAACTTTGCTTGTTTTATATAAAAAAAATAAATTATTAATGTGACCATTTTCGTATACTAAACATTATTAGATTTAAAAAAAATCAAATAAGATTACAATATAGAATTTGAATAAATATAATTGATTTTTAAATTAGATCGGTGATCAAATCAGTTAAGTAACTGGTTCAAAATAAATAAATAAAATATTCGATTTAACCGATTCAAAGTCACACTCCGAATAAGTATGATTCAAACAACATTGATAAATATGATAATTGGTCTAGAGGAATATAACAAGTTGTTATTATTAATGTTTAAAATTTATGGTTGCTCCTCTAATAATGTTGTTTTCAATGTTCGGATGACGCTATCCTTAGAAGCATAAATATGATAATATTCTTTAATACTTTTTATCATGTGGTTTTATTGAAGTCTAAGCATTGCTAAGCATGGAGTAAGTAGGCTAAAGAGTTGACTTTAACAAAGCACGCAAATCAAAGTTAAAATTAACTAAGATGACTTGAGATTTAAAAAGTAAAAAAGAAATTAATTCTATGTTTATTTAATGTCTGAAACATAATATTAAATTTAGTCTTTAATGTTTATATTTTTTGTCAATTTAGTCTCTTTTTTCTTTAGCTAAATTTGGCCCTAAGTCAAATTGTTTTTTAAATAAAAATACTTACTAAAACATTAAATTGTTAAATATGACAGCCAACATGACAATTTACATTTACTTCTACTTTTTTTTTATTTTTATGAAATTTTTATATATTTTTTGAATTTTTAAAAGTTTTAATTTATTTGCTGATGACACATATAAGACAAATAATATCATGTCAACATGAAGTACATGTAGACTATCACTTGAGATACTACACTAACATTATTAAAAAATTAATCTCTTAATTAGCATTTTTGTTAGAAAAAGCTATTTCGCTCTTTTTTTCAGAAGGTCGAGGACTAATTTTAACTCAGAAAAAAAATTAAAGGTCAAATAGATAGTAACGTTGAAGGCTAAATTTAATGTTACCCCCTTCTATAAATTACTTTAAAGCTTTGTTTGGCATGAGTGAAAAGAAATTGGAAAGAGAAGGAATTGAAATAGTAGAAAAATAGAATGATAGAAAGTATAATTTTTTTTCATAAGTGTACTAAGTAGAAAAAATGGAAAAACTGAGAAATTTTTTTTTTTTATATTCGTTGTTTGACAAAGTTGAAAAATTATTAGAAAGAAAATGAACCTTTTAAAAATTGCAAATTTTTTAATTAGCATACATATTTTCTCTCATATTCTCTCCTATTATCAATTTTCTTAATTTTTTTCTGGTATTATTTTTCTTCCCTAACAAACACATTTAATTTTTTTTTTCCCACTTTCTCTTCCTACTTTTCTATCCAACTAAACAAACCTTAAAACTTTGATAATATAAAACACATGCATTACTTAATTATTGGGAGGAAAAATATTATAAAGTCAAAATTTCAATTTTTTAATATATGAAAAAAAAACATAAAATAAAATCTTGCAAACATCAAGGTATCAATTGTCAGATCCTGTTTTGTCTCCTAACATTCTGTATAAATAAAGATTTTGATAATAAAAACAGCATAAAGACTCAAATTTAATGGAGTTTGTTCTCTTACTATGCCTTCTTTCTTCACTGGTTTTTACACCAGCATATTCAAATGTAAGTCTCAAAACCTCTTCTTTTTCTTTCTTAATCACATATATAGGCATATATACATATGCATATACAAAAAAAATACACATAGCATATATAAACATAAAAACCTTTAGTGATGTTAAACCCTAAATTATCAACAGTTTTGTATTTGAATCAAGTTTTTTTTCTCAATAATTTCCAATTAGTGTTACATTCATTTGCTTCACATGCTTTTCAAAATATTGCATGTTAGATTGATTAGGAGGCTTTTGGCCCTTCAAAATTGGTGCTACTAAACTTTAGAAAATTTTACTAAAACCCTCTAAAATTTTCAAAAATTCTCAATTTTAAATAAAATTCAATTAAACCTTTTTCTTATTTTTTTGAAAATTCTCATTAAACTCCAATCTTTTTGGAAATTTTAATCAAACCCCAAAACCCAAAACTTAATGCTACCTTTTGCCACTGATTGTGTTTTAGTTAAATCCGGAATCACTTGGTGTAGGACTGGTTAAGTCATGGTGGGAACCTACTGAACAGGAGATTTGCGGAGAAAGAAACCAAAATAAGCCCCGAAACAGTATCAAAGCTGGGATTGAAATGGAAATTCGAAGCAGGAAGGGACATAACAGCAACACCATCGGTTTTTAAAGGAAGAGTTTATTTCCCAAGTTGGGATGGTTATCTTTATGCTGTGAAACAATCCGATGGCTCTCTTATTTGGCAACAGAATCTACAACAGCTGACCGGCATTAATTCAACAAGAGTTATTTTCAATGTTAATGTCACAGCTTCAAGAACAACACCCACAATTGCTGATGATTTGTTGATCATTGGGATCAGCGGGCCAGCTTTTGTTGTTGCAGTGAAGCAATCCAATGGGGAGCTTGTTTGGTCTACCCAGCTCGATGATCATCCAGCTGCTGTTATCACCATGTCTGGAACTTATTACAATGGGTTAGTTCTTTTAACTCTGTTTACGGTTCATATTCAGAGTTTCAAATCCCGACATTTACAATTCTTTTAGTTGACATGTAGAGCCGGCATAGATTTTAACTCTTTCTTGACACAATGATTTTTCTTTTATAATCTTCAGATGACATCATGTTGTGATTTTATAAATAAAAAAAATTAGGCATCTCAATCATTGTTGGCAATTAAAATAGAAACATGAAATCAGTTTTGTTTATTATATTCACAACAAAATTCTGAGCTTTGCTTTCTTTATTGGTAGATAAACACTTGGCCTGCAACATATACACTCATCAACTTGCTCTTCAATTTGTTTCTGACATTTTAGGCACAATTAATAGAAAGATGAATATGGTCAGCATAAGTGGATGTTATTTGTTGATAAATAATCGAATAGTCAAATGTAAGGCTATCTTTTATTTTCTTTGCCTAACTGTTTTAGTCGGTTGTATTATTATATCTCAATTTTTCAATATTTTTATGGTAAATTATAGTAGAAGTTATCTAATTATTAGTAATTTTTTAAGTTGTTTGACTATGAAAAATTATAAAATGGTCATCTAATTATCTAATTTTGTCTTTTGTTGTCACGGTTGACTAATATTAAGCTTTTAAAGTTGGCATAATAGTAATTTTAACCCTCAACATTTACACATTGTGTAATTTGGTCTTTCTTTTTTTGCAGTTTTGCTTTCTTTCTTTTTTTTTGACACTAGGGGTTAATTTTAAAAGAATGAAAAAAGATGAAAATTATTATCTTGAATTTTTGGGTGTTTTTATTTTTTGAATATTTTAAATCAATTTTAGTTTATAAATTTGTTTGTTTAGCTTTTTACGTAAAGGGTCACAAAAATATGCAAAAAAAGACAAAATTACACAATGCGTAAATGTTGAGGGTTAGATTCTTTAGAATGAAAACTAAAATAACACTATTTATAAATGTTGAAGGTTAAAGTTGCCATTATGCCAATTTTAAAAATTATCGATCACCATTAGCCGCCCGATGACCAAAAAAAAAAGAAATTGAATAGATAGGTGACCAAAAAAGAAATTTACTAATAGTTAGGTGATTGCTAATGTAGTTTACCCTATTTTTTAATCATTTGCACACATGTTACGTTTGTTTTGGGTGAAATAGTTTCTAGAAAATGAATTAATTTTCTGGGAAAATTGATATTTTCTAGTATTTGAATGATTATATGTAAAATATTTTTCATTGTTTGACAAATTTTCTTAAAATTATCTTCTAAATTAAAAGTTGTTCTTAGTAAATCAAGCACAACATAAATATATTGGTTACAAAATATTACAATAATATTTTCTTTTGACAATTAAAGTTTATTTTATAATAAGATTTTATTTTATAATAATTAATTATAAACTTATTAATAAAAATATTTAATTAAAAGTATTACATATATGAGAGTGAATAGTGGATATTAGTGCATTAAAATTAGAAGAAATAAATGAAGCTAAACAGGATTTAAATTAAAATAATCATATTTTATACTATAAAATATCTATAAATTGTAATATATATTTATTATTAGAATATTAACATAATATTTTTTAATAATATATTAATCATATTATTTAAATTTTAAAATTATTATAGTTAATTTTATTATTAAAATAAAATACAATATTAAACAATTTATTAAAATAATATAATATATTAATTATATTAATAATTTATTCTATTATTAAATATAAACAATTAAATGCCTGTATTTAATAATATTAAATATTATAATATTTGATATTAATATTTTAGTATTTTTAAAAATTAAAATTAAAAAATATAATTCCAAATCCTAAATATGGATGGTAAAACAGGAATATCACATGTAAATGCATTTATAACTCGTTTGATTTAAACTCAGGAACTTCTACGTGGGCACATCTTCACAAGAAGAAGAGGTAAGCATTGAGCAATGTTGCACCTTTCGAGGAAGCTTGGTCAAACTAAACGCAAAAACTGGAAAAATCTTGTGGCAAACCTTCATGTTACCCGACAATTTCGGCAATCGAGGCGAATATGCCGGCGCTGCCATCTGGGGCAGCAGCCCGCCGATCGACGTCACGAGGAACCTCGTCTACATTGCCACTGGAAACCTCTATTCCGCACCCCAAAACATAACTGATTGCCAAGAGAGACAAAACAACCAAACCCAAGTTGCTCCTACTCATTCCGATGAGTGTGTGGAGCCTGATAACCACTCAGATTCATTCCTGGCCCTTGATTTGGACACTGGAAACATCAAGTGGTTCCATCAACTTGGGGGCTATGATGTTTGGTTTTTCGCATGTAATAATCTTTCAGTTCCTGATTGTCCTCCTGGACCAAACCCTGATGCTGATTTTGGTGAAGCACCCATGATGCTGACCATATACGTCAATGGAACTACAAAAGACATTGTTGCTGCAGTTCAAAAAAGTGGTTTCGTGTGGGCTTTGGATCGTGATGATGGCAATATTATATGGTCTACTGTAAGATATCTGACTCCTTATCACAACATTATATGTTCCATTGTTCTAGTTGTGAAAACAATGATTACATTAGGCTTTAAATGGTGATGTAGGAAGCTGGACCTGGTGGTCTCACAGGAGGCGGAACATGGGGGGCGGCCACCGATGAAAAGAAGGTCTACACCAACATAGCCAACTCCGACGGTAAAAACTTCACTTTGAAACCATCAACAAGGAACACGACTAGTGGTGGATGGGTGGCAATGGATGCTACTAATGGCCAAGTCCTTTGGTCAACAGTCGACCCTACTAATGGTACTGTAAGTGGACCGGTGACCGTAGCAAATGGGGTGGTATTTGGTGGTTCGACATACAAAGAAGGACCAGTGTATGCAATGGATGGTAAGAGTGGGGAAATTTTATGGTCATATAACACAGGGGCCACTGTTTTTGGTGGTATGTCAGTTAGCGATGGGTGTATTTATGTAGGGCATGGATATAGAGTTAGTTTTGGTATCTTCAATCCAAACTTCACTGCTGGAAATACACTCTTCGCTTTTTGCATATCTTGAGTGACGACACAAACGTTAAATTAATTATCTGTCATAAATAAAAGCTACTGTTTTATTGTCTGTAACTTGAGTAGCTTCAACGGAGGAATGCTTGTATTAAATTCCTGCTGAGAATGACACCTCTGGTTGAATATTTTCACCACGTAGTTTGTTATATGGAAAATGATTTCCATTTCTTATATTATTTATATCAGGATTATTTCTTCCTCATGTTTTAGTTCAAATTTTATTATGATTGAACTTTTGTTGATTTATAAAATGTAAAAAGAAAAAAATGGCCAATTTAGGGGCTAGCATGGCCCCGGCCTCCTTAAAATAAAAAATTACTATTTAGGCCCTCTATTTTTTTAAAATTTTAAACTAGTAAAGGTAAAATTACACTTTTATCCTCTAAAATTATAAAAATTCGATTTAACTCTTTAAAAATTATAAAGATATAAATTTTAAAAAAATTAAAATTTCATTGAGCCCCTAAAATATTTTGTTCTGGCTTTGCCCCTGCCTTATAATAATATAAAAATTTACTCTTTTGTTGAAAAAATTGTCAAATTAATCTGTAACACCCCTATAACGGTTCGACCCAAGAAATCTGATATAGGAATTTTATATTTAGTGTCAAAGTGATTTTGGCTAATCACTAATATATTTGAACATTAAAAATAAATTTTAATATTTTATATTTTAGTCCCTACTACTTGAAGGACACTTGATCTTTCTAAGTACATGTCATTCCATTCAAAATTTTGAAACATACCCTCTTGGCACTTGGAGATGTGACGAGGTGGATGCCCACAACCTTAATTACAACTCTTCAAAATCACTGTACCTATCTGCGCATGGAAAATAAAACATTACGCTGAGTAAAAACTCAGTGGTATTTCTATAATTCGAATATTTAAAAATAATATAATATAATATAATATAATATAATAGGCAAAATTAAATTATAAGGACATATTTATATCTAGTATCATAACTATCATACATTAAACTTTAAATTTTCTTAATAATGTCTATCTTAATTAGCTTTTCTTCATTTTGATTTACATATCATTTCACCATATCAATATTCATTTCATTCATTGCATTAATATTTAGTTCATGCAATCATTGTTTTATACTTTTCACTTTCATGTCTCAATTCAATATCTCATTCCATTTCATATTCATAATCATTCAATTTGCCAATTCATTTATTTACACCTATTAACATGACTCGAATTCAAACGGATACACGGATCCAACCAAACACACCAGTACGGCACATTATGCCTAATCGGCATTGCCAAAGTAAACAGTATTCAATACATAATCAGATTTATCAGCAGTAATAATATGACACACATGGTGCCTAATACGACACATATAGTGCCTCATCGACTTGAGGTCGAAGTATCTCTAAACACTTCCAATCCTATGGCATGCCAACTATATCCGACTTAGCCTGACTAGTTAACAGTGTTTCCAATTCGCTTTCTCCATTCAATTAATTTCAATCAAATTCATACCAATCACATATTCTCATATTTTCAATTCAATATCTAGTCAATATACATTTAAAAATAATCACATATTTTCATCATTCAATTCAATTTAATTCAATTCAAATCACTTTCCATTTCCAATCAATATACATTCAAATATTCATATAATTCATAATTCAACATTATTTCTTATCTCAATTCCATTTACCACATATATTATTTAAAGTTCACAAATAAATAATAACTAAATTCGAATTATAGTAATACAAACCGTAATTTCCGAACTACCCCTCGTTGACTTTATCTTTTCCTTTCTTAGCCGAGGTCTCCGACACCACGTTAGCTACGGAAATTAAATAATTAAAAATCATCAATACAACACAATTTCATGTTGAATATTTTAATTTTTATACAACTTTTTCCTAATTCCCAATTTAGTCCCTAAACCAAGACTAACTTTATTTCTTCACAATTAATCTTATATTTTCTTACAAATTCTACTTTAAACTAAATTTAACACCCTAATTTCACTTAAATCCATAAATTTTGAAATTTTCACAATTACCCTAGCTTTTACAACTTTTACAAATTAACTAATTTTTTCTCAATTAATACTTTATCCAAATATTCTAGGTTATCATACAACCCTTAATAAAATAGAAATTTAATACCGAACCCTAATATTTTAACTATTTTCACAATTTGATGCTAACATTAATATTTCTTTATAATATCATCATTCAACAAAATTAAAGCTCTAAACCCACTTGATATTAATAATTTCTTTCAATATATTAATTTAGACAATAAAATGATTCATTTCATGCAATTTGGTCATTTTTGAAATTTTTACAAAATTACCCCTAAAGTTTTACTTTTATTCAATTTAGTCCTTAAGCCTAAAACATGCAAATTAGTCATTTTTAATGCAACCCATGCTAACTAAATATGCAAACTAGCCATTTTTAATGTAACCCATGCTAAATAAATATTCATATATATATATATATATATATATATATATTCCTCCTCTCCATTCCACATCCTTAATATATATAATTCTACTATTTACTTATATGTTCATTCAAAGTTGTCCACTTGAGGCACAGTCACTAAATTATTTATATCTTAAGCTACAGAATTCTAAATTAAGATTTGCTTGGTGTTTTTGAAACTAGGCTCAAATATATTTCTACCATAAAATTTTTAGAATTTATAGTTTAGCCAATAAGTATAGTAAAATCTTCAA